>OZ010587.1:59408153-59593153 GCA_963932145.1 Acanthosepion lycidas | reverse complement strand
GATATAGTCAAATCGGCAGCTGACTCCAAAAATGACCTACACTGTGTTACAAGGGCAAGGAGTGGCTTGTTAATGCTTCCATAATGAAACTGCTCTCTTTTAATCATCTGAGGGAAGCCTTTTTTCCATCCATCAGCATGGCTGATGCTAACCTTCAAGAGAGTGACTAATTTTGCCTTCTCAGACTAATGTTCTCTGCTGACATGATATGTAAAGATTATATTGAATCAATTTCTAAGTCTTCAGCTAGGAAAGTTGGTTCACTGCATTGATCTAGACAATTTTTCTTGCAGGAATCAATCTTATATATATATATATATATATATATATGTCTATCATTTATCATTACTTCAAATATGCAACACATGGTCTGGTACACCTGCTATATATTTAGAGATCCTTGATGAAATTGAAAGAAGAATCTGCAATGTTATTGAGCCTGACCTGTCATCTCAGCTTTAGTCACTTTCCCACTGCCATAATGTAACTTCCCTGTGCCTTTTTTATAAATACTTTAATAGTAAATGTTCTAAATGAACTCTACTCTATGGCACCTAGACTCTATGAATTTAAGCACAGTATGAGATTGTCAGTAAGGTTTCATCATTTAACAGTTAATATCTTGATCATAAAAATTGCATTTCTTGTTCCAGTGTCTTTAAATTGAGCTTCACTGTTTTTGCTCTATTTCTGGTCTAATTCTTCTATGTGCCCTCTTCATTAGATTTTGTATGAGAAGTTTTGATATGGGGGCATATTAAGCTTCTTTTTTTTTTTTTTACCAGGGCAAAAAATTCTACATGGGAATTTAAAAAAAAATGTTTTACGTCTTTAAACAAAAATATTGCAGCCTATTGCAGTTTCCAAATTTATATTTATTTTGCAATACCCCACCCCCCAAAAAATCTATCTTATATATTTATAAGACATCTATGCTTTGGATATTACTCCTCTGGTGCTCCTGCCATATATCAAAGTTCCTTGATAAAATCCAAAGAAGAATCTAAACTTTACTGGTCCTCACCTGGAATCTTGCCTTCAGCCACTTTCCCAGTACCATAATGTGGCTTCCCTCTGCCTTTTCTATAAATAATTTCTTGGTAATTGTTCTGAAGAACATTCCTCTATGGTACCAAGACTTTCTTAATTTAAGTGTAGAAAAATATTGGCAGCAAGGTCTCATCATTTTACTCTTGAAGTGGCTAGATGTAACCATCAATTCTATGGTAACAGTTTCTTCTTTCACACTTCATCCTTGTCGAACTCTCTTCCGGTTTCTTGTTTCCCAGGCAACTTCAATGTTCAAAAATTTAAATGCAATATCAAATGTTACCTTCTGTCTTCTTAATTCTATTAGGTTGGTGCAAAAATAATGACGTAATAATGTCGTTTTTTTGACTTATTTTTTAACGTCAAAAAACGACATTATTACGTCATTATTTTTGCACCAACCTAATAGTTCTTTTATTGCCCTCTCTCTTTAATAGTATATTTTTTTCACGTTCTCTCACATTCAGTTACTCTTTGTATCTTTATGTCTTTACTGCCTTGCTTGGGTTGAAAGGATTAAAAAAAAACACACAACCTCTTAGAAAAGTAGGATAGGAAAGCTAGAAGAAAGGACTACTTATTAACTATAAAAGGAGATAGAATTCATAGTTGTTACCGAAAGAGAAAGCCTGAGATGTTAGCTATGCATTAGGGAAATCAAAGTCAAGTTTGTACAGAAATTGGGTAGTGATGGAACAAATGATGAATTGTGATTGAAGAAAATTTTCTGATTGATCTTATATGTTCCATGTCTTGTCAGGATGTGAGCAATCAAGGCTCTCCCCAATTTCCTGTCATTTGTAGCTCTTAGTAAGGTTTGTCTCTTTGCTATATCTCCTAATCTCTGTTCTGCCAGTCAATTTACACAAGCTCATTAGGTATGTTATTCACTACTTCCTTCTGGACCTTCTCCATTCAATATGTCCCATAAGTGTCAAATTCTCCAAGACTTCTTTCCTCATTATATTCTGTAGAAATTACAGTGTAACCCAGATATAAGAGAGTTGTCGGGACCAGAGAAGAAGTCTCTTATATCCGGGTTTAGTCTATTTTATATACATTAACACAGGCTCTAATTTGGGACCAGAGAAAATCTCTGTTATATCCGGGTTACACTGTATCTCTTTCTAAGTGATAGTATCAGGGTTCTCTTTCCATTTTTTCTAAAATTTTGTCATTGCTCACATGTTAAGTCCATAGGATTCTCAGTATCCTTCTGTAGAACCATATTTCATTTGCATCATGTCTCTTATTCTGTGAGGAGATTGTCACATTCACTGCTATATAGGAGGATTGCCTTTGTATAACAGTTAATTATGCTTTTCTTTGTTTCTAATGAAATACTTTGCTTAGCTTTTGGAAAGGAACTTATGCTATTCCAATCGGACTTTAGATTTTCTTGTTGTTTAAATTTTTGTATGTAAATGGAAATGTGCACAAGTGTCTTTTACACTTTTTCTTGAATCGATGCACTTATGACATACCAACATATTCATTGAAACATTCCTTTTATTCTTTTGATCTCAATGAAAATTTCTACTTTTAACTAAGTTACATTAAACATTTAAAGAGCCCCAAAATTGTAAAACCAACTTTTAAAAGACGAACCGCAAACAATGTATTACTTTAACTTGAGTGATCTTAACTATACAAAAGGCAGCATTTGAATTGATACTTTCATCTAAAAAGTAATCAATGCTAGACTGACTGCAATTCAGAAGATGACTTTTGCTTATGGTCTAATACCAGAAATGTTCTGTTTGTCTTATGTGTGACAGCAAATTTCAACTTTGATAGTGGAATCAAACCTTGTAACATACAGTCTTACGCTCAACCATTCAAATATTCCTGAAAGCATTCAAACAAAGATGGAGACACTGTCATGACATGGAGTCTTGGATCTCAAAGAAAATCTTTTAAAACTGGTTTGGATGTTTGAAGTTCTTTAGGTTACCTTTGTTGTTTTTACCAAAATTAGATGTTGGCTCTCGCTCTCTCTCTCTCTCTCTCTATATATATATATATATATATATATTGATGATGATGATTGACTTTTCGATCATTTTTGATGTATGAGTGTCTTTCAGTTCATTTTTCATGTATATTTTTTGTATGAGACAATTGTCCTGCACGGGATTAGCAAACAAATCCACACAAAGGGCATACTGAAGGGTTGACTGATATATTGGCCCAAGATTTAGTGTTTCAAATGGTTGAGACGATTCTTTTCAAAGTTAGTTATACCTCGGTAGCAGGTATTTCTCCAGTTTGCTTGGTTTTCAACAGCAAGTTTGAACTCCTCTATAGGGATGTTTGCAGCAATTGTATTTAAATTCATCCTTAAAGCATATATATATATATATATATATATATATATATATATATATATATATATATAGTGTATTTGAGTAGCAATCCCTCTTTTATACAAGTTTCATGAAAGATTATTGACAAAGTAATGTGATTAAGCTTTTTATTCAATTTTTTCTTGCGTTTGTATAAGTGATTTCTTTTCAGGACAGAAAGTGCATAAAAACTGTCTTTATGTTCAATATATGCAAGCACTTTCGGATATCTTTCACTGCACACTTCAGCTATTTCATAGTGTTGATGACATCAAATGTGTTGCGGGCCGGTAGTATACATTTCACAAATTATTGCAGGTGTTAGTCACATCGGTGTTTGAGTTGACAAATAAAATAGCAACATTACATTTTTCTATAAAAGTAAATGACCAACAATACATTTTATCTGTCGTTGAATCCATAAAATTGGGTTAAAAATATTTACATTTCAGCAGTAAATAACTTGACAAAACTAAACAATCAAAATCAAAGACCTCTCATAATATTAATCCATATATATATATATATATATATAAGGCCTTTAAATTTCTTGAGGAACATAGGACCACAAGATATCATTGTGGTTTCTATAACAAGCCAGTTTTTAAGTAAATAGGTTGTTAGCCTACTGCACAACTCCCAACCTGGAGGATCAAGTTTTGAATTCAGAGATGTCCTTCTCCTTGACCAATCAACACTCAAGTCTATAATATAATAATAATAGGCTGAAAATACCCACAACAACATGGCAGACTCTGGATGTGAGTCCACATAAAAAATCTAGAGCAACTACAAGAACCAATATATATATATATATATATATATATATATTTGGTTGGATAGATGTGATTTTGGGACCCTGGGTTTCATGCTTTAGCAATTGGCAGACAAAAGAGTTTATCTGACGATCGCTAAAGCATGAAACCCAGGGTCACAAACTCACATCTATCCAACCAAATATATATATCGCAAAAGCGTGAAACCCAGGGAGGGTCACAAACTCATATCAATCCAACCAAATATATAATATATATATATTTGGTTGGATAGATGTGAGTTTGTGACCCTGGGTCTCATGCTTTTGCGATCGTCAGAGTTTGTCTGATGATTGCAAAAGCGTGAAACCCAGGGTCACAAATTCACATCAATCTAACCAAATATGTTAGCTCTATCTCTGATATTGAGCGCATATAATATATAAATAATTATACATATATATATTTATTTATATTTATATACACACACTTTTCACATATACATATATATATATATATATGTGTGTGTGTGTGTGTATGTATGTACAAACAAATGATAATATACTAACAACAAAGGTATGAAAGTGACAAAGACAATGATTTGTGCAACAAATGAATATGAAAACCTTTTTGTTCCAAAATATGCAATACTGAGTGAATGTGCATATGTACATGTTTGTGTGTGTGTGTTGTTCATGTGTTTCACAAAGGGAAGTGCTTTATCTGCCGAGGTTACATGTTGATGAATAAACAGATAAGGTAAGAAGAGAGCCAGAAAAAATATCATTGAGTATTAATAGCCCAGAAAAGTATCCCCTAGTAGCTGTTTCAAAAATTAGGTGGGATTAACCTGACAAATGGATGCTTTTAGTGTCTTCTTTCAGCAGCCGAGAAGAAAAATGCAGATCAAAGTTGAAATTTATTTTGGAAATAAATTCAAAGATTGAAGAATTAAACAAGGATTTTGGTTTACTCAGAGAGGTTAATTTCCACAAAGAGACCTCTAACCAAAAACATTCCTTGAAAGGGAAAGTCCAATTTATTTGTTTACGCTTCTTATCATTGAAAAAGAACACAAGTGTCTTCAAAAAATTCTGACATTAAATTCTGTCCAAGCTTCAATTCAATCAAAAGGTTAATATACAATAAATATTTTTATCGACAATATTGGTATCATATATATATATATATATATATATATATATATATATATATATATGGTGAACTCTCTCATATTCGATGTATGAGAGTCAAGCATCTAAGTTCCTGAAGAGCTAGACACCAGCACATATGATTTGATTATAGTAGTGATGGCTTTGTGCTGAAGGGACAAATACAGAGACTTGGTACACTACATGCCACAAGGTCCCCAAACAAGCTTCAGAGTTGTTCTTTTTCTAGACCAGTTGCCATCCAAGGCTATAGAACCCAGTCTGTTCTGCTATTTACCCATAGCTGGAGGGAGGAGAGGAGGATTAATACCTTTCCCAAGGATATTAGCATGTGAATACAGTGGATTTGACTGGAATTAGAACTCACCTCTTCAATTCCTCAATCCGAGCTGCTATCCACTACTCCACTGTGCATTCTCTCTCTCTCTCTCTCTATATATATATATATATTAGGTTGGTGCAAAAATAATGTCGTTTTTTGCCGTTCGACTTCAAAAGAAAAACTACATTATTTTTGCACCAACCTAATATATATATATATATATATATTGAAGAATTTATTCAAGCATGAAACACAATGTAACTACATGGTCTTAAACTCAGTGTCCACTATATATATATATATATATATATATATAATGTATTTTAATATTAAAGTTCACCCAACAGAAGGCTTGAGAGCCACCCAAGACAGAAGATTACTGTTAAAATGGTAAATAATATATGAGGTGAATTATGAGTGAAAGGAAAGATGGTAGGGGGTGAAGATCATGCCAATAATGAGGAAAGATGATGATTAATCCTTGACTTGAAGATGTTAAGACTGTTGTGCTCATAGTAACATCTGCATGGGAATCTGTTACAAAAAGTAACAAAAATCCCTCCAAGTGGAATTTTCTGCTTACATTTGGAATACAGAGGAAATGAGGGTGATTCAATTCTGTGGAAGTGGCATGACATTTTCTAGCAGTAAAGGTCTGAACTTTTATTCTTGAATAAACAAAATCCAGGTAAGTTACATGAACTTGCATTCAGGCAGTGTTGACATTGTTTTGATGGTTGTTAAATAAACAATTTAGCTTTTGTTCTAAAAGTTATCATAGCTGCTAGACATACTTAGAACAAGCTTCCAATGTCTATAAAATGCTCCCATTCCAGATGTTATAAATAGCCTCTGGAGAAGGGGGTGAAGGTGAACCACTGGTGCCTTATAACTATATTTTGATAAATAGAGCTCCTCACTCTCAAGAAGGCAATCCAGCTAAGAAAAGGAAAACCCTGACTTTAAACTTCCACTACCTTACAGCCATATCCAAAATGGAAAAGGTTATTGCAGTAAATTTGAACAGATGATCTGGAGTAGAGCTTTGAAGTCAGTTGGTTTCTAATATTGACAAACTTCCAGCAACCCCTGCAGCCAAATTGGCCCTAAATGTAATACTCTGTATTCATCTGGATTTTGTTGGTACAGCTGATAGGTGAGCTACGTGGTCTGGGTCAATGGCGTAGCTTGTCCACCCTGGGTGCCAGCACAGGCGGGGTGACACAATGTCACCCCCAACAAAATTTTTCAACCAGGCTAAGGTACCAAAAATAGTCTGAAAACAGTGGTGGAGACACAGGGTTTCGCAGGCAGGCATATGACCCGCCAGTTTTGTCCCCCTGTCAGAAATTTTCTAATAAATTGTCGGGAAATTTGTGAGTAGGAAAAATAGCAATGTTTTCAGCTTTCATGTGTTTCAGTTGCTACAATCTTGGTTACTAACAAGAGACATTGTTGTAACATTTTATCGGATGATATGGTGTTTTAACTCTGCATCATTAATAACAACAAAGCGAAATACGAAGCCAAAAGTGCAACAATTTCAGTCTTGCTTGTGTATCAATTCGCTGAGATACAATTTTCCATTGAGTGAGCGATATACTTTTGAATATATCTACTAGTGTTGGGACAATTAATCAGAATCGGAAAAATTTGTGCCTATTTTCCGATTCCAAAAACGATTTTTTTAAATTTTTAACTTAATTTTCTATTATTGGTACGAATGATAAATATTTATTGTTTTTAAATTATCACTAAAACTAAAATCATAATAACATCAAAATACAATGTAAATTTATTTTACTTGTATAAAGAAAAACAAAAAAAAATAAACTTTGCATAAATTCTCTAGGTAACCTTTAAAAGAATGCAGTTGATTTACAATGTTCCGAAAAATGCTTAAAAATTAAATAGAACATTTTTGTCAAGAAAAATACTTTCAAACATCATTGATAATTAAATGGTACCCAGAAAATGATGCAACGGAAAATTGAACACCGGAAAATTAGCAACAGAAAATTACATCAACCATGAGCCAGTTGAGACTGTCGGATCTGGCTGTGCTGTCCATTGAAAATGAGCTTACAAGACAAACAGATTTTGATGATGTCATTGACCAGTTTGCCACAATGGAAATAAGAAAACATTAATTCTAAGACCATAGTATCGAATGTCATTCTTTTGTGTATTGCCATGTTTTGTATTTAGTTGTTCTGAAAGTGAACAGTTGCATTTTAAAAATCTTTTGATTTGAACTGATTATTTTGTGGTATTGGATTTTGTCTTGGATCATACATGTAAACAGTAACATACCAGTCAGTAGAGTAAAGTAGAGGTAGAGCATGTATGAAAATTTAGCTACAGCTAACCATTCAGCATAGAGTGAATCGGGGTCATTGGGGTGACATTTGAGCAGACCGCCCCGGGTGGCGTTTACTCTAGCTACACCACTGGTCTGGGTAGCATATAGCATCCATATGCTATTGCCCAGATCTATACTCTGGAGAGCTCACTCCAGTCTTACCACAAAGGTCTACCATTATCTTGCAAGATGAACAAATGATTAGTATTTTGTTTTTGAAATTCAGATCAGGTGGCTTGCAGGCTTTACCTGAAAATCTTAACAGAATAATTTTGAAGTGTTGAGGACAATCGTTAGTGGGAGAAATTGAGAGTGGAGAAGCACTTAACTAGAATTGGAGAAGTTTAGACAGGAGAAAGTGGGCATTGATATCACAAGCATTATTCAAGTAGTCAATGTCTTTTTTAAATAACTGTACTTGTGAAAAATTTTACTCATTTTGGTAAATGTCACTCAAGTTTTAGATAAACGAGAATAACATTTACAAAAATGCAACCAAATCTCTTAATTATAAACTGTCAATCCTCCCAAAAGGGTGATATCAACTTTACAAATCTTTTTGAAAGATTAGCTGATATCAAAATTTTAAAGCTTTAAAAAATACAACAAAATCAAGCTTTAAAAATAGTCTGATGTCAAGCTGAGAAAAAGGCTGAGGTCATGCTTTATAAAAAAAACAAAAATGTTGATATCAAAATATTAGATCATTAAAAAAAAAAAATAGGCCGACAAACTTTAAAGGATTTAAAAAAAAATCTAATATCAAGCTTTTAAAAAAGTCTGTGAAACTCTAAAAGCTTTAAACTGTAAACCTATATTATATTGTAAATGCTTTAATAGTCCCTTAGGCTTTAAGAACTTTAAAAAAGAGGTTGGTAAGCTTCAAAGTGGTACATTTTTGTTTCAATTTAAAGCAATAATTTTACGTCTCTTTAGCTGGTAAGCATCAGCTTCATTTCCTCATCACATGAAGAACTTGCTGACTTTTCAGTTCTATGATTCATCACTAAGCCAACTGTAGCTACTTAAGCCAAGTGTTTATATCTATTAAATACTATGGATTTTACAAGTATAAAAATGGAATAACTCTTCTATCATATCTACTTTTATTTTGTCTCTGAAGTAATACTAGCAATGGAAGTCCAAAATAAATAACCATCACGTCTACAATGTCACCAAGTAAGAGAAAGGTCAAAACCGGGTTAGATATTGGTTGAGGAAGCAACAAAAAAAGAAAAAAAACAATTAGCAAGAAATTAAGTCATTCGTGAAATATACAGATAAAAAGAGTTTTAATATGAAGTGTTTTTTCTTAAAACAGCAAAGACATGGCATGGCTACTCCTGCAAAGTTGAATTACTTTTCATTTCCACACTGTTCCTTTTTGTTTCCATTGTCTTAAAAACTGTTGTTGCTCACATCTTCAGTCTATGATATTCTCAACATCCTGCTGTAGAACCACATTTCTGTTGCTTTAAGCTTCTTGCAATTTTAGATAAAAAAAGTATACCTTGTTCTGAGTAAAAAGTAATGGGATTTTACAACAGAAGCAAAAATGTTACTAAATAGACATTTTTATTTTTTGAAAAGCTTAGTAATAAGAGAAATAGATTTATAAGAAAATTAGGTCAGAATATAAAAAGTACTTATCATTTTGGTATTACATTCAACCATATTCTTTCATTACTTTTGTTTTTTGAGACATAAAATGACTTTAGAAATAAAACTATTGAATGTTTGTGATAAGAAATGAAATTAAAAGAACAAATTTTAAGCACTGTTTTATCAGATCCTGAAAATTAATTTCCAGGGAAAAATAAAAATCTGTATCAGTTTCTGATCAAATGTTTGAAGTTTTTTCAATATTTAATGTTTTGTCAATAATGAGATTTTGCCAAGAACTTCACTGAGAAAGCAAGATGAACATTATGTGGACACATCAATAAGTCCATTGCTTATTGATAAAAAAAAATGTCTATTTTACAACATTATCGTCTTTTTTGCCAATGCCTTTAATTCCGTGATGGCTATTAATCAAATAAAATGAACATTAAACAAGGAAAATTTCAGATCAAAATTCTGCTTACAGACTGAATGATATAACCTTATAGATAAAATACAAATATAACACAGTACATATATATATTCAGTCAGTTAAATGCCATACGTGATACATGCTTGGGCAATCGTGTCTCCTTCAATTCATGACTGACAAGTAGGCTGCTCTTTCTTTTTGTAGTAGACTAGTTGCCAAGCAATGCTATTGGGCTCAAACTGTCCTGCTATTTAACCCATAGCTGGTGGGGAGAAGAGATAGATTCATACTTTTGCCAAGTGTATTTCTGCATAAGTGAATATGACAAACACAACTGGAATTGGGTCTCAGCTATCCAAATTCTCATTCCACACTGATATCAATTGCACCACCCAAACATCCATATTGCAATTCATAAATATGAATTTGTTCTTATTTCCTTTTACTCTTAGCCTTTATTTCTCTAATTTCTCCCACTCTCTCATGCAATGCATCCTATCATTATCATTTAAAGACTCACTATCTTCTCTCTCTCTCTACTCTCCAATTTTTCCTTCAGTTATCATTTTATCTCCTCTCTCTTTAAGTACTTACTCTCCCTAATTTACCCCACTCTCACTTAGAACCAATCTTAGCATTATCTCTTTTACACTATCTCTTTTCATTTTATTAACATTGTAGCAAAACCTGTCTCTTCTAAAACAAGAAAGATCTGTCAATATTGTCCATGTAGGTATATACACTGTGATCTCACAAACAGAATGGATAACAGTCATACTACATCTAGTTTATTGGCATCTTTCAAAATTCCTGAAATTTTGAATAGTACTTCTGAATACAAGGTATTAATGTAAAAGTCCTTGATTGCACAAGGTGTTGATTATACCATTTAATCAAAATAGAAATACATCTGACATTCATAGGCATCCAAGTCTACTAAGTCAGATTATTGTCCTCATCTTTGTTGTTACTGTGGCACTTCGATGTGATGTAATGGTTAGCAATTTTTTTTGCTAGATCAATTACAACTAATACTTGTCCTCTCTTCTAACCAACTTTCTCTTTCTCCTCTCCCCTCTCTAACACTTTCTCTCTCTCTCCTAACCCTCTTCTCACAAATGCATTTTCTCTTTCTTAACCATCTTTCTCCTCTCCCTAATGCTTGTTCTCTCTTTTAACCCACTTTCTCTTTCTCCTCTCTCCTTTCTAACACTTTCTCTCTCTCTCTCCTAACCCTCTTCTCACAAATGAATTTTCTCTTTCTTAACCATCTTTCTCCTCTCCCTAATGCTTGTTCTCTCTTTTAACCCACTTTCTCTTTCTCATCTCCTCTCTCTTAATCCTCTGTCCTTCCTCTTCTCTCTCCTACTTAATCTCTATCTTTAACTATTTTCCACTCTAATGTTTTTTCTGACTTTTAACCATCTTTCTCCTCTCTTTAATGCTTTTTTTTTTTTTTTTTTTTTTAAATAATCAGAATTGCCCCCAAGCAAGGCAGTATAGCCATTAGCACACAAGGGGTTTTACAAGGTGTGGAGAAATTAGTAACAGGAACATTAGTAATTAGTAGATAGAGAAAAGGGCAGTCAGGTGGACAGTAGATAGCAACTGACATTGCATTTAAATTTTTGCAGATTATGGAGGATGGAAGGAGTTCAACAAGCAAGAAATACAAGAAACTGCTAGCATAGAAGTTATGGCTACCATCTATAGCTAGTTTAACTGTAAATGGATGAGATCTTGCCACCTGTTTAGTATTGCA
The DNA here is from genome assembly GCA_963932145.1 of Acanthosepion lycidas. NCBI lineage: Eukaryota > Metazoa > Mollusca > Cephalopoda > Sepiida > Sepiidae > Acanthosepion > Acanthosepion lycidas. The sequence goes on along the minus strand of OZ010587.1, from coordinate 59,581,350 downwards.
CTTAAGTTCATACAGTTGAGGTACAGTTGAGCAATTACCATGAAAGTATTTATAAAAAATACAGAGAGAGGCAACCTTATGACGGTGGGAAAGTAACTGAAGCTGAGCCACCAGACCAGGACTAATATACTGGTGTGAACCATGGACAGAATAATGGTTTTACCTGGTATTTCTGTGAAGGAATGAAAGTGTACATGCTGACTTTGACTTAGGAAGAAAACGTGTTGTAATTTTCATTTGGAAGGTTCAATATATCAGTCCCAGGGGCGTCGTGAAGAAAATCCTGGAATGAGTCCCAATCAGTTTGCTGATAATGGAAAGAGGCCTTATGGATAGGGGTTCCTGTTTAACATATGCTTGAAAGAGATACCAATAGCTACCATAGAGTGGTCCAATTTACCAAGAGGGCAGCGTCATCAAGAGTGGGAAGAGCAGGTAAGAAATAGATCCAGTAGAGAAGGTTGTTGCTCATTTTGGCTAGGGAAACAAGTAGGGAAGTCCATGATTTGAGTGAGGGATTGGGCAACAGAAAAATTTAATGCCTGTATACTGGCAAAATAAGTAGCTTTCAGCCACATGCTGTGGTGAGCATTAAAGTCACTGAAGTCAAAGAAGTTTGCAGATGGATGGAGAGAAAGTACCTTTTCTATACTGTTGGCTATTGTGTCTAATATACTGCAGTATTGTGAAGAGGATGATTGATAAAGGAAGACAAGATAACTGACAGAGTTTAGTAGCGGAAGATGGAAGCACATAAAAGAGTAGTCAGTGGCCTTGAGAGGAAATATTGTCTGGTCCGTACTACTTCCATTTCTATTAAACAGGAGGTTCATTTCTTGTTCCCTTTTCAGGATATGGTTTACCAGTTCTCTTCCTTTCTCTTACAAGGGCCACAATGATTTAACTGTCTTACTTCTTTGATGATCAGACTAATTAATGGCTGTGACCTTCCATTATAAGGGTACTGGGTTGGCAGTTTGCTGGCTGTTGCTCCCAACTGGTCATTATGAGCCCAAACTCTTTGGTGGCGCTTAGAGAAGTTGCTCCAATCAACAGTTGCATAATATTGGGGTAACTGTAGTGTCATGTCACACATGTTTAAGTGTCCCTGCATGTATTTCTGGTGGGCAACCTTGAGGCCACATTATGCTCTGCTCTCAGCTATGCACGGGCTGGTTTGTATTGCCACTGACAATAGATAGTGACAATTATGGTGGTCTTTTACTTCTCTCTTCTCAAAACATCTCATGGAAATCACAATAAAAATAATACTAAACCAGCTAACAAAAAAACACTTACCCTCCTCAATCTTTCTTTCTCTAATATTCATGGTATCCATTCAGTTTTCTGTAGCACAGTATCTTTTCTCCTGGAAAAGTCACCAGATATTTTTGCCTCTCTGAAAGCAACTTGAATTCTTCTATTACTACCAATTTCTTGGTTCCAGGGTATCTTCCCCTTTGCCAAAATGATTTCAGCATTCACATGCATGGTTTTGGTGCTTACATCCAGGCTTATTCTCTCTCTTAAAACTCTTTCTCCTCTCTCTCAAATGTTTGTTCTCTCTCTTAACCCAAAGTAGCAGTTCTTGGAAAAAGGCTTTTCTGAGTAGAACTTTTAGGACATTAGTTACAGTTTTTAGAAGATAGTATCTAATCTGGCATTGTTAGAAATCAAACAAGACCTGTGCACTGAAATCAAAGGTTATTATGACTCATGACCTGTGAGCTAGCACAACCATCAAGTTTCCAAACAGTTTTGTTTAAAAATTTATTTTGGGATCACACTGTGGTATATTTTCATGTATTTACCAATAGTGCCAGACACTTGGATTGTCTTCCCAGAAAGATATTATCAAGAAGTCATCTACCTGACAAAAATGACCATTGTGAGATTTGACTGCAGGTCTCTGATAATAATTGGTTTGCCCTAAGGACACATAGCCCAGTGAATAAATTCATTGGTTGCTTGAACTAAAAAGTGACGTGACCTAAAGCATTACCTCTTCCATAGGTATGTAGTTTTTTTTTAACGAAACTGTGTTTCACTGTTGTAAAGATCATTTTAAGGGTCATCTACAAAGTGAAAAACAAGGCCATATGACTCTACGCTATTTACATTGTTCAGACAGATTTCCTCATCTTTACTGTCACATTCCTAACATTTTGGCTGTTGTATGCTCCATCCTTCTTCAGGTGATAATTTGTTGGACACATGGCCTAGTGGATAAAAGTGTTGACTGATTGATCCAAAAAGTGGCTTGACTCAAAGAGTTGTGAGTTCAATCCCTGGTCTCAGGGAAGAGAACAAAAACTTGGAGAGTTAATGAAGTCAATTAACTAAAAAAAAATATGCAAAGGCATGGTATGTGGAATTAGAAAAATCTATATCTCTGGAGGACTAAAAGTGTTTGGTTCGAAAATCCAACAAATTTCATCTGAAGAAAGCCAGAGCATACAAAGGTGAGTTAATTAAAAACTCAGATATTTAAAGGTGTGCTGTGTGGAATTTGAAACAGTTTATCCCTGTGGACTAAAGTTTCAGTTCGAAAATTCCTATAAATCTGGATCATACGACAGCTGTAATGTCGTGAACATGAGGACAGCACTCTGAACAATGTAAAGAGTTACCTTATCTCAGAAATACAGACAGGTGTCTCTGATAATGTTTTAACCACTCGCCTATTTTTAAGCCATATTTAGTTAAGAAAATGACACTTGAAGCAGCTTTGTTGAAGAGTGATATTTTCTTGTTTTGGAGAGAGATTGTAGTTGAGGTGTTATTGTGGTAACATGTGGACTTTTTGTACAGGTAATAGTTTAATGAAAGTATTCTGCTGTAAGCAATAAAACACCATGGTTCACTGGAGAAGAAGAAGAATGGGAAATGAGACATGACATCATGTGGCTGGAGAGAGAGAGAGAGAGAGAGAGGGTTTCTGCCCATTCGTTTTATACTGATTTTTTTTCAAACATCCCCTAGTAGGCATTAATAGAAGTCCCCTGGCAGTCAACATGGGGTAATATCACAGACTCAGCCATTATAAAACCACGATTCACTACTTTGTGTTACATCCTTTTCTAGGTTCTCATTTTTTGTGGTTTTTTTGTCAGAATAAGCTACTGTATTTACAGCTGTCAAGGAAGCATTTTTTTCCCCTGAAATAAGTCCCAAAATATTTGCATAACTTACAGGAATTCAGTTTACCATCTAACATAGATAACCCTAACCTTAGCATAGTAAATTTACGAGTTATTTCAGTAAAAAAAAAAACTGTTTCCTTGTAAAATATGGTGTTGTGGATTCTGAGATGAATTTGGTCTCCAAAGAATGACAAACGCAATAATTAAATATAAGAAATAAAATGTATTTACACAATCATACAAAGAGTAATACTGTTAGTAAGTCCAGGAACGTGGTTAGTAGCAAATACAGACAGATATATACAGTTTCGAAGTAGGACTTTCTTAGAGTCTACGTGCTTGTAACTGACTCTCACACTATCTCCGTTCGTATATTCTCACACTATCCGTATACCGACCACTACCACCCTCACTGACTGTAACTCTGGGTATTTAACAGCAGCAGTCCAGGTACACTTGGTAGAGTCTACTTATATGAAAAAGAGGTGGACCCCATAACATATGTTAAGCTTAGTAAATATCTGCTAGCCACCCAGAAAATTATGCTGTGAATTCAATACTTCCTGGAGGTCTCAGTACAGTGCCCTTGTACCTGACTTAGTAAATATCAATTTCAGATTACATATATTTACATATTGCCTAATTCATACTCCTTCCCCATTTTTTGAATAAGAGTAGAGATTTATCCCTTGTTTCCTGTTCAGGGTTGGGTTTCTGGTTCCTTTTATCATTTTCTTTCAATCCCAGGAACTCCTTTGCGTTTTAGTGGCATTATTGTCTTGCTTGGGTTAAAATGATTAAAAAACAGAAAAAAATAAAAGGAAGAAAAGTGCCAATGATAAAGAGATAATGATAAAATGGACTGTATGTAAGAGTTGGGCAAATCAGAGAGAGAAAGCACTTAAAGAAGAAAGATGTAGATAGAATGATAAAGGAAAGAGAAACTGGAAAGTAGAGAGAGAAGAGATGGTAAAAAAAGAAGAATCTAATTGAGAGAGAAAGAAGAGACGTTAATAAAAAGAAAAGAGTGAGAGAGAAAAGAGTTAAAAAAAAAGGAAAGAAATGTTCAAGAATATCAAAGGGATACTGAATCTATATATAATGTATGCCGATACAATTCAGTGGCATTATGAATGTATTGGGACTCGTTACCTCGGAGTCTTGATAAAAGAAAGAACAAATTCCTAATTTTGAGTTCACAAAATATTTAAAAGAATCTAAACAACAACGATGAATTAAAAATGAACTCAAAGACAAGAGAAAACATAATGCGATTCCTTTATTATTCATTACTGGAAAATTCTTATCTCAGTCACTGATGATTAGAAACAGACAAGCCAATATTCCTCATTGGCAGCAGTTATTAAAAAGGAAAAACAGAAGGAAATGGTGGAACTAAACAAATATCTCTTAATCTAATTCCAGGAAAATTATGAGAAGTAAAAGTTGAAAACAGTTCAAGTCAGGTTGGTATTCAAATGAAAGAAAAGGTAAGGGCCGGAAGAATTATGAAACACTGCGTTTAATACCAATAGATTTGACTTTTTGTCTTCTTTTTATTTTCTCTTTTTATTTTTGACTCGGCTAGTGTGTAAACAGTACAGTGAGAGACAGTCTCCAGTGCAAACCGATCATGCTAGTTCGTCTAAGACGGAAACGTAATATAAAGATATTAATGCAGCAATGAATTCACGGTAAATTTACTTTTCAATTAGAGACATGTATAATGCTTTATAGTCTAGATTGGGAATAAATTTGATATCACTATGCAAAAGAAGACAAAAAAAAAAAAAAAAATGAGCTAACTAATAAATTAAAAAAAAAAAAACAAAAAAAAAACAAACTAAAATGGTAAATGAAATGATTTTATTTCAAAGTCCAATAAGTATAGGTTTTCTATCTACAGCTGATCAAAGAAAAAGAAAAAACAACCCCAACAAAAAAAAAATGCTTCATTAGGTTTTTAATAATGAGAAATGAACATATTTAGCTTGAACATTGAAGCTTGGTATTAAGTAACCAGAGGCAATAGAAGTATCAAATCAATCAATGTTTTATAAAAAAAAAAAAAAAAAAAAAAATCAAAAAAAATCCTAGCTACTTCACCTGATATTAGCAGACATAGCAAATGTAGCCAAGATTTTAATTATACAACAATAAAAGTGGGGGGGTCTTTTGAAAGGAACTAACATTACAGCACAGAATCCTAATACCACACACACACACACATATATATATATATATATATATATATATATATATATATATATATATATATATATATATATCTCGTCTGAAGATTGCATGTGCATGAAACTCGAGTCAAAACTAGAGCTGTTCTTTCATAGGATTTAATGTTGTCCAGTATTTTATTCTCAGTCTAGGCCATCTAGTCTTTGAGCACTTTACTATATTGAGTTGGTAAATTTGCTTTCAGGCCTTTTTCTCATTTTTTTTTTCCGTTTTGTCATCTTTATTTGAGACTGTATCTAGATAAGAGTTTAGATTTTAGCAATGTTTGCTGGTTCCAGAAAAGGTATGGTACGTGGAACTAGAACACTCTACCTCTGTGGATTAAATAAAGGGTTCAGCTTGAAATTCCAGTGTCTATCAACTGAAGATGACCTGATCATACAACGTCAGAAACATTGTAAATAGACAATAGAGATGAGAACAACAGTCTGAACAATGTAAAAAAAAAAAAAAAAATAGTCATAATACCTCATCTAAAAAATATAGACATATATATATATATATATATATATATATATATATATATATATATATCTCAGCAGTCAATCAATCAAACAATATATACTGATTGATTTGTTTTTTAATGCCTTACCAACTCTTTGTATGTTATTTAAAGCCAGGAAATATTTTAAAATTCTAGTAAATTTTTGGATGTAATAATGATTTACTGATACGAGTTCTACAAATTAACCCATAACTAGAGGGAGAAGATGTAAATTCATACCTAACTGGAACTGGAACATGGCTCTCCGATTCCATATTCTGAGCTGTTATCCATTATGGCATCCATGCATCCAAGCTTACACTACCTAGTACTAAGCAGGCTTGACTTTGCTTAATTTTGTTGATCATACAACATAATACAGTAGTAAGCAAATATATATATATCTCATTTGAATAAAAAATAACTTAGTTACCGGCTCTGACATTTACATCATGAAATTTAAATCATACAGTACATATTCTTAGCGTTTTTCACTTGACAGGTAAAAATTTAACTTTCAGATAAACACAACAAATTTTGTCTTAGAAAAAACAACGTTCTGATGATGACATTGTGCTAATGCTGAAATTACTCGGTGTAAATGGATATGTATCAACACAGTAATTTTATCTTTTCTTTTAATAAGGATATTAAGTAGCTTGTCTGTGAATATGAGAGGAACCTATTGAAAATAAATAGAAAAATCTTCTCTAAATCATTCCATGAGACATGTCTTAATATATATATATATATATATATATATATATATTATGTTAAGTAATTCATCGAGTCTAGAAGAAACCTCGACAGAATGCAGAAAGCACTGGACGGCTGTTTCGTCCTATATTTGGGACTCATCAGCAGTGCGCATCCACTACCGAGAATCGAAACCTGGACAGTTACACTGACAGGCAAACGTCATACACACTGTACTAACGGGCCTCGGTGACAAAGAAGTAGCGAACTAGACTTGATATTGAACCACTCATTCACAAAGTCTGTGGTGGAACTCATCCAAGTTTCCTTTACCCACAAGATTGCATCCCCGAGAGCCACAACTATTATCCCCAAGCTGCTCCATCCAGAGTATTAGAAGCCGGTTCAAGTGAGGATATACAAATCAGGTTTCAACTCTCGGTAGTGGATGCGCACTGCTCATGAGTCTCAAATATAGGAAACGGCCGTCCAGTGCTTTCTGCATTCTGTTGAGGTTTCTTCTAGACTCGATGAATTACTTAATTATCTCAAATCCGTCTTAATTTCTATCATTTATATATATATATATATATATATATATATATATATATATATATATATGTATGTGTGTGTGTGTGTGTGTGTGTGTGTGTATGTTTTAAAACTAAGCAAAAACTCTCATACAACACAGTATAGCAAACAATACAAATATGCTAACAACCATTGTTACAAAGAAAATAGAAAAAAAAACTTTGAAAATGGCTTCAGTGTATTTGCACGTAAGTGAATATACCTCAATAGCAACTTGAAATTGGCTCTTTGATTTCCAATTCTGAAATTATCCATTACACCACCAGCAACTGGTATTCCCAAGTGGTCACCCATCTAAGTTCTAACCAGACTTGATGTTGCTTAACGTTGGTGATCATCAGAGAACCAGTGTTTCAATATGATATGGCTATTAGCCTATGTGTGTGTGAGTGCGTGTTTCAACTGAGCAAAAACGCCACTTAGAATTAAAATCTTTTAAACAACACTGTATAGAAAACAATACAAATATATCAACAATCTTTGATACAAAGAAAATAGAAAAAAACAAAGCCTTTGAAAATGGCTAAAGAATTAGCTGAAAGTGCACAGGACAATGAAATCTACAGACAATTCCACACACTTAGCCTTCAAAACAAGAACATTATTAGGATACTACTGAAACTGAATAAAAAGAACATTCAACATATCCCTTGTCTTGAATGTTCAATGAAAGATGCATATATAGTTATCCTTATTTTTTTCAACAGTGAAATGAATGTTTACTGGGCGAGAAATCAAGTTCTTCTAAAGAAAATCAGCCTCCCAACAAGAACTGAATCTCTATTTCCTTTTCAAACCAGGGAAATCACTTTTGAAATAAGTGTGCTTTGTCATGAAGCTACAGGAAGCCATCATAGTAAAGCAAAGTGTGCTTTATCATTAAGCTACAGGAAGCCATCATTGTAAAGCAAAGCTCAGTTACCCTACTTAAGAAATGCACCTCTCTCTTTGGGACCTTTTGTAGTCCATATTTGTTAACTTCATTTTTGTACCCAAAAAATAGATTACAACAATGTTGAATGAACACTATTAGTTAGAGCATCTGGAGAAGGCACATGATCTGGTGAGTTTAACAGTTGAATAAGGCTAGTACATTCGAACACTCAGCCACAATGACTTATAATTGCATGCTAGCACAAATCTCAACATCTTCATAAGAGAATTTTCTACCTTATGTCACATCTCATTGTCTTCAGACAGTTCCCAATGTTGGGGTCTGTCCCCAAGTCGATATTTTGGGTGTATCAGGAAAATGGTAGCCTTTGATTTATTAGGACAACTTTCATTAAAGTCATCATTTAGAGAAAATGTGACAAATAAATTATGAAGAGAATGATTATGTCAGACAATAGAAACCTTTTTAAAATATGCCTTTTCTTTATCTTCATTTGTTTTCAGAACGTAATTTTTTCAGCAGTTAATGAATATTCAACATAATTGCTTACTATAGGCATTTATATATATATATATATATATATTTAGTAGTTAACCATGTTTGAATTAACATCCCGTGATGCATAACAATAACCAAAATTTTTTTGCAAAAAAATAAATAAGGGAAATTAAATGTTCACTTATCTTGTCCCTACTCAGAGTTTCAAGGGGATTAGTTCAATTTGTCAGAGAATTTGACTTATTTTCAGAAATTATAATTTTTCTTCTTTTTCCTCAAAAAAACTTTTACATACTTCTCTATCCAAAACTTAATACTTGCCTACATATCTAATTTAAATCAAGTCATTTGGACAATTTTGAATAAGTTTATGTTATACAATAATGTCTTTTTAAGGAAAAAACATATTCAAATAGTGTCCATGCTATAAATTAATGTCTATAAGCAAAACTGATTAACATCTTTTAAGAAAAAAAAAATGAACATGATTGCTAAAAATAAATTCAATTTTACAATTAAGTCCACTAATGAGTGGATGTAATCTTTGCAAAACTGTGTGGCCCAAGACAAGTAAACATTTAATTTTATATATTTCTTTAGTTGTACAACTAAATTTGTAAACTTCTGTTGCCTTTGTAGTCTTTGAGCTATTTTCTTTGCTATGGTCACATGGCCTTCAATTGTCTATCTTTTTGTAACTATTTACACTATCAACATTGTTTAAGCTGTTGTTCTTATCTTACTGTCTTTCGACCATTGTATTCGCCAGCCATCTTCAGGTGATATTTGTTGGAATATCAAACTGAATACTTTATTTAGCCCATGGGGACATAGATTTTTCTAATTCGAGTACCATGCCTTTGGATATCACAGTCTTTAGTTAATTCACCTTGATAACTCCCTAAGATTTTATTCTCTCTGCTGAGGCCCGGGATTGAACTCACAACTCTTTGGGTCAAGTCCCTTTTTGTATCAATCAACCAATGCCTTTACCTACTGGACCATGTATCCAACAAATATCACCTGAAGAAGGCTGGAGCATACAATGGCCAAAATGTTGTGAATGTTTGTTATATTCCATTATCGCTGACCAAACTCCAAACTATCACCAATCAGTCCTCTTGAGTAGGCACAGTGCCTTAAAAGAGCCTCAACCTCACATCTGACATCAACTGGAACTCGTACATATGATCCATTGCTAAGGATGAAGGTAAAATGGTTGGCTCCTATACCACTTCAGTAAGTACCTGACTCCTGCTATCCTCTAATATTACAAGAGCTAGATCAGAATAAAAATGGACTACTGTTGTCATATTTGGGCAGGAGCTGTCCAGACCTCACTCTCCAGCCTTGATAGATTCCAAAAGTGTTTCTGAGCCTTTGTGGGTGGCAAAATATACTCTACCCTCCAATCTCTCTCACAGGCAGGAGGTGGCAATCTCTTTATTTTGTCCACCGAGGTAGACTGCTCTAGTTCCATGTGCCATATCTCTTCAGGATGTCTCAGTTATCTCATTTTAACTCAACTCTCCAAGTTTTTTTCCACCACTGCTGTAGTCAGGTATTGAACTCAAAACTCTTTGGGTCAAGTCACTTGATCCAACCAACACTTTTATCCACTGGGCAATGTTTCCTGATGCTATATGGACCACAGAAATTTTGGATTTTTTTCGATAATCCCTTCGCATAAGATGACCTTCAAAAGTGTTTCAACGCTTTGCAGATACTTCTTCAGAGTAAGACCTCCCCCATAGAGGAGAACATGACTAAGGAATGTGTGTACGTTATCCTGTCCAACTGCAGTAAGAAATATAAAGGAGAAACAGGCTGCCCCCTTAAGGTAAGACTGCAAGTCTAGCCACAACACAAGGGGAAATAGAGAAATCAGGTGTAGCTGACCAGATATGAAGGGAAAAGGGAGATCACTGCTCCTTGTGGGATGAAGTTGAAATAACAGACAGAGAACATCACTTGAAAATACAAAAACTTAAGGAATCAGCACATATGACAGGCCACAAAAATCTCCCAAGCCAGCCAATCATAGAAATGAATACAATATAGGAACCAGAAAAATGGAGTGCTAGAGAAAAGCAATAATTACAAGAAAAATTGCAATATGACCTCTGGTGAAAAAATGTTACTGAGACATTAAGTTGATAAGACCCCAAAATTCTCAACACATGGCCCAGTGGATTGGATCCAGTGACTTAACCCAAATAGTTGTGAGTTCAATATCTGGCTACTGCAGTGGTGAACAAAAATTTGGAGAGTTGAGTTAAAGGGAGATAACTGAGACATCCAGAAGAGGCATGGCATGTGGAACTAGAACAATGACCTGGGTGAAATAAAGGGTTCAATTTGAAATTTCAATCACCTGAAGAAGGCACGAGCATACAACGACCAAACCATTGTGAAAGATGAGGACAACTGTCCAAACAACATAAATCATGCAAGTAATACAATATCTCAGAAATATAGACAGATATTGAAACAATTTTGTTAGAAAACCTAACTATGGAATCCTGAGGGGAAATATTAAAATACACAAATCCCATGTAATCTTGAAAGGATGTTTCAAACTCTATAATAAAAAATTACTGTGTGATTTACAAAAAAATGCATTAAACAACCTTTGTAGACCACCAAATAAGATAAACAGTAAAGAAAAGTTAAAAATAATAAAGATAAAGAAAACTGTATTAGAAAGAGACAGAATATTGCAAAATTCCATAGATATGTAGGTATCGATAGTCATATTAATAATTAAGAAGAATGGTAGTTTTTATGACATACAGAAATATGAAGAAAAAAATTAGAAAATATATAAAAAAAAGATACTGAAAAGAATATAGTGGCAGTTAAAAGTATGCATTAATGAAAAAAAAAAACTTACACTGGTAGCCCAACTAATAAAAGTATGTAAAAGAAGAAAGTAAGTGCAATACCAAAATATGAAAGCAGATTGGGATAGTGAAAGATTCCTTCCAAAAGCTGAGCAAAATATTAAGAAACAGGGAAAATATCATTAGAAACCAAGAAAAGAGTAGTGAACTGTTACATACTATCAGTCCTATATGGCAGTAAATTCTGGACAATTGCCTCACTTCTGAAGAAGTGGCTTCAAAACAACAGAAATGTGTTCCTACAAAAGGATTGTTGAGAAAACTATAGACCAAACATGTGAGCGATGACAAACTCCTGGAGACAATGGCAACAAAAAGGACACCGATATTTAACATCAGGAAGAGAGAATTGAAATTTTGTGGGCACATAATGAGGAAGGATGGTTTAGAAAATTTTATACTTACAAGGCAGATTGAAGGCAAGGGAGAAAAAAAGAAAGCAACACACAACCTACTTGGTGAGATCGAGTGAATTGATGGTGGAGACAGTTTTGGGAGAGATGGCAAAAAGACAAAAAGTTATTAAAAGCTACAAAGGACAGGAAATTGTGGAGAGCCATGATCACCAATGTCCTGAAGTGGCATGGAACATATAAAAGGAAAAGGTGCTTCATTTTCAGATACTGATATCATACAAAGTTGATTCATCATCAATCCTGTACACTTGATCAGTAAAAATTCCCACTCGTCTGAGCACAAATTAAAGAATGTAATAAGAGGAATTCTAAAATAATACATGATTGTAGCAAAGATAAATATATGAGCAGTCTTGCCATTCTATACTTCCATACATATGTGAAAAGATGAAGTTCATTGAAGTTCTAAAGTGCAAAGAAGAGGAACCAATGTTCCAATATGATATGGCCATAAGTCACAAGTCATTAATTAATGTATAGATAGAGTGCAAACCTAGAGTTATCTAGAGATTGTACTTGATAATAGAAAAAAAACAAACTGAATACCCATCCTTTGACAGCCTGGCAACTTGCAGAAAAGTATTTACCAGAAAAATGTACTATGACAGAAATTTCTAGAAAATAAATGTTACATACACTCACAATCTTCCAGAAGTGAAGATAATGCAACAAGGAAAACACAATTTGCAAAGTCATATGTAGTTATTTTGCTATCATCTGTCAATAAGATGCACTACCTAATGGATCAATCAAACAAAAAAAAAAATAAATATATATATATATATATATATATATATATATATATATATATATCTTGGGTGAGTATCGGAATGTCGGTGACTAAACTAGCTACCTACACTCCATGTTCTTGTGAGTTAGGTAGCTTGTTAGCAAGCTAGTAGGATGTAAAATAAGACCTACAAAGGACGGAAGAACTTTTGATGAGTCAAGTGCCAGCTAACTGGAGCCAGTTTCTCCATAAACCACTGTGGAGAAGGCAACAGGAAACCACTCCACTATTAATCCCAAGAAATATAATCACAAATAACACACACATTGAGAACTAGAAGGGATAGGAGGAATTGGAACAGCAATGAATGCTTACATCCTGAAGGGACACAGCACATGAAAGAAGAAGACTGAGGAGAAAGCCCTAAATTTTCTTCCACTATGTCCTTAATTTGTCTGACACTAAAGAATATATTGAGGTGTATTAGAAACAATAACTGCATTCATCTTAACTACCATTTTGTAATCATAGTTTAAATGAGTTACTATTACTCAGACATTGTTCTTACAATTCAAGATACCGCTGGTTCAGTCCGCCATTCTTGCTTTCCGCACACTTTAAAATGTAAAACTACTCTTCCCTTCTTCAGCCCTCTTTTATCAGGCCAACACCACGGCTGACCAACCAATCAGTGTTCTTTGCTTTTATTCTCAGTTACCTAGATAAATAGCCTCCTCCAGTTTGACCAATCAGCATACAACTTGCTATGGGTCAAAGCATACCAAACTGTACAAAAACCCTCGTTACCACACATACAGGTGGAATAGCTAAACAGGAGAGTAATGCCATTTTCAAGGAGAAAAAGTGCTAATGAAACATGCTGCACATTGAGGTAAGACCCTTATTTTCCTTGGTACCAGATGCAAGCCACTCTGACTTGCTTGCTTCTATAGGACTGTTCACCACAGTTATATTTCCGAATTTTACTATAATTTAGACTGAAGTCATTTCCATTTTCCTTCTGAAATAAGCCAAGGGCAAATGAGAGAATAGAAGAAAGCTAATCAAAATATTAGTATGACAAACAAAACTAAAACTTTCAGAAGAAAATCTTCTGATTGTTAAAGAACCTTAACATCTGAACTACAAACTTGAAAACATAGACAAAAAATGCCTAGGTCAGTAAGCAAATCCCACTAGAGGGCACTCATAATTAACCAAAGTCTTGTGAGCACTTTGTTTTGTTAAATCTGATTTTTTTGGCAGCCATTTTCTGCTGATGACAAAACCAACAAACAAACGTTAAAAAAAAAAAAAAAAAAAAAAAAAAAAAAATCAAAGAAAAAAAAAATATGTGGCATAAGATTTTTGTCAGTAGGATGAATTCTGATCAGCTATTAATAGCAAACAGTTCAATCGATGGTTATTTTGCTGAGAGCACGTCTGTCCCAGTGAAATTACAAATGAGTGACAAGATTGGGGATGTGCCAGTGGGGTCTGTAGAGCAAGCAACTTGCCAAACTTTTGCTCTTCTCCGCATGATTCAAATCAGAAGTTCTATAATTAAAGGACACCATTAAATACAGTGTCATGGGGAAGATACTTTTCTACACTCTTTCAGATTGTCGTCAAAATTTTCTGATGAGCTAAAATAACTGCTTCATTCAGTGTCAATGGCAAAAAATTTAAAGATTCATTTTTTTCTTTGAAACATTACTGAATAGAATTTAAAAAAAAAAAAAAAATCGACACATTACATTTCAAAATTAACAGCTTTGTTTTTTTTTTCAAACTTCTAGTTTATTTTTGGTTTTGATAATTTCATCTTTTTTTAAATTTTTTCAATATGAAAATTCAACCTAGGCTCAAGAGACACTCAAGATAAAAGGTTACAGTTCAAATAGTGATGACTGAAGTGTGTGATATGAATGAATGAGGAGGTAGTAGAAAGTTCAGAGTGTAAGGATAAAGAGGAAAGATGATGATTGACACTTGATTGTAGTGCTCAGGAAAGCACTAACACGGGAGTCTATCCCACAAAGTGGATGTTCTTAGAGAAAACTAAGTAAATTTCTTCTTACATTTGGAATATAGGGGAAATAAGGGTGATTCAACTTTGTGGAAGTAGTATAGCCTGTCCTAGCAGTAAAAGTCTGAAATGGTAAAACTAGAAAATGGAGCTCATCTGACCATTTGCCATGGGGAAAGTTATAGAGTAGGGACAAGCTTACAGTGTTGCATTTGTGGGAAAGACACTGAAGGGTGGAGAATAGGTTTTCCCTAACAAGGCCATCATCCAAATCATCTTGAACCTTATCAAGTTTGAAAAGTGATAATTGAGCTACCCATTATCCAGTTAACACACCTCCCAAGTATCCACTAAATATAACATTTAGGATAATATATATATATATTTTATAACTCCAAACTTTATTTTATTAGGTTGGTGCAAAAATAATGTCGTTTTCTCACATATGTTACTATGTGAGAAAACGACATTATTTTTGCACCAACCTAATAGTAGATACCTATATTTAAGTAGACACATCTGTCTTTAAACAGTGTGATTACTTCTACTGGTTGCAAACTTATAGAGAATTTATACAGAAAATGCATCCCCACTTCATAAGTGAAATCACAGACTTATTTAGTGTGCTTTAGACCATTTAGCCACAGTGTTTATGCCTGATGATTGCTATGTGCATGGAACTTTAAGTAACATTGAGCAATGAGGATCAACTATATAATTCCTCTGATTTAACATATAATCATTTATAATTCAGGCATGTTTGGTTGAATAATCTAGATGTGTTATGTCTATTTATTTTTATTTTAATCCTCTCAAATTCACAGATCAATTTCTTAGTGCTTTTACAAAACTGAGTAAGAAAGACACCATAGTTTGGGTTATTTCTTTAATTATATCAAGTTCTTTCAATCCTATCCAAGATGATCTTCAGGTATGAATTGCTAAGACAAAATTAATGTAATTGATAGTTGTGAACTTTTTTGTAAATGCACATGCATGCACACTGTTATTGTCAATTTATGTTAAGCATATGTAAGGGAGGTAACTTAGTTAATTTTTTTTATTATTAATGTTTTAAAAATACTCAATCTGCAATTTTTCTGAAAAAAGTTAAAAAAAAAAAAATTTTTTTTTTTTACAATTTGAGCATTTCAAAACATTTGCTTTTATAGACATTTTAAAACATAGTTGCTATACTCATAATTCATTTTATTTAATGTTGGTTTCTTTTTTATTATATAGATCGTATTGAGAATCTTATGTTTTTGTTTTTATTTTCATGATAGAGTATACTTGTATTGTCGATTAATATTTCTCTAAAACATTAATGTGGACAAGAATGTTCTTTTAAATGTAGTGCAATAGAACTTGAATCTAACATGTGTAAAGTAACCCTTCTTAATAGTGTCATTGTTGTGAATATAAAATATAAATATTTACATTTTTGTCAGAGATACAATCTTCCAAAGGACTTTTAAACTGATATACAATGTGGTTCTTTTGAAAAATATTAGTTGATGGAGAAGAGTTATTGCAGAGGATTAAGTTGGTTGTGTTAAATTTAGTATAGTATATAATTAGTTTTATTTTTTTACTGGGATCAGCAGGAGATATATTAATACTTATGAGTTTATTTTAGGATTTTTTTGATCATGTTTGAAGGTACAATGTATTTGACTGTGGTATAGTAGGTTGATATGTTTAGGAATATTTGTGGAAGTATTATGTTCTTTTTGGCTTATGTTAATATTTCTAATAGCTCATCTAATTTGTTCATCAACAATGTAATTACGAAAATCATTATTAATGAGAATTTGTTGAATGTTTTTTTAATTCAGGGTAGAAAGTTTTTTTATAGAAGAGTTAAGTTTTAAAAGTTTATTAAATTTTGTATATTGCTGTTTTGTAATAGTCAGAACATTCACTTTTATAGTTGAGAGTGCATGTGTTCATGCTAGTTATTTTTTATATGGAGAGGTAGTAAATGTATTATTATTGGTGTCTATTAATATATCAACAAAAGGAATTCTGTTGTTATTGTTAATTTCAGATGTGAAATTAAGAATAGAGTATTTTTAGAAGTTTTTTTTATAGTGCATGTATTTTGTCTAGGTTTTTAACTAAGATGAGAATATTGCCTATATCTCTTAGGTAGATGGAGGGTCTTTACTGGTATTAAATATCTTATTTTCAAGCTTAGCCATGTACCAGTTACTAAATGTTGGTACTACAACTGAACCTATAGAAATGCCATCATGTTGTATGTATATATTATTTTGATTGTCATAGAAGGGAATTATTTATTATATATGTACACATACATGAAAAATATACATATAAAGGAAAGATATACATAGTTGTGTGCACACACACACATATATATATATATATATATATATATATATATATAATTATTTATATATTATATGCACGGTACTTATTAAAAAGCGCTCAATATCAGAGATAGCTAACATATTTGGTTCGATTGATGTGAGTTTGTGACCCTGAGTTTCACGCTTTTTGTCTGACGATCGCAAAAGCGTGAAATCCAGAGTCACAAACTCACATCAATCCAACCAAATAATATATATATATATATATATATATATATATATATATATATATATATATATATATATATATATGTATATGTATACACTCAAATCACAAACACACACACAAAACTAAAAGATAACATCACTTAACAAACACATCCCCTTCCCAGCAACCAATAAAGCTGTCAAAATGTCTAAGGAGGGAATTTTGAGACTCACGAATCTCCCAGCTTCTATTTATAAAACAAACTTGAAAGGAACCATTTAACCAATACAAAGATTGAGCAAAAATTATTGATAAAAAAAAAACAAATGAAAACTACAGACAAAGTTCACTTTCTTCAGAGACAGTCATTCAATCCTGTAGTTCACAGCTACTAACAAGCAGGGATTTTTTTTCTCCTGGCCAAAACTAATGAAGGAACCTAATTTAAATAATAAAACAAAAAATCCGCCATAATTTAACCTCAACTTTTAAGTTAATCTGATTGATATTTATGAATATCTCTTAGATTTAAAAATTTTGAAAAACTAACATTTTTAGTTTTGTTTATAAATACTTCTTGCAAAATAAAATCCTTACATTTGCCTTAAAGTCCATCAGATGACGAAACATATCAGCTAAGGAAATTTTTCATTTTGTATTAATTCAGGTTGTCCATTTATGTATATATTTTAGTTATATATGAAATTGTACATTATATATATATATCTCCATGCAATACACACCCAATACAAATAAATAGCAGATATTGAAATACATGAACTTAAATATTTAACTTCTTCAAGGTGAGCAAAATTTTTGTCAAGAAAGTTTACAATATAGAACTAGAGTGACAATTGCCAATACTTTAATAAAGGTTCAAATGTCTTATCATTTGACAAAGTTTCATAGACACACTACTTGTCATTGTCATATATATATATATATGTGTGTGTGTGTGCATGTGAAAGTCGTGACTGAGGATAGTTGCTGCATTTCTCTTATTTTGATAAAGAATGCTTTATCTGACATAATGACGTTATTGTTATCATCCCATTTTGATATCGTTAATGATTACTGATGCACTTACAATGTGGCTTTTTTATTTTGTTCTTCCTTCTTAAATTCACATGCCATTGAAAATTCTGGGGCCATTTGTAATCACATAAATTGTAGCCGAAATGAAGCAAAAAAAAAAAGGTGAGATGTATAGAACAGTAAACATAAAAAGGTTTTAACAGATTCTGGTCCACTTCCCTGCTACCATTTAAACGAGAGCCCTGTCATGTGATGGCAGAATGGGTTCTTGGTGCCATTTGTAATTGTATCTACTGTTACATGACGTTTTGGCAAATTTGTTAGATTGGAAATTAAAGCAACAGGAGAGGGAGATGAAGAAAAAGAAAAATGTAATGGGAGTAAAGATAAAATGAGAAAGGAGATAATAGAGAGAGAAAAATGGATAAAGAAAATACAAAGAAGAAGGAGGTGCAAGAAAAAGAGGAAAAGGTTGAATAAATATAAAGAGAGAAAGAAAACAATGAAAAGTGAGAGAAGAAAAAAGAAAAGTGAATATATATATATATATATATATATATATATATATATATATATATATATATACATACATGAATATAAGATGTCACACATTGGGGAATGTGATAGATGCAATTTATCCCTTGTAGAAAAATTAGCCATCTTAAAACAATTAACGGTAAATGATTGATGAATTGATGGTCACATGTAGGTATAAATATAAATATATGTCAAAATACATTAATTCAGATTAATTTCTACTGTAGATTATAAACTTTTCTTTCTTATTTTCTTTTGTTTACTTATGTTGAGCATATGATTTTTTATTTTATATATCAGTGGCAACTCCAGGTCATCAATGTTGCTTGTTGGTCTCATTACAACCTTTAATAAAATATACTGCTTGTATAACCTGGATGTTAAAATGATTTCTTTACTCTAAAATATGTAATTTTTTTAAATCTCTAGACAGATATGTTATTTTTTGAA
This sequence comes from Acanthosepion lycidas, assembly GCA_963932145.1. Taxonomy (NCBI): domain Eukaryota; kingdom Metazoa; phylum Mollusca; class Cephalopoda; order Sepiida; family Sepiidae; genus Acanthosepion; species Acanthosepion lycidas. The sequence goes on along the minus strand of OZ010587.1, from coordinate 59,562,149 downwards.
AAAAAAAAGTGCAAGTTAGATTCTGATGAGAAAAACTGACTGTTACGATACAGTGAACAAATTTTCGTAGCAGTAGACCCAGCAATTGATTGAATAAAATCACTCCAACTCATGTTGGTGGAAAACATGAGCCAAAGAAAACAGAGTGTTGCTATCCTGAAGTTTTGCATCAGCCATGCTGATGGCAGGCAGAATTGTTCTCTATGGTGAGTGTGTGTTTGTATATATGTCTATGTGTTAGTAAATTTATGTATCTCTCTGTCTTTTAATTTTTAGTTTAATTGTTTGTACATTATTGGGTCAGTAATCATGCTAATGGACATCATACTTCCTCAACACTACCCCAATCACACACCTCACCCCCGCCCTCCAATCAAGGAGTTATGATTTTTCTTTGATTTTCGCTGACTTTTTCAATTGATATATTGTGTTAAAATACTTTATGCTGTACAAAATAAATTATTTAAAATGAAATTAATTATATATATTACAGATTCTTCTTTAAATTTTGTTAAGAATCTTGATAAATATAGTAGAAGCCTCAGACTAGATATGGCAGCAGTTTTCAATGCTCAGACAAATGGTAGGTTTATAAATGTGCAAGTTGGATTCTGATGAGAAAAACTGTTATGATACAGTGAACAAATTTTCTTAGCAGTAGACCCAGCAATTGATTGAATAAAATCACTCCAATTCATGTTGGTGGAAAACATGAGCCAAAGAAAACAGAGTGTTGATCTCCTGAAGTTTTGCATCAGCCATGCTAATGGCAGGCAGAAATGTTCTCTACGGTGATTAAATTATAGTAGTCTTGTTTTGGAGGTGCTCAAATTTACAAGCCATTCCTTGCTCTAGTTAACCACTGACTGGACACTATTTTCAAGATTATCTGTCAGTTTTACTTTTCCAGACCTACCGGACTTGCTAATAAGACAGGATTACATAGTTATGTCATCAGCATAAATACTTAGCTGGGAATTGATGACATCGGCAAGGTCATTGATGAAGAAAAGAAACAACCTAGGTCTAAGGATAGAGCTTTAGAAGATACTTGCATTAATGTGAAATGATCTAGAAGCATTTGCATTCAAAATTACTTTTATTAAATAGAATGGATTAAACCAAATATTCATCTAGAGACACTGTAACCACTGAGCTTGGGGAGAAGGCTAGCATGTCAAACCCTGACAAATGCCTTCAAGGTATCTAAAGCCCTCGTCTGAGCATCACTGTTCTTATCTAAAGTCTGATAGACAAATTTCAGTAATAACTGTTGACAAACTGGTAGTAGACCAAGAGATATGAAAGCCATATTGTTTATCTGAAAGAAGGATGTGTGAAGTGAGATGCAGAACCAATTTTGTGTGGATTAGAGCCTCTCAGACTTTGCCGAAATCAAGTAAAAGACTAATGGGATGATAATTCAAGAGATCAGGCTGAATAATGCTGAGTTTTCACAGATAGGAAATGCAGAGGAGGATTTTCAACAAGCTGGAAAGCAAGAATCATTGAAGCATTTATTGTACAGTTTGGAGAGAATTGCAGCCAGTTCAAGAGTACATTTCCTTAGGATGATTGCAGTGTTACCATAAAATCCACAAGCTTTGTGGAGATCTAGTTTAGAGATGATAGCAGAAACCATAGGCAGACTCACTCTGTAGAGATTTAATTCTAGGGGGAAAATAAGGCAAAGATACTCCTGAAGAGTTGAGAGTAGAGTTGAAAGAGAATGTCTTAGCAAAGCATTTTGCTTTATCTGCAGTAGACAATATTTCAAACTGATTGATGATTTCTTCTTCATCATCATCAATAATCTCTATAACCAAATTTGTGAGAGGCTATACAGTGTTTTATTCTATCAGCAAATAGTGACTTTGCCTCAATGAAATCATGGTTACAGTCATTACAAACTGATAAAATGAGGCATCTGTTATGATCAGAACAGTTACATTGGTATAGCCATAAGAAGTCATCCCTGTAGACACTAGCACAGGTCGGCAATCCCCAGACCCCAGAGCACATTTAGGTCGTGAAGGATTTTTGTCCAGCTTGCCAACATAACACCTGGACATTAATTATCTAATTAATTTGAGAAGCAAGTGACAGAAAAATATCAGTTGGAGTTACAAGAAACATGTCTTGTCAAGCAGAAAATATAAAAGTCTGTTCAATAATGCTGGCAATATTATTTAGAAGTACATATGCTTGTGAGCAACTTTTTGCGAAAATGGAATATAATAATAATTTTTTTTAGAACAAGATTCGGTGATATTTTGTTCTTGTTATTGACAAATTTCATCTGATGTGGAATAATTATTGATCAATGAGCAGAAACAAGTGTTTTATTAAATAATTTGCCATTTCTAATTGTATATCATTTGTCGTAAGGAAATTGCATTTTTTGTTGATTGTGCTAGATGTTATCATGTTATTCTTGCAGTAAAATAAGGAACCATGTTTAAATAATATAACATTAACTTTGTTTTTTCTTCAAACCTCCAAAGGCAGACTTCTGGATGTAGTGGTCTGAAGTCAAGACAATTTATTATAGTACATTTGATATCACGTTCACCTCTGAGACACTGCATAGATTTCTGTAAAAGGTTGCTGACCTCTGTCTTATGCCATTTTCTTTTCATTCAAGAATAATCACCTCCAGCTAGTTTGATTTCTCATTGACCATCAACCCTTTTAGTTCATTGATGCATTTGCATTCCTTTCTTTCAATGAATCTCAGTTGACTTCAGTGATCCTTTCAACCTCATATGCCAGGGATTGGTAACCCCTGGGCCCCGGGCCACATCCGGCCCACAAAGGATTTTTGTCCAGGCCACCATCTAAGAACCTGGACACTAATTATCTAATTTAGTTGCAGAGCAAGTGTCAGAAAAATATCAGTTGGAGTTAATCAACGTACAATTTAACAAATTTTTTAAATCAAAATTTAATTTAAAATCCACTACTAATTCCTACAAGAAATATGTCTTGCCAAGCAGAAAATATAAAAGTCTATTTAGCAATGTTAAAATGATGTCAATATTATTTGGAAGAGCATATGCTTGTGAGCAACTTTTTGCGAAAATGAAATATACTAAAAATTTGTTTAAGAACAAGGTTGGGTGATGACCATGTAAATGACGTTTTCCTTTGGTATCAACAAATATTTCACCTGGTGTGGAGGAGTTATTGAACAGTAAGCAGAAACAAGTGCCTCATTAAATAATTTACCATTTCTACCTGTATTTCATTTTTAGTAAGGAATTTGCATTTTTTTTTGTTGATTGTGTTAGTTGTTATCGTTGTTATTTCTGCAGTAAAATAAGGAACCTTGTTTAAATAATATAACATTAACTTTGTAAGTTTTTTCTTTAAACCTCCAGACCAAGTCAGCCTTCAAGACGGAGCAATCTGAGGTTGAGACAGTTTATTATAGTACATTTGATATAATGGTCACCTTTGAGACACTGCATAGCTGTCTGGCCCGATCTCTCCAAATGGTTGCCGACCCCAGCTGTAGCATATGAATAGGCAGGAGTGAACCAAAGAGAAGATGGTGGTTTCATTTGCTATTTGTGTGCTGGCTTGAATGCTTTGACACCAGCATTCACCCAGGAAGAGACCTTAGTGAGTTAATTCTCAACAGGAAGATTAAAAATATAATTCCATGGTGTGTCGTGAAGAAAATCATGAAAATGAGTCCTAATCAGTGCATTGGTAACAAAAAGATATCCTGTTAAACAGTTCTTGACTAATAGATGAACAGAAGGAAATATCTAAGAACACTATCGCATGATCAGTGTTACTAAGAGGACAGAGCTGAAATGCACAACATGAGTTTGGGGAGGAGGTGAGCATTGGATCAAGTAGAGATCTCTGTCTGTCAGAATGACTAGGGGAACAAGGAAGGAATTTGAGATGATCAGAAGCCACTTCCTCAAAGGACAACAGAGGGATGTCAACAAAATTTAGATCTTGCATGAATCTATTATATATATATATATATATATATATATATATATATATATATATATATATATATAATCCCTTTTCTTTTCTGATAACGCCAGTTTATCAGTGAGACATGTCAAAGTAGATGTTTTCCAAAATGAACACACACCTAAGCACAACTGAAATAAAGTCAGCCTGGTCTGTCCGTAAAAAATGTCAGATTTAATATATTGGAAAGAAGCAACTGAAGTATCTCTTGTAAGTAGCTTACAATGCCTCATTCTATCTTGTTTGTAAATTTCAAAATTTTTTTTAATTGCAACCTTTTAACTTTAGCTCCCCTCTGACCACAACTGCTCTTCCTGCATTTTAATTTGCTTCATTCAACTGTGTGTCCATATATATATATATATATATATATATATGTACACATAAACTAGACTAGGTGAACTCATCTTCCTTTTTAAATTTAGACACCCCAACCTTACCCTGACTTGACATCTGTGAATGTAACTTTATACTGGTACAAATTATTAACACCCTACACCCCTTTTTATTTAAACAATTGCTCTAGCCGTTACCATAGATATTTTGATTTCAATAATGAATATGCTATTAAAACACGTAAATTTCAGAAATAAGTTATTCCAAAAAAAAAAAATAATAAATTTTGCTTGAAGATGGAACAGAGCTTACTTTAATTCAATTTAATTCAAATAATTATATTGAAGTTTTCGTCTCTTGTTTTGAAACATGAGAACTCTTATGTAGCGTGTTGGAATCATATTTTTAAATAAATAATTATATTTATGCTCTACTTATGTATCAAGCACTATTTTTTAAAAATAATAACTAAAATACTAAAGAACTTTGGATTATTTACCTAATGAATTCTTTCCTATTTTCTATATATTTTTCAGATATATATATATATATTATTTGAAATTTGCCATTCATTTTTGACTGACCTATCATTTTTTGGTGACTGGGAGAGACCTTTGATAGAGGCCAAAACAAAAAAAAGGAAGGTAGATCGCTAAATAAGAACCCTTCACCACCACCCCAGTACCATCACCATCCATCACAAGCGAGAGATAGTCGTATGCTTTTGGCCACAAAAATCAAAATTCATTTCAGAGTCACCGTAATTTCACCAAAGCACCACTTAAACAAAGTCAGCCTCCTAAAAAGTATATGAATATATTTCATTTTAGACATATTTTAGTAAATTTTTACCATGGAGTCAGAGTAAAGTTTTATTCCTTCATCAAATCATCACTTTACAAAATGCAAAGAAATTTTGTTAATAATAAATTAAACATTCTATACTGTTTGATCTATGCTGCCTTTAAAAATAAAACATTTCGTGCTCTGGTTAAAAATCTAAAAATAATTTATAAGATAAAAGACCTTATTGACCTTTAGTCAAATAAAGCTATTTTTGACTTATTTGGGTTCTGGTCACAAGCATCTCCTTCTGAGAATTCATTTGAGTCTTATAATCTCCAGGCTGTTAATTGATGCAAAAATGATTCTTTCAGTCAGATGAATAATTCATTGGGTAGATTTGCTATTTTTAGGAATATCATATTCTTACCATGGTTATAGCTGCCATTTCCAACCCCCCAGCTGAGATCATGGTCAATATGTGTGTCATTGTCATGATAGCTTATGTGGTTAGGTATGCTGTTGAAGAATTAATGGTCCTCCTACCAACTTCTTTGTGCAACTCATGATCATTATAATTGCTCTAATTGCTCAAAAGGCTGTTTGGAGATTGCTGCCAGTTTGGAAGTGAACTGGTTTGGTTGTTTTGTCAAGTTTTTTTTTTTTGTCCACTACTTTCTTGGGACAAATATACTAAAGTTGACTTGTCTCTGGCTCTAGATGAAAATCAAATTAGATATCTTTTCAACAGAAGAAAGGTTTCTTTCATGGTGTTAAACAGCATAATGCATATTGTCTGAATTGATTACTTTTATTGCCCCTAGTCGGAAAATTCTAAGTATTGTCAGTGAAGGAGAGAGAGAGAGAGAGAGGAAGTGAATAAAAGTGATAGAAAGAGAGAGACATCCATTCTGTTTTTTGCTACCTTATCCATTCTTAGCCATATCAGACCCGCATATCATATATATATATATATATCTTAATGCATATCAGACCATGCATATCGTCTGAATTGATTGCTTTTATTGCCCCTTGTAGGGAAATTTTAAGAAAGCGAGCGAGTTATTTTTTGTTTTTTTTGCTTGCTTGCTCATTCTTAGCCATATTAGTCCTGCTAAGAGGTAGAAATTCTCAGTGAAAAATTTGAGAGAAAACTTGCCATCTCCCTAATTTGTCCAAGAATTCACAATCAAATAAAAAGGCACTCAGGCCAGCTACAACTACTTTGGTAAATGAAACTTTTTTCCCATTTTCTTATCTTACCATTTGTTTTTTTTTCTCAGGACTTATGCCAATCCCTGATCGCAATAAGATACTCAAGTCTTTTGATGCTATCAAATCAGGCTTTACGGCCTCATCATGTCGAAATTCTGGTTCCTATACAATCACTGAAGTTAAGCAACATCAAACCTCGTCAGTACCTATATAGATACCCACCTGGGAATGCCAGATGTTGTCAGCTTGGATGTGTAGGTAATGTAATGGATAATGAACTGAAACTGTTAATTGGAGAGCCAAGTTCTAATTTCTGTTGGGTTTGTTATATTTAGTTACATGCAAATACCCTCTTGGAAAGATATAAATCGACTTTTCCCCACAATATCGGTTTAATTAGTAAGACTTGTATCATTAAATTATTATTATCTAAAAAAAAAAAAAAAAAATCTTAAAATCTAAAAATATTTTCTGGCTTTAAATAACCTGCAAAGGTTTGATAAACCATAGAAAATAAATCAATCTATCAAATCACTCAAGTATCTTTCATCCTGTTACCAAAGACAACTGTTTTAATCACTATTGTTTATTTATTTTTCTTCTAGTGAGAATTTTCACCTAGTTGGCAAAAAATCTTCTAAAATCCAAGATATCAGATATTTATATATCATGTTTCAGACATATGATATAGTTCTAACACAGGGGAGCATGTCTAATAGATTTTTTCTTTCCAACTACTTACCAGATAAATGCATTTTCTTTGCATTTTTATTAACTTGAATTTATTTTTCCTTTTAATCTTCATTTTTTTTGCAGGAGTTCAAGCTTGCTCATCATAACGCTTCTCAAACTGCTTCCAAATTTAACAGAGCATCAGGTGAAGAATGAACACTATGGTGTTGGTTTTTGAAGTTCAACAGTGGGGATACAAATCTTAAAGATGAAAGCAGTGGAGGACATGCATCTGTAATTGTTAAGCCACATCTGCAAACACTAGTCGATGTCAAATTATTTGAGAAATTTCTCAATGGGTGGCAGCACTTCAACAAGATCTTGAAAAAATTGACAAATTAAACGAACTCGATAAATGGTTTGCACATGAAGTCAGTGAAAGAATTTGACATTTTGAAGTGTGTTTTTTTAACTGATGTTCACTCAATGCTAGGCCCGAGAGCCACTCATTGTAGATGGTTACTCTGTGGTGTTGTATGAATGTAAGAAAGGGTAAGAAGTAAAATTCTTGGGGTTATGCAGGAAAGATAATGTCTAAAAGAAGAGGTCAAGATTTAATTAGTGAATAAAATTTCAGAGTTCAGGCAGAGATTTCAGAAGTATAGAGTTGAAGTAGAATTTAGAAGGAACCAGAGACCCAATTCTAAAAAAGGAAGAAGGGATAAACCTCTACTCCTGTTCAAAAGACTGGGAAGAGTGTGAACCAGATGATAGGTAAACCTATATACTCCCTTGGGTGGGGGAAGAAAAAAATAGTGAAAATTTACAGTGTACAGGCAGGGATGTCAGAAGTATAGAGTTGAAGCAGACTTTAGAATGAACCAGAGACCTAATTCTAAAAAAGGAAGAAGGGATAAACCTCTACTCCTGTTCAAAAGACTGGAGAGGAGTGTGAAGCAAGCAATAGGCAAACCTATCTACTTCTATTGAGAAAGAAGAAAAATAAATAAATAATTAGGAAATAAAATTTCAGAGTTCAGGTGGAGACGTTGGAAGTATAGAGTTGAAGCAGATTTTAGAATGAACCAGAAACCCAATCTTAAAAAGGGAACAAGGGATAAACCTCTACTCCTGTTCAAAAGACCAGGTAGGAGTGTGAATTGGATGCTCAGCAAGCTATTCCCATTAAGTATATTTGATACTGCATCTGCAAAATTTCGAGTGATCCATTTCTTGATCGAATGGTGACTTAGGATCAGAAATGGATCCTTTATGACAATCGTAAATGATCAGCTCAATGGCTTCATTAGGATGTAGGACTCAAACATTTTCCAAAACTGAAAGATTATAGTGACTGTCAGGCAATCTGTCATTGGTGTTATTCATTACAGTTGTTACTAGCAAAATTTACTACCACTAAGTGGATGAAATGCACAATCAGTTAAGCAAAATGTTACCAGCAATGGTTAGTCAACAATATCCAAATCTGCTTAGTGACAATGCTCAGCCAATGAATTGAGGAGAGAAGCACAGGGGCCAGGCAGGAGAAACTAAAAACAGCCAGTGTGAATTTTTAATCCATCTTAATACAGCTAATTAATAGACAGTGAAACCCAGCCAATGGGTTGGATACGACTACTCACTGAAGCAGACTACCCCCATCATGAAGTTCATATACTACTCAGAAGAAAGAAAAGACCGATATCACACATCAAACATAGACCATCTAGAAATGCTTCTTTAGGCTCCCAACATAATCACCAAGCCAAGGTAATTCTGTTAAGTATTAATTTTGAACATCATGTGAAATGTTTCTTAAACAATTCCCATTTGAGCAATGAATAAATGCTATGAATATGCAAATAACATACATGCACAATGACAAAATATTGTCTCTATCTTAAAAAAAAAGACAATCAAACAAAATAGCAAATGGAGCTAGCAGACGTAAAAAGAGAAGCAGGATGCTTTTCTCTATTAATAATTATAATTATTTCAATCCTTATCCAGTCTAGAGTTTTTGTCTTTGTTGTTTTTGTATTTTTTTAAATGGAGCTTGCTCCATTTATTTTCTGAGATTTTGAAATGAAGAACTGTCATTTTTCATATTTTAATCAGACTAATATCCCTATCTTTATTTTTCTGAGACAAGCATTTGCGTCAAAGGGAATATAGCAAACTCAGTGAGAATTGAAACTCAGTTCACCCCTGGTATACCCAAGAGGTCACTGATTGTGGTAGTGAGTAGGTCAACGTTGCTTAATTTTGGTGATTGTACATAAAGTGTTTCAATATGATGTGGCTATTAGTTTATTGACTTTGTAGACAGTATAAGTATTTTGAAGATACTTTGGTTTCCAATTAATGATAGCAAATGGAGCTGGCAGATAATAAAGGAGAAACAGAATATTTTTCTCTATTAAAAATTATAATTATTTCAATACTTATCCAGTTTAGTATTTTCATCTTTGTTGTTTTAATGCTAACTTTTTTAAACAGTTTGATCAATATTTTCTTATTTTCTCACATTTTAAGGTAAAGAATTGTCATTTTTCATTTTATATTCCATGCTAATAGAAATATATACTTGAAAAACACAGTGGATAAAATAAGTAAAGGTTTAGTGTAAAAACCAGTACAATAAGAATAAAGGTAACAGTTATGCACAAGGTCGTCGTAATTCAATCCAGTAGTGAGTGCTACTTCGCGCATAAGTAAATAAAATAGCAACAACAATTGATGTCAGGTGGAACGGTCAGAAATTTAAGAAAAAGAAGAATGACTGACAACAAACATCAAAAGTTATAACGGAAATTGACATTAAAATGATAGTTTTGCTCATGTATTACAAATATATTGCTCCGAGCAAATGAATCCTTTAGGTTTTAAAGAAGCCAATATTTCATCCAATCTACAGACGAACCCTACATAATCCCAAACAATGAACTTTCAAAATTGGCAAAAACTATATCACTTGATGTTATATTCCGTGCTAATAGGAATATATACTTGAAAAACAAGGTGGATAAAATAAGTAAAGGTTTATTGTAAAAAAAACAGTACAATAAGAATAAAGGTAACAGTTATGCACAAAGGCGTTGAAAGTCAATCCAGTAGTGAGTGCTACTATTGGAAGGTCGGTAGTTCTCGCGTAAGTCTGAGTTGTACTCAACAGATCCCAGCTAGACTCTGTAGACGGTTGACTACCAATAGTGTAGTCACTCATGGGGGTGAAAGGTTATTCCATTACATCACATGTTCCAATGAGATTAATATCACTATTATTTTTGTTCTGAACCAAGCATTTTCAGGGTGGCCAATGGTTTGAGCAAAAAGAATGTCCTAATGTTTTCAAGATTTCTCTGAATAAATTTTACAAAATTCCATCTTTGTGATATTTGTTTACATTTATTTTGGTTTACAAGTAATTATAGTTATTCTGGACAGATTAAAATTATATCACATAAAATATAATAGTTATAGCAAGAGATTCCCTTTTTTAAATTTACAGAAACCTCCATAATTTTCAGGAGAATTTTTCTATTCTTGGATTTCTATTTTTATCTGACTGTTGGTTAACCCTGCATTCCCCAAGAGCATGGCTTATTGCATCTTCTTAGGCTAACATTTTCCACAGTCATGAAGTGGAAAGATTATATTGCTAGGACTTTAGCTACTAAAGTTTGTTCACTGTGTTGGGCTAGACAATTTTTCTTGCAAGAATCTATCTTAGATATTTATACGAGCTTAAAAGCCACCCTATCAAGTGACATTTAAGCTAGCTGCTGTGGAGAGCTCTTGATTAGGCCTTCATCACAATAAGTAGGGAGGAGTAGTTTCAATAGACAACAATAAACTACAGAAGATCTCAAAATTTATTGCTGCATTTAAGTTTATATCTTAAACAATAATTCTTGTGCCACCAAAGACAATTTGATGGATGTAGATCCTTACTTTCCATACAAATGCTTATTTTTATTTCATGGGTGACTTTCACTGAATTTTGCAATTAATTTTGACCATTTCGAAATTTATTTCCAAGTTATAAAATTTCTTATTGTACAAAAAAATTTGTCACAAAAAAATCACGTACAAAAAACTACCAAAAACAACTGCTATAATGAAAACTTGGGAATCCAAAATTTCATGATTGTGAGCCTGGATCCAGCCTGAAATGTTTTTAATTTGCTCACAGACTCAGCCTGATTCCAAAATGGTATGATATGTCGAGTCATGGCCTCTAAGAGTAAAGTTGAAAAAGTGTGACACAGTGATGTGTTTATTATATAGAAGATGAGTTATTGAAAGTTAGAGAGTTGTGTCCCATTAATTAAAAAAGTGTGACACACCGACATTTGCATTTATTATATAGAAGTCAACCATTTATACTGGCTTTGAATATTGTTGACACATCAGATATGGTGCTTCGACTATATATTTAGAAACCTAAAGAAGAATCAGCAATGTTATTGATCCTGACTTGGTATCTCCCCTTTAGTTATTTTCCCACTAATGTAAAGTAGCTTACCTCTGCTTTTTTTAATAAATACTTTCATGGTAATTGTTCAAATGGGATTTTCCTTTTGGCACCTAGACTTTATGAATTTAAGTGCAGTACTAGATTGGCAGCAAGGTCTCATTTTACAGTTGAAATGGCTAGATGTAACTGTAAGTTCTATGCTCACACTTCTTTTACACTTCTCACTTGTGGAACTCTCTTTCAGCTTCTTGCTCCTCAGTCAACTTTAATCTTCAAAAATTTAAATTCAATGTCAATTGTTATGTTCTATTTTCTTAATTTCTGTTCTTTTATTGTTCTCACCCCTTAATAGTGCTTTTTTTTCTCATATTCTCTAATCCTCAGTAACTCCTTGAATCTTAGTGGCTTTATTGCCTTACTTGGGATGGAATGATTAAAAAGTCGTTTTTATTGACTGAAAATCAGAGAATATTCTGTTAAGACTTATAATATTAAAAACTGCCAAGAGCAAGGAACTGTATGAAGTAGCGGTTGATAATTACAATAGAGGATTGATACAGTGGAATTTAGCTGAGGCATTATCAATCTCTAAAATCCACCTGTTCGTCTAAAGGGTCCTCGAGAAAATCCAATGTGGTTGGCCCTTATCTGGCATCTCATTTACAGTTGCTCTCTCACAGATGTGCTATTGCCTCACTCTGTCTTTTCTACAAATACTTTCATGGTAACTGCTCCGACGAGCTATTTTCACTGGTTCCCAAACTGCATGAATTTAAACGTGCCACTAGGATGTCATCTTGCTCCCACACTTTTACTGTTGAAACGGTTAAATGTAGCTGTCTCTTCTACTCCAAAAGCTTCATGACTTGCACTTCCCATCTGTGGAACTCCCTTCCTCTTACTTGCTTTCCTGATAGCTATAATCTCCAAATATTCAAATGCAATGTCAATCAACCTCTCTAGATGCCTTCATCTATTCCCTGTCCTTCTCTTCGTCCTTTCCTCTCTCATGCCTCTTTACTCTTACTCCCCCTTTCTATAACCCCTTGTGTGCTAGTGGAGTCCCGCCTTGCTTGGGGTGAAAAGTTTTTAAAAAAATCATCTGAAAACTTTGGAGAAGTTCCTTGGAACTATAGTATTGGTAATACTGAGATCATCCATTTGTGATTTGCTATCTGAAGAGTTAGCGTTACTATCATTTGAAATTTATAAAATCTATCCCTTAAAATAATTTTCTGGAAAATTGGTTTCACAGATCTATTAACTGTTTTTAGTATTCATGCGAGTTTCCTTCCTAACCTTTTGTTTAAGGTAGTGTGTAAAATCAACATTGTGATTATATCATTATTTTCTCTTTTAGTTGGATGTGCTATTCATTTTAGTTGTTGCTGCTGTTGAAAGTCTTTAAGTGGTGCTGTTTTTGTTATTTGATAAAAATCTTTGTGATTCTGTAACACTAGTTTATAAGATCTGATGATGAATCATCGTTTTTAAAGTCTAAAATAATTCATTAGTCATTTTTAAGAGACACTAAAAAAATTTTTTTATTTATTCAGGTTTTCCAAGAAAAATTGCCAGGAGAACCACAGATTTTATTCACTCATGAGTCACATCCAAGGGATGGTGAAATGTTCTTGGGCTAACCAAGCAGTGATCAAAAAAATAAAAAATCTGAAAGTTAGTTATTAGGTTAGATTTTGGGAAGTGGGTCAGGCTACAAACTTTTCAGCATCCCTTCTTATACACGCATCACATGAATAGGAAAGAATGGTATTCCTTTCTGAAATTTGGTTATTTGGCTTACAAGAGAGGTGGATCTTTGCAAATTGAATTAAATTTGATTTTCTTGAAAAGAGGCTTGCAGCAACGACTCACCATTATTATTCCGCTTTAGAGTGGCTGAGGGTTTTCTACTGGGATTGTCGACTTTGTTTGTTATTGAACAGTTGGAATATTTGCTAGGATAATGACCTTTGGAACCAAACATCCTTTCAGGCTTAATAAACAGGGTTGTGTGTGTGTGTATATATATATATATATATATATATATATATATATACACACACATGAGAGAGAGAGAGAGAGACAGATGTAGACATAGATGCACATATACATGAATGTGTATACATGTATACAACTATATATATAAAAATCTATGGATATGTATGTGTTACAGATTATATATATATATATATATATATATATTGACATGCAAAAGAGGAAGCTGAAAAATTCTTAGCCTGAGCCACTTTCTAAAATTGTTACAAATGAACCCCATTGGAATATTGGAAGTAATCCATTCTTGATCATGCCAAGAATATTTCATCAATCTATTATGTGTGTGCGTGTATATATATATATATATATATATATAAAGGTTGTGTCAGAAATACCACCAATATAATATGAAGGCATTAGTAGCAATGCCATTCTGTTCTTTTCTCTTCCTGTACTTACTTTTCTTTTACTCACTTTGTTCTCTTATTGTTGCTCCTTGTTTTCTCTCATAAACCTTTTGTTCACTTTCTCTCTTTACTTCACATATCTCATTATCTCTCTTTCTCTCTCCTTTTCTTCTTTACCCACTCACTCTGACGTTTTTATTTCTTTTCAATTTGGACATTTCTACCATTCCTTCTTTTTATAATATATTTCTTAGTCCTTTTATTTTTATCTTTCTTTCCTTTTCTTCTCTTCTCTTTCAGCTTCTTCACTTGCCTTTCCATTTCTCTTCTCATTCTCCACTAAAATTCAGCCCATGATAAAAGACAATTGATATCATTAACTCTTCCTAATCAGGGGGCATAACACTTTCCTTTTGAACATCTAACATCTGACAAATAAATACAGACGTCATGAGAAGATACAAATATTGGACGCAGGTGCCAACATTGAACAACATTCATCAGATCATTCTGCAATCAAATTTATTATCATTTTCTCTTTATCCTTCCAAGATCAAGGTTTTCATTAACAAATAAAATCTTTCATATCTTCCTTTTTCTTTAATCATATGCAGCACCCACTAATACTCCATTTTTAACTCTATTATTTACATATCATATGATGATGCTTAAACATTCCTATTAAACTTTTCCATGGAGTTCTCAATTGAATATTTGATCTGTCATTACAAGGGATAGTCAAAAATTAACCACACTTTTATATAAACATATGTTATGGCAAAAGTGGAGATAATTTTTGACTTAACCTTGTAGTTTGTATCTAAGAACCTGTTCTCAGGTCCTGGGTAAGACGTTAAACTACATCCAGCAGCAAGGCCTCTGATCAGGAGGTTTTGAGGAGCGTGGAACCACCTGTTAATTGCTGGTATTCCCAGCTCCACCCTGACCCTGGGTGGTAGCACCTGTTAGGGCCCCATCTATGGGAAAATAGTTAACTATTACAAGCAATAACTTTTTGAAAAAAATTATTACCAGCAATACAATTTTGAAGGAAATATATTACCAGAAACAGATTTTTGACAAAAAAAATATTACCAGCAATAAAAATTTTTGTCAGCATTAAATAACCGATTGAGGTTGATATGCCGTAAAACAAAATAAACCAATCTAAATCAAAGAATACATACTCTATTCATACGAATCTATCCTAAAAATGTTGTCGGCATTAAATAACCCATTGAGGTTGATATGCCGTTAAACAAAATAAACCAAACCTTTTCTCAGAAGGTGAGTCTTTTTGATTTTACCGTTACTCATCCAATCACTGCAATTAAGCAACATCAAGCCTGTTCACTGCCTAGATGGGTGACTTTTAGGGAATACCAGGTGTTGTAAGCTTGGTTGTGCAGATAGTGTTTGGATGACAGTTGACGACTGGAAATTCCAGTACGGTTTATTATATTCACTTACGCACAAATATTCTTGGGAATGATAAGAATCCTCCCTCTTCTCCACACAGCTATGGGTTAAATACTAGGGCATGGTTCAGTAAACCTTTATTATCTTCAAAGAAATTCTTACAACCTCAAAATATTTTCTGGCTTTAAATAACCTGCAAAGGATTGATAAGCCATAAAAATAAATCAACAAAAAACCTCAAGAGAAATTTGTTGTATCCTTAAAGAGGTTACAAACAAAGGTGGTACTCAAGAGAAAGAAACAGCAACACAGGCATAGATGAAAGAAATAGAGGTTTAAAAGAAAATACACTACTGAAAGACAGGGAATCAGTTAGCAGGCTAGCAATTCCTGAAGCCAGTCTCATGTATGCCCTGTACACATTATATATATTTACTGATATAGTCAGTCCACAATAGGTAATAGGGAGAGTGGGACATTCCATTACAACAAAATTATAAAAAATAACTTAAAATTTTGATAAGGAGAAAACCAGAGGCAGGAGAAATATGTTTCTACAGAAGGACAATGAGATTTCCATGGATGGAGCAAGTAAGCAACAAGGAAGTTTTAAAAAATAACAACAAAAAGAACACTTCAAATCAGGTAGATATAAACGAAATTCCTTGGAGACATACTCAAGAAGGCAATTTTGGAAAACAACCCTTACAGGGCATATTGAGGGCAAGAGAAAGAGGGGAATGCAGCAAGCCATCTGACAAGCTTGTGTGAATAGATGTTGGAATACTGGGAGATTGGTACTCTTAGCAAAGGGTGAAAAACTGCTAAGAGTTACAACAGATAGAAAGTTTTTGGTCACCTGTGTCCTGAAGGGACCTGGGACACAGAAGATATGTTAGTTTATCCTTTTTAACAAGAAATGCAATCTTTACAGGTGAAAAACAAGGCTAAAACCAAGAGTAGTCATTCAGAGCTATTTGATGTTTAAACAATCAATCTAAAATGCAACACCTGGGCAACAAGAAACACCTGCCAGTTATGTGTTCCAGTAGTTTTTCTCACTTGAAAAATTGGTGGGTTCAAACAAAAGGTGGCATGTCTTAAGTTGTTTAACATATCTAATACCTGTTCAAATGATTTAGATAGCCAAGCACTTTCAGCTATTCTATTAGACATTATCAAGGGTGTATGGGGGTGTATCATCAATGGTAGTATCTTTGCAGCAGTCAATCCTGCTTTACTCAGGTGAATTGGGATGTGGAACTGTACTAGTACACAACTTACATCCAAATCTCACACATGGCTGCAAGAAGTTACATGGGCATCGACCTGCCAGCTAAACTGTGTGAGGGTAGCTGTGATAATTTCTTACTTACTGCCATATATAAGCAGTTAATGGATATTTTCAATGTGACATTAATTATTATTATTAAAATAATTATTTTAGTTTGTAGACATGTCTGAGTAGACATCCCAGTTTTTTTACAATAATATTAATATCTACTGGCCAAGATCATTGAAAGTCTTATTAAAGAAAATGTATGTCTTGACAAGGATTAAACCTGTATTCCCATTTTCTGGTAAACAATTTAGACACAAAAAACCTCAAAGCAACACAAAGCTCAATTGCCCACTTTTAAAGAAATGTCCTTCTCTCATTGCAACTTTTCAATATTTATATCTATTACATTTTTATCCTAGATAGAACAGGAAAGTGTGGAAAGCCATGATCGCCAACATCATGAAGGGACATAGCACAAAGAAGCTCTTTATAATATTGATGGGGGTTTCATTCCAATTTTTTGTTTTTATTAGTGTGGAATATCAACATCTTGATTATATATATGTATATATATATATATATATATATATATATATATAAAGAAATGGACAAAGTCTGACAATTTATTAAAGACATTTTTATGTTTAACATTCTTTTTATAGATACAAATATTTAATTAAATGGTCTGTTTATGATAAACAATTGCATCCAGCATGAAACAGCCTGTTGCCTCTGATTGTTGACTTCAATGTTCACTTTTATATTTACATATGCTCTATCTCTGATATTGAGCACTTTATCCCATAAATATAAAGCACACCTTAAAACTATATTTCTTCACACATATATATATTTTACAGCACAGTTCACCCCCTTAGAAGGTCCGAGGGCCACTTGAGGTAGAGGGTTACGTTCAAGGCAATTTGCGCAGCTCCTTATTCTTATTTCTAGGTACACATACTATCTATTTTTATCATTGCCACTGTTGGAAGTATTCAATAGATTTGATTTTTGTTATTTGCCAAAGCTCTTTGTGATTTTCTAAGGCTCAAAGAACAATTGTCTTGTTTAAGAGTTAAAAGGATTCAGTTAAAGAATTCAGACAGTGGAAGCCATTTTTAATCAGTGAATTCAAAAATACAGTTGTGGCATATGATAGCTTATAAATTTCTGAGCGATTTGATGTATGCAGCATTATTATTTATTTATCATGAAGACACTGGTTTGTGATTATTTTTATTCCGTCAGACTGGTGCGCTGGAGTCCCGGAGTACTGATATGATTGTCTGACTGGCATGCTGGCCTACATCAAAAGTCTGACCCCCTTAAGAACAATGTTTTAAAAAGTGAACAAGTGATTCCTCCCATCATTGTTTGGCAGGATCAGTGCTGGCTTGTTCAGACTTAGCAGTTGTCAGATAAGAAAGACTTAGCTGTAACTCAAAGCAAATTGTTTTGGTGTACTTCCAAGTGCAGACATTGACCATTGACAAGATACCAACTGATATTTATAGAAATAAGGGTTGGCTAGTGTGCTCAATTAATCATTACTCATTAGGTAGTGGAAAAAATGTTAATTAAAGCAAACACATGTTGGAGATTAATTGATACTAGCCTGTCAAATTCTCCTGAATAATCTTTGACATTATTCTATTGATTATTCAGACTAACGTCCTCATCTTTTTATTTTTTTTTTAATATACTAAAGCTCATCCATGAAAAGAACTCATAGTCAGAATCAGAGACAACTGAAATTACTTGAACATATGAGGAAAGATGGCTTGGAGAATTTCGTACTCACAGGATATATCAAAAGTAAAAGGGACAGGGGGAGGCAGAAGGCCACTTACCTGACAAGCTTGTGTGAGTGGGAGGTTGATGGCATGCCAAAAATACAAATGGTACTAAGAGCTACAAAGAATAGGAATTTGTGCAAAGCTATGGTCGTCCATGTCCTGAAAGGACATTGCACACAAAAGAAGTTCTTCAAAGACAAGGCTCTTGGTTCATTTATGTATGATCAATAGTTACTGAATGAGGTATGTGATATGAATGTCTGTATAATTATATTGTTCAATATATATATATATATATATATATATATATATATATATTAGTACAGGTAATCGATCCATTGGTATATAATCCAGGTGGATCCTTGTAATATTAGTTATTAAAACTGCTCCACAGAGAACTTGATGTATTTATTATAACAGAGCATATGTATTTTTTACAGTAAAACAACCAAAAATTACCTCAACATAGAGGATAGTCTATTTCAAGCCGTTCAGTACATGGTTGTCATCAGCCTCTGAGTGTGTGTCTTGGAGCATTGTTTTA
Organism: Acanthosepion lycidas; assembly: GCA_963932145.1. NCBI lineage: Eukaryota > Metazoa > Mollusca > Cephalopoda > Sepiida > Sepiidae > Acanthosepion > Acanthosepion lycidas. Next base: position 59,543,221 of record OZ010587.1, on the reverse strand, counting down.
AATTTATTTTCAATGTCAGTCCTTGTCATGACATGAGTTACCTTCCTTGGATAGCCAGTTACTTTCTTGAATAAAAGAGGTTGCTTTGTTTTCAGGACAGAGCGTTTTCTCCCTTGTAAGCTTAACATGTCTTGTCGTTCTCTCTTGTTCTTTACTGTTATTTCTACTAACAAATACCAAAACAGTCATCCTCTGGTAGATGCCTTGTTAATGAGAACTGGTTTGCATTAGCAATTGGTGGGGGAGTAAGGTTTGTTTGTTGTTGTTTTTTTTTGCTGTAATATATATATATATATATATATATATATTGTTAATTAAAGAAATATTAAGCACTTAAAATCCCATAGGTAATATTTTTTTATTTCATGAGAGCTCTAAAAAACAGCAGCTCTTAATATTCAAGAGCTACAAACAAATCACAAAAAATAAATAAATTTTTTTAGCAACTGTACATATATAATTTGCAATCAACATTTTTTCCCATTTTGACTGTCATTTGCATGCATCTCTTTTGTGTGTATCCCTCCAAATAGCAAATGAATGGACCAAAATTCTTGGCATCTTGTGTCTTTCTTTTCTTAAAAAAGCAGAAAGAATATGTAGAAATCTACTGAGAGAACAAATTACTAAAAATGCCTCCACCTTGTTGTTCTTTTTCGTGGTCTCTGTAATGCTTTTTGATTTTTCTTTGTCCATTTGTTGCATGTTGGGAATTATAAAACTCAAAATAGTTCGGTACAGATTTAAAAACCTAATAAACAAAAGTAAGAAAGCAAAAAGCAGATGCACCATAATTTGATTTTTTTTGGCTTTAATAAAAGAGAAACAACCTGGAAAGTGAACATGAAAAAGATGTTATTTGTAATGATTTATTTTTATTTGATTCTTGAGGAAAAAAAAGAAAAAGAAAGAAAAAAAGAAAACATTGGCAGAGAAATAAATGTTCATATTGAATAACATGGATTTTTATTATCTATTTCAACTAATCAGGTTAGTCTTGAAAATAAATTTAAAACAAAAACCAAAAAATAAGATAATGCCAGCATATGCCAGATCTGAAAATGCCTTGGCATCAAAGGTTATTGAAGAAATTTTATTCTTGCTTTGTTTAATCAAAAGTGACACTTGAATGAAAGATGCTGATTATGTTATCTACCTGACTAAATCTGACTAAAACAAATTCATGAATAATTATGTTTTACATACTACCATTCATTTATCAAGATGCCTGACCCCCACATCTCTGAGACCATAAGTCCATAAGGGACCATTTACAGTAAGATGAAAACATCTCAACTTCTGCATGTAACATAGTTGTGGAAAACACAAATATAATACATCAAACAGTAAAAAATACCTAAAAATAATAAGTCCTCATCATAAAAAGCAACAAACAACTCTTCACAACATTGACTATAATGTAATGTGCTGGCTGTATTCAGGAATTAAAAAAAAACAACATATTAATGTTCAGCCTACACACCATTTGCAATAGAAGAAATAAAATCCTTGAAAATGGCTCAGAGATTAACTAAAATTGCTCAGAATGAACAGTCAATTGAACAATTTCTGTATTTACTGACACCTGAAAAAAGAATTCTCTTGTTTGCACACAAGAAAAACACAATAAAAGAGTAAACAGAATTGCATTATCAATCATATAATTAGGGCCCATTTAAACACACACAGAAACCTAACAAATGCCATCCACAACATGTAGATAATGCAACTATAATAGCCTCATCCACAAATAAAAAAAGACTAAAAATAATGTATGTATTAATAATAATAAAGAAAACCTCAACATTCAATAATATCAACTATGAGCATGGATACAATGTGCTGACCATGTTTGGAAAATAAAAAGAAAACATTAGAGATACAAATATATAAAAATCTACATATTGAACTAAAAATAAATATCTGTGATAATCATGATCATCATTCCAAAGAATAATTTGAAACATAACCAATTCTAAAATGATTCTTAATGTAATACTAAGATAATGAAAACAATTATTCTTACAATCCCAAATATGTTTTGGCTTTAAATAACCCATAAAGAGTTGATAATTATTAAAAAAAATATCAATCAATCAAAATTCCTTTGTATTCAGAGGCCACATTGGTGCTGGGAAGTGGGGTGAAGAAGAAACTGTTTATCATAGGTTTTTGTGTAGATCTATTTGTGATCTTGAATTTCTTTATTTTATCTATTTACTATATATTCATATAGCATATTTTATTTATTTTATAATTCATCTCATAAATGTAAATAAGAAAATAATTTTCTGTTATGTTACCTACGACCAGACCATGTCTTGAAAACCAAGCAACTTGTAATCTATTGTCTAAAACTAACAAACTGTCTTTCAAAACAAATAACAAATTTTAGGAATGAAAAAATAGACAAATAAAAATGAAATGCAAAAATAAAATAAAAATAAACAAACTCAAGATCATTACTATAAATAAACATAAAAAGCTCCTCCAGTTATATATATATATATATATATATATATTATTCATATGAGATTTTATTAAATTATATATATATATATTATTCATGAGATTTTATTATATATATATATATATATATTATTCATATGAGATTTTATTATATATATATATATATATATATATTATTCATATGAGATTTTATTATATATATATATATATATATATATATTATTCATATGAGATTTTATTATATATATATATATATATATATTATTCATATGAGATTTTATTATATATATATATATATATATATATATTATTCATATGAGATTTTATTATATATATATATATATATATATATATATATTATTCATATGAGATTTTATTATATATATATATATATATATATTATTCATATTATATTATATATATATATATATATATATATATATATATTGTTCATATCGGATTTTATTATATATATATATATATATAACGATGGACTCTCCTGTCAGTTTCGACGTACGAGGATCTACCAGCTTATTGATTCAGTTATTAAAGGTTATGCCATAATCTTAAGAGGCATTTAAGACCCGCTAGTTATTTACAAAGGAGGCCACATATGGAGCAAGTGTGAGGATTGTGAGATGAAATCACTGTTAGATTGGCTGACCTTTTAGATCTTGCTCTCACTTCTTGAAGATGATTCAGACAAGCAGATTGAAAATTGCTGAGTCCACTAAAACATGTTGATCTCTTTTCTACCCGCTCCAAGGCTAAGCACTCAAGGGTGTTATGTGGTATATTCACAGCTGACAAGTTGCTTTTCAGCTTGTCTTTGTATATTAGTCATGGGCGTCCTACATTCCTGTAGCCCTGATCTAACTGGCTGTACATTAGGATCTTGGGTATCCTGTCATCAGACATTCTCAAGACATGACCAGTCCACCATAACTGAGACTGTATGATAAAAGTCTCGATTCCTCCAATATTACACCTGTTAAACAGGTCTAAGTTAGATGTCCTATCTTGAAGCTTAACTCCATAAATTGCACACCTACAATATATATATATATAAAGTTGCAAATTCAAAAAATAATAATGTTCTTTTATGAAAGTATTTATTTATTTGTATATATATTTGATATTTCAGATTGGCCTCAATCTTTCTTCAGAAATAACTGTTTGTTTACAAGTAGCATTATTTCTGAAGAAAGATTGAGGCCAATCTGAAATATCAAATATATATACAAATAAATAAATACTTTCATAAAAGAACATTATTATTTTTTTCATTTGCATCTTTATATATATATATATATATACATATTAAGAAAGTATACGGGGTTCTCATTATGCTATATATATATATATATATATATATATATATATATATATATATATATATAACCTTCAACACCTTGTGTGTGTATATATACACACACAAGAAGGTGTTGAAAAATTCTCAGACCAACCCACTTAGAAAAATAATTCATTAAGTCTGTTTTTCAAAATTGTGTCTTCATGTGTCCTATTGCTTTTTAAAGTATTATACCTTCATATGAATTATATGTTGAGAATGTTCATTACTCAACTTGATAAAATTTTATTGATGTTAGGTCACTTGTTTTTCATGATTAATGCTTTTACTATTTGTTGGATGTCTTCTTGTGTGAACATGTATAGACACACACATATGTGCATCTGTGTATATGTATATATGTTTGTATGTATCTTACACCCTACCACATTATAAAAAAGAAAGACTGACTGTTGACCAGATCAGAAAATAAGGAGATAGAGATGTAGCTTCTCTGCTTAGGCTAAATCAAAGTGACAACAGCTTCAAATGACAACTGACTATTTTCAGTACATGGTAGGCATTGAGGAAATTGTCATAAATACGTAGATGAATGATTGAAATATCTTTTTTGTTGATAAAAGAAAAGAATTGATTCACTTAATCAGAACATATTTTGTCAAGATGACATAAAAAGCAAGATGTTCCCAATCTTATAAGTGAAATGGATATCTCAAAAATCTCCAGTGAATCATCAGAAATTAAATATAAAAACATAAAAATGTTTAACAGTGGTTGGAGTTGAACGAGAGAATGTTAAGAAAGACTTTAAATAAACAAGAAAAATATTAAGTTTCTGTGCAAACATTCTTGAAAGTATGACAGTGATAGTCATTCATATTATTGTCAGAAACCTACACAAATCTCAAAAAGACAACCAAGATGCTGCTAAATATGCCAAGAATAGCGAGTTCAACTACCGATCACGCCAGAAACTGCAATACCCACCGTAACAGATGTGAACAGCCAGGAGACAAATCTTTATGCTTTTATATATATATATATATATATGTGTATATATATGGGCAGTAACCTTTCCTTCAAGCATCTTTCATTGAAAATGGCCGACAAAAAAGATTGAAATAATCTTTTATTGAGTTTTTTCAGCATTCTAACATTTTTTTTTTTCATTTTTCAGGGGTTAAAGAATATAGAAATTGTCCATTGATATAATTATTCCAATCACTTTCGGAAATGTTCATCTCTGATAGAAGTCTGTATCATGTCATCTCCATCAAACCATTCTAAAAGTTTCTAGTAAAACTTATTTTTATACTATTTATACTGATCAAATCATATGAAGCTTCTCCAATTTTGTTTTTTTTTAAATGGATTTCACCTGTGCAAGGCAGTAAAGTCACTAAGACATAAGGGGTTACTGGGTATAGAAGAATTAGAAACAGAAACATTACTAATGAGTGGTAACAAAAAAGTAATCAGGAGATAGCGATTAACATTGCATTTAAATTTTTTAAGATTAAAGTTGGCTGGAAACCATAGAGCTGGAAGGGAGTTCTACAAACAACAAGTGTGAGAAAAGAAACTGTTATATGCCAATGCCAATCTAGTACTGCACTTAAATTCTTAAAGTCTAGCTACCATAGCAAAAAGCTCAGAGTAATTACCATGAAAGTATGTAGAGAAAAGGCACAGAAAGACAGCCTCATGGCAGTGGAAAAGTGACTGAAGCCAAGCTGCCAGATTCAGACCAATAATATTCCTGATTCTTCTAAATTTTTGTTGCCGGTCCTTTCTAAAACTTCTTACCATATTTATTAATATATGACTTTGTATAATTCCTATGATTTTTAAGCTAATACTTGAAATTATGACAATGTCTGTTATTCCTTTTATTGTTGAAAATCTATATAAATCTCACTAAAAGTGCACCAAAATAATGCTAAATATATTAAGAATATTTGGAAAAATGTTTAATCTCAAGTCAGTATCATGTCATCTCACTCAAAATATAAAAGGTTCAGGTAAAATGTTTTTTTTTTTTTGTTAAAGCAGTAACAGCAGCAGTCAGGTAAATGTTTAAGGCTTCCAGTTCTACACTCAGGATTGTCCCATGAGACAAAAGTCTAGAAAATCAAATTACCTTATGTGTTATTTGGTGGCATATTAATCCTGGGGTTAGGCTTATTAGATTATCAATTAATTAATTAATTAATCATTAATTAATTTTACATTACTTTTTGACAGATTAAGTAAACTAGTTTGTTCATAAATATCACTTATTTTTATTATTAATTCTATCAACAAAATTATGGATCTTAGAAAAGTTCTACCTATTTGAAATTGGGTTGAAAATACAGATCTTTATCTCAACATTTTCTGTTTTTCTGCCTATTTTTATGTGCGACATTTACATGCAGATATAAATGAAAAATAGATGAATGAAAATTTTCATGTTTGAAGGGATGGTGGAGTAATGGATAGCAGTTTGGATTGAGGAATCAGAGAGCTGAGTTCAAATTCCATTTGTGTTCATTACATCACTTAAATGCTAATAACCTTGGGAAAATGTATGTACTTATCTCTCCTCCCATCAGCTATTGTTAAATAGCAGGACAGACTGGGTCCTATAGCCTTGGTTATCAACTACTCTAGGAGAAAGAAAAACTTTAAATTTAAAACCAGCCTAGAGAGAGTTTAAACACCACTGCTCCTGCAATACATGTGGTACCCTTCCTACCTTAATAGGTTACATATTTTTTTTTTGTAATTGTGAAGGTCTTCATGCATATACAGGGTATTCCAAAAGTCACAATTGAGTTTTGATAGTTAATAAGTATTCAAGGAATATATCAACATGAATTCAACGTGAGGAATCTGCCATCTGAATCAGTGAATTGCCATTCGGTTATTTTCAGCAAACAATCTATGTACATGACTTGCCAAGACCTGGGTGATCATATTCAGCTAACACAGAAGAAAAACAGAGAATATTGATTCAAAGACACTCATTGCAGCTGAATATGCACTGAACATCCTTACACCACATTAGGAGGAAAAAATTACACTAGTATCCCTACAAATATAATGGTCAGATCTATTACATTCACTTATGTACTAATACCCTTGGGAAAGGTATGAATCCTCTTCTTTCCCCACTCCCAGCTCTCGGTAAATAGCAGGACAGACCAGGTTCTATAGCTTTGGATGGCAACTGGTCTACCACAGAAAGAAATGGCAACCTACTGCAAGAAAAAAAATCTGCCTCTTCAGTCATGTATCAAAAGATACATGATCACCTAAGTGTGTATCACAGATGACACATAACTGACTGTAGGGTTTATTTTAAAGTTTCATTTGTGATCTTATAACGTTTTGTCCATTGTTTCATTTTGTCCACAGACATCCATTATGATACAATATGGGTTTTTGCACTTCCCTTATTATTTTAGGAGGTACAGTGGAGTAATGGATAGCAGCTCAGATTGAGGAATCAGAGAGCCAAGTTCAAATTCCATTACACTAGTATCCCTACAAATGTAATGGTCAGATCCATTACATTCACTTGTGTACTAATACCCTTGGGAAAGGTATGATTCCTCTTCTTCTCCCCCCCCCAGCTATAGGTAAATAGTCTACTGCAGAAAGAAATGGCAAACTACTGCAGGACAAAAAAATCTGCTTGTCAGTCATGTATTGAAAGATACGTGATTGCCTAAGTGTGTATCACGCATGGCACATAACTGACTGATCCTTACAAAATTCAGTTGGCACAGCAAATAGATGTTGAACAGGGTAGCACATCCTCTTCACTGCAATTATCACTCTCAAGCACCTGTATCTGATCAGTTTTATATCTAAAACAGAAACAAAGCAATTTCCAATGAATTAATGGATTTATTTTTAATATAACATTTTTATCACTTCAAAAGTAATTATTGGGAACAAGGGAAAATAGAGCCTTGTTCACTATGATATTCTTCAAGGCCGAACAAGTAAAGCATGCTAGATCAAACAGTGGTTTCCCCTAGAAATGGGGGAAGTATGTTCGAACCTTGTTGGGGGAACATATTTTCTTTAGTAATATTTTTTGAGTGCACAAGTTTATATGCAGAATCTTTTTCTATGTACTGTATACCTTCAGGATGGTGGGAATCATTTTTCAAGCAGAATGTCTTTGCAATTATAGTGTTCCATATCAAGAGATCAATAGTAATAAAATTAAATGTCCATTGATCTTATCCTGTTAAGAGTTTTGCAGAGATTACATCCACTCTTCAGGAAATGTGATTGTAAACTGAATATATTTAGAGAAATCGAATCTTTTCTGAGATGACACTGCAAGGAAAGTTGGTTCTCTGTGTCGCTCCAGAAAGTTTTTCTCACCCGAGTCCATCCTTCAAATCTATAAATCAACCATTTGTCCTTGCATGGAATATTGATGTCATATATGGTCTGGAGACCCTGCTGTTCATCTTAGGGTCCTCGACAAAACCCAGAAATGGATATGCAATGTGGTTGGCATCTCATTTACAGTTGCTCACTCACAGACATGCCATTGCTCCCATCTGTTTTTTTTCCACAAATTCTTTCATGGTAACGGCTCCAACGAGATATTTTTGCTAGTTCCCAAACTGCATGAATCTAAAGGGCCACTAGGTCAGCATTTCAGTCCCATCCTCTCACTATCAAAACAGTTAAATGTAGCCATCTCTTCTACTCCAAAAGCTTCATGTCTTGCACTTCCCATCTGTTGAACTCCCTTCCTCTTACTTGCTTTCCTGATAGCTATAATCTCCAACTATTCAAATGCAATGTCAATCGACATCACCAGATGCCTTGATCTATTCCCTGTCCTTCTCTTCATCCTTTTCTTTTTCATGCCTCTTTACTCTTACTCCCACTTTCTGTAACCCCCTTGCGTGCTAGTGGCACTCCCACCTTGCTTGGGGTGAAAAATTTAAAAAAAGAAAAAGACATTAATTTCAATATGATTTCTGTAAATAAAGATATTATCAGCTATAAGTGACAACAGATTTCCTTCCAATATTCTCTATAGCAGATACAGTAGCAGCAAAAGACCCTACAGCCACACACTGTACTGTTACATAGAACAAAGAATGCAAACGTCAACCCCAAAGTCTGGGAAGAACAAGTAACAGATAAAAAAAACTTTGGCATCAAACCATTTCAGAAGCTGCAGAACTGTTTAAACAAGACTTTTGCAGAAATGAATTGAACAAATGAGAAACATACAAGAACTGCAATGCCCAAAAGCACTGAAGTATTGAAAAATAATAAAAGCTAACTATACTGTATTAATTCTGATTTTGACCAAAATTGCTTCAGATTTTTGATTCCATCTCTGATCAATATTTCTGCAGCTTTTTCAGTAATTTTGCTTTTTTTTTTTTTTTTTTGAATTGTGACTTCAATTCTTTCTATGTTGCAAATGATTTCCAATTTTTGTCTTCTTGGTACTACACAAAGTTTTGATAAAATCATTATTAAGACTGTCACTATCTTTTGTCAAATATAAAAATTTAAAAACTAACTAAATATTTTAAAAATGTAAGTAATGCCTTGTTTTTGTTGCACTTAAAATATACATATTGTTTTGCCAATCCTCCTTAAATGGCAAAGATACAAGTCCAATTTTACTTTTGCAAATAAGGAATAAGATTGCCAAAGTGCAGAATGAGTTTAAAAAAAGGAATGAATACAAGTTACCAAGACAAAGCTGGAGATATTAATGGAAATGATAATATTTAGCGGTTTCCTTATAAGGAAACATTCCGCATTCATTGACCAAATAGCCAGGGCTACTGTTAGTTGAAATTTATAAAATCTTTCTATTAAAGTTATTTTTCAGGAAAATAGGTTTCTCAAGTCCACTAACTGCTATTAATCTTTCAAGTACTGATGTGGGTTACAATCTTCTGTTTGAAGTGGTGTGAAATGTCAGTGTACTGACAATCATCAGTTACCTCCCCTTAAGATCTAGGAGGTATAAAAATCACCCTGTAATACCTGTCAGTCTGTTTGTTTGTTTGTTTGTTTGTTTGGGTTTTATGGCATATCAACCACTGTGGGTTATTTAAAGCCAAATCCAGTTTATATGAATTTTAAATGCCTATTTTGTATGGAATAAAAAATGTATAGCTGGCAACATTATTGTTTAAAAAAAAAAATGTATAGCTGGCAACATTATTGTTTAAAAAAAAAAACGTATAGCTGGCAACATTACTTTTCTTTACAAAAAAACGTATAGCTGGCAACATTACTTTTCTTTACAAAAAAACGTATAGCTGGCAACATTACTTTTCTTTACAAAAAAACGTATAGCTGGCAACATTACTCATTTTTACAAAAAAAACGTATAGCTGGCAACATTACTCTTTTTTACAAAAAAACGTATAGCTGGCAACATTACTTTTTTCTACAAAAAAAACGTATAGATGGCAACATTACTTTTTTACAAAAAAACTTAGAGCCGGCAACATTATTGTTTCAAAAACTTAGAGCTGGCAACATTATTTTTCTGAAAACATTATCTGAGACCTTGCTGTTGGATGCAGTTTATCGCCGTAACCAGGACGTGGATGTAGTTTACTGTCATACCGAGGATGTAATATCCGTCAGTAGACGAGTAGTCAGAGTAAAGTGCAATAAAGTTTTGGTATAAGTTTATTCACTGGTTCTGTTTTTACTACAGTCAGCATCTTTATTATATCATTATTTTTACTTCACGTTACATGGGGTAGCCATTTTAGTTGTTGCTGCTGTTGAAAATCCTCAAATTTCAATTACTTATAACATTTGTCGTGTTCACTTTTACTATGTGTGACTTTCTGCGAGTCCAGGGGTTTAAGAAACTAAATTACCTCTTCTATATGACATGACCCTCTATGATATGGATCATGGCTCTTCAAAACTTCCTATTCTTTGTACCTCTACATAAGGTTCATCTTTTTTACTATCTCCATGTTTTGTCAACCATTTGCACAAGCTTATTAGGTTGGTTATGCACTGCTTTTCCCTGTCCCACTTCCATATGCCCTGTGAGTGTCAAAGTTTCCAAGCCCACTTTCCTCATTACGTGCCCTAGAAATTTCATTCGGATGTTATGTATAAGTGTCTTTTTTGTTTCCATTTCTTTTAAAAATTTTGTTGCTGCTCACATGTTCAGTCTGTGGTATTCTCAGCATGCTTCAGTAGAACCGTATTTTGTTGCTTCAAGACTTTTCTTCATCTGTGAGGATATTGTCCAGCGTTCACTGTCATATAGGAGAACTGATACAGTGTAACCCAGATATAAGAGAAACCCGGATATAAGAGAGCTTTTCTCTGGTCCCAAATTAGAGCTATACTTACCTAAACAAAATAGACCAAACCTGGATATAAGAGAAACCCGGATATAAGAGACTTCTTATCCGGGTTACACTGTATCATATAAGTTTAGTACTAGTTTCTAGCAAAATTTTCCTGTTTCTCAATACCTTGCTTTGGTTTTGGAAAGCATCTTTTGCTATCCCAATGCGCCTTCAGATTTCTGTGTCATTTTTTTTGGTATTCTGTTTCAGTATCTCCATTCTCTAATTTGCATATTGGGCTGTTCCTTTTGCTAACAGCCATGAATTCAGTCTTCTTGCAATTGATGTTTAATCCTTGCTTTCCTTCACTATGAATTCTTGTAATTCCCTTTCTTTGCCCACTATCAAAAACTCATGCTTTTTAATAGTCTCTATTATTACTTTTATGAAATGAATAATCACTCAGTTTGGTATTAAAGCATTCGGCTTTTCAAGAAAAAAAAAAAAAAATAAAATACCATTCTGTTATTCTATTACTTCATTACCTCATTGGAAAACGTCATGTTGAATACTTACAAAATGATTCAATTTCTTTTGCTTGTTCCAGAGACTGTAAAATTTTATTTAATTTTAAGAGATTTTTAGATTTTATTTGGGAAGCAAAAATTAAAACCTAGAGTATACATTTTGTGAACTGAATCATTGATTTTTACATAAAGCTTCTTATGGAAAGAAACTAAAAATAAAGCGATACTTTAAAGATGGAAATCATTATCTTTAATGAAAGAGGTACCTTTTAAAATTAATTTCACAACTTTGATGACTGATATTTGATTAGTTTAATGTCTTGTTTTACCATAATTATGAAATAATAGTAAAAAAATACATTGCATCAAAATATTTGATAAAATTTAACTACAGTAATAGAAATATTGATATTAGTTATAGAAGGATAACTTTTGCACAAGGCCTTATTCACTGAGCATTCACAAACATTTGGATATTTAATAACATTAACAGTAAAAAGCTAAAATACATATAATGGATAGTGGCTCAGAATGAGAAATTTTGTCCTCGGTATGACTATAAACTACATCTGGCAGCAAGGCTTCTGATCGGGAGGCTTTGAGGGGCATGGAGTCACCACTTAATTGCTGTTGTTCCCACGCTCACCCTGACCCAGAATGATAGCACCTTTCAGGGTCCCAGCTATGGGCAAATAGTTAACTTCCTAAACTGGGGTCAAAATACTAAGAAAGTTGTTGTAGAGTAGCTAGCACTCCTTCAGCATTCTACCAGATTGCTGGGATTATAGCCTTAAACAGTCTACGATTAAGGACTTCAACAGTTGATTAATAAGTTGATACTAAGCTGATTAATATTTGAATTGATCTTACTTCATTTGGCTATACAGCATTTGACCCTCATCTATTCCTTGTAAGTTGTCTTGTTAATTGTTTTGTAAGTTATTGTACCGTGCTTTTTGTATGTATCCGTTAGAATCAGATACTGGTGCTGAATAAATATATTAAGAACTCATTCTTCTCTGTGTATCATTCACCTTGATGATACAACAAAAGTATAAAAAAATTTTATAGTAATAATACCAGCAATACCTTTTCATAGTAAAAAAAATTACCAGCAATGCATTTTGGGTAAAAAAAAAAAAATTACCATTACCAGCAATACGTTTTTGGAAAATGAATTACTAATGCTCGAAAGAAAATTAAATTTTGGCATTAAATGACCCATAAGAAATTGATATGCCGCTAAATAGATGAATTGGAAAACCTAGTTTGAATTCCAGTTGGGTTTTACATTCCAGCATGCACAAATAGCTATGGGAATGGTATGAATCCATCTTTTCTCCTCCAAGGTATGGGTGAGATGCAGTACAGGTTAGGATCTATATCCTTAGTTGCCAACCAGTATAGGAGAAAGAATAACTCTGAATTCAAAACCTGAGGAGGGTGGGTTAGAAATCTTGTGACACACTATATGCACGAGTTCTCTGTATTCAGTTCATCTGAAAAGAGTAGATTATTCTTCACGAGCCTTCACCACTATAATCAAATCATATGTGCTACTAGTCTGGCAGTTTAGTTCTAGGAACTGAGTTATCGGAGTCTCATATGACAAAAACAATGCGAGTGTTCATTATGCTAACACTTTCTTCTATCACACTATTTGCTTATGGAACTCTCTTCCAACTCCAATTTTTTTCAAGAATTTAAATGCAATATCGATTGTTATCTTCTGTTTTCTTTATTATTGTTTTTATTGTCCTCTATCTTTAATAGTAGTTTTTCTCACCAATCCCTTTATTGCCTTGCTTTGGGTCAAATATTTAAAAAGAATTATTTATATGTATGTATATATATATATATATATATATATATATATATATATATATCTATGTGTGTGTGTGTGTGTGTATATATATATATATATATATATATATATATCTATGTGTGTGTGTATATATATATATGTGTGTGTGTGTATATATATATATATATATATGTGTGTGTGTGTATATATATATATATATATATATATGTGTGTGTGTGTGTGTGTGTATATATATATATATATATATATGTGTGTGTGTGTGTGTGTGTATATATATATATATGTGTGTGTGTGTGTGTGTATATATATATATATGTGTGTGTGTGTGTGTGTGTGTGTATATATATATATATATATATATATATATATATATATATATGTGTGTGTGTATATATATACACAACATGCATGCATGCACACTGGTGATTGCTTAGTAAAATCTGGGAATGTGTGTCCTGTGATGGAGAAAAGACATTTGGCAAGAGAAATGTGATTCTACAGAAGGATGCTGAGAATACCATTGAGTGAACATGTAAGCAATGACAAAGTTTTGAGGAAATGCAAAGTTAAAAAGGACATTTATAATTAACATCAGGAAGAGATAATTGAAATTTCTAGGGCACATAATGAGAAAAGTGGGTTTGGAAAATTTGATACTCATAGGGTAGATTGAAGACAAGATGGAGAGAGGAAAACAACGCATAACATATCTATTGAATGGATGGTGGTACAAAGTTTAAGGGAGATGCCAAAAAAAATTTATTAAGAGCTCCAAAGGACCAGAATTTGTAGAGAGCCATGATCGCCCACATCTTGAAAGGATATGGCATATAGGACACATACACACATACACAAATATATGAGAGAGAGAGGAATCAGATAATGAACAACAAAGGAAGTGGAGAAGTATAAACAGGAGCCATAAAGCTTTTCCCATTTAAAAGATTGATGCAACATAATCTTCCTTGCACTTTGCCTGTGCTAGAATAAGTTGAATTTAGTAAACACACACTTATGTATAAATAATAAAAACAAGAGGACCAAGGAGTGATTAAAAAAAAGAAAAAAAAAGTCACTTAATCAGGTTTTAGGAAGTGGACCAGACTAAAAATGGATGCCTATCAACAGTATAGTGACTACAAATACCCACATTGTAATATCACCACTTACATGAAGAGAAATTGTTAAAAGTTGATATATTTACAGGTAAAGAGTACTCAATATCAGAGATAGAGCATTTATTGACATCAGCAGTTGGATATAAAAATTAACAATACATGGTGAATATCAATGCAATCTTAGTCTGAAGACATGCGCAAGTATAATAGTATATTTCCTTTTCTCACAAATTACTATTAATACAATGTAAAATAGTTAAAATGATATTAGGTTGGTGCAAAAATAATGACGTAATAATATCGTTTTTTGACGGATCTTTGAACGTCAAAAAATGACATTATCACGTCATTATTTTTGCACCAACCTAATAATAAATAAACTAAAAGAAGTAAATTAAGTTGAAAATTTAGATACGACGGGTGTCAATGTTTAAATATAATTTTTCAGCATCTCAGTATCTTTAATGTTATCAATGTAAACCGCTGTCAATTTTTGTTGCATTTTTGACATTTTTTATTTTTATTTTTCTATATAGGACTGATTGCTTCAATAAAACCATTATTCTATCTGAAGAAGTCCCTTCTTAGAATGAAAAAAAAAAAAATCACTGGAATTTTTCCATCTTTTCAATTATTTATATTAACATAGCACAAGCATAGCATTCAGAGAGAAAGAAAGAGGGAAGATGAGATTTCAGAAAGATGAGAACCTGCTATAATGGAACATTAAGTACATGACTGTTTCTTGATAAGGGCACTATTCGATACGATGCCGTGCCAAAGATGCCAAAATCTTGATATGGAAAGACGGATATAAAATAAAGAGTGTCACATTAACGCATAACAATAGATTAAAATAATATTAAATGCAAAGATGGATTCTAATAGCAAACACCATTCAGCTTTGGGTGTAAAAGTAAAGTGGCCATTGTTTCTGGCAAGATGGCACCCATATTGGCAAACCTGGCTAGGAAAAATACTGCATCAGGACAATATTAGCTGCAAGTCTCCAACATAAGAAGCAGGTAGCCAGTAGTAATCTGATTAACAAGAAAGGTTAGCACCTTGACCAAAGATCAATAGCTTTAATGCAGAAGACCACAGGCAGAAATTGTTCTCAAAGATTAGAACTTTTCTAAACTACTCAGAGGTGCTGAAAATTTCTTCTGAATTAGGGTTGATTAAAAAAGAAAATAAATTGGTTTGGTGCCCCTGCTATTTACCATAATGTTGCCTCTCTGTCCCTTTTTTATAAATACTTTCATGGTAATTGTTTGGATGAATTCTTTACTATGGTACCTAGACTTTATGAATTTAAGCTCAGCACCAGACTGGTGTTGGATCTCATTAATTTACAGTTGAGGTGGCTATATGTAGCTGTAAATTCTATGCTAACAGTTGCTTTGCTTGCATTTCTTCCTTGTAGAATTCCCTTCTGGCTTCATGCATCCCAGCCAACTTTTATCTGTGAAAACTTAAATGCAATGTCAATCACTATCTAGAATCTTACTGATTAATCTTTTCTCTTTCTGCTCATTATTAATGTTTCTGTTGCTAATTCTTCCACATCCAGTAACACCTTGTGTCTTAGTGGCTTTACTGCTTTGCATTGGGTGATACTGATTAAAAAAAAAATAAAAAAGAATCCGTATCAGCAGTATAGCAACTAGAAATATCCACATTGTCATATTGTTACTTGCAAGAAAATAGCTACTTTAATAAAGAGAGGCCCTCACCACTAATGGAATCATTTGAAAGTTGTACAGCTGAAGGACATTTTCCTGTGATAACACTGGACAATGTCCAACATCGAAATTCTTCCATAAAAGTGATTTCCATGTTTTCAGTGACGGAAGAAGAATAAATACTTTTATTTAGTGAGTGACCACAGGATAAGCTAATGGATTTTGGACCATTATCGTTCTATTTGAATGTGTGTTAGCATGAATATTACAAATCAGATATGAAACAGCTATCAGGGACATGTGGAAGGAGATGCAGAAATGTTTTCTTAAAAGGTGAAACTAAAAATACAGATTTCAGATAAGAGACAGTTAAAGGATTTCCTGGTGTCTGCAGTTAACACTGTTGTTTGTATATTAAAATGATGTAGTGATGCATTAATATGACATTTTAATAATGGAACACTGTGTCCGTTTAACCATGGATGGAGTGAGTAATCAACAAGGAAGTCTTTAAGTAAATGTTAACAAAAAGATCACTTATACCCAGAATAAAAAAGAAATTGAAGCTTCTTGAACACATAATAAGGAAGAAGGTCTTAGAGAACCTGTGCTTTACAGGGCATATTGAGAGATAGAGAAATAGGCAAGAGGCTTATCAAAGAGAGAAAATCGGCCATGGGCCAGAAGGGATAAGAAGTTGCGGAAGGCCATGATCACCTATGTCATGAAGGAACATGGCACATAGAAGATGTCATTTTAACCATGGACAGAGTAAGTAAACAACAAGGAAGAAAATCTTAACAAAAGATCACATACTCAGAATGAAAAAAAAATTGAAATCTCTTCAATACATAATGAGGATGGAGGCACTGGAGAACTTGACCCTCACAGGGAATATCTAAGGAAAAAGAGATAGGGGAAAGCAGCAGGCCACCGACCTGACAACCTTGTGTGAATGGATGGTGAGGCAGGAGAAAAATGGGATAGGAAACTGTTGGGAGCCATAATCGCCAACATCCTGAAGGGTCACGGCCTATAGAAGAAGTATTGCATTTCATCACATATTGATATCTGGATTATTAGCAAAAAACAAAGGAGATCCAAGAGTTATGCCAAAAAGGAAGATGTCAGTGTTAAAATGCAGCATATGTTACAAATTAGTACAAAAGTACAAATGTATGAGTATAATGTTTCTTAGCCACTGATAAAGCCAACATTTTTTTTACTGTTTTACTGCCTAGTAAAGATTGTGATGGTGGTTGTAATATTAGATGTTTCCTTATAAGGAAGCATTTGGGATTCATTAACCGAGCAGTTACTGCAGTTAAAATTTATAAAATTTTTCTCTTAAAATAATTTTTCAGGAAAATAGGTTTCTCAGGGCCAGTAGCTATTACTGCTTTTTCAAGTAGTGATAGAGGTTTCCTTCCTAATCTTTTATTTGGAATAGTGTGCAATATCAACATCTTGATTATGTCATTATCTTCTCTTTGAGTTACATGTGTTATCCATTTTAGTTGTTGCTGCTGTTGGTAGTTCTTAGGTGATGTGGTTTCTGCTATCTGGTACAGTTCTTTGTTTGCAATTCCGTAGTGCAGATGCACAAGATTCAAAGAGGTGTGGTCATTACAAAGAGCCATATGCTTCACTTGCTCAAAGACATTTTTAACCAATGATCTTAGAAAGTGGTTGTATAGATGTAACAGTGTTGTGTCATAAATAGGAAAGGTTGACACACATATAGAAAAAAAGAAGTAGTTTATTTTGGTGAATAATATGGTACACAGTTGAGAACACAAACTAATGTAATAAACAATTAATTGTTAACTCCTCTCGCTCAGTGAGTGAGAGAGAGAGAGAGAGACAGAGACAGAGAGAGAGAGATAGTACTGTTTAAATAGTCTAAAACCAGTCCATCTTATGGAGGTGTTCAGCTACTCCACAACAAACAGTTTAGATATTTCTGAATGTGTCTGGCACTATACATACCATCTATATGAAAGTCTTGATCAGATGATGCTATTTAAGAACATGACTTGAGTTTCCAGGTTAATGATTTAACTTTGTAGCAATTTGTGGTGTTGGGCAAAACTACCTGTAGGGGAGCATATTCTATATTCAATTTTCTTACCTCCTCTACCAGGGTTGTCCAATCTTTTTTCCTAATGGGCTAAATTAGAAATTTAGGTATATTCACTAGGTCAGGAAAATACTTTATTTAAAAAAAAGTTCAAAATGTGAATATCAAATTTTAATAAATATATATTAAAAAATAAATTATACATCCATAAAATAAAATAAATTCTATGTGATTTTTAACGTTGCTCTTTTTTTTATAATATTGTCAATATCTGCTTTTATGGTACTCGTCTTTATTCTAAGAATGTTAGTTTAATGAGAATCATTTAACCTATTTCTTTCAGCAGCTTTGATGTTTTTCATGCATGAAAAGAATTATTCACAGCAGTATGTACTCCCTACATACTTAACAGTTTTCTAGATAAACTAAATAATTTTTATTTAGCTCTGGCTCTTGCCCCATACACCGGCCAGTGTGCCTCGGTAAAGGCCTTTGCCTCCTTTCCTTTCTAATGCAATGGGGAAGTGAACTTACTAGCACATTCTGAGAATAATTTTTTCAACATAAAATAAGTGAATATATACCTATTTTTTTAATTTTTTTTTGTTAAGCATTTTATCCCCAGAGCAAGGCAAGAGAGCCACTAGTATGCAGGGAGTTACAGAGTGAAATTGAGGGAAAAGTTTGTGTATAGAGGGGATTGAGGAAAGGATAAAAGAAGAACAGGGATCATGGCATCAGCGGATGGTGGTGCCTAAAGATTTTAGGGTGCAGTGGGCTGCATGAAAATATTAAGTGAGTCGTAGTGTGAGCCACAAGCTGGATGTCCCTGTCCTATACTAAAGGTGTTATAACTGGTCCAAAAATCGAGGTTATAATATGTTATTACACTCAGTGATAGTTACTGAATAGTAATTCAAGTACCCATTTATTTACTCTCTCCTCTATCCAAAATTGCAGCATGACAGAGATAAAGCATTTTGGGGAATATCTCTGGCAATGGGAGAGAAGACAGGGAGAGGTTAATTCATGCCTTTCCTAAGAGGATTCCTGCTAAATGAATATAAGCAGTAGTATTTAAACTTGAATTTGAAATTGCTACTTCTGTTTTCTTTACTGATTACTATTATGCTACTTTGCACCTCCATTTTGTATATAATGAGAATGCAGGGAGACATAGTTTCATGACTTTGCCAAGGGTATTAATACTACTAAGGGAATATAATCAACCTCAGACAAATTATAAACATTGTTTGCTGATTTTGTTTTCCTTGCTAATTACTATTTTGCCATCTTGCATCTCCATTTAGTAAATATATACAATGCAGAGAGAAGTAGATTCATGTGTTTTCCATAATCATTAAGGTTAAGTGAACATAAGCAGTTTTATCCAAATTTTAACTTGGTTTGCTAATTCAGTATTTTTTGCTGATTAATATTATGCTACCACGCACATGTATTCAGTACAAATGGAGAATAAAGGGGAACCTGCATTCATGCTTTTCCCAATGGTTATATGAATATAAGCAGTTTCATTGAAATTTTAACTTGTTTTTGCTGATTTTATTTTTCTTGATTTTTATTTTGCTATGATTCACTTCCATTCAGTGCAGATATAGAATACAGGAAGAAGTGGATTCATGCCTTTCCCAAAGACATTAGTGATAAGTAAACATAAAGAGCCTCATCTGATTTTGAAATCTGGCTTGCTTATTCTGTTTTCTATATCGATAACAATTACATGCTCTCCCGCCTCCTCGAAGTGTATCGTAACAGGATAAAAAGCCATATTCACTGTCGTTATATCTTCATGTTAGAATTAATTAAACAAACTTTGTCATTTCTATCTGGAATCTACAGAACTCAAAGAAAACTTTGTACTTCTTCAATAAGTATTTCCACTCTAGCAATGTTATGAAGAACAGAAGATGATAAGGGTTAATATAATGCATATTCACTTATGGAGAAAACAATGTCGTGTTGCTATTATAATGAGCACGAGGCGGAGAACAACTTTGCCTGGTGCAAGTGTCTATACTTAATCCTCTGATCACATGGGAAATCAGGCTGATGTCACATGTCACATCTTTCTACTTGGGTAAAATAAAAAGAGGTCAATCAAGACAGATGGGAAATCAAAGTAGTTGAAGTTATCAAAACAAGACAAATAATCAGAATGACAGAGTAGGTTGTGATACTGGCTTTCTGCTAAATCTATATCATCTTTCAGAAATGTTCTTGTTTTATGAATATCTTTCAAACAAGGATATTAATAGCACTGGTCTGAGAGATGTAGCAAATGGTTATCTTCTTTTATGTGACAAGTCCTTTCAAGACATGTCTCACAATTGTTGCTTTATTTCATTCCTTCTAAGTCAATTTTTGGTCTGTTCTTATGGTGAGATTAGCTGTTTCCTTATCAGGAAATATTTGGTATTCATTGATTGAACATTGTTACTTTTGGATGAAATTTATAAAATCTTCTTTTATCTGCCAGATCCTTTCAAGATATGGCTCTCCACAGTTACTTGTATTTCATTCCTCTCAATCATTTTGGCCTGTTTGTAATGATGAGATTAGCTGTTTCCTTATAAGGAAACATTTGATATTCATTGACCAAGCATTGTTACTTTTGGTTGAAATTTATAAAAATTTTTATGTGCCAGATCCTTGCAAGACATGGCTCTCCACGGCTCCTTGCATTTCATTCCTCTAATTCATTTTGGTTTGTTAGTAATTTTGAGATTTTTGACTTTAAATAACCTACAAAGCCATAGAAAATGAATCACTCAATCAATATTTGAATAACAGTCAAATTAATAATAACTAGCAAGGAGAATTTCACAGGTTTCAATTTTAATTTTCAGATGAATCACATTTCTTAATTTTTTGACTAAATAAATTCCTTGTGAATAAAATAAAATAAAATACCAGTGGAAATTTCCTGGTGGCCACGTTGAATATTTGAGGTTAACAACTTTTAATGAAATATTGCAAAAAGAATCATAAGTATGAATGCATTATTTAAAGAAGTAAGAGGGTACAAATGAAATAATTGAAAATTTACAAATTTTTCTATTTCACTGTTTCATATTAAAGGCATGAAAGCATTATCACTTTATTTGTTTGTTTCTATTATACATGCTTTCTTTTTCTCACTAAAACCAAATACCATCTCTTATATATCTTTTACTTCTCTCTTTACATTGAAAATGGAATGGTCCTTTATTTACCTGAGGTAATGGAAGAGTATGAAATAAGTAGATACATGCCAAAATATTTGTTTTTATACCTTTATTTTCTACCGTTATATATATATATATATATATATATATATATATATATATATATATATATATATATATATTAGTAATAATACAATATGGTAATCTGTATGCAATTTCCAAGAGGATATAGATCAAGGTAGGTCTATGTCAAGAGACAGCAAAATTATTATTAATTAAAGAATATCAAATACTTAAAATTACATAGGTAATAATTTTTATTTCATGAGAGCTTTAAAAAAAATGGCAGCTCTCAATCTTCAAGACCTACAAACAAATAAAATGGAAAAGGTTACTCCAGGTTAAAATCGGGAAATATTGCTATCTCATTTAGAGCTTGGGAAGGGACAGAGAGATATGAGCCCAAAATTCCATACAAGAGTGGTAAGAGTTTAACTTACAATTTCATATACACAATGTTTGTGTTGACCTAATTTGATATACTGATTTCAGATTTACCATTAGTATGTCATTTGAGAAAAGGGGAGGGACAGAAAGTGCCAGTCATGTTTGGTCCTGTCAAAGGTTAAAATTCCAATGTAGAGCTATTTAATTCAACAAATTATTTGTAAATAATATTAGAAAAGTGTTTGGTTAAAAACATTTTTAAAGAAATTTTTTGAAATTAGTGGATATAATTATAAATTAAATATAAATTAGTATAAGCTTTTTATATAATTAACCAAGGAAATTAAAAGTGAAAACCTAAGAGATTTGAATTAAATGATTATTAATAACATTCAGAGAAAAATATTTATAAATATTATATAACTAGAGTCCTGGACTTTTATATCCTAGATGTATTTATTAAGATTTAACACAATATGAAAATACTTTAAACTAAAGTAAGGTTAAATTTATACTTAGAATCACAAAGAGTTGAAATTTGTAGGGCACTAAATGAGAAAAGAGGGCTTGGAAAATTTGACACTTGCAGGACATAATGAAGGCAAGAGGGAGAGTCGAAATCAGTGCATGACCTACTTAGTGAGGTTGTGTAAATAGATGTCAGAACAGGGTTTAGGAGTGATAGCAAAAAAACAAAATTTACTAAGAGCTGCAAAAGACAGGAAATTGTGGAGAGTCATGATCCCCGATATCCTGAAGGGACATGGCACATAATAATCTTTACAACTGTATCAAACCTTGTCCAATGATGACATATTTTGTGTCCCCTGAGTGTCAGTAATAAATGTAAAAGCTGAATATATCTTTATAATTGGTGACAGTCTGCTTTTATTTTCTATAAAGCTTGTTCAGCCAATACAAGGCTCAAAAGAAACTCTAGGTCAGAGGTTCTCAACCAGTGGGGAATTCCCAGCTAGGGAGGAATTTCAAGATTTCGGGGGTGGGGGGAATTGGGGCCATAGGTTGATAGACTCAAAATGTTAACTTTTGAACTCCCCAAGGTGGCACAACTCGCAATGTGCATTGGTCTGCACAACTGAGAGGTCACGCTGGGCTTTCTTTTTCACTAGCTCTTGTGTTTTTGCAGCTACAAAAAGGTATACGTACTAACAGGGAAAAGAATGAAGATTTTCAATAATATATTCATAATATTTGGAATGCTCCTTTTAAGTCGGACAATTTTTGAAAAGGGGACAAAATGACATCCCGACTTAAGGTGAAAAAGGAAGGAAGAAAATGATATTCTGACAAGGTGAGAAGGGTTCATCATGTAAAATAGGTTGAAAACAACGTCTCCATGTGGCGGTTTACAAAATGAGGTATGATATGAGTATAAGAGCAGGAAGTAAAGATTATGTGAATATGGAGGAGGGGTAACGATTAACTCTCGACTTGATAAGATCTCGCAATGTGCATCGGTCCACACAACTGAGAGGTCAAGCTGGGCTTTCTTTTTCACTAGCTCTTGTGTTTTTGCCACTACAAAAATAATCCATGTAACTGTATACATACTAATAGGGAAAAGAATGAAGATTTTCAATAATATATTCATATTACTTGGAATGCTCCTTTTAAGTCGGACAATTTTCGAAAGGGGACAAAATGACATCCTGACTTAAGGTGGAAAATGGTTAATCGGACAAAATGGGTTGAGAACCACTGATCCAATGTAGGGATTTACAAAATGAGGCATGTGATATGAGTATAAGAGCAGGAAGTAAAGATTATGTGAATATGGAGGAGGGGTAATGATTAACTCCCGACTTGATAAGGGTTTAGAGTGTAGTGTTCAGAGAAACATCCACAGGGGAGTCTGTTCCACAAAGTATCAGTTCTTGAGAAAAAGTTTCCCCGAATGGAACTTCTTAAAAGGGAATAGGGATGATTTGACTCTGTAGATGAAGCATGGTAGGTCTTAGCTGTAAATGTCTGAACTGATGGAACTAAAGAATGGAGGTTATCAGAATATTTGCCATAGAAGTAGGAATAATCTTATGACATTCCTTCTGTAGGGAAATGGCTACACAGTGAAAAATATATCATCTCTTAAAGACCACTTACTTGACTTTGAAATTGATCAAAACCAGAAATTGAAGATTCGGCAGCACCAGCCTAGATATAGCAGCACTACTACATTTTTTGTCTAAGACAAAGCATGGCAGAAGAGTTTTTTTTTTGGTATGGCATTATGAGCTGTCCATTTTCCTAGCATCTTTAGCAATGGATTGTGTATATAAGTTGTGTTTAGTTTGTCAAAGACTTCAGGGATTTAAAAAAAAAACAAAAAAAAACTGACTTTGTAAATGTAAGGAAACCAAAACACAATTTTTTTTTTATAATCTCTTTGCTACAAAGAAAGCAGAACTCTTATTAGACCCCAAACGAACAAAGAACTCTTTGCACTCAACATTTTAAAGAAGTTAGGCCATAAAAAAATGGTTTCGATATACAAATTCAAAATGCAGAGCTATATTTCCTGGATATTTTTTTTCATCATATTTACAACAAAATGAAAAAGAAGTAGAATTTATTTGACCATCTAATGGATCTGTTATTCATTGCTATTCACAAATTTCCATTTCTCAGGGATAAATAGACTTGACAGATTTGCGTATCTTCATGGAGAAAAGTATATTGATAGATAATATATAATGATCTTCCGCCCATACAGGCCAAATCAACAAATAAATAAGGAAGTTCAATGGAGAAATGAATCGGCAGTCTTGTTTCCTCAGCAAAAGTGGTTTATAAAGACCAAGATTTATGATAATTGATCAGTAAAGGCTCCATAAGTTTAGTTTATAGCAAAGCAATCAATATTTTGTGGTTTTACAAATAAAAAATAAATACAGCCCGTGCATTAGAGCATTAAATATGAAAGAGAAGAGAGACTTATATTTGGTAAAATGAAAAAATTGATAAATCTGGTAGAATTATCATTAGCAGAAAAACATATACATGAACAGATTACACACACACATATATATATATATATATATATATATATATATATATATATATATATATATGCATGTGTATGCTAAAAATAAAGTTATAAGGCATGCTATATCTATGGATTAAAGTGCTCAATATCGGTGATTGAGCATACGTATGTATAAATATAAAATGAACATGTATGTGTGTGTATATATCTATATTTATTTATTTATTAGATTAAAATCCGCCCTATCAGGCAGCATTTAAGCTAGCTGCTGCAGAGGGATCTTTATTGTACCTTCATCACAATAAATAGGGAGGAATAGATGTGATAGGCAACAACAAACTACAGAAGAACTCATTGCTGCATTTAAGTATTGCATTAATATTTAAGCTTACCTTTTAAAAGTTCAATGATAATTCTAATGTTGTGTGTTAATTTAAAGACAGTACAAACAATCATCCTTATTTCATGGGTGACATTTGCTGGATTTCACAATTAATTTTCATTATTTCCAAATTTTTTTCTAAATTATAAAATTTGTTTATATATATATAATAAAAAGGCTTAAACACTAATATTCCATGGTCATAATTTATTCCATTGGAATCGTAAATACGATCCAATTCATCAGACCTGCAAATTTGTAGGTCTGATGAATTGGATTGTATTTACAATTCCAATGGAATAAATTATGACCATGGAATATTAGTGTTTAAGCCTTTTTATTATATCCTTACTCTGTCCTGGACATTGAGTTCTACTTGGATTCTATCCTCTTGGAATTTTTTATTCAAAAAATATACATGTGTGTATATGCACCTGTGGATTTTGCATATATATGTATATTTACCACTAATATTATCTATATATATATATATATATATATATATATATAAACACACACACATGTATATACAAGCATATACATATATATTTTAAGATATTTTTATGTTTATGCATTCTTTTTTATAGATAACTGTCGGACTTCGTCAATTATATATATATATATATATATATATATATATATATATATATATATATATATGTATAATCAAATGGGTTAAAATAGGTAGATATTTGAGTGAATGATTGTATACAAATACATATAAATACTCTATAATATAAGAAAAAACATTGTTCAATTTAAACAACAGTGCGATTTAATATATATTAAGAAATATATATAACACTTTACACTGATTGCACAACTCTGAGTTTCACCCCAAAGCAATTATCAAGTGCTTTTATTTTATTTTGGGGTAACATAACGTTTGGGGTTGACTGATATGCTTATGGATCAAATAGAAAAAAAAATTCCCAACATTAGTTTTGTTGTTTTGGTTGAAGGGCAGGTTAAACCATATAATATTGTGTTTATAACATTTTTGCTTGTTGGTGTCCCTTTTGCTATTGGCTAAGAATTCAAGGTTAATCTTATGTTTACTATGTTCTAGTGTTTCTACGTATTTGCCTTTATGTTTGTCAAAAATGTCCTTATTGCTTAGGTTCATGGACAGCCTAAATTGGACTGACATTTAAATTATTCAGTATTGTAGGATGGTAGTTGGATTGTTTGTTAATGTATCTATGGTTGTATAAATCTTTAGTATATGGTTTATAAAGCCCATTAGATAGGTCAAATGTAACATACTGGAAATTGATTATTTTAGCATTGGTGGTGGTGGTAATGTTCAGACTGTGGTCCTTGAAAAACTTAATTTGTTGTAAGTGTAAATAAATCAGTTATAAATTTTACAAGAATTATTGGACATTTATTTATTTTGATGTTAATTCTGACTGTGACTAATTACTAACGCAACGATAAGCTCTTCCCATTTCCTTCCGAAACCTAAGTAAAATTTTTGTAAAAAACCAAAAAAAAAAAAAGACTGCTGAAGTGCTACATTATATCAGTCCTCTGACATGGTAGCGAATGCTGCACAATCTCTTCATAGATGAAGAAGTGACTTGAAACAACAGAAATGTGTTTCTAAAGAAAGATGATGGGAACAACATAGACTGGAGGGAAGTTTTAAGGAGAATGGAAATAAAAACAATGCTTATACTTAGAATCAGAAAGAGATATTTGATATTTCTAGGGTACTTAATGAGGAAAGGTGGTTTTTGGAATCTCCATTTTTTTGTTAACACTGCTGTAATTACCTAGATAATGTACTTGAAAAACAAAATAGTTAACCATTTTTAAATTTTAGAAAATTTTTAATTAATCAGTAACCATAAAACAAAAATGGTCGGGTAATGGATAGCAGCTCAGATTAAGGTATTGGAGAGCTGAGTTCGAATTCCAGGTGAAGCCATTACATTCACTTATGTGCTAATACACTTGGGAAAGGTATGAATCCTCTTCTTCACCTCCCAGCTATGAGTAAATAGCAAGACAGACTTAGTTCTATAGACTTGGATGGCAACTGGTCTATTGCAAAAAGAAATGGCAACCTACTGTGGGAAAAAAAAATCTGCCTCATCAGTTATGTATCAAAAGATACATGATCGCATAAGTGTGTCTCACGCATGACACATAACTGACTGTAGGGTTTATTTTAAAGTTTCATTTGTGATCTTATAATGTTTTGTCTGTTGTTTCATTTTGTCCACAGACATCCATTATGATACAACATGGGTTTTTGCACTGGCCTTATTATTTTATGAGGCACGGTGGAATAATGGATAGCAGCTTGGATTGAGGAACCATTACACTAGTATCCCTACAAATGTAATGGTCAGATCCATTACATTCACTTATGTACTATAAACCCTTGGGAGAGGTATGAATCCTCTTCTTCTCCACCCCCCCCCCAGCTATAGGTAAATAGCTTGGATGGCAACTAATCTACTGCAGAAAGAAAAGGCAACCTACTGAGACAAAAAAAAAAAAAAAAAAATCTGCCTTGTCAGTTATGTATTAAAAGATACATGATTGCGTAATGCATGGCACGTAACTGACTGATGGTTAAAGTGTAGAAATGCTTTACTGCACTAATTAAGTATTATGTATGCACTAATGAAATTTTGACATTTAAAAATTTTAGATTGTGAATTAAAAATGCATTAATCAAATGCGTATTAATCAAGGGATTCCTGTACATTAATTTAAGCATACTTCATTTTCCACTTGGGTATAGCACAACATGAACAAAGAACATTGCAATATAAACAAAGAACATTACAATATAAACAAAGAACATTGCAATATAAACAAAGAACATTACAATATAAACAAAGAACATTGCAATATAAACAAAGAACATTGCAACATAAACAAAGAACATTGCAATATAAACAAAGAACATTACAATATAAACAAAGAACATTGCAATATAAACAAAGAACATTACAATATAAACAAAGAACATTGCAATATAAACAAAGAACATTGCAACATAAACAAAGAACATTGCAATATAAACAAAGAACATTACAACATAAACAAAGAACATTGCAACATAAACAAAGAACATTACAATATAAACAAAGAACATTGCAACATAAACAAAGAACATTACAATATAAACAAAGAACATTGCAATATAAACAAAGAACATTACAATATAAACAAAGAACATTGCAATATAAACAAAGAACATTGCAATATAAACAAAGAACATTGCAACATAAACAAAGAACATTGCAATATAAACAAAGAACATTGCAATATAAACAAAGAACATTACAACATAAACAAAGAACATTGCAACATAAACAAAGAACATTACAATATAAACAAAGAACATTGCAATATAAACAAAGAACATTACAATATAAACAAAGAACATTGCAATATAAACAAAGAACATTGCAATATAAACAAAGAACATTGCAACATAAACAAAGAACATTGCAATATAAACAAAGAACATTGCAATATAAACAAAGAACATTGCAATATAAACAAAGAACATTACAATATAAACAAAGAACATTGCAATATAAACAAAGAACATTGCAATATAAACAAAGAACATTGCAACATAAACAAAGAACATTGCAATATAAACAAAGAACATTGCAATATAAACAAAGAACATTGCAATATAAACAAAGAACATTGCAATATAAACAAAGAACATTACAACATAAACAAAGAACATTGCAACATAAACAAAGAACATTACAATATAAACAAAGAACATTACAATATAAACAAAGAACATTGCAATATAAACAAAGAACATTGCAATATAAACAAAGAACATTGCAACATAAACAAAGAACATTGCAATATAAACAAAGAACATTGCAATATAAACAAAGAACATTGCAATATAAACAAAGAACATTGCAATATAAACAAAGAACATTACAACATAAACAAAGAACATTGCAACATAAACAAAGAACATTGCAATATAAACAAAGAACATTACAACATAAACAAAGAACATTGCAACATAAACAAAGAACATTACAATATAAACAAAGAACATTGCAATATAAACAAAGAACATTACAATATAAACAAAGAACATTGCAATATAAACAAAGAACATTGCAACATAAACAAAGAACATTGCAATATAAACAAAGAACATTACAACATAAACAAAGAACATTGCAACATAAACAAAGAACATTACAATATAAACAAAGAACATTGCAACATAAACAAAGAACATTACAATATAAACAAAGAACATTGCAATATAAACAAAGAACATTACAATATAAACAAAGAACATTGCAATATAAACAAAGAACATTGCAATATAAACAAAGAACATTGCAACATAAACAAAGAACATTGCAATATAAACAAAGAACATTGCAATATAAACAAAGAACATTGCAATATAAACAAAGAACATTGCAATATAAACAAAGAACATTGCAATATAAACAAAGAACATTGCAATATAAACAAAGAACATTGCAACATAAACAAAGAACATTACAATATAAACAAAGAACATTGCAATATAAACAAAGAACATTGCAATATAAACAAAGAACATTGCAATATAAACAAAGAACATTGCAATATAAACAAAGAACATTGCAACATAAACAAAGAACATTGCAATATAAACAAAGAACATTGCAACATAAACAAAGAACATTACAATATAAACAAAGAACATTGCAATATAAACAAAGAACATTACAATATAAACAAAGAACATTACAATATAAACAAAGAACATTGCAATATAAACAAAGAACATTGCAATATAAACAAAGAACATTGCAATATAAACAAAGAACATTGCAATATAAACAAAGAACATTGCAACATAAACAAAGAACATTGCAATATAAACAAAGAACATTGCAATATAAACAAAGAACATTGCAACATAAACAAAGAACATTACAATATAAACAAAGAACATTGCAATATAAACAAAGAACATTACAATATAAACAAAGAACATTGCAATATAAACAAAGAACATTGCAATATAAACAAAGAACATTGCAACATAAACAAAGAACATTGCAATATAAACAAAGAACATTGCAATATAAACAAAGAACATTGCAATATAAACAAAGAACATTGCAATATAAACAAAGAACATTGCAATATAAACAAAGAACATTGCAATATAAACAAAGAACATTGCAACATAAACAAAGAACATTACAATATAAACAAAGAACATTGCAATATAAACAAAGAACATTGCAATATAAACAAAGAACATTGCAATATAAACAAAGAACATTGCAATATAAACAAAGAACATTGCAACATAAACAAAGAACATTGCAATATAAACAAAGAACATTACAACATAAACAAAGAACATTGCAACATAAACAAAGAACATTACAATATAAACAAAGAACATTGCAATATAAACAAAGAACATTACAATATAAACAAAGAACATTGCAATATAAACAAAGAACATTGCAACATAAACAAAGAACATTGCAATATAAACAAAGAACATTACAACATAAACAAAGAACATTGCAACATAAACAAAGAACATTACAATATAAACAAAGAACATTGCAACATAAACAAAGAACATTACAATATAAACAAAGAACATTGCAATATAAACAAAGAACATTACAATATAAACAAAGAACATTGCAATATAAACAAAGAACATTGCAATATAAACAAAGAACATTGCAACATAAACAAAGAACATTGCAATATAAACAAAGAACATTGCAATATAAACAAAGAACATTGCAATATAAACAAAGAACATTGCAACATAAACAAAGAACATTGCAATATAAACAAAGAACATTGCAATATAAACAAAGAACATTGCAATATAAACAAAGAACATTGCAACATAAACAAAGAACATTGCAACATAAACAAAGAACATTACAATATAAACAAAGAACATTGCAACATAAACAAAGAACATTACAATATAAACAAAGAACATTGCAATATAAACAAAGAACATTACAATATAAACAAAGAACATTGCAACATAAACAAAGAACATTGCAATATAAACAAAGAACATTACAACATAAACAAAGAACATTGCAACATAAACAAAGAACATTACAATATAAACAAAGAACATTGCAATATAAACAAAGAACATTACAATATAAACAAAGAACATTGCAATATAAACAAAGAACATTGCAACATAAACAAAGAACATTGCAATATAAACAAAGAACATTACAACATAAACAAAGAACATTGCAACATAAACAAAGAACATTACAATATAAACAAAGAACATTGCAACATAAACAAAGAACATTACAATATAAACAAAGAACATTGCAATATAAACAAAGAACATTACAATATAAACAAAGAACATTGCAATATAAACAAAGAACATTGCAATATAAACAAAGAACATTGCAACATAAACAAAGAACATTGCAATATAAACAAAGAACATTGCAATATAAACAAAGAACATTGCAATATAAACAAAGAACATTGCAACATAAACAAAGAACATTGCAATATAAACAAAGAACATTGCAATATAAACAAAGAACATTGCAATATAAACAAAGAACATTGCAACATAAACAAAGAACATTGCAACATAAACAAAGAACATTACAATATAAACAAAGAACATTGCAACATAAACAAAGAACATTACAATATAAACAAAGAACATTGCAATATAAACAAAGAACATTACAATATAAACAAAGAACATTGCAATATAAACAAAGAACATTGCAATATAAACAAAGAACATTGCAACATAAACAAAGAACATTGCAATATAAACAAAGAACATTGCAATATAAACAAAGAACATTGCAATATAAACAAAGAACATTGCAACATAAACAAAGAACATTGCAACATAAACAAAGAACATTGCAATATAAACAAAGAACATTACAACATGAACAAAGAACATTGCAATATAAACAAAGAACATTGCAATATAAACAAAGAACATTACAATATAAACAAAGAACATTGCAATATAAACAAAGAACATTGCAATATAAACAAAGAACATTGCAATATAAACAAAGAACATTACAACATAAACAAAGAACATTGCAACATAAACAAAGAACATTACAACATAAACAAAGAACATTACAACATAAACAAAGAACATTACAACATAAACAAAGAACATTGCAATATAAACAAAGAACATTGCAATATAAACAAAGAACATTGCAACATAAACAAAGAACATTACAAAAATATTATCGTATACCATGTAATTGTGTTTTCTAAATTATTGTTATTGTTTAACATGTTTCATTTTTTGCAGGGGGTAAAAATAATTAATTTCTTGTCTTTATTTTATTAGGCACATGTGTCATAAACATTTTATATAGTTTCTTTGGACTGCTCTTTCGTACCAAATACAAGTACTGTCTGGAATAGTCAAAACAGTGGGAACTTTTCAACTTTTAAAATAAGTGTGCTGATTCAAATAAAAGTTCCTCCAAAAATGTTTATTTAAGTTCAATAAACATGGGTAAAATTGAGTTGTGGGAAAAATTATTTGAAAAATAATTATACGTTAACAAATAAGCCACTTGGGTAAAAAAAATTAAAGAAATAATTTCATTGTGTCAGCAGTTATGGGCAATAGTAGGTAGTAAAATTTAGTTTAGTAACTAAATATTATCCCAAATTTAGTTTAGTAACTATATATTATCTAATATTGAACATGTTTGAAACGGGTTGAATGTAAATGAAATGTTGTCCAGATCGTCCAAGAAATGTTTATCCTCACGATTCAAACAAAGGGGAAAATTGATTCAAACTGCAAATTGATCTTGAAGGTTGGAATTAATCAAAATGCAAATCATTTAGAAATTTTCTTTGGAAATTAATTAAAAACAGTAAAAAGTTACTTGAATATGCTTGTCATTGGTAGTACTGAAGTGCTGTCTGGAGGAAAAAAAGTTTTCCTCCAGACAGCATTTCCGGCGGAAATTTTTCAACTTATAAAATGCCACAAATTACTCAACACTTATTTTCATGAACTACATTACTTAGAATGATTACTTCACTACTTACATAAATACAAAAACAGTCTTAGTATCAATAAGTAACAGATGACTATAAAAAGGCACTACTGATTATTTATGTCTAAGTTGTTTAAGTAATGTATTGACTATGTGGTTCTACAGAAGGATAATAAGGATACCATTGGCCAAACATGTGAATGATGACAACATTTTGGAGAGAATGGAAACAAAGAGGAAACTTATACTTAACATCAGGAAGAGGCTGTTGAAATTCCTGTGGCACATAATGAGGAAGGAGGGCTTGGAAAATCTGATACTCACAGGAGGGGAAAAAGGAACAGTGGAAAGAAATGTGTGACATACTTAATGGGCTTGTGCAAATGGATGGCAGAACAGGGTCTGGGAGAAATAACAAAAAGAAAACTTATTAAGAGCTACAAAGGACAGGAAGATGTGGATGGCCATGATCACCTACCTCCTGAAAGGGTCATGGCACATAAAAGAGGAACTGTTTGTGGTACATGACAATAATTGTAAGCAAAATAATACCCTAAAATAAGTAAGCAAGTAATCATTTTAAGTTCTCTGAATATCAATGCTTTTATAAAATAGTGTGCCAGTCCAAATAAACATACATATGGGAATTTTTTTTTATATGTTTGATTAACAAGAAACAAAACAGTCATGCAATACAGAAAATTATCTGATTATTATTAAGCATTCCATACCGAATAGTCACCATGCTGGGGTTGGCAGGAATTAAAGAAAATAATTTAATCATGCCGACACTGGTATTTGGTAAACAAGAGTAGCTTATATGACGAAGACGGACTGCCCAAATGAGGACAGTCCCAACCAAATATGACAAGTCTCAGAAAACATATAGAATGTCCCGATTTGTTTTTTTACAGCTTAGCAACATTTTGCAGCTTATTTAAAGACAGAAAATATTTTTAGATTGTAGGAATTCTTTTTGGAGATAATAATGATTTATTGGTACAAGTCCTACTAATTAACCCATAACTGGGGGGAAGAAGAGGTAGTGTCATATCCTAAGGGTACATAATGTATTTTGCTGCTTATAAAATACTCCAATGCATTAGACACCCCCCCAACAAAATTTTGAAGGAAGAAATCAGAAAAATGTTTTTCTCCTTGTATTTCATAACCCTCCCCTCTATACCTAATTTTACTGACTGAATAGTATATTTCAGCATAAAAACCTGACTAATCATGACAAATTTGTCACAGACAAAGAAGAAGTACCAAATTTATGGTAACTATTTGAGTGCAATAATTAGAAGAGAAATTAAATCACCGACTTTCAATTCATAGGATGCAAGGTGGTTTTTAGAGATATTCTATAGAAAAAAATGTGTGTTATAAGCATCAGAATATGATAAGGAAATATAACGAACCCAACTGGAATTGGAACTTAACTCTCTGATTTCAATTTCTGAGCAGATTTTATTTTTGATCCCCTCTTGAGTAGACGTAACTTTTTTGTACACCATCATATTTATCTCTGTCAGCCCATATCTATCTATCACTCTTTGTTAGTCCATATCAATATATTTAGCTAGCTAGCTATCACTATCAATCCATATCTGTCTGTCTTTTGCTATCAGTCCATATCTATCTATCACTGTCAGTACATATCTATATTTATCTTTGTCAGTCTATATCTATTTCTGTTGGCCCATATCTGTCTATCTTCTTTCTATCTATCTATCTCTCTCTCTCTCTCTGTCAGTCTATATCTTTTTCTCTCTCTCTCTCTCTCTCTCTCTGTCAGTCTATATCTTTCTCTCTCTCTCTCTATATATATATATATATATATCTTTCTCTCTCTCTCTCTCTATATATATATATATATCTTTCTCTCTCTCTATATATATATATATCTTTCTCTCTCTATATATATATATATCTTTCTCTCTCTCTATATATATATATATCTTTCTCTCTCTATATATATATCTTTCTCTCTCTCTCTATATATATATATATATATCTTTCTCTCTCTCTCTCTCTATATATATATATATATATCTTTCTCTATATATATATATCTTTCTCTCTCTATATATATATATATATATCTTTCTCTCTCTCTCTATCTTTCTCTATCTCTCTCTATCTCTCTCTCTATCTCTCTCTGTCTTTCTTTCTCTCTCTCTATCTCTCTCTGTCTTTCTTTCTCTCTCTCTCTCTCTCTCTCTATGTCTTTCTTTCTCTCTCTCTCTCTCTCTCTATGTCTTTCTTTCTCTCTCTCTCTCTCTCTCTATGTCTTTCTTTCTCTCTCTCTCTCTCTCTCTATGTCTTTCTTTCTCTCTCTCTCTCTATGTCTTTCTTTCTCTCTCTCTCTCTCTCTATGTCTTTCTTTCTCTCTCTCTCTCTCTATGTCTTTCTTTCTCTCTCTCTCTCTCTCTATGTCTTTCTTTCTCTCTCTCTCTCTCTCTATGTCTTTCTTTCTCTCTCTCTCTCTCTCTATGTCTTTCTTTCTCTCTCTCTCTCTCTCTATGTCTTTCTTTCTCTCTCTCTCTCTATGTCTTTCTTTCTCTCTCTCTCTCTCTCTATGTCTTTCTTTCTCTCTCTCTCTCTCTCTATGTCTTTCTTTCTCTCTCTCTCTCTCTCTCTATGTCTTTCTTTCTCTCTCTCTCTCTCTCTCTATGTCTTTCTTTCTCTCTCTCTCTCTCTCTCTATGTCTTTCTTTCTCTCTCTCTCTCTCTATATGTCTTTCTTTCTCTCTCTCTCTCTCTATATATATATATATATATATATATATATATATATATATATATATATATATATATATATATATAATTCTGTTAATATCTATCTATCTCCATTAGTCTATACCTATCTATCGCTGTACAGAAAATTATTTGAAAAATAATTTTGTCATACTAAATACACTGGGAGCAGGGCATTGGATGAAATAATTTAATCATGCTGGCACTTGATTTGGTATGCAAGAGTATGTTCGTAATAGTAATATTATCCATTTTCCTACAAGGAAACATTTGGCATTCAATGACTGAGCAGCCAGTAACATTTTTGGTTGAAATTTATAAGATCTTTCTTAAAAAACAATTTTTTAGAAAAATAGATTTCTCAGGTCCAGTAACTAATATCACTCATTCCAGTATTGCTGGAGGTTTCCTTATTAGTCTTTTATTTGAAGTAGTGTGGAATGTCAACATCATTATTTTCTCTTTGAGTTACATGTTCTCTTTATTTTAGTCAGTCCTGCTGTTGGTAGTCCTCAAGTAATGTGGTCTCCATTATTTGGTATGGATCTTTATGATTCTGTAGTGCCAGTCCACAATGTTCAAAGAAGGACGGTCTTTGTTAAGGCCCTCAAACTTCATTCACTCAAAAGCATTTTAACTAATGATATAAGAAAGTCGTTCTACAGCTGACAGTTTAAATATTTCTGAACTGGTTTGGCGACATTTATGGCAGCCATATACAAACTGATCTGACGAGGCTATTTAAGAACAGGCTTATGTTTTGGTTTTGAGGCAATTTGTGGTGTTGTGTGACACTACTTCTGGTGCTGCCTATTCCATGTTCAATTTCCTTTTCTACTAGTAAGTATTTAGAAATTATCTATGGTGAACTTATTAGAGTTTTAAGACAAATTTTAGTTTTTGTTATTTTCCAATCAATAATGACTGATAAAGCTTCATGTAATACTTTATTCTTATGCACCAAATACAAGTGCTATCTGAAATAGATAAGCTGATGGGAATTTTTTAAATATAAAATAAGCATGTGTAGCAGAAACAAATTGCAGATGGAGCTGCTTACCACTACTAATAACAGTACTCGTCCTTGTTGACAAAAAAAAAAAAAAAAAAAAGTTTAGTTTGCTGCCTCTGTAGAAATAAAGCAAGTGGCTGTTGCAAAACCTAGGATGTCGGGTTATGAAGAAAGAAAGTGTGTACCAGCTACCCCATGAAATAGTTGGGATTGTGAGCTGAGGGTTGTTAGCTATGCAAATGATTCCTTTTGCTAGCCAACCACTAACGTTTTAGGCTCCATAAAAGCAGGCACATTTTTCAGGAAGACACAGACAAGGAAAATGCTTTCTTGACCATATAAAATGATCTCCATGCATAACTAAAGATTTCTGTCCATGTTACCCAGCATCATTTAAAATTTGTTTGTCCTTTGTTCCTATTTCTGGTGTCTTGGCTGTGTTTGTCCCATACATGTGGTGCTCTCATGTGGAAGTCTTGTTCATGCCCTCCTCATTTTTTTTTTTGTTCCTTTAGTGTTTGATTCCAGAGCTGCTGATTTTTCCATCTGTATTCACTGGCAGATACCCAGCCAATAAGAAGAAAATTTATCAGTAGACTGGTTCAAATAAAAATTTCTGCCTGGAATTTTTATGCAAGCTTAAAAACACAGAATAAAATAATCATTTGTGAAGAAAATTATTTGAAAACTAATAAGCATGCCAAATAAGCACCATTCCGGTGTGTGGTTAAATGAAAAACGTAATTGTATGAAGAGTAACTTGCTGGTCTTTGCTGTATGAAAATTGTACTTGTATGAAGAGTAACTTGCTGGTCTTTGCTGTATGAAAATCGTACTTGTATGAAGAGTAACTTGCTGGTCTTTGCTGTATGAAAATTGTACTTGTATGAAGAGTAACTTGCTGGTCTTTGCTGTATGAAAATTGTACTTGTATGAAGAGTAACTTACTGGTCTTTATTGTATGAAAATCAAAGAGTGGTCAAGGGGCAACAGTAAAAGAAACACAGGAATAGAAAATAAACTGGACATGACATTTATGGTGGGGAATTTTGTAAAATAATCACTGATAAAACAAAAAAAATGTCCCAAGAATACATATCCAAAACATAAAAATAACAACAAAGCAGATGAAATTAGTCTGAAGACAAATTATACCTAACCATAATATTAATTTATTATTTGTGACATTAAATTACAATATTCCTTCCATGCAAAAGACTGAAAAAAAGATGATATGTGGTAGTTAAAAGAATAAACACATAGAAATAAAATAATAAACACTTTTCTGATTTTGCAGAAATAATATGAAACAACAAAATCTTTAATCACTTGACCATGATCATAGAATTCCAAAACAAGGCATTTCCTCTTTTCACCACATGACTCTGCTGGGATCTGATGTTACATATGACTCCATTAACCTGAATGTGAACTAAAAAGAACAAACAAAAACCACATGTACAGATTTTTATAGTACCTTAAACTAAACTAGAAGCAATTGCATATTACAGCCAGTAGTCAAAGGAGAACTTGATTTTTTTTCCTTGGGAATTTCTGCTGTAATGAAGACCTACCATTCCTGTTTATGCTTGTAAAATATGGACACCTTATGAATCTGAGAATTTCTTTACACTCACCAGAGATATTTCTCCAGTAAGAAATTTCAATCTTTTTATGTTTCTATTATATTTATTTCTCTTTTTTTTTTTTTTTTAAAAACTTACTGCTATATAAGTGTAGAAGGGAACAAAATAGGTTAACAAACATGTTACTGATGATGCTTTATGTACTTTGGCATCTGAGTAGCATAAGCTAATCTTGCTGATTTTTAACTAAATCAAAGTTGGGGTAAAAAAAAAATCTATTAAGTAGTGGCTTATTTTCTTTTGACATGAAAATCTGATAAAAGAGATGCTTGATATTAAATCCTTTCTAGAGGATATTGCAAAGACCTACTAAAGAAATGAAGATGGTGGGCCCGAGATTTAGAATAATAGGAGATAACCATGACAGCAATAAAAAAAAAAAGTGGTGTTAAAAAAAGAAAGAGGAAGAGAAAAATGAAATGAAACAGAAGGGAAGAGATTGATAATTATAATTGCTAAATTTAATATATGATACAGATTCACTGACATTAGATCTGGGAAGGAAGATTCAAGCTGTACACCAATGAGCAAGCTTTTAGTTCAGTGGTTAATTGTCAGGAGGATCATGGGAGTTATTGGTTAACATCATCTTGGAACCTTATTGAGAGCTAAGTGCATTAAGTGTTCATGTGAACTGTCAAAAATGTGACAGAGGAAGAGGAAACTAAACTGAAGAGGTCAAATGCAACATTAAGTAGTACTGCTTTAGAGTGACACAAATTTTTCATGTTTAGCATTTTCTTCTCTGAATACAACTCATGAGACATTTTTCTTTCTTTTATAATTTTTTCACCCCAAGTAAGGCAACAAAGCTACTAACATGCAGGTAATGATAATATTAACAATAATAAGCTTGCCATACTAAAAATCCCTTGGGTAGACAACTGAACAAAACAATTTAATCGTGCTGGTATTTGATTTGGTTGGTAATGGTAGTATTAGCTGTTTCCCTAAAAGGAAACATTTGGTATACATTGACTGAGCAGGCAGTACTGCTTTTGGTTGTGTTATAACTGTGTTACCAAAAACAACAGGAGAAAACCGGAATTGGTTTAACAACAAGTTTATTACCTTTTGGTACAGGGAAACATAATGTAGAATATAAATTGGTATAGTTCTTTATGATTCTTTAGCACCAGTCGACAAAGTTCAAAAGAAGGAATGATTTTTGCCAAGACCCTCCAGCATTACTTGCCCAAAGCCTTTTTTCATCATTGATCTTAGGAAGCATTTGTATCCAACTGACAGTTTAGATATTTCTGAACAGGTTTGGCACGATGCATGGCATCCATATAAAAGTCTCGATTTGAAATAGCTATTTAAGAACATAACTTTAGTTTTCAGTTTGACATTTTGATTTCGTAGTAACTTGCAGTGTTGGTTGAAACTACATCTGACACAACTTATTCTATATTCAATTTCTTTTACTCCTATACTAAATTTATTATAGCTGGTCCATATGCCAATGTATCTGATGTGTTTAGTATTTATTAATTCTACATCCGGTGATTTTTATAATGGATTCAGGCTTGGTGATATCACTGCTTTTATCCCAATTTCAGATCATAATTTCTGTTTTGGAAAGCTTTATATGAGTCCCATTTTTTGAAACTCTTGATAGAGGAAGGTTACTGAGTGTGAAAGAATATAAAAAAAAAAAAATCTTTATTAAGGAGTGAGAACAATGAAAGAACAGAAATTAGGAAGATGGAAGATAATGATTGACATCGCATTGAAATTTTTGAAGATCAAACTCGACTGCAAAGCAAGAAGGTAGAAGAGAATTCTATTAGTGAGAAGTGCAAGAGAAGAAGCTCTTAGTATATAACTAATTGTTATATCTAGCAATTTTAACTGTAAAATGATGTAGCTTCACTGCAAATCTAGTACTGCACTTAAATTCATAAAGTCAAGACAGCATAGAGGAGAATTTGTCAAAACAATTACCATGAAAGTATTTATAGAAAAGGCAGAGGGAAGCTACATTATGGCAGTGAGAAAGTGACTGAAGCTGAGATGCCAGGTCAGGACCAATACTATTGCAGAATTTTAAATTTCATTACATTCTACAAATAGCTAAAACAACATCTAAATAAATATTTCTGCCCTTTTTTTTTCTCTTTGAAAAAAATGATAATTCTGGAGAAAAATATGGCAAATGTTTTAACAAGCTACATTCATCATTTCGACCAATTCAGACATTCACAGCTGAAACTACCTACACTGGGATTTATCATTCGTTTCCCTTAATATTCAGTAACCCTTGAACTGGAGTGGCTCTTTGGACTTATATTTGGGGAACAATTAGCTAAAAAAAAAAAAAAAAAAGTACACATATTAAGTGCATGAAAATATTTTCACAGATTTTTTTGTTAGTTAATGATAACAGGTACATATATTTACAAATCATCGAAATATTTTCCTTGCATATCTAAGAATTTACGTCAATGTTCCAGATGTTTTCAAATTCCAGCTGAATAAAAAGATTCTGATTTCAACACAATTATCAACTTACCAAATAAATGAAATCACATCACCCAAGGACTTTCAACAGCAACAACAACTAAAATGGATAACACATCTAACTTGAAGGAAAAATAATGACATAATCAAGATGCTGACATTCCACATTACTTCAAAGAAAAGGTGAGGAAAGAAAGCTCCATCAATAAAACAGGAATATGAATTGGGGATGAGAAACTTATTTTCTGGAAAAATTGTTTAAGAGAAAGATCTTCTAAGTTTCAACTAAACACAGTACTGGCTGATTGGTCAATGAATGCTGAAGGTTTCCTTATAAGGAAATGGTTAATAATACTGTTACCATTAGAGATGGTAATTGTTCTAATCGGCTTTCCTCGTTAGTATCTGAAAATTAATTTAAGCATATTAGCAGATTTTTAACTTGGTTTCATCATTTTACTGTTGAAATAGCTAGATGTAACCACAAGTTCTATTCTATGAGTTGCACTTCTTACCTTTGGAACTCTCTTCCAGTTTCTTACTTCCCTGGCGCCTACAATCTTCAAAAATTTAAATGTAAAGTCAATTGCCATCTTCGGTCTTCCTGAAACCCATTCTTTTATTGTCCTACCTACTCACTAATATCTTCTCGTTTTATTTCACTTTTAGTAACCCTTGGCATCTTAGTGGCATTATCACCTTGCTTGGGCTGAAAAGATAAAAAAAAAAAAAACAAAAAAAACAAGAAAAGTGCACCATGAAACTATACTCAAGTGATTTGGCACAATATATGATTAAATAAGGAATTATAGATAATACACTTTGATCTCAGCCCAATGGACAGATAACGAACAAAAGAATTGGCTGCTTGGACCATGAATGCTGAATGTTTCCATATAAGGAAACAGCTAATATTAATATTACCATTTGGAACATTGGAAAAATATTCTTGACCGGATGCTGCAATGATGAGAACAAATGATAATCTGATGACATCTGTGTAAATTAATATAAATAGTCTTAAGTAGCATCCAGAATTAGGTAAAAACTTTGTTCATTCAGTCCATTTTACCCTCTGCGTGCATAATCTTTAGACATCTACATGTGCCTCTTCATTTGTACATGCATATACAATAACCATTAATAGGCTCACCACCCATATAGACATTATGTGTATTGTAGCCGTAGCAACAGTAGAGGGACCATGCTTCTTCAGGCTGGTTTTGAATTTAGTGCTCTCTGCCTACAAGGCTGGTTGCACTACCAATCTGCCCACTTATTTGCAGATGGAATAAAATTCAGTTTTCCTTCTCCTAGACTGGCTGCCAAGCAAGGCAAGAGAGTCCAGTCTGCTCTGCTATTTAATTATTTAGTCTTTCAGTATTTTTTTTTTTGTATCTCTACCAGTCTGTTTTATTTTTTCTGGTTGCTATAGAATGCAAAAGGGTCTAATTTTTCCTGCTATGTAACCTTTTAATTTCATTTCATTTTTCATTACAGTTGAATCTGTAGAATTGTCAATTTTTGATTCTTAAACTTGACATGACTTGTTTGATTTTTAAAATTTTCAATCTTAATAACATGACATTCTTGCAATAAATCTGCCATTGAAATTTTGAACATCAATAACAACTTTAAATTCTTGAACAGATAAAAAATATTGCAATGATCAAAAGAAATGATAATCTGATAGTGCCACGCTGGGTGAGGAAAATCTTCTAGTCTCAACTCCATCGGGTACTTTTGGCCAACAAAGCAATGTGCGAATAATTGTTGTTGTGCCACAGTATGACCTTTCAACTTCCCTGTCTTGGAAATGGCATTTTTCTTAAATTGCAGTACTCAAATTTTGAAAATAACAACTGGAACACTTTACAATACCAGTTTTAAGAGGTTTCAATAAGTCTTAACAGTGTTTTCGTTCCACATGCTACCAAGTACAGAACAATGAATTCTTTAGGAAATATTAGCTCTTGATGCTGATGCTACAAGCTCACCAGATTTATATTGCTTCAGATTATTATTGGGAACCCA
The DNA here is from genome assembly GCA_963932145.1 of Acanthosepion lycidas. NCBI lineage: Eukaryota > Metazoa > Mollusca > Cephalopoda > Sepiida > Sepiidae > Acanthosepion > Acanthosepion lycidas. The sequence goes on along the minus strand of OZ010587.1, from coordinate 59,499,927 downwards.
TTTTTAATCTCCAGTGACAAACTTCAACAAAGAAGACTTCTTTGATGTCTGTCAAGAAGTCAAATGCAGGTGAATAGGAAGGTGCCCAACTTCAAAATCTAACACTACTTCATGATGATAAATAAAATTTCACAATGATGAATAGGACTTAATAATGACAAATAGAATTAGGAAAAATACAACTTAATGATGACAATTAGAACTTAATTAGGAAAAAAAGAAAAAAGAAATTTGACATGACAAACAGAACTCCATGTTGACATAAAATTTCAAAATGATGAATAGAACTTCATTTTGAAAAAAATAAAATTCAGAATGACAAATACAAATTCCTGATAACATATAATTTAACAATGATAAATAGAAACATTGCGATGACAAATAGAATTTCACGTGAATGAAATGAAATTCAGAATGACAAATACAACTTTATAATGATAAGCAGAACTTCAGAATGGCAAACAGAATTTTATGATGATAAATCATGGAATTGATTTTCCTATTTTCTGAATATTACAACCCTTGAGTGATCATCACCAATTTTTACAACTGATTCCAACAGTGATTGTATGAGGTCATCATCATCCAAAAGAGAGAACTGCAAATCACTTAGAAATTCTTGTGGTCTACTACTACTCCAAATTCACATGTATTTCTTTTGAACCGATCCATTTCTGAAGGCTTCATCAATCAGCTTTTCCCTTCTGCTATTGTTCTGATCAACTTGAAAAAGAACAATACGCAGTGTGGCATATTTATCTTGTCTATTACAAATTTTCTTTTCTGGTTTTTATTCTAAGATAAAAGAGCAAGTGAATATGGAACAATCAAGTCCAGATTTCATTTGTGAACCCATTCTTTATTTTACAAGAAAGATGGAACTGCAAATTTTTACACACAACATCATATATATTTGTTACTACTAGATCTAAAACAATAAAATATTTAGCCAATACTAAACAAAACAATAAGCTAAAACTTGAAGGACTTTACTTGATCACCTGTAATAAAATGTCATAAAAATATGTAGGACAAACCTCAAGGTTGGTTGGTTGGGTTTTATGGCTTATCAACCACTGGGGGTAATTTAATGCCAAAATAAGGTATATATATATATATATACACACACACACACATTATATATATATATACACACATATACCTATACATATATTAAAATACAGTACTATTAAACATATAGCTGGCAACATTATTTTTTCAAAAACGCATAGCTGGCAACTTTGTTTCAAAAACGTATAGCTGGCAACATTATTGTTTCATAAAACTTATAGCTGGAAACATTATTGTTTCAAAAATGCATACCTGGCAACATTATTTTTTTCAAAAAATGTATAGCTGCCAACATTATTTTTTCAAAAAAAACAAAACGTATAGCTGGCAACATTACTGTTTCAAAAATGTATAGCTGGCAACATTATTTTTTCGAAAACATTATCTGAAGCCTTGTTGTTGGACATAGTTTATCGTCATACCCAGGATGCAGAAACCTCAAGAAATCTAAATACAAGATTATATGAACACAAAAGAGGCACTTTGCAAAACAATACATCAAATGCATTGGTTGTTGACCATAATGAGACTGACCACAATTTTGACACAAGAAATGCTACTCTGATCAAAGGATAAAACAATTCCCTATGACGAAAATGTCTAGAGTATGCCTTAATTGCAAGGTCATCTACAATAAATTGTCATAAAAAATACATGGGAGAAACCGCAAGGAGTCTAAATAAAAGATTATATGAACACAAAAGAGAAACTTTACAAAACATCAAATGCATTGCTTGCCCACTGTAATGAGACTGACCACAATTTTGACATAAGAAATGCTACTCTGATCAAAGGAGAAACCATTCCCTAAGATGAAAAGTCTAGAGTGTACCATGATTGCAAGGTCATCTACAATAAATTTGCACCTATGCTCTTACAACATTTCACCATATTTGGCAAAACTTCTATTATCACAGTGTGGGATATCTATTAATACTAACAAAAGTGATGGAAAGAAAAAGTATATGTATTTAGGCAGCAATCCTTGTTTCATTCAGGAATATGATAGACAAGGTGCTTTGATTTAGGTTTTTTTATAATTTAATAATAATATAATTTCTCATGGGATGCTATAATTTTTTTCCTTTTTGTTAGATAAATTATATTTTTATATTCAGTTTCAGTTAAAGTATTTCTAGTACAGCATTATGTTTTTGGAATTCATTATTTATATGTTGGATTTTGTTCTTAGCTTTAGTTATTTGTTGTAAAACAAGATTTTAAATCAAAACACCTTGTCTGTCATATTCAATGAAATGTGCATGAAAGAAGGATTGATGCCTAAATACACAAATTTTAAATAATTTATATATATATGTATGTGTGTGTGAAAAGTGTGTGTATATAAATATATATATATATATATATATATATATATATATAATTATCATTAGCATGAAACTCAAGGGTCACAAACTCACATGAATCCAACCAAATATATATATGAGTAAACTCAACATAAATAACAGAATCCTCTTTTTTATTTTTTTAAAATGCTATATCCCTTTAGAATTATGACTGTCTGCAGGGATCTTTCATTTCTTCTTTAAGAATTGGCATGATTTAATGGAAAAGTTAGTGAAGAGGTTTCCTGCCACCATCTGCATAGTTCAGAATTCAGTGTTCTCCTCCCCTTAGACTGGTTGTTCTACAAGGATGCAGAGTCCAGTTTAGCCTGCTATTTAACCCAAAGCTGGTTTGGGAAGAGATAGATTCAGGCCTTTCCTAATTGCAAAAGTGAATACAACATAGCTTGGAATTAGAACTCAACTTGCCGATTCAACTTTCTGTGCCAGTTACACTACCCATACATACATTGAGTTAAAGAAAAAAAATCAAAATGGAAAAACAGAGTGAAGATTGAGAAAGAATTTGAAAAGAAGGATATTAGATGGATGTTGAAAAAGAGGATGTTTTGAACATCAGTTTTGGATCAAGGTTGTTGAAATTTTAAGGTGAAAAAAGATCAAACGGAATCTCTAAAAAGAATATTTAGGTGGCAAATGATTTATGTCTTTTGTTTGAATTCCCAATAAAAAAAAAAAATTCTAAATTGTTCTAGGGAGTCATTTACAGTGTTAATGGGTTAGGGAAAACCAGGAAAGAATTCAGCTTTTATTTCTATGGGTGTCAGGTCAAAGCAGCATACTGATTTGAGGTACATGACTTAGAGTGAATGATTTCATCTCAGCCTTTTGTAGCTAGAGAGAAAAGGCAAAATATTTTTCATATTATTTCAGAAGAAAGAGGACAAATTCAGCTACCAACCTACAGCCAAGAAAAGAAGACATATAGTGAAAAGGAAAGAAAGAAAAAAATGCCTTGAAATGTCAGTTTGACAGGTGAAAAGATGAAGAAACGAAAGGTAAAAAAACAGAAGAAATGTAGAAAATGAAGAAAAAAGTGACAATACCTATAAACCCATTGTTATGTTGAAGCCTCACAATAGGTCAAAAAAGAGAGTAACATAAAATATACAAATCAACATGACTGACCCTCACAAGATAAGGGCTTAACTAAAGCCTCCATCTGTATTCACATCAGCCATCACATTTTGTAGATGATATGTTTTAAAGGTCTCTCTCTTAATGATTCTTTGAGTCATAAAAAGGTTTCTGAGATGAGAAATTATCATTATTAAAATCCAATGAAAGCCCAAAAGATACATGCCACCACCAGAAAACACCAAGGGGTGGAGGGGGAACAATGCGTGTGTGTGTGTGTATTATATACTTAGTGCATAATATTTATAGGATAAGATTAAATACATATTTCTGTGTTGATGAGTTAGTTGTTGTTATCAGTAGCTAACTTAGAAATCTTGAAAGTGATTTTCAATGCCATAGATTACACTAGTTGTAAATTTGAATATATTTCCAGGCTGTTTGATCATAAGGTAGTAGGAGGAGGATGGCAGCAGTATTAGCCACCATAAAGTAGTAGGAAGATAATGGTGGCAGTATTAACCATCATAAACTAGTAGGATGATGATAACAGCAGTGTTAGCCATCATAAGGTAGTAGGAGGAGGATGGCAGTTGTATTAGCCACCATAGAGTAGTAGGAAGATGATGGCAGCAGTGTTAGCCATCATAAAGTAGTAGTAGGAGGATGGCAGCAGTATTAGTTATCATAAGGTAGTAGGAAGATGATGGCAGCATTGTTAGCCACTTTAAAGTAGTAGGAGGATGGCAGCAGTATTAGCCATCATGAGAAAGTAACCAAACTATCTAATATCAACAAATTTAGTCAATGAATAAAAAATATTTGGGCAAAAACAAAGCAAAAAAATTAATATCTGAATGAAAAATGATGGAAACTAGAAAGAAATAAGCATATGAATAGATAAATAAAAGATTAAACAAAAAAAATAGATGAAAAAAAAAAATCAAATCAAGATGTAGACAAATAATTATAGATTAGAAATTGGATGTACAAATCAACTGTCTGTGATATGCCACTTGTCAATATAATTCTTTACAATGTAAGACATTCTTTTTAAAAATCCAATATCTTTGTTGAGTGGATGAACACATCTACATGTATGTAAACATCTATTTGGGTCAGTGTGCAATGAGTGTTTTAATTCATACAAAAACCAGTCCTGAAAATTTTATCTACATTCCTAATAAATCTATTGGTTTGCAAATTACATTCATGCTGGCAAACACAATTCCTGTCAAGGTTGGCAATGGGAGCCAGAGCCCTTTGTTATAAGATGGGAGAAGACAATTATGTGAGAGTAGTTATCCTGTTGCCTACTTTTCTGTTCATTTCTATATTATAGGTGCTGAAAAGTCCTTTGCCCCAACCCACGTCCCAAAATCTAAACAAATAACAAACATTAAGAATTTCTTTTGGAAAGACTTCTTGGTTATGAATTTTATGTTTAAAAACCAAAGAAGAGTCTGCAGTGTTATTGGTCCTGATCTGGTATCTCAGTTTCAGTCATTTTACCAACACCTTGATGTGGCTTTCCCTGTGTCTTTTCCATAAATATTTTCATGACAGTTATTCTAACGAGTATCCCTCATTGGTATCTCGACTTCAAGAATGGCAACTAGGTGTCATTGTTTTACAACTGAAATAGCTAGATTTAACCATCTTCTTGATTACTCTTCTACTGTTCTTGTTCGTTCATAATTCTTTCACACCCAGTAACCCCTTGTGTCTTAGTGGCTTTACTGCCTTACTTTTGGGTAAATTTTATTAAAAGAAATGATTAAATAAGGAACAATTTGGAAAAGTTTTATAAATCTGACGTTTACATACATGTAAATGCAATAAATTGCATTTTTTTTCTGGTTCTGATAAATTCAAATTCTAAACTGTTTTCACTGATCAGGTAAATATCATGTGTTCATCTTTCACGGCATGTGTACATTTACGTGTCTGTATTCTAGTGGGCATTTTTTGTGTATCTGTGTCTAATTCCTGAAGAAGGTAGTGAAAAGAAATGAGAAACATGGTTAACTGCCTACGTATCCAGTTTCTACTTGGCATGCAATACACATAATCTGTATGAGATGTGCATCAGTAATCCTTCAGGCATTAAAGATTTGTTGCATCAACAACAGTTGCTGAATGTTCACAGAGACCAAACAGTTGATCTGGGCACAGTTAGGTGGTGGGAAATGCATTTCAACAGTGGTGATAATGATATGCTGAACGATGCACATTCAACATGACCCAGTTGTCAAACTACAAAATTCGAGACTTTTTGTCTGTCATTAGTTACTAGTAATGAAGGTGGTGACTATGTGAAAAAAAAGTTTTGTAGTTGAAAACTTGCTTAAGCCAAAGTTGTTCTTGTGTTTTGTGTATCTACTGTAGTTTTCAAATAGTAATAAGGAACTACTTTTGGAGGATCCCTCATATATATACACACAATTAGAGACATACATCCACATGCATATATATATATATATATATATATATATATATATTATAATTACATTAATATACCAAAATGAGTTTTTTTCATTCCTTATGTTGACATTTCAACAAATATTTTCCACTTAGTATGAAGATTCCACATAAAGGCACGCAGATATACATACACACACACACACATATATATATATATATATATATATATATATATATATATATATATATATATATATAGAGAGAGAGAGAGAGAGAGAGACCGTATGTAACTGCAAAATTGTCCAATCCATAAAATGTTTAATATCTAAAAACCACTGAACTAATTGAGTTTCTTTTTTTTTCAGATTTTTAGATAAGACATTTAGCCATCCTAACACTATGTGTTGTAAGAATCACTGACTAACCCTTTAGGTTATTCAGCTAGAAAGAGAACAGGTTAAAATCTTTTTGTATCAGCCCCATTGTCTTCCCAAATAAGTAATGGTGAGAGGAAAAAGATCATTCAGGCCTTCAGTAAGGAGTTTTTACAATTGGATCTTTATTTTTTTTTTTCTTTAATTTCATTTCTTTTATTTAAAAATATAGCATTTATCAATTTATTTATTTTTTAGAAAAATAAAGCGTTAGGAAATCAATTGACCAAAATCACCTGAAGATGCCAAAAGGTTGAAACAATGGTAGCGGAATCAGCTGATCTCCTAATTTTCTATACTATATATATATATATATATATATATATATATATATATATATCACACACTGTTTGCATTGATTCCTTTTTAACATTTCTGACTTTGTATTTACATAATAAAGATTGTTACAGCTGTCAGCCATCACAAACAATGCCAAAGAACTTTTTCTCTCTTCTTTACATCAACACAATACATCAAGTTTTATTGCCAGAACATCTCATCATAAAACAAGATTGGGAAAACCGTGTAAATTTTTGATTTCACACTTTAATTCACTTAAGTCTGTAAAATTGGCTGATAAATCACTATTTGTTTAAAGCTTCCCAATTTGCTTTTTATTTTTCCTTTGTTTTGAGAGTATGACCTCAATAATATTTCATTTAAAAAACTCTCAAGATTAGTTTTATTGATCCTATATATATATATATATATATATATATATATATATATATATATGTGAAGTAGTTTTTTGTGGGACTTGTACATCCTTCCACTTGCCTGAGAAGACCTCACAGTCAAAACCCAGGTTGCAAGGTTGGTTGGCATTTTAGCCTTTTCTTATATACATATATAAATATATATATATATATATATATATATATATATATATATTTCCAGGCATGATGAGAATGAATAGAGTACAATTCCAACATATGTAACATTTAATTTAAAAGCGGGGTCAATACAAAGTAGAACAATATTATTTATTTTAGGATATTACATTGAAAATATGTAAAATTGCTATACAATTGCAGTTGTGTTTCAACCCATATCAATGCATCTCATCAGGCGATTTAAATTACTGATGAGTGAATCTTTTATTTGGATTTAAAAGCAAAATACAACAGTTGTTTACCCTGATCAACCAATCAAATATAACCTATGTTAAAAACTAAGCAAAGTAGCAAAAATTATTTTTGCTTCTTTGCTTAGTTTAAATTTAACGCAGGTCATATTTAATTGGTTGATCAGGGTAAACCACTCAAGCCTTATAACTTTTTTTTCTCGAAAAAAGAGGTTGTATTTTGCTTTTAAATCCAAATAAATTGTTTACTCACCAGTAATTTACAATTGCCTGATGAGATGCACTGATATGCATTGAAACATAACTGCAATTGTGTAGCAATTTTACATGTTTTTTGTTGTAATATCATCAAATATATATATATATATATATATATATATATATATATATATATGTCATTTGCAGACAGTAATGTTTTGCTGAATTACAGCTCCTCAGTGCAACTAGACATCCGAATGCTTCAAGCTATGATCGAAACCAGACTGATTTAGTGTCAGCCAGAGTTTCTATCATGCAACTATCATCATTCAGTAGAGAGAAACAGCTAATTCTAGCGTATTGTTTTTATGAATGTAAACAAACGCCAATCAGTCAGAGGGCTCCAATTCATTTTACTCAAGAACTTTGCATTAGTGTAGCTGGCTGTTGCTTATAGAAACAGCTTATCTCTCAACTGTGCTTAATTGAAATCTATTTTCAAGGACTTAATTTTATATATATATATATATATATATATATATATATATATATATATATATATAATTCAAAACGACAAATATTTTGTGTTGATTAATTTTAATGATTGACTTTTGAAAATTATGAATAAACTTTCTCAGATAAAGAGGAAATTCCATGAAAAATTGTCCAAAGTTCATTTTGGAAAAAAACTACAGGAAATATTGTCCATACTTTTCAGTTAAATGTATATATAAAAACAAAAACATGTCATACCTCACATCAAAAACTCACCAATTGTCTCTACCTACTCTGACAAAAAGCTTGGACTATATTTTGTGTATTTTCCTTTCAAAATGAACTTTGGACAATTTCTGATGGAATTTCCTCATTGTCTGATAAGGATTATTCATAATTTGGAACTGATGGTCATTAGAATTAATTGACTCAAAATATCTGTTGTTTTAATAATAGTTGGCTTAAAGAACATTTACGACCTAAATACACAGAATATATATATATACATATATATATATATATAAAATTTTGGTATATCCTAATATTATATTTCATTTATTTAATCCATAAATGCTTGGTAGTCTTCCTTTCTCTAATACTCCTGTATCTGAGATATGGGAGTGGCATTCAATACAAAGGAATTGTTGCAGGCATCTTTGATGGAAGGGCTCAAGAGCTTTTAGTTGATCCTTATACAGTGTCCACGTTTCACTTGTATACAAGAGTATGCTTTATAGACCATGACCTTTGTTTGCAGCTTGATTCCAAGCTGGGACCAAACATGTTTTAAAAATCTGAAAAGGATCCAGAAGCTCTTTCAATGTGCAGAGAGATCTCTTTGTCAAGACTTCATCCCTCAGCAAGCATGCTGCCAAGATATACAAAATATATCCATATATCAAATCATATGTAATGAATAAAAAGCACCATTTTATATTTTTACCTTTTACTTGGAATTTTATTCTTTGCATGAAGCACTTTGTTAAGATGCTGTTTAGTTTTGAAACAATATATTTCCATTGTTTTTGAGATTTGTAATCAGTTACTATTTTCTAGGTATGTGCTACATCCTGAGTAAAACTATGGAAACTAAGGAAGACAAAAGCAATAAATAGATTGTAATACAGCAGGCTCCTGAAGGACCCAAGTTTCAGAGACACATGCAAAAACAGATAAAATAGTTAAAAGCAAATATAACTTGAACAAGTTGAGAGAAACACTAATGACGTTGGTGAATGAAATCATCCCAAGGAAAATAAAACAAGAAAGGAACAAGCAGATGACAGAGGAAATTCTAGAGATGATGAAAAAGTAACAACAAATAATGCCAAGGAATGTAAAAGAGTACCAAAACTTACACACATGTCAAGAGTGAATATATATATATATATATATATATATATATATATATATATATACTAGCAGCATTGCCCGTGCTTGATTAAAAAATCATACGACTCATACAGCAATCGCTATCATTTGACTTAAAATATTTTTGCCCTTCTTTGCCTTTAAAGGAGTGCCCTTTGCCATGCTGATGTTGCTACATGCCTTACTTCTTGCCTATCTCACACTGTGAATTTTTTCTAAGCTCTATACTAAACATTAAATCCGTTACGAAAAAAGAACTAAACAAAATGAACACAAAACGATCAGCTTTAAAAAAAGACTCGTAACTGGAAAAAACAAATGAAAAAAGAATGTTACCAACAAATACTTTTTCACACCCAACCCAGTTCTGTGGAATCAGAATCAAGCAAGCGAATGAGCCAATTCCATGCAGATTTAAATTTTTCCCACTTGTGACGAATGCAGCTATCAATTTTGTTTTTGCATGTTAGCATGCTAGTTAACATTCATGTCAGTCAGCTGTTGGCTCTCACTCTGGCCAGTACAAAATGGCTGCAAACTACATGAAAACTGCCGTAGAAGCATGAAAAAATTGATTATTTCCACTATCGTTGGGAGTTGGGAAATGCAAAGTCAGTCTTGGCCTTCCCGCTAACTTGGAGCATGTGCATGTAAATTTTGGTGCAAATCTGTCAAAAATTGTGGCCGTGTATTCGTTACACACACACATCCTGCCTTATATATATATATGTATGTATGTATAATTCTCAAAATGTGTGTGTGTGTGTGTGTGTGTATGTATGTATATGCATTTCCACAGTTTTCATACAATTTCAATAAATTTTTTTTGTTTGATAGATAATTTTTCAGTGCCGGTTTTGAGTCCAAATTGTTCAAGACAATGGCACTCCCTTACTTCCTGTCAATTATAACTCAGAAACGTTTTACTATTTACTATCTGTTCTTAGATATATATCTTTCATAAAAATAGTTTAAATTATTACAATAAAATTATTTTTTGTTATACAGTCCGCTTTTCAGGCCCCACCACCCCCGCATTCAAATTGTTAACCCCCCATTTGGGGATGTGTCTCAGTTGCACTCAATTATTGTTACTAATACTGATTTTCAGATGGGCTGACTTTAAACTTAAACTGCTCCAAGTGAACAGCAAAAATTCGCGGTAATGAAACACCTGGTTGAAAACAGGTTATATATATATATATATATATATATATATATAAAGAAATATAGTCTTAAGGTGTGCTATATTTATGGAATAAAGTGCTCAATATCAGAGATAGAGCGTGTGTAAATATAAAAGTGAACATAGAAGTCAACACTTAGAGGCGACAGTCTGTTTCATGCTATATGCAATCGTCAAGCCACACGTGGCTTGACGATTGCATATAGCATGAAACAGACTGTCGCCTCTAAGTGTTGATCTACGTTCACTTTTATATATATATATATATATATAGCTGCTAACCTCCAGGAGAGTGATTCATTGTGCCTTCTCAGACTAATATTTTCCACTGATATAAACTAGAAAGATTATATTGTATCAATTGCTAGGACTGCTGCTAGGAAAGTTTCTTCACTGTGTCATGCTAGACAATTTTTCTTGCCAGAATCTGCATATATATATATATATATATATATATATATATATATATATATATATACACCATTCATTCAGGCTTTGAATATTGCTGCCACATATGGTCTGTTGCTTCTGCTATGTATTTAGAGATTCTTGATAAAATCCAAAGAAGAAAATGCAATCTTTTTGGTACTGACTTAGCATCTTGGTTTCAATTATTTTCCCACTGCTGCAGCATAACTATCCTGTGCCTATGCTACAAATATTTTCATAATAGTTGTTCTGATGTGGTACCTAAAGTTTATGAATTTAAGTGCAGTACTAAATTGATGGATATTCATTCCAATCTTTAGGAATGACCGCAAAAGATTTTCCTCACCCCAATTTATAGGCAGAAGCACGCAAATATATGCTACGGCTTTTTTCTAGTCAATAAAATAGGCTGGTTCTCAGTTTCATCTGATTCTGTCCTGATCTGTCTTGTCTTGAAGGCAGAATGCTGTTTGCTTGTTTGAACTTGCTTTTATGTACCAATCTCAATTCCTTGTTGGTGAACTTTTTGCCATATTACTGTTGCTTTGCCTTATTACTGTCAATTTGCCTTGCATATATTGTTTGCTTGGTTCTCATATGCCTACTGAGGTTAAACAATGTTGATACAGAACAGTATCAAGACGAGTGACTGGGAATATCAAGTTCTGTAAGCTTGTATGTGAAGCTGGTGTAATGTATAATGGCTCAGAAATGGAAATCAAAGAAGCAAGTTCCAGTTTGGTTCATTATATTTATTTATGCACAAATACCCTTAAGAAAAGTAAGAATCAATCTCTTCTCCCCCCCAGGCTATGGGTAAATTAGTAGGACTTGTATCAGTAAATTGTTATTAGCTCGAAAAATATTCTTACAATTTAAAAATATTTTCTGTCTTTAAATAACCTACAAAAGATTGATTAGCCATACAAATAACAAATTAATCAATATTAATCAATGACACAACCAGACACATACAAGGTGCATCAGATATTTAAGAACACACATTTAACAGAACATAAATGAAAGACCACCAAACATGAATGAAATTGAATTGATCCAGATATAACATTGCCTCTGATGCTCTATCAAATCTGTTTTCAAGAATGAGGGCAGCTTTATTTACTGAACTTTTTCTATTTTCCTAAGCTGGACATATATACATTTAAAAAAAAATATAAACTCTTTGTATTATAAGTATGAAATATAATAAATTATAATATTAAAGAATTCTGTAACCTATAAATTTCTAAGGCTTCTCCCTGATGATAAGCACTGTAAGGGTGAAAAGAACTAAAACCCTCCCTTCCTCACAGTTCAAATATTTATACATATATTTTCACCTAATGTGAAGAGTGTGGTATAAAACTTAAGAGAGTTGATTAAAAAAACATAACTGTTTTTCATTATCTGTTGCATTCAACAATGTATGCAAATATATATATTAATTAATTCATCGAGTCTAGAAGAAACCTCAACAGAATGCAGAAAGCACTGGACAGCCGTTTCATCCTATATTTGGGACTCATCAGCAGTGTACATCCAGTACTGAGAATTGAAACCCGGATAGCTACATTGACAGGCAAACGTCATACCAACTGTACTAACGGACCACGGTGACAAAGAAGTAGTGAACTAGACTCGATATTTTCGCCACTCGTTCACATATTCCATGGTGGAACTCATCCAAGTTCACTTTGCCTATAGGACTGTGCCTCCGGAAGCCACGACTAGGATCACCAAGCTGCTCCATCCAGAGCATTAGAAGCTGGATCAAGCAAGGATATAGAAATGATAGAAATTAAGGAAGATTTGAGATAATTAAGTAATTCGAGTCTAGAAATATATATATATATATATATATATATATATATATATATATGTACGTGTGTGTATTTGTGTATGGGCATTAATAAATATATGTGAATATGCAAAAGATATGGATAATAGTTTAGATATAATAATTGTTAAATGAGAAAGCATGAAAATAATTTATGATTGTGTGTGTCAGAGTGTGCATATATATATATATATATATATATATATATATTTTTTTTTTCTGTGTAGTAAGGCAGAAAATGTTTTTAAGGCAAATATTATTAAAGACATGAGACATTTTGTGTCAATTAATTTTACTGATCAACTTTTCAAAATTATGAATGATCCTTCTCAGACTCGGAGAAAATTCTGTCAGAAGTTGCCCAAAGTTGGTAAGCTGCACAATCATGCAATTTAAATTCTGTGTATTTAGGCAGCAATGATCATGCAACTTACCAAGATAAATGAACTTCAGACAATTTCTGATGGAAGTTCCACCTTGCCTGAGAAGGATCATTTAGACACTCAAATACACTCATGCACATATATACAGATAAACACACACATATATACAGATAAACACACACACACATATACACTCAAACATACATTTACCTATATATATATATATATACATACATACACACATACATATATATACACACACACACACACACATATATATACACTCAAACATACATTTACCTATATATATATATATATATATATATATATATATATACACACATACATATATACACACACATTTATATATATGCACCAAATATTCACATAAATATGCATATTATATATATATATATATATATACGCATAATATATGCACCAAATAACAATGTAGAGTACAATAGCCAAAACATTGTTATAAATTCAACAAAGATAAGAAAAGTGTCAGAAAAAATTCAATGAATAATCGTAACTACACCACGTTATAAAAATTTCAGACAAAAAAGATGATAAACTCATGAACAAGAATAACAATTAATCTGATTAATTTTTTTGTGTTTTCAAAAGAGATAAAAAGATAAGTTTGATAGAGTTGAAATTTTAAAACACATCGCATTTACAATATGACAATCAGCAAAACATTATAAACGATAAGATTAACATTTCCTTTCCTCATATTTAGAAAAGAATCGGACAAGGAATTGATTTTATTGATTGATTTACAAAAATCAATAAGAAAAGAAACAGACAAAGAAAAAAAAAATATGTAAGTTCTTTCTTTTCGGTTTTGTTTACAAGCTGATATATCTGCAATGGAGTAAGCAAAGCAACAATGTTGCAGACAGACAAAACAACCTCAATGCAATGGGCGATGCACCATGAAGAAAAAAAAAAAAATGGTGGCACAAATAGTCAAACCTTTCATGCGTGGTTCCCTGTGGAATTGACAAGGGAAGAATAAAAGCATTCCTGGTTTGGTTTTAGGCAAGAAAGTTCAGATGCTGTGTGTTCTTTGAAGAGTAGGTAATTTTTATGCTATAATAAACATCCTAGCTGCCATCTGTCAAGACTAGCAATGAAGGTAACAGCAGGAATATTGTCTTTAATGAAATTCTCAAAAAATTACAGAATTCTACCTAGTCATCAAGATTATATAGATTCTCTATCTTCTATGTCCTATCTTCTATCCATCAGAATGTGGTTAATAATCATGCCACTCCCCACCATAACTTTCTATCATTTTTAGTTCTTTGTAAGGTTTGTCTGTTTATCATTCCTCTCAATCCCTGTTGTGCTATACATTTAAACAAGTTCATTAGGTAAGTTACTTGCTGTTTCCCTCTGCCCCTTTTGCCTTCAATGTCCTGTGAGTGTCTAATTCTCCAAGCCTTCTTTTATCATTATTATTATTCAGCTCAGTCTCTATTCTTCCATCCATTTACACAAGCTCATAAGGCAGGTCACTCGCTAATTTCTGTCTGAATTCCTGGAATGAAGAGTTATCATTATTTACATTATGTCTGGACTATTGTCCTGATCTTTGTTGTTGTTATCAAAACATTTTGGCCATATCTTGAGATATCGTCTAATTCATACTTTGAGTTGAAGTCAAAGTTCCATCTGCCTGACCCAGGGACTGAATTCACAACCACTATGTCACCAACATTTTATAATCAACCAGACCATAGTCCCACAACAACAACAAAGATGAGGAAAATAGTCTGAATATAAATAATTCAATTAAGGTGGCTCACTGTTTCCCTTTGTTTTGACTGTCTTCAATATGTCCTGTGAGTGTCCAGTTCTCCAAGCCCTCTCTCTTAATTATGTGTCCCAGAAATTTCAACTTTAAAAATATAAACTACTGTGATGTATTGAGAAATTCATCATCTGTGAGAATTCTGCTAAACCTCCTCAGGAATAAGTGCATTAACATCAAAAAGAAAATAATGCAGGCCTATATATTACATTATGGAAGGCATTAGATAAAAATAAGTTCAATCATGCAACCAAAGTAAAAGGGTTTATTACCTTTAGTTGGGGCTCAAGAATGCATCAAAAGTATCTCAAGTGTCAGGAAACTGTGGAGTGCCATGAATATCCACATCCTGAATGGATATGGCACATAAATGATGATTTTCTTCATATATATTTTCAACTTATTTTATCACAAATTTCTGATTGTTTTTTTTAATACTAAAATTAAAACAGTCACTAAAAAACTGACTGTTTTTTAATTACAAATACTACTAAGTTTGCTAAAAGTCACTAAAAAAAGACATTTTGATAAAAAACAATAACTAATACTACTAAGTTTGTTAAGTTACTGTATACAACCATTTCTTCAGATTGGTGGTTAAAGATGGCTTTCAGTGAATGAAGGCTGTAGGTCTTAGAGAGGACCATCATTTTTTGAACTTTATGGGCTGGTGCTACAGAATCACAAAAAAAGAACTGTATGAAATAAGAAAAGCAAAATAACTTGAAGACTTTCAATAGCAGCAACAACTAAAATGGATCACTACTTCAAAGGGTGAAAACTCTCATCAATACTGGAAAGCAGTGAACTTGAGAAAACAATCTTCCTGAAAAATTGTTTGAATAAATTTCAACTGACAGTAGCATTGGCTGCTTGGTTAATGAACACCAAATGTTTCCTTATATGGAAATGGCTAATATTACAATAGAATAACAGTTTAAGACTGAGGAGAAATGTAAAATATTAATGAAATAAGTTTTCTGATAAAATTTGAATTCACATTATTTATTCTTGTGATCCTGACTGTCTATGACAATGCTTTACCTATTAAGCTACAAAAGTTCAATTAAAAGTTTAATTCAAACTAGTTGTCAAAACTTAGTAGAAGCCATGTCATGATATACACAAATGCTTCAAAACAATGTTGTCATGTCAACAGAAGACAAGACATCATGTCTAAATAAGATGATTGCAAGCAAACAACACTATGGCAGATAAAGTGGAATATTCACGAGACTTAATGATGGGGGCCATTTATTTATGGCAATACATTTGGTCATTTGTCCTAATTTATTCGTGATAACATTGAAACTTTCTTTGTTTAATAATCCTGACAAATGGACATTTATCTCAAAACTTGGCATAACTCAAGCTTTGAAAGGTGATTTTGACACTTTGTAAACAATACCACAATACATTATTTACACTACTATCCTCATCTCTGTTGTTTTTATCACAGCATCACCAGTGTGCCCTCATCAGGTATATGTAGACCCAGGTAACCTATAGAAAATTCCAAACTGAACACTTTATTTAATCTCTGGGGGTTAACTGTTCTTGTTCCACTACTCATGTTCAGGGATATCATGTTCTTATTTTTAATACTGCTCAGTTAATGCTGACTGTTTCCACTGAGTGCACACTGCTTGGCCCAGAGATTAACTGAGCAGTACTAAAATAAAATCTAGACAATATCTCTAGACAATACACAGTGAAACAAAAACAGTCTCTAACAGTAAATTAAATAAAGGGTTGAGTTCAGCGATTTCTTGTGGGTATCCAGATTGATATAAACCTGAGGAAGGCTGAAACGTTGTAATAATAACAACAAAGATGAGGACAATAGTACGAATATAAAAAGTGTAAATAACGACAACTCCTCATCCCAGAACAAGAATGTTCCAATTGATAACATTAACTTTTATGCAACTACTCTTGGGAATGGTATGAATCTATCTCTTCTCCTCTGCTATGGATTAAATGGTAAGGCAGACTGGGTTCTTCTGCCTTGGTTGCCAGCCAGTGAACTGAATTCAAAATTAGTTGGGCAAGAGATCAGTTGTATACACTATTTTGGTTTCAAGTTTACAGTATCCTTATGCGATTTTTATCAATTGACCTCCCAACACTTTATTAAAAAAAACTAATGAATGCTGTATTATTTTAAAAAAAATAAACACATGATGTTGGGTGATTATATATATATATATAGTATCTGGGCAGCAATCACTCTTTTATACAAGTTTTCGTTGAAGACAACTGACAACTTTTATTTAATTTTTCTTGTGTCTGTACTAGTGTTTTCTTTTCTGGACTGAAAGTGTGAAAAACTGTCCAAAAGTTCTGCATATCTGAGCACTTTTGACTATTCTTTTAGCCATTCTTGATGATTTTTATTTTTAACTGAATGTGTGGGTTTTTTTTATGTATGTTTCTGAAGTTATAGCAATGTTTTATTTTTCAAACATGGTCAGAACATTTTGGCCATGTTCATAGTTAATGTTAAGTGTTGGCTTTTCTTTTTTTTTTATTAGTGCTACCATTATTTTTAATAATTTTTTACATGTGAATCAGGTTATTATATATACAGTCTGATTAAAAAGTATCAGGTCTATTGCTATGATAATAGACATAAAGTACACTTTTTGGAACAGATTGACTTTGAACTCAGTCAAGCATATACACTAAGTTATAATGTTCTTGCTCACTTCTGTTGTTTACACCAGTGCTTTGAAGGAAAGTGTTTAGAGTGTGGTCATGTCAACACATCATAGAGGAATCATCAGTGACCATGGCTTGTGCAACAGTTTTTGGCCAAGTACAAATATTCCCCAACTCTGCTAACAACTATATTGTCCCTTGTAACTCTTCAAAAATAAAATCCCACTTGAAAAGTTTTTAAGATATCAAGGAAACCTGAGAGAATTATATGTGGCATTTGCTCACTATTCTATAAAAGAAGTCCCAGAAATGCTTCCATCAATGGAAACAATGATGGATAAAGTCTATAAATTTAAAAGGGGAATACTTGGAAGTAGATTAAATGCCAAACTGATATGTGATGTACTTTTTAGCACTAGTTCCAACACTACAGTTCAAAAGTTTAAAACCACCTTCAGAATTAGCATGGGGTGAACTTGAGAGAAGAGTGAAAAAAAAAAACAAACAAAAAAAAAAAAAAACCGAAAAAGTGCTCTTAGAGTCATTGAAAAATGAATGGAATCAATTAGCAAGTATATACTTTGAGAAATTTTTGCAACAGATGCCAAAAATATGTGCTACAGTAATCAAGGCTAAAGGAAGATATTTTGCAATAGCAAAATTTAATCATAAAATACTTCTTTTTTTTCTTTTTGTCATAAAAACATTTCTAATAAAAATTCATCCCTCACTTTTTTTATGTATAATAATTTTCTCTTATTTAAAGTACAAAACAACTACTTTTTGGGTCAATTTAAAAAATTACCTGTAGTCGCCTCAAACTTTTTAACTGTAGTGTATTCATGAGGGTTGTTATGCTCCTAATGAAATAAATAAAACCTCATGAACATAATACATATTTATTCATTATCAGCAAAGGATTATAGATATAACCTTATGAAAACATTATATCTTTATTCACTATATGTATTTCATTAAGGTCGTTATGACCCTAATAGAATAACTATAACCTCATGAAAATTTAAGTGTTTGTGTCTTTTATAATAATTATTGCTCTGTCTCTTACATAGTGCTCTCCCTGGATTTATATCCTTTTGGAAATATCCATACTGACCACTAATATTATATATATATATATATATAAATAAACGTGTTCTCATAATGATCAGTTAGTAATGGTCAAATGATAAAGAAATAACAGGACTCTCCAAAAAATAGAATTAACAAAGTTTGCAATAGAAAGAAAAAAAAAAAGGGGGCAAAAAATAAATAGCATCAAGCAAGCAGACAATATATACAAAGCAAATTTACAGGTTTACAAACTAAGAATTGGTGTAAAGCAAGGTCAGACAAGTGAATGCAGTATTCCGTTTTACAGAAATGGCAGGTCTGGACTAGGTCAAGTAAAATAATAAACCGACCTATTTTATTGAGTAAGAAAAATATCCCAGCATGCATTTGTGGACATCTACCTATAAAAGGGAGTTTTTCAATCATTCCTATAGGGAGTTAAATCAACAGATTTACAAGAATAAAAGCAGTAGATAGTTGAATATGAAATAAAACCTCCAAAGGTCAAAAGTATGGCCTTAACAATGATGTTAGCCAATTACTGATAAATGACATTATACAATGAGAGTAAGTCAAGCAACTAAAAAGAAAAATAATAACTTCATTCTTTATCAGCAAAGGATTAAACGTTAAAACGTTTATTGATTGGAAATTGCTGAACATAACCTATTTTGAATGATCAATGTTTTTATTTCTCTTGCTTTTTATTTCTTTTTTTTTTTTTTATATTTGATAATTTCATTATATATTTTTTTACATGATGCTTACATTTATTGAATAGGTTTTAACCAATGGAGTGATCTGTGTTCTGCAACGAGCGAAAACTTATTGCGATGTACAAAGCTTTCTTCCCAGACATGCTGCATCAATAAATTTTAATTTCAAAAATAAATTTGATTCTGTGCAATTCTATTTCCATTTCCAATGTTTCATTTTATCTTATTTGATTTCTTTCCATGAAAACTACTAAAAATGAATGTTCAAATAAATGTTCTATCAGATACTTCAGAAACTTGTACTCTGCTGTTTTTGTTGTTGCCGCTGTTAAAGATTTAAACTGTATATTTTCAAACACAATTTAAACTTTAATTTTACACTTTATCGTTAAGATGCAAAGTTTAAATTCAGAGATTTCTAGTTCTTTTTCTTTTAAGTCTTTTTTAGTTTGGCACTTCTGCAATGTATTTAGAGATTCTTGATAAAATACATTGCTAGTGACCTGGCATCTCAGGTTTAGTTACTTTTCTGCCATTGTAACATAGCTTTTCTGTGCCTTTTCTATAAATATTTTCATGGTAATTATTTTGATGAGCTTTCCTGGAACTTCTATGTATTTTGAGATTCTGGTGCTCATGTTATATATTTACAGATTCTTAATAAAATACAAAGAAAAATCTGCAACATTATTGGTACTGACTTGGCATCTTGGATTTAGTCACTTTCCCATCACCATAACACAGCTTCTCTGTGCCTTTTCTATAAATACTTTCATGGTAATTGTTCTGATGATCTTTCCTCTTTGCTACAGTCTTGACCTGGCATCTCGGCTTCAGTCACTTCCCCATCACCTTAACGTAGCTTCTCTGTGCCTTTTCTATAAATACTTTCATGGTAATTGTTCTGATAAACTTTCCTCTTTGATACTTAGACTTTATGAATTTAAGTGCAATACAAGATTGGCCGTTAGGTCTCATCATTCTACAGTTGAAATGGCTAGATGGAAATGGCTTCTATCACACTTCTCACTTATGGAACTCTCTTCTCGCTTCAAGGCAGGTTTGATCTTCAAAAATTTAAATGCAATGTCTATCATTATATTCTTAATTTCTGTTCTTTTGTTATTCCCTCTCCTCAGTAATGTTTTATTTTTCTCATATTCTTTCATATTCAATAAACCTTTGCATCTTAGTGGCTTTATTGCCTTGCTTGGGGTGAAATGATAAAAAAAAATTCTACACTGTTCTTTGCAAACTTCATTTCAGAGAGAGAGAACCAAATTGGATTCTTTGCAAACTGAATTATACTAAGAGAATGTTTAGATAAATAGCAAAAAGTTGGAGACATTACCCAGGATTCCAATTTTCTGCTTGTTTCTTTCTTAGGTCAAAATGAACCCACTAGAAATTTCTTATCGTGGTAAAGAAGCCATTGTTGCAGAGGAGACAAGTGAGTGGATGCGATAGGCAGACAGGTGTATTCAAGAGAGTGTTTCTGGTAGCAGTTAATATAAGCAACAGGCTAGTCTGGCAAGGAATGGTGATTATCTGCAGAGGTTCCTAAGTAGTTGTAGAATGGACAACACAGCCTGCAGGCATGCAAGACCATCTCTCTGATAAACTTTGTAGATAGCATGAAAAAGAAAACAAATGGTATGAAAACTTGAATACAAGCCAGACCTACTATTCTGGTCTTTGCAGTCATACTTAACAATGAAATCTTGTCAAGGGAGATTCAGAGTGAATAAAATAAAAATTATCTGTAAATAGAAGTCTCGATGACTGCTGTTAGTGTGAGGCATATAGAAAAATATCTGAACTTTGTACTGTTTCTCTGATATATATACTTCTTACCAAATATACAGATAAAGTTTTATTTTAAATAAGTGGTAAAATTCTTGATATATTAGGTTGGTGCAAGAATAATGATGTAATAATGTCGTTTTTTGACGTATAACATCAAAAAACGACATTATTACGTCATTATTTTTGCACCAACCTAATATTTTAAATATGTATGTGTCAGCGTGTTTATGTAAAAATGCAGATATTAATAAAAATGTGTCTGTAAAATTAATATGAATTAAGACAAAAAGAAAACTTTTCTTTAATAATGCGTTTTGTCCTCTGAGCAGCTTTATCAAGGCAAGTGTAAAGATTTCATTTTGCAACAAGTATTTATAAACAGAACTAAAAATATCCTTGGATTTTCAAAATCTTTAAATTTAAGATCACTTATTAATTTTCTTACACCAAATGTGAAAGTCAAAGTAAACTGTAGAGGATACTAAGTGGTGTACTTTAACTTACTTAAACAAAAAGTTCTTGAGAGTACTGATATCAAGTCTTGCCAATATGTAAATTGGCACCCCAGATTTTTTCAAATATCTCTGTCTCTAAAAGATATACTCCTTTCCCAAACCAACATACGTGACAATAAAAATTCAAAACCTTCTACTATTTAAAATAAATAAATATATAAATAATTTAACAAATTAAAATAAAATAATAATTACATTAAAAAAAGTAAATATGTATTTACACAATTTACATTGTTCAGATTGTTGTCGTCATTTTTATTGCCACATTCACAATGTTTCAGTCATTGTACGCTCCGGCATTCTTCAGGTGATATGAGTTGGAATTTCGAACCAAATACTTTATTTACTCCACGGAGATAGATTGTTCTAGTTCCACGTGCCATGCCTTTTGGATATCTCAGTTTCAGTTAATTTCCCTTCATGACACAACTCTCCAAATCTTTCTTCCTATTCTGTCACCAGGTATTGAACTCACAACTCTTTGGGTCAAGTCTCTTTTGAATCACTCAACCAACACTTATCCACTGAACCAGAGAGAACAAAAACTTTAAAAATCACCATCACAGTGATCATAGTTACAAGTTTGTCTTTGTAATTCACCTCTGAGGATGATCTTGGAAGAGATTGAAGTACTTGGGTAGGAAAAAACTATAGCGTCAACATTGATGAAATACATCTTAGCATCAAGAAACTGATTAGAGAACTAGAAAGGATTATTATAAAAATAAATAAACATAATATGTCTATATTCTTCAATGAAACATGTTTGAAGGATGAGATGCTGCCCAAATATATATGCATGCATATATATATGCATGTATATCTATCTATATATATATATATATATATATATATATATGTGTGTGTGTGTGTGTGTGTGTATGCATCTATATATATGCATGCATGCATGTATATATATATATATATATATATATATATATATATATATATGTATGTATGTATGGTCGAGTGGTTAGAATGT
This sequence comes from Acanthosepion lycidas, assembly GCA_963932145.1. Classification (NCBI taxonomy): domain Eukaryota; kingdom Metazoa; phylum Mollusca; class Cephalopoda; order Sepiida; family Sepiidae; genus Acanthosepion; species Acanthosepion lycidas. The sequence continues at coordinate 59,477,001 of OZ010587.1, read as the reverse complement.
TCGCTTTCTTACAATGAGACCAGGGTTCAAATCTCACCAAGGTGAGATTTATCAGGAAGGCGACTTCCTGATGTCACTGGACTGGATCAAGGTCGATTTCAGCATGCGGTACCTTTGGAAAGTGCCTGTAAACAACATCACGGGTTGACCCAAGCCTTGTGAGTGGAATTGGGTAGACGGAACTCTTGTGGGCCGTTGATAGCTATGCTAGCACAGAGCAACAAGTCATCGTCACAGAGGGCATGCTGACCTTGTTCAAATTGTGGAACGTGCTAGATAACACACTCTTCCTAGAAACTGTAACTAAAGTCTGCTCAGCATAGTTGCAGTATAAACCACAGGTGGGCTCTGTGGATGTTGAGCAAACACAAATGTGCCTGGGCAAGTATCTGCAATAGGGATTGGCTAGCCACCCTAATAGCTGGACATCCTCAAATATATGTGGCCAGCTATTTTATATATATATATATATATATATATATATATATATATATATGTATATGTTATATATATATATATGTAAGTATATGTTATATATATATATATATATATATATATATGTAAGTATATGTTATATATATATATATATATATATATATATATATATGTAAGTATATGTTATATATATATATATGTAAGTATATGTTATATATATATATATATATATGTAAGTATATGTTATATATATATATATATATATGTAAGTATATGTTATATATATATATATATATGTAAGTATATGTTATATATATATATATGTAAGTATATGTTATATATATATATATGTAAGTATATGTTATATATATATATATATATATATGTAAGTATATGTTATATATATATATATGTAAGTATATGTTATATATATATATATATATATATGTAAGTATATGTTATATATATATATATGTAAGTATATGTTATATATATATATATATATATGTAAGTATATGTTATATATATATATATATATATATATATATATGTAAGTATATGTTATATATATATATATATATATATATATGTGTAAGTATATGTTATATATATATATATATATATATAGTGATGTTTATATTGATATGATCACATATGCTGATGGAGGAGAAGGGACACTGAAATTTTAAGTTTACATTTAAAATTTACTTTTCAAGCATACATAAAATTGCATCAACATAAAGATTACTTTAGTCTGATGAAGTCCTAAAGGTTGAAATACATCACATAAAAAACATTTTCCACTTATCATAGATTTTCCTAAAACTGTTCTACTATATAAAAATTTATTTATTTTCATATATATATATATATATATATATATATGTATATATATGTATTATTATCTTATATTATTTTATTTTCAGATTAATTTATATATTATTTTTAGATTACTCCAAAGTAAACATGAGTTAAGGGGGGAAAAAAAAACAGAACCAACCACACTTTCTGGATGAGCCAAATACAAATGATGCCTACTGCATGCCCCAAAGGCTTTCAAATGACTCTCCTCTAGTTTTGAATTCAACGTTCTCCTACTCCTAGACCGGTTGCCACCCAAGGCTATAGGACATTATCTGTCCTGCTATTTATCCATAGCTAGAGGGTGGAGTAGAGGTGAATTTATATTTTTTCCAACATAAGTGAATATAGCAAACTCAACTGGAATTTGAACTTGGCTCACTGATTCCTCCTGTGTCTATATCCATATTAAGCGTGATATTGTATACTCAGATGAAGAATAATAATTTTGTCTAAGTAAATTTAGCACTTAGATCTGCATTCTAAAAAGAAGCAACCCCCTAAAAAATATATATTCTTTATTATGATATTAATACAAAACTAGAGCCACATGAATGACAAATTCTGATAGAATATTTAATGGCAAAATATTTTCAAAATTAATTTATTTCTAATATTTTAGGTGATAATTATTTTGGTCACAAGAGAGGCATTTAAGAAATCTTCAATACCATATTAAATTTATGGCATTCTTTAATTTGGAACTAAAGTTTAAATTCTAGAAAAAGAATATGCTTATACAATGAAACTGTCATCTGCAGAGAGACCAAGACTGAACAAAAAATGCTGATGACGCTAATAATGGTCGCAGAAAGAGTGAAAGAGAAAGAGAGAGCAAAAGAAAAAAAAAAGGAAACAAACCATCTTTAAAGAAGATGCTGTTCTGCAAAATGTCTCTTATTTGATTTACAAAAACCGAAATGAAAGACATCACGACAAAGAAGAAGCAAATCAGTGGATATTGAAAATAAGTAATACAGAATAAAGGAAAAAAATATGTCGTTCAAACAGACGGTTTATTTCCCACTGGAATAGGAAAAAAAATACCAAGGAATAAAATATGAAACAAAAACAAAAATCATAAAAGAAAAGGAGTATGAAAGAAGGCAAAAACTTTACTTACTTCAGTTTTCATGTAAAAGCAATTCAATGAGTAAAATGCTGGCCACTTAGTCAGTAAACAGTAAAATCCACAAGCCTGTTACAGCCAAATCTGCTGAGAGAAAATAAAAAAAGAAATGTAAGATATCAATATTAAACTTGCAAAACATAACATATATATATATATATATATATATATGTATATAAAACATATGGCACAACGACATGTCTATAACATGTAGCACAATAACGTGTATATAACTTTCAGACAGCCATCTATTAGGTTAACAAATAAAATCCGTTTTTGTTTATCAGTTTTATTCTACCAAAAATAAAACAATTCCATTTTGTTTAATTATATATTCACCATTATCCATAATGACTTGTTACCACTTTCCAAGCAGCTCTTCAACATGTTTTAGGCAAGATTTTGCAGGTTTCGATGTGGAAAGGTTTTAGATGAACTCTTGAATCTGTTTTTTTCAGTGTTCTGCAGTGATCAAAAGAGGTAATAACTGGTTGGTGCAAAGTCAGGCAAATATGGTGGATGGTGTAGTAATAAAGTTCAAATATATATTTATTATTCAAGGATCATTGTTCAACTTATTTAAGATGATCTTCCCTCTCTCTAACCTTCTAACTTTCTATCCTGGAGTAACAAGGTGCTTCACAGGTTTTACATAAGATTTAATTTTCAAGTCTTTATTCACTGTTTTTGGACTGTCATAGTTGAAACTCCTTTCTCACATGCCAAATGAGTTGAGTTGGATCTTTTCTAATTAATCTCTTTAGCTCTAAGTTGAAATGATGATCCCTCTTCCTGTTGCGACATCCTGATCCAGTTTTCCACTTTAAAGATGGTACTATTACTGAAGGCCTGAATAATTTTTTTCATCTCACTATTGCTCAGTTTAGAAGACATTGAAATGATTTTAACCTTTTCTTTTTCTAGCTGAATAGATCAAAGGGTTTTTATGTGATTCTTATGACAAATGGTGTCAAGATGGCTAAACGTTATATCTGAAAAACTGGTAAAAAGAAACTCAATTTAGTATTTTTTTTTTTTTTTTAGATATTTAACATCTTGTAGGATGGACAATTATCCAATTATCCCATGTTGTACTATTTGGACAATTTTGCTGTTACACTCAGTATATATATATATATATATATATATATATATATATATATATATATATATATATATATATATAAAATAGAAAGAGAGAGGAAAAAAAGACAAAGACAAAGTGTGTTCCAAAATTCTTTTGTGTTAATCTTTCTGTATGCAGGCACATGCTGACATGGAGGAGGACAGCATTTTTCCTTTAAGGCACTGTGTATGCAGCTGTGCCATGCAAAAACTTAGGCATGTTAGCGTAATCCAAATTTATTCTTAACTTTCATGTAGGAACAGAAGTTAAGATGATATATTTGTCATTACAACTGGTTCCCAAAAATAGAAATTACTTATGACACACACACACACACACACACACATACATATAAGTAATAGCTGAATGCTCATTTCTACATATAATCTCCTCCGGAGGCTAGCTATTTCCCACTGCAGGTTCCTGCTCAGTTACATATGTTTTTTTGTTTTTTTTTAATACCAATAGCTTCAACCATTGGTTTATACTGCAACTATGCTTAGTTACAGTTTCTGGGACAGAACGTGTAATCTAATGTGTTCAGTAGTTAAACAAGACCTGTATACTAAAAACCTCAGTCACGATGACTAGTGACTTCATGCCAGCACAAATATCAACAACATCCAAGAAGTTTCATTGATCCAGTTTTTTTTCACAAGGCAAGGATCAACATGTAGTAATGGCTTCAGACATTTCCAAATGGTACTGCATGCTGGATTGGCTTGGCTTTGCTTTGTTTGTTTTACCAGCATATCAATCCTCATGGGTCATACTGAAAATTGGATTTTTATTCAATAATATTTTACAAAGTTTAAAGTTTTGTAATTCATGAAGTATAGTTGAAAACTAGTTGTATAGTTCATCTGTATAATTTTTCTGGGTTAATGTTTGGTGTATAATTTAGTTTTCCTCAAGTTTGTCAAAATTGTTTTTATATTTACGTTTTTGAAAAGTTCCTTAAGCCTGCATGCGGGTTTGGTTTCGTTTGGTTTGTTTTACAGCATATCAACCTCAATGGGTTATTTAATAGTCATATGCCCCAGTCGACGAATGAATTATAGGGCGATCATACGCCGACTAGGAGATATATACACTCTCACACCTGAGGAGAGATACAAGCTATCTCTCTCAGATCGTGAGAGTGGACAATTGGTAAACAAAAATATTTTTAAGACCACTGTTCGATTGGGATAATCGAACAGTAATCTTTCTCAGGTCCGCTTCGATTTCAACACGAGTACTGATCCACAATACAAGGATGAACTATAAAGCTTAGCGATTTTTGATAAACAATTTTAATATATACAAATATACATATATAAAAAATAAACGAACAGATAAGTATGAGTTAAAACATCCTACGATCGGATCTCAAACTTATTTTGGGATATCAAATTCGCCGAACACCAAATGGATTCAACTGAACCCGAACATACAAAATACAAGTATGAATTACTATGAATTGAATGCAGAAGCCAACACACATATACAAAAGAGATGGGAGAGGAGTTACAATTATTGTTTTACATGTGGAAAGGGGTTTGCGAAACAAAATATAATATTCATGTGTGTGTGTGTATATCTTTTCTACTACGGGTCCAAAATGTGATTACTTATCTTTTGTATTCAGTTCTCTCTTTTTTTTTTTTATATGAATGTCCTTTCTTTCCTTTTCTCGGCACAAACACAATTTCACACACTGCTAGTCTGTAATAAAGGTATACACTTTCTTTCTCTCCTTGTTTCATCTTTTTCTTTCCTTCCTTTCTTCTGTAGACGGCTCGATTTGCAACAGGGATGTACACTTTCTTTACACAGGTTGAACCACCAGCATATATTTTTATCCGCGTCTTCAAATTGGAATTCTCGAACAGGAATATTTCTTTATACTTCTGTCCGGAGTTGCCTGGATCAAACTGGATAAGTCATCACTATCAAATGCGTCTTATCTTTCCGTTCGTGAACCACTAGCGCCTCGGCTTCGGTCTTGCCTTTTCAAAGCCCAGAGAACAACTGATCCTCGAGTGAATCTTTGACTGTCACGTGACTTAGGTTTTGGGCGTGAATTCTAACTTACTTCCGTCCCCTGTCTAGCTTCTGTCCAGACGTTTTCCTTTATGGGTAATTGGGTCAGTCGACCCTTTTGACCTGCCTTCCCAAAATGTCATAAGACTTCACGTAATCTTTATTCTGTTGCTAGGCGGAAATTAACCTTCATATGTGCGTATATGCATGTTTAGCTTATCTGCTTTTAATACCCGTCACATCTTCCAACATAACCAAAAAAAGAAAAAAAAACAACTTTTGTTTTTCTTTTTTTTTTTTAGCAATATATATCCCAACACCATCTGAACAAACAATGGGTCCTCTATTCTCTTCTTTTTTTTCTGATTACGACCTCAACAGATATATACTCTTTATATCATTATACATTTTTTCAAATATACACCAGAACAAAAAAATTTACAGCTTTGTCAACATATACACACATTTTTTTTTTCTCAGTTTTAATAACATACACACTCAGTATTATTAAAACATATACATTTTTCTTTCAATTTCCACATACATATTTTAAATTTTATCAGTTCCACTAAGATATACCTTTCTTTATTTAATCCTTCCCAAATTATGGTTAACATCTGCATTCATTTTCAATATCTCGACAAAGTACCGGCTACTTTATTTGCTGTTCCAGCAATATGCTTTATTTGAAGATTGAACTCCTGCAATATAAGACTCCAACTTTGTAATCTTCAGTTTTTGTTTCTCCTGCGATCTATAAACGTTAACGGGTTATGATCAGTATATACAACTGTAGGAGAAAGAGAATTGGTTATATAAACCTCAAAATGTAGAACAGCTAATATTAACGCTAAGGCTTCCTTTTCTATTGTTGAATAGGACTTCTGGAACTTATTCAATTTCTTTGAATAGAAGCTTACTGGATGTAGCTCTTTATCTTCATCTTCTTGCATTAATACAGCTCCGATTCCCACATCGCTGGCATCTACAGGCATTTGAAACAACTTGTCGAAATCTGGGGCTTTTAACACAGGATTTGATTTTAACTTACTTTTAATGGTCTCCAATGCGACCTCACATTCCGTGGTCCACACAAACTTATGCCCCTTTCCTAACAAGTTTGTTAGCGGTGTAGCAATTTCGGCCAAATTCTTACAATATCTCCTATAGTAATTAGCCATCCCTAAGAACCTTCTGAGACTTCGGCTATTAGTGGGATGAGGAAAGTTTGCGATGACTGCAGTCTTTGCCTCTATGGGTTTAATTCTTCCTTGCCCAATTACATGTCCTAGATATTTCACTTTGGCACTACAAAATTCACTCTTGCCAAGGTTTACTGTCAACCTTGCCTCTTTTAATCTTTCAAAGACTTTTTGTATCGTATCCAGATGCTCACTCTCTGTGTCACTGTAGATTATGACATCATCGATGTATGCATCGACACCTGGAATATTGGATAAACATCTATTCATTAGACGTACAAATGTAGCTTGCGAGTTCCTCATACCAAAGGGCATAACTCGATATTGATAAGTTCCTTCTGGGGTGATAAACACTGATATTGTTTTCGCTTTGTCAGTTAACGGTACGGCCAAATATCCTTTCAGCAATCCGTACAAAACCGTACAGTGCCATCTGGCTTGTCTACTAATACACAGGGTGATGCCCATTCACTTTGACTAGGCTCAATAATTCCGTGTTCCATCATATATTTAATTTCTTTTCTCATAACTTTCAACCTTCTTGGGTTTAGACGATATGGATGCTGTTTGATCGGTTGTTCCGACGTCAATATTATATCATGTACTGCGGCATTGGTCTGGTGGGGTGTATCCGAGAATATATCCCAATATTTATTTATTAAAGTTCCCAGTTTCTGCTTTACCTCATCAGTATGGTGCGCTAACTTTTCCTCCAGATTTTCCAATATTCTGGAATTTTCGAATTTAAGAGGCTGGTCCTTTTCTATCCAGTGTTTATCTTCCTTATATCTTTCTACCTTCTCTTTCTCTTGTTTACTCACTAGCATTACTGCTTGTTCCTCTCTTTTACAAAATATTTTCAACATATTTACATGACATTTCATTTTACTTCTCCTTCGGCTAGGCATATGTATCAAATAATTCAAACTGTTCAATTTCTTCAGTACTTTGAACGGCCCCTGGTACTTTGCCTCAAATGGTCGACCGTTCGAAGGTAACATTAGGAGTACTTCATCACCTTCTTTGAATTGCCTGTTAACGGCCTTTCTATCATATTTCTCCTTCATATCCATCTGATTACTTCGCAGATTTTTCCTTGCCAGTTCCTGCGCAGCTTTCAACTTCTGTCTCATATTTGCCACATACTCCTTCATATTGCCACGTCTAGGCTGATCTACCATCCATTTTTCTTGTAATAACTGGAATGGTCCTCTCACTCTATGTCCAAAAATTAACTCAAACGGGCTGAATCCTGTGGATTCCTGAATTGCTTCACGCATTGCGAACAACACAAAGGGTACTCCCTTATCCCAATCTTCCTGATTCTCCATGCAGTATGTCCTCAACATGGTCTTTAACGTAGCATGAAATCGCTCCAACGCTCCCTGAGATTGTGGATGATATGCACTCGATTTTGCATGCGTAATTTCCAATTGACTTGTGACCTCCTTGAATAAACTTGATGTAAAATTGGATCCCTGATCTGTCTGTATAATTTTAGGTAAGCCCATTCTCGTGAAAAAACTTATTAAGGCGTCTGCTACCTTCTTTGCTGATATGTTCCTCAACGGAATTGCTTCAGGGTATCTAGTTGAAGAGCACATTATGGTTAACAGATATCTGTACGAATTTTTGGTCCTCGGTAAAGGTCCAACGCAATCAACTATAATTCTGTTGAATGGTTCTTCCATGGCTGGTATTGGTTGTAAGGGCGCTTTTGGAATCGCCTGGTTAGGTTTGGCCGCAACTTGGCATGTTTTACATGTCCGACAAAATGACCTTACATCTCTCCTTATTCCTGGCCAGTAGAAATATTTAGTAACTCTGTCATGCGTCTTCACCATGCCCAAATGTCCAGCCCACTGACTGTCATGTGCTATTGATAATATCTCCTTATGGTACCTTGTAGGAACTATTATTTGCTCATATCTATCATATTTATCCGTTCCGGCATAAACCTGCGGTTTCCACTGCCTCATTAGGATACCATTTCTGATATAGTAGCATCCTGACTTGTTTTCTTCTTCTCTACTTCTCCCAACTAAAGAATATAGCTTCTTTATTTCCACATCGGCTTCTTGTTCTTTTCTTAATTCTTCACTGGGTACGTTCAACTTGGGACGTATCTCTATTCGGTTATATTTCTCCACTTTGTTCTTTTTATCGATTCTTTTTATCGTGGGTGATCTCGCCCTTCTGTTTTTCCTCTCTTCATGGAGCTTTTTCTCAGCTTGCCTTGTAACCACTGCTGAAATTTTCCTTCTCTCGTCTTCCGAGTTATAGTGCCTTCTTTTCATCTGATGCGCTGATATTTTTTGAGGCTCAACATTTATCTGTTTTCTGCCAATATAATTTCCTAACAACAACGAAATTCCCTTCATCGGAAGTGACTCTAGCAGTCCGACTTCTATGTCGCCAACTTTCCACTTAGACTTTAGCCTAATTTTCCATATCTCTGTTTTCATAGGTTTACCCCCTATGCCGATCACCGTCTTTATCTTCCCTGTCCTATATCTCATATTTTCCGGCACATCTCTTCGCCTTGCCAACGACTGGGAAGACACTGTGTCTCTTAACACTCTCAGGGTTTTCATCTCCTTTCAGTTCTTATCAAAAATCTGACTGTTTGCAGTGTATGGCCAGTAACTCTTGTCTATCTGTTTCGTGATTGCTGCCCTTTTGGGTTTTGCATTTTCCATCATATCCTTATGACTCCTACAATTTGTAGTGATATGTCCTGGCCTTCCACATGTATAGCACACTATTTGTGGTGCTTCCCGCTCGGGTAAGTTTCGTTTCCCTGCCCATATCTGTGTTCTGGTGCGCTTGGATTCCTCACTACCACGCATCTGTGTTGAATGGCGTATTATGGGTGTACTATTCTTTGAACGAGCTTTCTTATGGGTAATGTTATATTCGTCTGCTAGCGTAGCTAAGTCATAACATGATTCTATTTTCCTGCCACTCAGGTATGTTCTCATTTCTTCAGATATGTTGTTCTGAAAATCCTCCGCCAGTATAAGATTTCTCAGCCCATTATAATCCTCGACTACTTTCTTGGCTTGGCACCATCTATCTAAATATATCTCCTTCTGCCTGATATATTCTATGTATGTTTGACCCTCAAACTTTCTATAGCCCCTAAACTTCTGTCTATAGGCCTCTGGCACGAGTTCATATGCCTTCAATATCGCGGACTTCACTATTTCATAGTCTGCGCATTCTTTGGTCGACAACGTTCCGTATGCCTTTTGAGCTTTACCAGTCAATACTGTTTGCAATAATATCGCCCAATGTTGTTTTGGCCATTTCATATTTGTAGCCATCCTTTCGAAATGATCAATATATTCTTCCACTTCCCTTTCTACAAACTTCGACAGAAGATGCACTTGCTTGGTGATTTCGAAATTTTTCTCCTCATTTGCTTGTTTGATTTCCAACTCGCGTATTCTTGTTTCTTGTTCAATACAGGCTTTCTCTATTTCTGCTTTAGCTAGTATCCTGGCTTTCTCCAATTCTACCTGGGCATTTGACAGATTGCTTCCTCTCTTGGGAATTCCTCTAGGGTTGTATAATGTAACAGTTCTTGGGAAGAAGCAGTCTAAGTGGAACTTATTTCAGAACTTTGAATCACAAAGAGATAGTTAAAAATTTGTAGGGTACACAATGAGGAAAGAAGGTTTTGAAAATTTGACACTCACAGGAAAGAGGGAGAAAGGAAAGCAGCTCATAACCTACCTAAAAAGCTTGGCAGAACAGTGATTAGGAGAGATAGCAAAAAGAGATAGATAGGCGGAAATTAACCTTCATATGTGCGTATATGCGTGTTTAGCTTATCTGCTTTTAATACCCGTCACAATACTGACAATTTTTATTTCTGGTAATATCTTTTTTCAAAAATGTATTGCTGGTAATAAATTTTTTTGTTTTTTTACAAAGTGTTTCTGGTATTAAAACCTATTTTTACACTTATATAGTGTTTTTACCCTAGTTTTGGGGCTAACTATTTACCCATAGTTGCAACCCTAACAGGTGCTAACACCTCTAGTCAGGGTGGACCTGGGAACACCAGCAATTAAGGAAGAAAGGTCTTGAAGGCTGAATTTTCATTTGAATGATGCATCTAACATTTCTCAACATTTACAACAGAATGCTTGTCCACATTCGCAATGGAAGAAAATTCTTGTTGAAAATACATCTATACTTTTTCATGAAAATAATAAGCATAAACTAAAAATTTTTGAAGCTATATTAAAAAATTGAAACCACCCTTAATAAAATTAATTATGAATACTGCACAAATATTTACAGTAGATAGTTTAAAATATCTAGATTTTAATAGTTTTTTCTTTTTTAAAAATATTTAGACATTTCAATAACTTAGTTACCTCCCTTGATATTGTCAGGTGTGTCTACATGATAAAATTAAAAAAATTGTACAGTATATTACCTTAGCATTTTTCACTTCACACATAAAAATTTAATTTTCAGATGAACACAATTTTGTCTTGGAAAAATTATGAACACAATAATTTTTTTTATCTTAGTCATAGAACCCTGATGACAACATTGTGCTAATATAAAAAGTACTTGGAATAAAATTAATATGCATCAATATGTTAATTTTCTTTCTCCTTTTAATAAGGATACTAAGAAACTTGTCTGTAATAATGAGAGGATCCGATTACAAACAGGTAGACAAAACTTGCCTAAATTATTTAATAAGACATGTCTTAAAGAAAACATGCTGCCAAAATATATGAGCAATTTAAGTAAAATAAATACATATGTCCAACTTTGATAAAAAATTTGCAATACAGTTTTGAAGAAATATTATATACATATATAAATTACATTTGTTTTATACTATTGTTCAACAAATAGAAAACCCAAGAGCCATTCAAGGTAGAGGCTTACTGAATGAGGTCATTGTGAAGATGTAAAGAGGGAAGGAAGAAGTACATATTATGAAGGTATGTAGATAGATAACAAATGATCCTGGACTTAAAGTGATCAAGATCATAGTGACTGTGGAAGCCAGTTGTATAATGTAACAGTTCTTGGGAAGAAGCAGTCTAAGTGGAACTTATTTCTTAACTTTGAATCACAAAGAGATAGTTAAAAATTTGTAGGGTACACAATGAGGAAAGAAGGTTTTGAAAATTTGACACTCACAGGACATAAAGGCAAGAGGGAGAAAGGAAAGCAGCTCATAACCTACCTAAAAAGCTTGGCAGAACAGTGATTAGGAGAGATAGCAAAAAGACAAACTTTTCTTAGGGCTGCAAAGAAGAGGGAAATGTGGAGAGACTTAATCACCCATATCATGAAGCAACACACTACTTAGAAGACGAGAAAGTAAATGGTTGGCAGAACAGTGATCAGAAGAAATAGCAAAAAGACTAACTTTACTAAGAGCTAAAGAAGACAGGAAATTGTGGAGAGCCATGATGGCCTACACCACCAAGAAGAATACGAGATACTATTAGGTTGGTGCAAAAATAATGACGTAATAATGTCATTTTTTGACGTTATTACGTCATTATTTTTGCACCAACCTAATAATTTGAATACTTACTGACTTCATTTAATTTATCAATGATATATATATGTGTGTGTGTGTGTGTGTCTAGAGGTTATAGCCACATGATGAATATTTATTTTATACAACAAATATTTGATTTTTAGTATAATCCTCTTCTTTGTCAATGCACCTGATTCAGTTGTCAATATTACTCATACAGTGGGAATATTATATAGTGAAACTTTCAAATCATAATTCAGCTCATATCAAACTAAAGACTTATTTAACCATCTTTGTATACAAGTTTTCTATTATATGTGTGTGTGTGTGTGTGCGTATAATATATATATATATATAGATAGATATTAGGTTGGTGCAAAAATAATATCGTTTTTTGACGTTAAAAAATACGTCAAAAAACGATATTATTTTTGCACCAACCTACTATATAGTTTCATTAAAAATGACAGACAAGGTACTACGATTAGGCTTTTTATTTAATTTTTCTTGTGTTCGAACAAGTGTTTTCTTTTTTGGATACAGAGTGTATAGAAACTGCCCAAATATTCTATAATTGAGTATGTGCATTGTGTGTATGTTTTTAGTGTTATAGAGATGTTTTATTTTCTGAACACATTAAGCATATTGTGTTTGTGGTCGTAGCTTGAAATTATAGAATATTTGGACACTTTTAAGTCAAGCAGTCTTTATAGTTTTCATTGTTAATAGATTGATCATTAATATTAAATAAATAAAATAAAATGAAATGCCCAAACTTATCTTCTAAACTCAGAGTTTTGCAGAAATTATACCATTTATCTAACCCACCAACGGGAAAATAGGCTTGAACATTCTATTTCATTTGTTTACGACATATATTCATGTCAATTGATGAAAATTAATAATTATTTAAGGATACTGAAATAATTGTTTTCTTATACACACTTTACTGTTTTTTCATATAAAACATGTTTCTCTTATTTTTTCTTTTCAATGTCTATGAAAAGTAAAGAATGCACTTGATTATTGATAAATTTATTTTCTTTTTCTGCAGACATTAAAAACTCGATATATAAAATCAATTTATTTCAACTCAATAGGATATGATATACAAACCTTACTGTCCTATCCTCATCACGCTTGTACCTTAACACTGTCCACTAAGCTATACATTTGGGAATAACAGTTAAATTATCATAGAAGGAAGGGAAAAAAACAGTTACTTGGAAAGTAAGAACAGATTGCAACAATTGACAGATTTGAAATGCTGTTATTTTTAACTCTGATATGAAGTGACTTGCTTGTCAATTTTTTTTTTTTTTTTGTACTTCATTATTTTTTTATAGCAAGTTTCTAGTAAACAGCTATTTTATCACAATAGTCAAGGTTAAAAAAAAACTCCACAGTTAAGTAGCAAGAAGCAAAAATCAAGAAGTAGCTACCAATGAGAATTAAACTTGTATTTCATATCCTGGGAATTCATTTTTCATGGATGACATCATAACCAATTCAGTCACAGAAGCCAATGGTTAGACAGAACACACAGTTCTACAATCATATTGCTAACACTTCAATCCAAATCTTCAAGTCTTATCTCCTTTCACATGCCGTCTCCTTTCAATATGTAGGAAATCATTGCTCTCCACAACTTACTATCCTTTGTAGCTCTTAGCACAATTTGTCTTTTCACCATCCTTGCCAGGTCTCTTTCTTCATTATGCATCCAAGAAATGTTGGATGTCCTTTTCTGATTCTAACTATAACCATTTCTCTTAGAACTTTTTCATTACTCACATGGATTTCTCAGACTCACATACAAAGAACTGTACCAAATAACAGAAACCACATCACTTGAGGACTTCCAATGGCAGTAACAGCTAAAATGAATATCACATGTAACTCGAAGAGAAAATACTGATATAATCAAGATGTTGACATTCCACACTACTTCAAATAAAAGGTTAGGAAGGAAACCCCCATCAATATTAGAAAGAACAATAACAATTACAGGACATCGGAAAACTCTTTCAGAAAAATTGTTTTAAGAGAAAGATTTTATAAATTTCAACCAAAATTATTACTAGCTGCTTGATGAATGAAAGCTGAATGCCTCTTTATAAGGAAATAGCTAATATTAGCATTAGCATATTTTTGTTACATCAGGTCATTTTTCATCTGTGAGAGATTTGTCCCGTATTCCTTGCTACATAGGAAGACTGATATTACAAAACAGTTAAGTACTCTTTTATTTCTAATGAAATTTTCCTGTTTCTGATATTTTGCTGAGCTTTCGAAAGGCATCTTTTGCTATTTCAGTGCAACTTTGAGTTTCAGTGTCACATATTTTTTTTTAATTGTTTTTACTATCTAGTGGATGTGTTGAAGCATAATAGTGACACACAGAAAATGGAATTGGGAACAGAGTTAAAATTCCAGCTGAGCCAGTTGTGTTCACTCCAAAAGAATGCTTTGGAAAGAACAGGAATCAAAATATTCTCTTCCCCATAAGTTAAATATCATAATAGACTGAGCTCCTTTGCCTTCAGGCATGGTGGAGTAATGGATAGCGACTCGGATTGAGGAATCGGAGAGCCGAGTTTGAATTCCAGTTGGATACATTACATTTACTTACGTGTTAATAAACTTGGGAAAGGTATGAATCTTCTCCTTCTTCCCCTCCTGGCTATGGGTAAATAGCAGGACAGACTAGGTTCTATAGCCTTGGGTGGCAACCGGTCTAGGAAAAAGTAACTCTGAATTCAAAACTTTATGTAGCCCTGGCATAGCGCATACTATCACAGCTGAAGGAAAGGATCAATACCATTGGCTCGATGATCCTGATTGCAGTTGAAAAATGATGATGATTGCCTTTAGGCAACATTAGACTTGCAGAAGGAATCCACATGCTGGGAAGGGCATTCTTCTTATTAAAACGTGGTTTGGCTATTCACTGTAACTGATCCCCTACTAGGAAACCTGAAATCTACTGGATCCAGGGGGTGATACTGAGAGAGAAGTTGTAGGAAAATGAAACAAAATTGATAGATAAAACAATAATAATGAATAATAATAAAAAAAGAAATATATTTTCCCATGATGCTAAGAGTAAAGGAACCAGAAATATGATTACCATCACTTGGTTTTATTATTTCCTGCTCCATTCTCTTTCTCCTTTTTGCTCCTCTTTGAACCATGTGGTAATTATGTTCCCACTGGAGAATGTTAGTTTAACCCTGGTCCACTGATGACTGAACTCTCTTCCTACTTTCCAATGAATGGCACTCTCACGTGTGTTCTAAAAATGTCAAACTATGAAATAGGTCAACATTTCTCTCTGGTTGTTCCAGCTCAGCACAAGGCTGACTTGAGCATAACTATAGTAACAAGGCTTGTACTGACTGAACCTAACTTCTGGACCAAGAAAAAGAATACAGACATACTATAACCATGTTTAACCTTCCAATGATAAAGTAAGTAGAAAATTCCCATTGGTCGTTCCAATGCAGTACAAATCTGACTTGAGTTTGACTATTTTAACCATTGTTATCTTAACTTATTTCTGAACTGAAAAGGAAAACAGATATACCCAAGAGACAGAGAACTCTGTTTCACTATAGTCACCATAAAAAGATTAAACATCCATAGTAGAAAGTCAAGTTTCTGTAAGCTTCTATCTTCTTTGTTTACATATTGAACGTGCATCTTCAGCTAAAATACGCACAAATATGCAACCTTGTTGCAACCTTCGTAAAATTTGGATCTCAGTAAATTCTTACTCTCCTTGCAAACAACCACCATCGTCGTCATCATGTTTAAATTATTAGAATCCCCAAAATTTGAATTTTCATTTTCGATACCTCATTTCTTCATGTTAGAATTGCTTTTTATTTGAACTTTCCAGGTGAAATACTTTCTGAACTTTAAAATAAAGTGATTTTACTTCATACCACTTAATTGAAAAGTTGGTAGGTATTTGACCTAGCTAGTCGAGATAAAAATCTACTTACTGAAAATGTCGAGGGTATTCAACCTAAAAAATTGTGATAAAAAGCTACTTTAAAAGATGAAGTTATTCAACCGGGAGAGTCGTGATAAAAAGAGGAAGACTTAGTGAAAATTAATTTCAAATGCAATTTCGCACATCTATTAAAGCAGAGGAAGAAAATGTCAGGATGAAACGACACGATACAAATATAGAAAATCAGCGCGATGCCTAAAAAGAAATATTTTGTCTAAGTAGCTTAACCATCACAAAAAGGAAACTTGCTTGTCTTGCAAACACAGAAAACATTTAATCTGTAGATAAACTAAACAAAAAGTAAGAAAAAACAGAGTCTTTTGGAATACATCAAAACCAGCACAGGTTGAAGACATGGTTTAACTCTTATCATCCCTAATCTTCTTCCATTTGGAATATGCAAGATTTAAAGTTTTGTAATGTAAAAAGAAAACAGCTTGAATATTTGTTATTTTGTTTTGTATTTTCACATGGACTGAATTCAGAGATTTTTTTTTTAAACAATCTTTTATTTAGAATGAGAAGAACACATGAAAAAGAAGATTGAAATTTTGAAAAACTCAGCAGTTTTTGTCGTTTTTGACTAGATTTTCATTCATCTTGTTTTTGTTGCTTTTTTTTATTGCAACACTAAATTTATTTTTACATTCTTTGATTGCTCAGCCATCAGTAACATAGTTCAGAAATAAGAAAATAATAATAAAAGAACTTTCAACGAGATTTGAACCCACATCCCCTCTCCTTTGGAGCCTTTCTCATTCAGGCTACAAAAACTAACTAGCAGACATTATTCAAAATATCTAGATTCTTTTTTTTTTTTTTTAATCATTTCACCCGAAGCAAGGTGGCACTGTCACTAGTACGCAGGCAGTTATGGGGAAAGAAAGTGAAAGTGAAGACTGAGAATAGGGAGGATTGAGGAAAGGACAAAAATTGAGCAGGGTTCAAGAAAAACGAAAATGGTGAGTGACGTTGCATTTAAATTTTTGAAGATTATAGTTATCAAGGAAGTAAGGAAATGGAAGAGAGTTTTGCAGGTAGGAAGCGCAAGAAAAGAAACTGTTGGAGTAGAAGTGGCTATTTCAACAGTAAAAGGGTGGGACCTATTTGCCAGTCTAGTAACATGCTTAAATTCATGTATTCAGGGCACCAGGGGAGAAAGCTGATCAGAGCAGTTGCCATGAAAATATTTGCAGAAAAGATAGAGGGAAGCCAGGTCACACCATTGAGAAAGTGACTGAAGTTGAGATGCCTGGTCAGGATCAATTATATTGATTTTGGATCCTGGATTTTGTCAAGAATCTCATGACATACATTTGAACTTTAACCTTCCCAAAATGCCAGAATGTTGCCAGCAAAATCTATCATATAAACATTGTTCAGTTCTTGATAATGACAGTCAAAAGTTCTTTAACAAAAACATGGACTTTGGACAGTTTATCCACAATTTTGATTCCAATGTGCAACTAATTCAATAACTGGAAGAATACAAGAAAAATTAAACAAGCTAACCCTGGTTGAATTTAACAAAATTTGATTTTTGTTGTAAGTTTGACTCTCTGTGCCTTTTTATAAATACTTTCATGGTAATTGTTTGGATGATCTCTTCACTATAGTACCTAGACTGGATGAATTTAAATGCAATACTAGACTGACAGTGAAATCTCAGCAATTTACAGTTGAGGTAGCTAGATGCAGCTGTAACATCTATGCTAACAGTTTGTTATCCTGCACTTCTCATTTGTGGAACTCTGTTGCATAAAAAGGTTAAGAAACACTGTTGTAAAGGATTCATTTGCTTAAAGCCATTTTTAATCATTGATCAAAGAAAACATTAATATGTTGGATGCCATTTTTGAGAGACATACTCTTCACAGACTATTACTTCTAATAGTAGAAGTAACAGTTTTAAGTTTTATCTGATGAAGCGATGCCATTAATATCACTTTTTGATGAGTGTCTTTCATTGTATTTTTGTTACATTTTGATGAAACTCTCAGTCAACATTGTATGATTTTTAAGTTCTCAGCAGTGTGGATCAGAAATTAAAAAAAAAGAAGGTTTTTAATAAGATTTGAACCCATATCCCCTCTTCTTTATCATCAAGTAAGTTTCTAAAAAAATTAAAAGTTTCAATATTATAAATTAAATCAGCAAAGCACAATTTTAAACTTGTTCAAATGGCCCTTTACAATTTTGGTCAGTCTAGATAAACAAGATTTCATCATGTCATTTTGTTACCATTTTATACTAGTTTGTACCATGTCTCTTCAAGATGTTGGCAATCATGGCTCTCCACTATTTCCTGTCCTTTGTAGCTCTTAATAAATATTGTCTTTTTGTTATCCCTATGATAGTTCTCAGCAGTGTGGATAAGAAATTTTTAAAAAAGTTTCTAATAAAATTTGAACAAGTATCTCCTTTCCTTATGAACCTTTCTCACCACATCAGTCACTTAAAAAATTTAAATGTTTCAATATTGTAAATTAAATCAGAAAAGGACAATTTTAAGCTTGTTCAAATGACCCTTTACAATTTTGGTCAGTCTGGATAAACAAGATTTCAGTATGTTACTTTGGTACCTTCATCATCCTACTCTTAATGCCTATCACAATTTCTTCAGATTTTCATAAACGTTTTTTCCTATCTGAGCTGATACACATTATGCAGTATATATATATATATATATATATATAAATAATATATTTATGTATATCTTTGAGACCCTGTTTTAAAATTCCATTACCAACCTTGAAGTTTTTAGACTGTGAACTCAACCAGCATTGAATCCATTCTCATCAAGCAGAAGTCCAATGAACTCGCCACCTAACCTGTACAAAGCAAACATCACATTTCCAGATGCTAGTTGTATTGAAAGCTGCTACATAGCAAACTGACCCAAGAAAGGATACAAGACACTATCAGAACTAACCTCTTTGGCGTGCCATTGTTCACCAAACCTTTGCAAACTTTAAAGAAGCCCAGCATTAAAAACTCACTACTCAATGTGAACAATACCACCATGCAACTTTGGCATTGATCACAATCACTGCCTTCTAGTTTACCCACTGCTCAAGACCTTGTATGTCAAGGTGAGTTTTACAGAGTCACCTCCAGATCCACTGATAAACTGCAAAATAAATTGTTAATTGGACCCAAAAGGCAACCATTATATACATCTTTTTGCCCCAAGCAAGGCAGGAATGCAATGAGTACACAGTGGATTACATGAAGAAAAGAATATAGGGAGGACTGAGGAAAGGGCAAAAGATAAACAAGATTCAAGACAGCTGGTGATTGACATTGCATTTAAATTTTTGAAGACTATAGCTATCAGGGAAGCAAGTGAAGAGAAGGGAGTTCCACAGGTGGGAAATGTGAGAGAAACTGTTGGAGTAGAAGTGGCGGTTGCAATGAGCTAGTTCAACAGTAAATAGGTGGAACCTAGTTGCCAATCTAGTAGCATGCTTAAATTCATGTAGTCAGGACATCAGGGAAAATAACTCATCAGAGCAGTTGCCATATATGAAAAATACCAGCAGACATGATTCAATTCTAATCAACATAGCTACACTTATTCATTCTTCTTCTTTTACATTTAGTGCACCTTCAGGTCATAAGTGTTAATGGTTCTCCACGACTTCCTATACTTTTCCCTGTCTGTCTTGCCTTCAATATGTCCTGTGAGTGTCAAATTCTCTAAGCCTTCTTTATGCACCTTAGACATTTAAACTGTCTTCTTCTAATTCTAAATATGTTGTGGCCTGTTTAGGGGCCAGAAAAGAAAGATACAGAAGACAAAGGTAGGTTGAACAAGTGTATTAAAATAATAGATATATACAAAGCAAGAGTGTCAGTAATAAGCAGATAAAAGTGTCCATCTGAACGAGCAGGTTACACTGTGTCTCGGCTACCCAATGACCGCTTTAGGAAGTCTCGCAGTTAGTATTTATGAAAGGAGGAAGAGTTCATTCTACTGAAGGAGTGTTTACCACAACAAAATATAAGCATCTTCTTTCCATTTTCCTCATTACTCACACATTCTGTCTATGGTATTCTCAGCATTCTACTGTAGAACCACATTTCTATTGCTTCAAGTCTCCTGAGGAAATTATGAGGAAATTGTCTAGCATTCACTGCTATATAGGAGAACTGAAATTACATTACTTTTCTTTGTTTCTAATGAAAATTTTCTGTTTCTTAATACTTTATTGAACTTTGTAATAATAAATCTCATAGTCTTGAGTATTATTTGATGCAACTTTGCCATTAATATCAATTTTAAACAAGTTCTTCATTCATCTTTTCATGGTGCTTTTTTAATGCAATAGTCCCTTGTGTGATTTGAACTCATATCTATGAGAGTCTAACTGATAGATATGTTATCTTTACTAAATTAGCTTGGAAGTCCAACCGACAAACTAGAGTTATACCATAAAGCTGCATCCATTCTTATTTGCGTTTCCACATTTTTTGTTTACTGTTTCATAGACATGATAATTTTGAATGTCTGAATTTCTTAGATTTATTTTTATGATTAACTTTTGACAAGCTTATCTTTCATTTTACTTTTTATTGCAAGACTATAGAACTAAAAAGTAACAAAAATTTGGGGTTGTTTAACGACATATCAACCCTTGTTGGGGTAATTACTGTCAAAAGTAAATCTGATAGGACAAAAATCACAATGAATTAATAGGTTTATACTTGAGCCAAAAAGGTAGATTTTATTCTTGTTTACAGGAGAGTCAAAAATGATAGGCATAAGTTCAGTTTGTACTAGAATGAAGAAAGTAGACATAAGTCCATTTTTAACCTGAGTCACAAGGGTGGACATATGTCTAGTTTACACTTGTGTCAAAAAGGTAGACATAAGTTCAGTTTGCACTCGAATGAAAAAAGGTATACATAGGTCTGGTTTACACTCATCCAAAAGGTAAAAAAATATGTCCAGTGTACTCTTGTCAAAAAGGTAGACATATGTCCACTTTACATTAAAAAAGGTAGACATTGGTAGGGTTTTATAATCAGGTCTCCAGGTATCATCCCAGAAGATGGACTCTTTTGGTAAGGGCCTTGCACTTCTGAAAAGGATGCAGTTAGTATATACTCAGTCTTGCCAAAAGGACAAGCAGCAAAAATAAGATAAAAAAATATCTAATCAAAACCAGATAACAAGAACACTTTATCTAAAAAAACTTTAAATAGCTTAAAACTATTATGTCTATCACTAATACAGGACATTAGACAAAAGAAAGTTGTTAAAAATTAATCATAATAACAATGTTTCATCAGCTTATTGAATATGGAAGAAAAACAGAAGATAACAATGGACATTACATTTTTGAAAATCAAATTTGACTGGAAAGCAAGAAGCTGGAAGAGAGTTCCACAAGTAATAAGTACAAGAGAAGAAACTGTTAGCATTGAACTACTGTAAAATGATGAAACCTAACTGCCAATCTAGTAGGTGAGTTTAGATTAATCACTTCAAGGTACCAAAAAGGAAATGGCATTAGAACAATTACCACGAAAATATTAATGGAAAAGGCACAGGGAAGATATGTAACAGTGGTTGGAAAGTGACTGAAGCCAAGATGCCAGGTCAGGACGAGTGATGTTGCATATTCTTTGGATTTTATCAAGAATCTCTAAATATATAGCAGGAACACCTGACAAGATGTGGCAGCAATATTCAATGCATGAATGTTGTGTAAGAAAGAAATTCTGTCAAGAAAAATTGTCTAGCACAATACAGTGAACCAACTTTTCTAGTAGCATGTCTAGCAATTGATTCAATATAATCTTTCCACTTCAAGAATTTTAACCCCTCCAGAAAAATAAACTACCTGTGTATAATGTAACTTATCACTGAAAAGCATGATTTTTTTAAACTCTTCAAAAAATTTTACCTGTGTATAGTGTGAATCATGTTTTTTTTCATAAAAACTGATCATAAAACCCCACATTACACTTGAGCATATATGGTAGCAAGCAAAACATTGTGACTTTAGTAAATGTGAGTCTTGAAGTTATGGCTTTCTCCAAATAATGCTCATAAAAACATAGTTGGCTTAATCAGGTTAAATACAAAGTAATTTTGAAATAATGCCTAAAATGAAAGAGAATGATAAAGTGCCAAAAGATATTCAAAGCAATAAAAGAAAAGAAATTGTGGAGAGCCATAATTGCCCATGTTCTGAAAAGACATGGCATCTGAAGGAAGAAGAAGAATACTCCAAATAATGCCCGTAAAAACATTGTTGGCTTAATAAAACACAAAGTAGCTTTAAAACAATGCCTAAAATTAAAAAATAGGATTAAAAACAATTTGAACAAGGAAAATATTGCGAAAAGATATTTTAATAAGATTAAAGTCAATGTCAATCAATTTTATTTAAAAAAAAATTGTTTTCTTTTCTGTTTTTGTATAAACAAGACAACTTATTGAAAAATGCTTACTACCACAACTATGCAATTTCATTATCCAAGACAATTAAAAATCACATTTTAACCCTCCCTCCTCACAATTCCAACATTAATGCAACGTTGCAAGATTTACAGTTATAGATATACCTTTGAAACTATTCTTTATGTATGGAAACAAAAATTGAAACAATTTATATGACAAAAACAAAAGGAAATGAAAAGAATTTCTATATCTTTGTTATACAATATATTTTTCTTTTATTTTTAAAATAAAAAAAAAAAAAAAACAATTTTAATACATTTTTATGTAAAAAAAAAAAATCAATGAAAGAATTTGTTTTTTCCATGGATTAGTAATATGGAAGAGACTTGTTTAGATTATTGGTGTCTGGATTAGTGGTTTATGATAAAATATTAAAACAGTTTATTTTAATCTGTTTGGATTAGCAAGCACTAAAATGTAGCAATAAAAGATATTTCTATGGAAAACAAATGTTATAAGCGAACACATTTTCTATGCACTGTCTTTATTGTTCTTTTGATTATAATATTTCAGAGGCTCTACCTTCCAACTTTCCACAGTAAACTTTTAGGAATATTAAACAAAATTCTCTGTTGGATCTACAGAAATACACAGGTCTTATAACATCACCTACCATGTTTGATGT
The DNA here is from genome assembly GCA_963932145.1 of Acanthosepion lycidas. Classification (NCBI taxonomy): domain Eukaryota; kingdom Metazoa; phylum Mollusca; class Cephalopoda; order Sepiida; family Sepiidae; genus Acanthosepion; species Acanthosepion lycidas. Next base: position 59,453,584 of record OZ010587.1, on the reverse strand, counting down.
CCTTGGAGAATTTTAGGATTTCCAACCATCAATTCTTCCTTACATCATTCTGCCTCTCCCATGATATCATTCATATTTTAAATACACAAGGTGTATGTGTGAAATCACTTAGATGCTATTATGAGAGGGAATACAATGGAAACTCAGTTCTTGAGCTTAATTCATTCCAAGAAGTTGAATCAATTTTTCCTATAAGAATTTTGATTGATTTGTTTTTTGTACATCTTATGAAACCTTTGCGAGTTTGTCAAAGTCTAAAATTATTTTGGAACATAGTAGGTTGCATACACTAAACAATGTTCTCAAGCAGTCCTCCATCTAAGTACTGACTGAGTTCAATGCTGCTTAACTTTGGCAATCAAATGAGAATCTGTATTATCAGTATGATTCGACCATGGGCGCATAAAGATTAATTACCCCATCTTTTCACAAATTATTGATTCCGAAATGTTATCATCAGTTAATTTCTTATCATTAATCCAAATGATAAACAATTTTTCCAATTCTTCAAGAGTTTGTGATCTTTGTTTAGTTAATGTTTTCATTCCTATTGCAACATCTGCTGCTTCGATCACATCTATGTACTTCAGTATCATGCATATGGTTGATGTTGACATCGAAATATCACCACTAACCCAAAGAAATGCATTCCATTTTCATGTTTCACTATTATTTGTTATTTTCCCTTCAGTTGTGTTACAAATTTCCTTTTAAGTCTGCTGCTAACATGAACTTTCTTCAGAGTCATAAGAATATATAATAATGAAATAATATATAAAAATATGATAAAATGTACCCTGATGGAGTGAATGTGCACAGTGCCAACAGAAACTAATGAATAACTGATGCATCCATGTGCTCAGGGGTTTACTCAGTTTGATTTGTGTTCATTTTAGTGATGTTTTCCTTAGAGAACCAAATTTCTGTTTGAAAACTGGGGCATATTTTTCTCCAGAAATTTGTTTGAGATAAGAGGCATTTGAAATTTGAGGTTCATCTATACTGTCAGGTTACCTCCTAATTTTTGAAACTGCTACTAGGGGAAGCTTTCTGGCATTATAAATACTCCACGATAATTACTTGCAGCCTCTTCTTACTTTTTACATCAACATGTAAGTTTCTTGCAGAAGAACATGTTCCCTTTTACACACCTTTCAATTCATTTTTTCTAGGACTTTCTCCTGCACCAAACTACACATAGGCAAACAATTCACTAGCTTAAATGTTTTCTTCATTCATGTTCAGTAACAGATAATATTCTATTATATAAGTAATTCTTTATTGTTAATACATTATCATTTTATCATTTTTTTGTACCCATATATATTAGTCCTTGTTGTTTCTTTACACTTTTTTATGCAGACCCATACTCCAAGCCTGCCATGTTGGTTGTAGGCATTTCAGGAGACACACATGTTTATCTCTCAACACATACACTGGCCCACAACAGTATTCTGAAATTCAGTAGTCGATATTCTGAAACTTACTAGGAAGAATAACAGACATGCCAAACCAAAGAATGTGAATAATTTATTCCCAGGAATCAATGGGTTTGAGTTGACATTTCCAGAAGGTTACTGAAAAATGACAGATACCTGAGGGAAGCCAGAGGGGTTAGCAGTCAAATTTCAGTGGAATAAAAATGAGAAAACTGGTTGGAAAGAATCAGTGGGTAACTTCAGGAAAGCTGACATATTACATATGTTAGATTTCTTGAAATCTTCCTGATGTATTCAAAAACACCTTCAGATTTTCAATATTTTCTGTTGTGACACCAAAACTGGAAGGTGTATTATTTGAGTATAATTGCTAATGAACTAAAATAAAGTAAATTTTATCATTAAAAAATGTGTAGATTACTTAGGTGTCCAAAATATTTGAATGATAACATAGAAATAATAAGCCACTTTTTGATTTCGGTGCCACAATGAAAAATATACCAAAAATCTGAAGGTGTTTTTTTAGGAGCAAAAGCTGCCTTCCCAAAGCTAAGCAGAATAGTAAAAAACAAAAAAATATTCAAAAGGTGCGTCAAACTGCTATGTAATATCAATTGTTCTATATGGCAGTCAGTGTTGAATAATTTCCTTGTAAAGGAAGAGGAGAATTAAAGAGACAGAGATGTATTTCTACTAAAGGATGGTGAAAATACCATTCTGTTAAGAACTAAATAGATCAGACACTGGAAGACACAATGAATTCCTAACATAAAATAGATTGAACTAATGAAACAATAATAAGAACAATAAGAGAAACGACAACATAATGATACTAATAAAAAATATATAATAATCATAAGAATGTTATGTTGGAGCATGTCAACAATGAGGAAGTTTTGAGGAAAATGAAAGCAAAAAGAAAACTTAGAATGAGAAAGTGCCTGCTGAAATTTTGGGGAATGAGGTCTTGGAGAATTTGACATTCACAAGGCAGAGAGAAGGCAAGAGGGACAAAAGGGAAACAGTGAGCTGCCAAATAAGCTTCTGCAAATGGAGAGCATAACACGGATTAGAAGGGAGAGTAATGGGACAGACAATGCTAAGACTTAAAAAGGATAGTGAATTGTTGAGACTAATGACTGGTCACACCCTGAAGGGATATGGCACATAATAGAAAACCCAGATTTGACTAAACCTTAAGCAACTCCATGACTGAAGTCAGTGTGACTTAAGAAACTAATAAAACAATATAGAACTAAACAAAAATAGTTACTAAATACATTATTTTATACTGTGGTCAAGAATTCTGCTAGTTTACTTTCATTGAAATATCTTTCTTCTTTGTTTATTTATTAGACACAAACATAAAAAAATTTAAGCAACATTTTAAAAAACCCGAGTCTCGGCATTGATCTGCTAAATTTACTTTGTTAGATCTGATGGATTTGCTATTAAGCCAGGAGTAAATGGTAGGGTCATCTGCATAAATACCTAGTTGGAAACTGATGACATCAAGATGATCATTGATGAAGATCAGAAACAGTTGGAGGTGCAAAGATAAAGCCCTGGGAACCCCCATATTAGTATGAAATGATTTGGAAGCATGCCCGTTCAATACAACCTTCATTACTTGATTGGGTTGGAATGATTACATTAAACCAAATATACATCCTGTGACACCTTATCCCTAGAGCTTGCATAGAAGGTCAGCATGCCAAACCATGTTAAACACCTTTGGGATATCTAGAGCCACCACCCAAGATTCACCATTCTTATCTAAGGCTTGAATGGATAACTTAAGAGATGGCTGTTAACATGTCAGAAAGGTAATTCCATAGCCTAACAGTACATCCTGGCTAAAAGGTGGTTCTACATCAGCTGCAATATATACAGACATATATATATATATAATGATCTGTCTTGAAGGGATATGACACAAAATAGAGAACCCAGATTTGACTAAATATTAAGCAACTCCACAACTGAAGTCAGTGCGACTTAAGAAACTAATAAAACAATATAGAACTAAACAAAAAAAAGTTACTAAATACATTATTTTATACTGTTGTCAAGAATTCTGCTAGTTTACTTTCATTGAAATATCTTTGTTTGTTTATTTATTTATTAGAAACATAAAAAATTTAAGTGACATTTTAAGAAACATGAGTCTGGCTACTGGTCAAAATCCTAAGTTGCTTTAAAAGAGAGAACGAGAGAGAAGTGCATTCAAAAATTGGAAAAATAAAATAAATAATCAAGTAGACAGACCTTGTCAGTCAAATTCAATATATATATATATATATATATATATATATATATATATATATATATATATATATATTATATATTTTGAACAATAAAAAATATTAAAAAATTAAAATCTTCAGACAGACTGGGTTGTAGATAAATATTCTTTCGCTTTTTTATTATTATTTCATTTAGATTCCTCGACTAGTTTCGGCCAACATGGCCATCATCAGGAGAAGAAATATCTCTGCTTGCTGGTAGCAGTGAACTACAGAAATGAATGTCTCTATATATATATATATATATATATACACACACACACACACACACAAGAATTGATTTTTTATTAATCTGACAGATTTTTATCACTTTAAAGGTTATTTTTAGTGGACACTTGTATCTGAATAGGTACTCTATTTATTAAACAGTATATTTATTTATTTTGTCAAACGACCTCAATGTTTAAGAAATCTTCGTAATGAAAAATTTGCACTCTCTGGCAGGAAACAAACCTGCATTCCTTGGGGCAGAGAAAGCTACTGACACAGTTTACCAATTTTTTAAGCCTGACACACCTTTACTGATTTGGCCATGAAGAGCAGTTGGTCAGGCAAGGCCAAGTCTTGTGCTTTCAAGTAAAAATTTTTCCTGTCATAGATATCTTGAGGTTTTTAATATCTACACAGTTTGGTATCCAAACATAAAGATGATAGAATAAAGAACAAGTAGGAAATGTATCTCAATCTAACATATTTCACTTTTATTAAAACTTTGTCCGAGATCGAGATAGATATGAAAAAAGCAAAGAGATACGTTTACTGGCATGTTATGTTTTTGGTTAGTTCTTATTGGTCAGATATATGTCACTTGTATTAATACAGTAAATAATATATAAATATGTGTGAGGAAATTTTTGGGCATTAAAGTGTGTAATAGTTTATGAGTGTGTACATAAAGAAACATTTGTTTGTCTAGGTGTATGTTGGACAGTAACATAAATTTATGTAAATGTATATATTATGAAATGGACAAAGTCTGAATTATTTTAAGACATTTTTATGTTTATACATTCTTTTTATAGATACAAATATTTAAGTGAATGCTTTGTTTATAATAAACAGTATTAAATAACATTTACCAGCCTGAATGTCCAAGAAATTTTCATAGGAAATATTCGCCCTTGGACAGGATTCGAACCTGCATCCTATACAGGCTAAATGGCGGTTCCATATAGGATGCAGGTTCGAATCCTGTCAAAGACGAATATTTTCTATGAAAATTTCTCGGACATTCAGGCCGGTAAATGTTATTTAATACTGTTTATTATAAACAGAGCATTTACTTAAATACTTGTATCTATAAAAAGAATGTTAAACATAAAAAATGTCTTTAATAAATAAATTGTCGGACTTTGTTCATTTCTTAATGTATATATATATATATATATATATATATATTATATATATATGTGTGTGTGTGAGTGAGTGAGTGAGAGAGAGAGAGAGAGAGAATGTGTGTCTGTGTGTATGTGTGTGTGTATCTGTGTGCATGTGCCAAAATTCAGATATAAATAAAATAAAGTCTATAGGAGTAAAGACAAAAGGAAAACTTTTCTTTACCTACTCGTTTTGTCCTCTGATTTACCTTGAAAACGTCTATCAAAGAACGAAACGCATTGGTAAAGAAAAGTTTTCATTTGGCTTTCTTTTGACGTGCCTTTACCGATTTGCCCACAATTTGTCCATTTCATAATGTGAAACGTCATTAGTTTACATTTGTTACGCCATGAGCAGATATGAATGTCCGTGAGAGATTCATGGAAGATTGAAGTTTAAATACAGTAAATTCGACCTTGCCAACCGAGCCCTCCTTCGTGGCCAAATCGGTTAAAGGCATGTCAAACTAAATGACGGTTCCGTATAGGATGCAGGTTCGAATCCTGTCGGAAGACGAATATTTTCTGTGAAAATTTCTTGGACATTCAGGCCAGTAAATGTTGTTTAATACTGTTTATTATAAACGGAGCATTTACTTAAATATTTGTATCGATAAAAAGAATACCCGCTCGGCCCGATGGCTAGGATCAAAGTGTAGTATCTGCACTTTGTGAGCTGCCGGGTTGGGTGTCTGTTGAACTCTCCGCCAAAGGGTAGCGTTTCGTTAGGGGAGGTTGACGGAACTGGCCCGCCTCGACGGGTTTGGATGGTTATTTATTTTTGGCTGGGCCTACGGGCTCGGAGATACCCACATTAAAAAGGCCTTGTGCCACATTCAATCCCCGTGGGTGGATTGATGAATACCATCTGTAAAAAGAATGTATAAACATAAAAATATCTTAAAGGAAATGTATATATGCGTGTGAGGATGACATCTATAGGCCTTCCACACACACAGACACACACACTTACATAATTTACTGTTACCATCCAATATACACAAACAAGTTTGTTTACCTACACACTCAAACACTTGTCTCAGGTTTCAGCCTGGTAATCCTCAGCCACTGATGTGTTTTCTGTTGGTCCACATCTGCTTCTTTCGTTCTTTTTAGGTATTTGCCATGCAACACCTTGTCCTCCCATTTTTTTTTTTTTTTGTAATTTCATTTGTCTTCTGCTTTACTCATTTGGCATAGATTTGCTTTGTTTTTTGTTGGTAAGATTTCAGGTCTATTAAACTGTTTCTTGAAGAGTGCTGCTTCTTTGCTGATGGAGTGGATTTGGTGTTATTATTATTATTATTATTATTATTATTATTGTGTTGTTGATGCTATTATTGTTGTTATCATTGCTTCTTTAATTCAATTTATTTTATGTTAAGAATGTAACACATTGTGTCTTCCACTATCTGATTTACCCAGTGTTAGACTGAATGAGATAATATTCAAAATATTGTCTTCTTCCTTTTATTCCTTCTTCTTTCTTGTATTTTCCAATGTCTAATTTACTCAGCATTGAACAGGATACTATAATATTCATAGCATTATTTTATATTGAAATAAGTTTATATAGTTCAGTGGTAAGTGTGCATCAGCTACATGCACATAGTTTGAGGTTTAAGTAACACCAAATTTAATTGCTCGGAATTTCAAAAATTCTATTTTAAATATTCCAGTTAGGATATCACATGGTATTGTCTTTTTTTTTTGCAATAAGCTTGGTAAAAGAAACTAGTAAAATAAAGCAGAATTGAGAAAGTAATTGGAAAAATAATAGCCCTGTTCTGTCATTCACACTTGCACTAATTATTGACTTTATTTTTAATACCAATTTTCACTCAATAAAAAACCCAAGATTCACTCAAGGTAGAGTGTAGAGTGAGTAGCCATGAAAAATAAGTGACAGAACAGCCCAACAAACAAAATTGACAAAGTTTTCAATAAGTAATAACAAGAAAAAGAAAAGAACAGGCTAAAAATAATATAAAGGAAGCTTTTTGTGGGAAAATGAAATAAAACAAATAAATAAAATAATAATAAAGAATAAAAAAAATAAAAATTTCCCATCATGCAAAGTATAAAGAGACCAGAAAAGATTTTGTGACTTTATGACCCCCGCTTCCAGAAAGGACAGAATCTTCCACTTTCTAATGAAATCGTTCGGATGTATTTTCAGCAGCCATATTCATTTGCCAATCACAACTCCTAGTTCATGACTTGAGCTTGACCATCTTTACCCCATCTTGTCCTTACTTCCCATAAATAATTTCTGAGCCTAAAAGGAAAATGGACATACTCAAGAGACATTTAACTTTCTTTCAATAGAGTCAATATAAAAGAAATAAACGTCCATAGCAGAGATTCAAGTTTTTTTTTTGTATGCTTCTTCTATCTTCTTTGTTTATATATTGAACATGCACCTTCACCTAAACAATACAGACTAAACCCACAATGATGTTAATATCCACATATTTGTTACATGTGTGCTAAAATACCACTATTTTTTGTGCTTAATTTTTGCAACTTCTCAAACTGAATAAAGGAAAATGAATGTAAACAATCAAATAAAAAAAGGCAAGGTTTTCCTTGTGGAGGCAAAAACTGTGTGAAAGGAATGGTGATACCATAATGAGCACCAAACTGTAAATTGTATATTTTAACTATTTTCAAAGAACTATTCTGACTACAACCATATGCAGACCTGTATTTACATTAGTAGAAACCGCCAAACATAGTGACATTTTACCCACTTTTAACATAAAGCTAAGCAAGGAACAGTCAAGATTGTGATTTTCCTTTTTAATAAAATTTAAGTCATCACCAGTAAATTGGTACATGGGTACTTAGTCAAAATAGGTAAAACACTATTTGGTATCACCAGTTTGGTAATGGTAACATTGGCTGGTTCCCTACAAGGAAACATTTGGTATTCATTTACTAAGCAGGCAGTATTGCTTTCACTTGAAATTTATAAAATCTTTTTCTTAAAACTATTTTTCAGGAAATAAGTTTCTCAAGTCCAGCAGCTGGTATTGCTCTTTGCAGTACCAAAAGGAGTTTCATTTGTAACCTTTTGTTTGAAGTAATATGGAATGTCAACATCTTAATGTCGTTAATTTGTCCTCGAGTTACTTGTGCTATTCATTTTAGTTGTTGCTGCAGTTGAAAGTTTTCATGTGATGTGGCTTCTGTTATTTGGTACAGTTCCTTGTTTGTGATACTGTAGTGCCAGTCTATGATGAAGGGTGATCTTTACAAAGACCCTCAGGCTTTACTCGCTCAAAACCTTTTTACACTATTGATCTTAGAAAATAGTGAAATTTCATAACCCAACATAAACTGATACCATACTTGGTACCACCTAACCAACCAGCTCCAAGTATGAGCTTAGCTTAAAGGATTGTTCTCCAGAACACCAACTGCATGATTCTTTCTCAATAGTACAACCAATTAAAAATATATGTGGTGTTTCAGTAAAATAAGCAAAAAATACAGGTGCACAAAATATCAAAATTCCCAGACAGAGTGATGGCATAATGAAATATCTTTGAAAGTACAATATTCCTTACAATTTGAATTATAGTACAGCTTCCCTCCCTCACCTGACGATTGAAATATTTGATGCAAAGATATATATATATATTCATTGTGATGAATGAGCGTTTTAGTACTGTTGTTTAACAATTTCACTGTAGCATTATTGCCTGGTAGTGCTGGCCCATTTTGGGAAAAATGAAAAATTACCATTTGCTGATGTTGATTTGATTTCTCATGGGTGCTGTCATTTAGGTTTGAGCTGCATATTCTGGAGTGAAGACGAAGCTAAGCGATATACATACAATATATTATAGTAAAATTACCTCCCAAAACAGCTTGTATGGAATATTAAAAAAAATAGGGTAAAAATAAACATAAATATTGGAATCCTCTTTACATAGACTGACCAAAATAACAAAAAACACAGGCATTTTTTCTTGATTTAATTCACAATGCAGAACCACTTAATTTTTAGCTTCTGCAAAGGAAATACTGTCCTCTTTCTTACAAGTTTAAAGAACTAACCACTGAGCCGAGCAAGCATGTAAAAAGCTGTTCTTCCCAAACATCCAAAAATAAGTTAGCTGCAACATGCAAAGAAGAATAAAAGAACTTTTCTTGATTAATGACCACAGTGAAGGTCAACTAAAAGCAATGCTGCCAAACAGTACCTAAGTAAATTGCTATCGATACAATAACCAGTCAATAAGTGGAGAAAAACTGACCAGTAAGAGCATTGTGCATGAAGACAAGAAGAAAAACATAAAAGTAGAAAAGATTTGCAACAACAAAGGGAAAAAATAGGCCAACAGAATCATGAGACGATGCAATGCATGAACTTATATTTACCAAAAAGTCCTTCTTTATTCCTTTGTGGCTAATGACCAAAACAAATGACTTTGAACAGAGGCTGTCTGGTTACAGACATATATATATATATATATATATATATATATATATATATATATATATATATATATATATATTAGGTTGGTGCAAAAATAATGTCGGTTTTTGACATATTTTTAATGTCAAAAACCGACATTATTTTTGCATCAACCTTATATATATATATATATACATATATATATGTGTGTGTGTGTGTGTGTACAGTATTGAGTATTGGCAGTAATAAAACAGTGCAGGATGCAAAATAACAGAAAAATAACTGAAATTGATACTAGTATAAAAGCATATATATTCAAACAAATATTGTTAAATATAACAGACCATTAATGCATATTATGTTTTATCATGAGCCGTTCCAAGTATCGTATAAGAGAGAAAATAAAGACAAAAACTGTCCAACATTTGGATATTTCTTTATTATATTGATCATTGATCTAAGCTTTCAGCTCACATGAGCCATCATCAGATGTGGTTATATGGGCATAACAACACAAATGTGCACTATCAAAGATGATAGCCAGTTTCATTTACACTTTGCTATGCAATAATGATTGCGGAATAGCAGATACAGGTCATAGGCTGTAAATTCATCATGTGGTTCCATGACATATATATTATATCTGATGGTTCTATGAAATACACAAACACATTATATATATATATATATATATATATATATATATATTGGCTCCTGAAATAAAAATTAATTCCAGTTGAGCTCTCTAGGGAGTAGGTATGGGTTTGTAAAACAGTGACTATTATAGCTAATATATCGAGACTCTTCGCATAGCGAATTGAGTCAGTGTCAGTCACTGAGCGTGTTTCTAAAAATAAATACGCTAAAAATCCACCTACATCCCTGCCGTGCGCCTACGGATTAGTGGTAGAATCTCCGACTGACACAAATTCAGTCGGGTTTCGATCATAGCTAGAGGCAACCAGATGTCTAGCCACACTGATGAGCTGTGAAACAGCGAAACAGTCTGTCTGTGGATGACGTTGCGTATATATATATATATATATATATATATATATATTTGAATATATTTGAAACGGTACAGAAGCGTATTAAGGCATTAAAAACAAGAAATTTTATATTATGGACCATGATAGATTTAAAATAAAACAAACACCAGTCGACCGGTTTCGTCCCCTCTCATCAGAACTGTTAACGGGGAAATTATGAGAAAAAGAAAAGAAGTCTGTAATGCATGACATGAATGATTGGACAGGAAGAAATAAATTATTATAAAAGTTATACCAACCAAGATGCTAGAAACGCAGCACAGCAAGTCCAAGCAAACAATCTCTTTGTTTACAAAGAGTAGGCTGCCTGAACCTGATGTAAAGCGTCTCCAACACCTTAAGATGGAAAAGCGAGTGCGAACTGGCCAAAACAGAAAACCAGTTCACACTGAAATTCAACGCACAAGTAGGATTCTTTATAAAGTGATCCGCAATCGAAGACCCATACGTGTTACGAATGGTATCACCCAAAGAAAATTTTTTATTCAGTATTATAGCAGGTACGTGTTGTTTAATTCTAACGTCCAACCGCTGTGTCGTTCTACCTATGTAGTCGCATCCACAACTACATTTGAAATGATAAATAACAGAGTTAATATGGTGGGGGGGTAGAACATCTTTACACATAGATGAAAGTACGGACTTAGTTTGAAAAACAACACGAACATTGGCTGCAAAATAACACTGATGTGAACTCCATGAAATACGCTTGGCGAAGGATTCACTAATGCTACCCAACCACGGCAAACGAAGATAGACCGAACATTTACCCACTGAAGCAGGTTTAATTTTGTTAAACCTGGCAGTTTCATTTCGAATAACTGAGTGAACAATGTTCAACGGATAACCATTGTTCACAAAAATCTCAGTTAAGGAACTGATTTCATGTTTCAAAGTGTCATCCGAACAAATCATTAGGGCCCTATGTGTCAGGGTCCTAATCAAATTAATCTTTTGTCGTTTAGGACAAAAGGAGTCCCATCGAGTATATAATCCAGTAAATGTAGACTTCCTGTAAACTGATGTGATAAACGAGGAAGGAGTTCTTTGAACAAGAACATCTAAGAAGGGCAATGAACCATTGAACTCCTTATCTACTGTGAATTTAAGGGCAGGATGAACACTGTTGAGTAGGGAAAAAAATTGATCCACTTCCGATTCGTGGCTGAACACACAAAAAGTGTCATCCACATACCGAAAGTAAACCTTGGGTCGGGCAGAACTTAACATAAGGCTTTCTTCATAAAAACCCACAAAGATATTAGCCAACACAGGACCCAAGGGGGAACCCATCGCTACACCATCTATCTGACGATACATGATATTGTCGAAGCTAAAATCGACAAACATGGTGGCAAATTTCATGAGTTCAACGAACACTTCTTCAGGTATATTAGGAGGAGTCAAATTACTACGATATAACATATCGCTGCAAATATCAATAGTCTCCGATAAAGGCACACACGTGAAGAGGCTGCAGATGTCAAATGAACACATAAATCCATCTGTGGCATCACAATTCCGAATGAATTTGGAAAAAGAAAACGAATCTTTAATACAAAAGGAACTGTAATGCTGCAACACTGGTTGCAACAATATAGCAAGCCACTTTGCAACTTTATGCTGTGAAGACCCAATCATCGATAAAATGGGTCTCAACGGGACACCCTTCTTATGAATCTTGGGTAATCCATAAAGACGGGGACGAATAGAGCCAAGCGGTCTCAATTGCTCCGCCATTTCAGATGAAAGAACACCACTTTTTACCCACTTGACAAGACGTTTCTGAAATCGAATTTCAGAAGTCAACGTAGAATCGTGAGTATCACTGGAACCAAGGCGTTGAAACTTGGAAGGATCATTCAATATACTTAACATTTTGTTAATGTAATCATGGCGGTCCATAAGGACAACACCCGATCCTTTATCCGGTTTCGTAATAACCAAAGAATGGTTATTCTTAAGGGATTTAATAACCTTATGGTGTTCACTTCTCCATTTCGATTCAGAGAACGAAATAGGAGAACTAGCATAAGAATGAGCCAAATCATTCAATTTAGCTCGAAAGTCACTGGATTTATCACAAGACACAGGTTGAAGCTTCGAGAGTTGAGCATAAAATACTTCAAATTCAGAAAAAATATTCTCCTTACTAATAGAAGTAACAGGAATGCTAAAATCTAGACCATGGGCCAAGATAGCAAGCTCAATCTCTGAGGGAGAATAAGACGACAAATTAACTACATTTTTTGTAGTTAATTTTTTGTAGTTAATTTTGTAGTTAATTTTTTTTCAATATCTGCACGGCGTGGTTCTAAGATGTCTAGCTGTTTTCAAAATAAGTTGAAACATCTCATCTCCAAAAAATTTGGCTGTATGGTTGAACCTAATGCTACAAAAAATGTAGTTAATTTGTCGTCTTATTCTCCCTCAGAGATTGAGCTTGCTATCTTGGCCCATGGTCTAGATTTTAGCATTCCTGTTACTTCTATTAGTAAGGAGAATATTTTTTCTGAATTTGAAGTATTTTATGCTCAACTCTCGAAGCTTCAACCTGTGTCTTGTGATAAATCCAGTGACTTTCGAGCTAAATTGAATGATTTGGCTCATTCTTATGCTAGTTCTCCTATTTCGTTCTCTGAATCGAAATGGAGAAGTGAACACCATAAGGTTATTAAATCCCTTAAGAATAACCATTCTTTGGTTATTACGAAACCGGATAAAGGATCGGGTGTTGTCCTTATGGACCGCCATGATTACATTAACAAAATGTTAAGTATATTGAATGATCCTTCCAAGTTTCAACGCCTTGGTTCCAGTGATACTCACGATTCTACGTTGACTTCTGAAATTCGATTTCAGAAACGTCTTGTCAAGTGGGTAAAAAGTGGTGTTCTTTCATCTGAAATGGCGGAGCAATTGAGACCGCTTGGCTCTATTCGTCCCCGTCTTTATGGATTACCCAAGATTCATAAGAAGGGTGTCCCGTTGAGACCCATTTTATCGATGATTGGGTCTTCACAGCATAAAGTTGCAAAGTGGCTTGCTATATTGTTGCAACCAGTGTTGCAGCATTACAGTTCCTTTTGTATTAAAGATTCGTTTTCTTTTTCCAAATTCATTCGGAATTGTGATGCCACAGATGGATTTATGTGTTCATTTGACATCTGCAGCCTCTTCACGTGTGTGCCTTTATCGGAGACTATTGATATTTGCAGCGATATGTTATATCGTAGTAATTTGACTCCTCCTAATATACCTGAAGAAGTGTTCGTTGAACTCATGAAATTTGCCACCATGTTTGTCGATTTTAGCTTCGACAATATCATGTATCGTCAGATAGATGGTGTAGCGATGGGTTCCCCCTTGGGTCCTGTGTTGGCTAATATCTTTGTGGGTTTTTATGAAGAAAGCCTTATGTTAAGTTCTGCCCGACCCAAGGTTTACTTTCGGTATGTGGATGACACTTTTTGTGTGTTCAGCCACGAATCGGAAGTGGATCAATTTTTTTCCCTACTCAACAGTGTTCATCCTGCCCTTAAATTCACAGTAGATAAGGAGTTCAATGGTTCATTGCCCTTCTTAGATGTTCTTGTTCAAAGAACTCCTTCCTCGTTTATCACATCAGTTTACAGGAAGTCTACATTTACTGGATTATATACTCGATGGGACTCCTTTTGTCCTAAACGACAAAAGATTAATTTGATTAGGACCCTGACACATAGGGCCCTAATGATTTGTTCGGATGACACTTTGAAACATGAAATCAGTTCCTTAACTGAGATTTTTGTGAACAATGGTTATCCGTTGAACATTGTTCACTCAGTTATTCGAAATGAAACTGCCAGGTTTAACAAAATTAAACCTGCTTCAGTGGGTAAATGTTCGGTCTATCTTCGTTTGCCGTGGTTGGGTAGCATTAGTGAATCCTTCGCCAAGCGTATTTCATGGAGTTCACATCAGTGTTATTTTGCAGCCAATGTTCGTGTTGTTTTTCAAACTAAGTCCGTACTTTCATCTATGTGTAAAGATGTTCTACCCCCCCACCATATTAACTCTGTTATTTATCATTTCAAATGTAGTTGTGGATGCGACTACATAGGTAGAACGACACAGCGGTTGGACGTTAGAATTAAACAACACGTACCTGCTATAATACTGAATAAAAAATTTTCTTTGGGTGATACCATTCGTAACACGTATGGGTCTTCGATTGCGGATCACTTTATAAAGAATCCTACTTGTGCGTTGAATTTCAGTGTGAACTGGTTTTCTGTTTTGGCCAGTTCGCACTCGCTTTTCCATCTTAAGGTGTTGGAGACGCTTTACATCAGGTTCAGGCAGCCTACTCTTTGTAAACAAAGAGATTGTTTGCTTGGACTTGCTGTGCTGCGTTTCTAGCATCTTGGTTGGTATAACTTTTATAATAATTTATTTCTTCCTGTCCAATCATTCATGTCATGCATTACAGACTTCTTTTCTTTTTCTCATAATTTCCCCGTTAACAGTTCTGATGAGAGGGGACGAAACCGGTCGACTGGTGTTTGTTTTATTTTAAATCTATCATGGTCCATAATATAAAATTTCTTGTTTTTAATGCCTTAATATATATATATATATATACGCATCAACTTTCTTGTAAACATCTTTCATTAAATATGGTAGTAAAGCAAGATTTAATTTATTTTTTATTTAGTTTTTCCAGTATCCTTATGTTTTTTTCAATTTGTAGGAGTAAGGGAGTACAGAAATTTTCCATAATCTTCATTGTCCCAAATGAATGAACTTTCAGGCACTTCTTTAGCCATTGTCAAGAGGGTTTTCTTTTGGTATTGTTAGCTCTTATATATTAGTAAATGGGTAACTAAAATATGCTATTTCTTATGTGTATTAAAAGCATTATTAAAAGCGAGGACTCATATAATCATATAAGAAAAGTAATACAAATTTTATACATATATATATATATATATATATATATATATATATGAAAGGAAAAAGGCTGGGTAAATAAAATAGGCTATATCTTTTTCTCATATAATATTTTCTGTTGTTGAAACAGTTAAATGTAACTGCCTCTTCTACTCCAACAGCTTCTTCTCATGCACTTCCCAACAGTGGAACTCTCTTCCTCTTACTTGCTTCCCTAATAACTATAATCTTCAAAAATTTACATGTAATGTCAATTGACACCTTCTGTTACCTTGATCCCCGTTCTTCTATTTACCCTTTCCTCACCTCCCATACCCAGTCTTTTCCATTACTTGCACTCTCTGAATCCCCTTGTATAATAGTGGCACACCTGCCTTGCTTGGTGTGAAATGCTTAAAAAAAAAAAAAAAAAAAAAAAAAAAGACTGATTAAAATTGTGAAAAAACTGTCCAATGTTCATTTATAGTTTTGATCCTGAGGTATACACTTGTAAAATAGCAACTGAGTATTAGATTGCCAAAGTACATATTCATCCAAAAAATGATATTTTTTTTTACAAATAACTGTGTTTTCTTACTGATTTCCATTCTGGTCTTTTGTGATCTTTATATATAAATGCTTGTTTTGTTGATAGCTTTTAAAACTAAATAGCTTATGTAATTTAAATAAAATCATTTTCTGCTCTAAAAATGACAACTACCTGAGCATTTAGATCACAGTGCTGGAATGACCAGAAATAAGCAATGTAAGAGAAATAAGTAATGTTGGCTGTTTTTAATAATGTGCAGAGTGTGGGTGAAATTAAAAATATTAAAAAAGGCTGCTGATGTTGTTCCCGATAAAGAACTTTACCACTTTTGAAAAATTGGAAGGAATCCCAGAGAATGAAAGTGAAATCTCAAAGGAATGAGACCGAGACACCATTGGCTGAAGTAAGCTATTTTTGTGTTAATATTAAATGGCTGGATCATTTCCAGACAGACCTCATCAATCTAAAATGGTTTAATAAAAAGTAAAAAAGAATGAGCTTTAGTTCTTACTAGAAAGCAGTCTATATCAGCTGCAATATATCCGGACATATCTTAAAATAGATATTCAAGTTAGATATTTTACTTGGTATCTTTTATGTCCAATCTTTGACCTTTAGAAGAAAAGGTTGAAAATTTATTATAGAATTAAATTCTGCCTATTAATATAAAGTTCTCAATGACATATTATTTGAATTGAAGCACTATCAATTATAATTTTTTGCTATTATTTTTACATCTTATTTCTCTTTGTTTATTTATATCTTGTAGTAATAAAATGTTGCAGTCATGTCTGAACTACTTGGAGGAAACACTATCAATCATCATCAATTCTTTTAGTAATATTTCTTTCATCTTATTTCTCTTGTTTATTTACACCAAATAGTAATAAAATGTAATATTAGATTGGTGCAAAAATAATGACGTAATAATGTCATTTTTTGACGTTAAAAAATACGTCAAAAAATGACATTATTACGTCATTATTTTTGCACCAACCTAATAGTAATAAGCAAAGAAGTAATAGTCTTTTATCTAACAGAGTTCCATTCATTAAACTCTAAAACCCTAGTTTATATTAGAAATTAAAAAAAAAAAAAAGTTTTCAGTAAAATTCAAACTCCCTTTTTTCTTGGAAACCAGCCTGTCCAGCTTAGCTAGCTGCCTTACAAATTAGGCCATGAAAATCTGACACACAGTTATTTTTGCGTGCATAAGTTACGAGTAATATTTATTGAATTTATTCAATGATTGAAAAATTCACAGTTGCACAATAAGACTGCAAAATGAAATTTTATACTGAAATCTCTAAACACTTTAATTATTTTAAACTGCTATTCTCATCTTGATATAATAATGGACATAATGTTTTTGGCCAAGTACCCTTTGGCCATCATCAGTTATCTATTGTTTTTGGCTGATATAAGATACCTGCTGAATATTTGAAATAAATATATTGATAATCTATATAATGCTAAAACACTACTTTTGTATGTATGTGTGTTCCTGAGATACAGCATAAACAATGCATAATACCCCAACCAATTTAGGAACATATTGTACATTCAATCCCTGCTGAGTGTAGTGACAAATTTCATTAAAATTAGACAAGGGGTTCTCAAGTTAGGACAGTTTTCTGTTTTTATGGCATTTTTAATAGCAAGTACAGCATTTGTTTTCAATACACATTCTTATATCAATCTGCATATACAATCAAATATTTGCATATTATATTCCAACTATGATGTGTGTGAAAAATAATAAACATTCATAATATATTCTAACAACATTAAATAAATTTAAAAAACATAACACAACATATATTTATACAATTCAGTATACCATATTAGAAATTTTTTTATAAACAAATATCTCAATTGTTTGGCAAGCATTTAATGCATGGAGATGCTATGTGGATGTGTTAATGTAAACTTTTGTAAACTAGAAAATGTTACTGAATGGGGAATAACCAAAATGGGGATTGAAAATGAAAATGGTAATGTTTATAACATCAACAAAATACAATACTCGCCAACGGTGTGAAGTAGGTAAACCACTGCTAATGATGGATGATTTAGACAGCATATTACCCTCACTTACAAAAGTGTCCAATGGATTTATGAGGATTGGTTAATACTCATTAGTATTCATATGTCTGGTATATAATATAAATATAATCTGTCTGGTTAGAAAATTGCATCACATGACTTGATGGTAAATAAATGAATAAATAAATAGAGCATGCTGGTTTGCTGCTATTACATATTGAAATAAATGTGAGAAAGAAATATGTATGTATAATTATTATTAGTTTATTATTGTGTTTGTTCTAAATAATATTGTATAATGTCAGTAATAATAACTATTACAATCATTTGTATTGCAAATACAAATTACAATGTGCATAATTAATAATAGAATTGATGATATTGTTAACTCATCATTTTGCATCATGTACTTTTATGGGTGGTCAGGGTTACTCATCTAAGAGAGGAAATGCAAAACTATCAATCTCTATAATTCACATACACACACAAGTGCGTTTTTGTGTGTATGTGTGTGAATATATACCCAATATGCGTCTTAGGGTCCTCGACAAAATCCAGAGACAAATATGCAATGTGGTTGGCCCTGATCTGGCATCTCCTTTACAGTCGCTCTCTCACAAGACTTGCCATCACCTCTCTGTCTTTTCTACAAATACTTTCACGGTAACTGTTCCAACAAGCTATTTTTGCTAGTTCCCAAGCTGCATGAATTTAAATGTGCCACTAGGTCAGCATTTTGGTCCCACCCTTTCACTGTCAAAGTGCTTAGAAGAAGCCATCTCTTCTACTCTAGCTTCATGTCTTGCCCTTCCTTTCTTTGGAACTCCCTTCCTCTTACTCGTTTCTCTGATAGCTATAATCTCCAACTATTCAAATGCAATATCAATTGACATCGCCAGATGCCTTGATCTATTCCCTGTCCTTCTCTTCATTCTTTACTCTCTCATGTCTCTTTGTTCTTGCTCCTACTTCCTGTAACCCCCTTGTGTGCTAGTGGCACTCCCACCTTGCTTGGGGTGAAAAGTTTGATATATATATATATATATATATATATATATATATGTGTGTGTGTGTGCACACATACTGTGAGACATCACAAAAATTAAAGGCAAAATGTATTATGCACAAGTACACATTTTCAGAAGTTTTTACTCAACTTATTTGAAACAACAAAATTGCAACTACACTCAGTACAAAAGATAATAAAATACACAGTAGGCAGGTGTTGATAAGAATAATTGAAAAAAGGTATTTGATATGTCGGCTATATATGTTTCTCTCTACATTCTTAATTAAAGAAAATATTTTTATTTTCATAGTTTATTAATAGATCCAAATATAATAAAGTCAAGACAAAAAGAAAAGTATGAGAGATTAATTAATACAATTATAAATATGCCAATTACATATTAATTAACACCATAATATGTATTACTGGGTATGTCACATTAGCATCTTTCCTTAGAAAAATGTTTTGAAATGGAAATTAGAAAAAAAATGCAACATCTGGTTCATTTCTATTGTTTAATATCATTAAAAATGAAATATTTTAATGAAATATATGTACAACATTGAGATTTTAATAGATAATATGGTACATCTTTTCAAAAAATATGTTACATACGGATGACTGTCCTGTGGACATAATTTGTTCACTATTTTTAACTTGATAAACATTTTATACTCAAGTAAATACAGTATGTATACACAAATATATATGTATAGATATATATTTAGAAAAATATTATGACAAATTGGAAAAAAGTTTTTGTGATGTGATTCATGCAACTGATAAAGACTGTTGATATATAAGATTATATGTTGTTTTTATATATATATATATATATATATATATATATATATATATATATATATATATGCATACAGGGTACAATGGATAAATTATGCAAAAATGAAAATACCACTGGCATATCATTTTAACAGATATATTTACCAAAATTACACAAAATATCTTGAAATACTAATGAGTACATTTATTCAATAAAATCACCATTGGCTTCAATGACGGCCTCCAGTAAGAATGCAGTAATGAAAAACAAAATGTGGGCACAAAACATATTTTATTAGTTATACAAACATATCAGTATTGATATACTTATTTTAGCAACCTCCCCTGTACACACACAGGGGAGGTTGCTAAAATAAGTATATTATGTTATGTGTGTGTGTATATATATATATATATATATATATTACATACACATACACACAAAAACATATATAACAGCCATGGCTGTTGCTTTGCAATGCACATCACATACATTTGTTGTCTCTTACCTGTCAAATCAGTTCAAAAATGAAATTGGTTTTGTCAGTTTTCTTAATTTTTATATGTTAATCTCTTAGTGATAACTGACCTTTTAATTAAGAACCAATTGTTAATGTCCAGTTTTATAGCCTGGACATGTTGTTAGTGCTGACTAAGGCTAATATTGATTATTGCTAGAAAATTTTGGAAACAATGTATATTAAATCCTACTAGCACACTCTGTAAGCAGAAGGAGTGGTTGGTGGACTTATAATTAGTCTTTAATATTACAGTGTAACCCGGATATAAGAGAGATTTTATCTGGTCCCAAATTAGAGCCATACGTACCTAAACAAAATAGACCAAACCCGGATATAAGAGACTTCTTCTCCGGTCCCGACAACTCTCTTATATCCGGGTTACACTGTATATATATCTTATTTTGCATATAATTATTAGTATGTGGTTATATAGATTTTAGTCTCTGTGCACATTTTTTTCCTAACCAGTAATAAGGTGTGCCAGAGAAAAGCAATATTGACAACAAAGATTGTAATATGAGATCTGGTAAAAACATGGTTGGATAACAGCAAAAAATTGCAGTATGAGCACTGGTAAAAAATCGTGCTTAAGACATTAAGTTTATAATACCCAGAAATTCATACACAGATGTCGTCAAAGACACATGGCACAGTGGATAAAGGCATTGGTTAGATCCAGTGACAGGACCCAAAGAGTATGAGTTCAATACCCAGTTAAGGCGGTGGAGAACTTTGAGAGGGGAATTAACAGGAGATGACTGATAAATGACATCCAGTCTACCCCAGTGAGCAAAAGTAAAGGGTTCATTTCAACATTCCAACCACATGAAGAAAGCTGGAGTGTACAACAGCTGAAATGTAATAAATATGGTGACAAAGCTGAGGACAATAGTCCGAATAATGTAAATAGAGTACAATCTTTATTTTTTTAAAATTACAGAGAAAAAATTAAACTAAGTGCACAAAAAGAAAACATTTTATGATATGAAACTCCCTCAGCAGATAGTTTTGTTGTTTTTTTTGTTTGTCATGACCTTCACCTTTGAAAATTATAATATGGTAAATACTAAAAATAGTATAAAATGTCAGTCTGGAGATACTGTTACTGAAAGGAAAGGCCTTTAGTGTGATATCATTTCCTGGAGGGCCATGCTTGCATTAAAGGGATGTTGCAAATTAAAGATAGGTTATAGTTCTGGAACAATTGATTGGACTATGTCATTCAGTTATTGTTAATTTATTGTTCGTTCTGAAGATCTTTTGTTTGATAATTTAATGTCTAATATTGATTTTCCAGCTGAATTTCATTAAGAAAATATATGAATTGTTAAAACTATTGAATTAATTCCAGTATCATATGTTAAAATTTTCGTTTTTTCTATTCTGTGTATCAGTGACTGCATTTTTTCCACAAATTCTGAAAACCCTATCCATTTATTGATGTACTATCACATTTGATCTAAGTAATAGTGTATAATGCAAGCAATAATAATTATTATTATTATAACTTGTATTGCAAATACAAATTAAAATATATGTAATTAATAATAATAATGATAGGCTTCCAAAGAAGGTGCTGTATGGACAACAACCAAACTCCAAGTATTCAGTTGGACATCCACTCTCACACTACAAATTGAAAGACAACTTAAAACATCTCAACTTTGATCTGAAAACCTGGGAAGCCCAATCATCAAACTGAAAGGAGTGGCATAAGACATGTTTCATTAAATTAAAGGGTTTTGAAGACAGGAGACTGAAGCACAGTGATCAGCTTCATCAAGCTCTGAAGTAGAGATGCCATCAAAATCCTGCTTTAACAAATTTCATCTGTCAGTGTGGCTTTGTTGCCTGCAGCAAGGCTGGGCTAGAAACACACTTAAGAAAGCACAAATCAAATATGACTTTCCCTTACCTGATTTTCTCCACAACAGCCCTAGCTAGCATGCATAAGTGTAAAACAAAAGGCACCATCCAAAACTGACCCTCATTTATCGTTCACGATTGATGAGTACACCAATTAATAATACAATTGAGAATATCATTACCTCATCATTTTGTATCATGAACTGCTTTTAAAATCAAATTTAAAGTCAACATATTTATGGGTGGTCTAGTTTTATTTTAAAGTAACTACAAAGTAAGAAACAAATATTAATTTAATAAAAGTGGGTAATATTAGAATAATATTCTATAATTTATGGAGATTATGTTCATGTGTTATTGCTTTTATCATAAAAGTTAACATATTTGAGAGCATATATTACCATTTTTTTTTTCTTCATATGCCAAAAATGTTTAAAAATGTGTCCCATGTCTTTTTCTTTTTTTTTTTTTTAATCATTTCACTTTAAAAAAGTTATTAGGTTGGTGCAAAAATAATGTCGTTTTCTCACATACGTGAGAAAACGACATTATTTTTGCACCAACTTAATATAATATTACCACTAAAATGCAAGTAGTTCAAACTATAAGTATCCTTTTTGTTTTGATTTTCCTTAAAACTTCCTCATTGCCCAAATATTCCATTCATATTATTCTCATTATCCTTTTGAAGAACCACATTTCTCTTGCCTCAAATCGCCTAATCTAAGAAAATTTTAAAACATTCACTGCCATATGGTAGGTTTGCTATTACATAGTAGTTTAACATTCTTTTCTTTGTTTCTAAGAAAATATTTCTATTTCTTAATACATTGTTTAGCTTTTGAAAGCCATCTTTCGCTGTTGCACTGCACCTTCAGTTATTGCCTATTCTAACATTTACCTGGTCTAAATAGAAAGTTTAATATTGCCACAATATAAACCAGCAGGAAACACAAGACTAAACATCTTATGTATAAAATTACTGACTAATTACATATTTCATCATTTCAGGCAGATTTTTTTCGTGAAGTGGGTTGCCATTTCTTTCTGCTGTAGACCAGTTGCCATCCAAGGTTAAAGAACCCAGTCTGTCCTGCTATTTACCCATAGCTGGGAGGAGAAGAAGAGAATTCATACCTTTCCCAAGTGTATTAGCATGTAAGTGAAAGTAACGGATTTAACTGGAGTTTGAACTCAGCTCCCTAATTCCTCAATCTAAGCCATTATCCTTTACACCACTATGCCTCCCCATCAGTTAATATCAGTAAATAAGTGTGTTTTCTCCAAACGGGGATTCTTCTTCTTGCAAGAATGTAAGAGACTCTTCTTCCCTCTCAGGTAGGTGCTTATATATTTATCTTGTTTCACATGTGCACATCTTCGGCAAAGTCAGGTCAACCATGCAATTATGTGTTTGTGGCAGCCAATGACATTGATGCAACTGGCAGCTAGTATGCCATCTCTCAGATCAACCCACTGATACACATAGCTTCTCTGATATATACTGAGTTCAAATACTATTTTGGTATCATCTGGGACAATTAACATACTACAGGAAAGATCTTATATGCTATCAAATATTGTAACTCAGAGCATCATATATCAGGGCCTAAGACAATTTCAGATAACCTTGCTAGTTACAAATAAACATCTTTATAATACATCTTAGATGCAAAGAATTTTTTATGCGCATCTCTTACATGAATAAAGAGTGATTATTTCTGGTAAAAATTCAGTTTGCTCCAGGATGACAAACTATCAAAATATGGCACTAAATAACAAAAGATATATCATTTCAAAATCCATAATTAATATTTTTATCGCAGAGAAAACTTGCAAATAGCCACATGATGTATGCAAATTGACAACTGGTTTTGCATGTAAAGAAATATAGAAGACAACAAAGACAGTGAAGGGAATAAAAAATTATGGAAACAATGAAAAGTTTATACCAAGAACATTGATAAAGGAGTGAGAGAAAATCAAGATAGGATTGGAAAAGGATTAAGGAAATTGGGAATGATAGAAAAAGATGAAAATAAAAGAGGAAGAGAAAGGAGAGAAAGAAAGAGAAAGGAGAGAAAGAAAGAGAAAGGAGAGAAAGAAAGAGAAAGGAGAGAAAGAAAGAGAAAGGAGAGAAAGAAAGAGAAAGGAGAGAAAGAAAGAGAAAGGAGAGAAAGAAAGAGAAAGAGAAAAAGAAAAAAGGAAAATATAAAAGAATATCAACAGAAAGAAGAGGAAAAGAAAGAGAAAGAGAAAGCAAAGAAGAGAAAAATGAAAAAAAAAGAAGCAGAAAAAGAAGAAGGAAAACATGGAGGTAGAGAGGAGAAGGAGGACATAAAGGAGAAGAAAGAAAAGAAGAAATAAAACAGATTTTGAGGAAGAGAAACATCAGAAAAAGTACAATAAAAACAGTAAAGATAAAGAAAAGAGCAGGGAAGGAAGGAGAGAAAAGAAAGAAAGAAAAAAGGAAAATATGAAGATGAGGGAAAAGTAGAAGGATATGAACAGAAAGAAGTGGAAAATAACAGAGAGAGCAAAGAAGAGAAGGAGTCAGGAAAAGAAGAGGGGAAAACAAAGCTCGAGAGAAAGGAGAAGGAAGAAAAGAAGAAATAAAAGATTTTGAGGAAGAGAAACATTAGAAAGAGTAAAGATAAAAAAAAAAGACAGGGAAGCAAGAAGGAAAGAGAGAAGAAAGAAAAGTGATGAAAAAAAATGGCAATAAAAAGAAAAGAGCACAAAGAGAATGGAGGAGGGAGAAAATGAAGAATTAATTATTAAGATGATGAAGATTAGCCAAAAATGAAAATGATGAATAATGATGCAAAGAACTGGAAAAGAGAAAATATTTGTTGAAAAAGAAGACAATTATAAAATGAAGAATGAAGAAGAAATTATGAAAGAGAAAATGAGGGAAAAATGAAGAGCATGGAGGTAAAGGGGGGGAAAAAGCAGAAGTTACAGTTCGAAAAAAGGAAAAAAGATAAAGAGAAAAAAAAAAAGACAAAGCTAGGGAAAAAAAAAAGAAAGAGGTGAAGTAGAAATACTATAGTAATAGTTGAAGCATTAGAGAAAGAAGACAAAAAAGAAGGAATAAAGAAAAGCTCAGATAAAAAAAAACACTAAAAGGAAAAGAAAGAAATGATAAAAAAGAAATATTATAGCAGTAGTAACAATACTTATTATTTTATTAGACTTTTATCAAGATACCATCTCTCTTCAGGATGTATTTTTTAATCATTTCACCCCAAGCAAGACAATAACATCATTAAGATGCAAGGAGTTACTGAGTGTGAGAGAATATAAAAAAAAAAACAACATTAAAGAGAGAGGACAATAAAAGAACAGGTACTGAGAAGACAGAACATAACTGACATTGGATTTAAATTTTTGAAGATCAAACTGGACTGGAAAGAAAGAATCTAGAAGAGAGTTCCACAAGTGAGAAGTGTGATATAACAAACTCTGAACACAGAACTTATGTTTACATCTAGCCATTTCAATTGTAAAATGATGAGACCTTGTCACCAAGCTAGTTCTTCTTTATCATCTTCTTCAGGACGTAGGTGAAGATGTCCCTCCACATCTTCCTGTCCCTTGTAGCTCTCAGTAAATGTTGCCTTTTTTGCTATTTCTCCCAAACCCTGTTCTACCATCCATTTACTCAAGCCCATCAAGTATGTTACATGCTGTTTTCCTCCATCCCTCAATCTGTCCTGTGAGTATCAGATTTTCCAATCCCTCCTTCCTCATTGCATGCCCCAGAAATTTCAACTGACACTTCTTAATAAGATTTCATTTTCTCTAAAAGCTCACCATTGCTTACATCTTATGTTTATGGTATCTTCAGCATCTTTCTGTAGAACCACATATCTGCTCCTTCAAGTCTCTTCTTTGTCTGTGAGTAGATTGTCCAGCATTCACTGCCATATAGGAGGACAGATATCATGTAACAGTTCAGTACTCTTTTCTTTGTTTCTAATGAAGTTTTCCTGTCTCTTAATACTCTGCTTAGCTTTTGGAATGCAACCCAATGTGTCTTCAAATCTCAATGTTGCACTTTCTGTTCTCTTTTGGTAATAGCCATGCATTCTGTCTTCTTAGTACTGCACTTAAATTTGTAAAGTCTAGGTGCCAAAGAGGAAAGCTCGTGAGAACAATTACCATGAAAATATTTATAGAGGAAGCAAAGGGAAGTTATGTTACCATAGTGGGAAAGTGACTGAAGCCAAGACGCTAGGTTCAAACTAATAACATTGCAGATCCTTTTTTTGTATTTTATCAAGAATTTCTAAGTACATAGCAGAAGCACCAGACCATATAGGCAATTATGGCTCTCCATGGGCTGTGCAATTAGCATATATGGAACAGTTCAAATACCTAGTATATGAATCTGTTACTTTAGTATAGGAAATTGAACAGACTGAGTTACATATAGTTTTACCCAACACAGCAAATTGCTATACAACCTAACTTAAAAGCTAGAGTTTTGTTATCAAATAGCTATTAAGCCAAAACATTAATCTGAAAACTCGTGTCATGTTCTTAAATAGCTCATCAGATCAAGACATTTATATGAATATCATGCCTGGCAATAAACTCATTCAAAAATATCTAGACTGTCAGCTGTATACAATCGATCTCTTAAATTAAGATGAATAAATGAAGCCTGTAGGTCTTAGCAAAGACCATCCATGTTTGAACCTTATAGATTTGTGCTACAGAATCATAAGCAAAGAACTGTCCCAAATAGCAGAAACCACATCACTTGAGGACTTTCAATAGCGGCAACAACTAAAATAAATAGCACATTTTATTCCTTTTGTTTCATGTCAGATAAAACTTCTAGATGAATAATTTTTTAATCACCTCCCCGGCCTTATTCAAACCACCTGGTTTATTAATTTTACATCTTTTGATCCTTTAAATGATTTTTTAATGATACCCTTTATTAAGACTGACCCATTTACAGATGTTTACTGAGAAAAATTCTGACTCCTTCAATTCATCTTTGGCACATAAGAATAAGGAAAGGTATATGAGGAGGGGGAAGTAGAAATATTGTTGCATTGATAGTAGTTTTATTAAACAAAAAGACATAAGAAAGAAAACAGATGAACGAACATTGCAAAGTCCAAAAGGATTCGGTAGCTGCATTCCTAAAATCAAAAAATGTTGATTGTTATTCTGATGGTTATAACTGATTAGCTGTTACGTGGCCAGCAATAGTGAAAAGGTTAATCAGGGTTCAAATCAATCTACAGTGAAAGGAGAGAAAGAGAGAGAATGAGAAGTAAAGGAAATAGAAAGACAACGGAGGTTAAGGCTAACAAAGAAAAAGGAAAGGAAAGAAAGAAAAAGGAAAGGAAAGAAAGAAAAAGGAAAGGAAAGAGAAAGGAAAGGAAAGAAAGAGGAAAGGAAAGGAAAGAAAGAGGAAAGGAAAGGAAAGAAAGAGGAAAGGAAAGGAAAGAAAGAAAAAGGAAAGGAAAGAAAGAAAAAGGAAAGGAAAGAAAGAAAAAGGAAAGGAAAGAAAGAGGAAAGGAAAGGAAAGAAAGAAAAAGGAAAGGAAAGAAAGAAAAAGGAAAGGAAAGAAAGAAAAAGGAAAGGAAAGAAAGAAAAAGGAAAGGAAAGAAAGAGGAAAGGAAAGGAAAGAAAGAGGAAAGGAAAGGAAAGAAAGAGGAAAGGAAAGGAAAGGAAAGAAAGAGGAAAGGAAAGAAAGAGGAAAGGAAAGGAAAGAAAGAGGAAAGGAAAGAAAGAGGAAAGGAAAGAAAGAGGAAAGGAAAGAAAGAAAAAAGAAAAGAAAGAAAGAAAAAAGAAAAGAAAGAAAGAAAGAAAAAGGAAAGGAAAGAAAGAAAAAGAGTATGCCTGAGAGAGAATAGGGAACAATTTGAAGGAAATGTACAGGGAGGAGAGAGTGTGAAAGAACTGTGAGAAAAATAAAAGGAAAGAACACTGTGGAAAAAAGAGTGGAAGAAAAACTAAGCAACCGAGGAAAGGAAAGGGAGGTGGGGAGGTATAGATTTGAAGAGAGAGAGCAGGGATAGAAGAGTGAAAAAGGACAGAGAAGGAGGAGGAAAATAGAAAGAAAGAACATGGTACAAAAGAATGGAAGAAAAATTAAGCAGCTGAGGAAAGGAATGAGAGAGAGAGAGAGAGAGAGAAAGAGAAGGACTAAAGATTTATAGGAAGAGAGCAGGGATAGAAGAGTGAAAAAGAACTGATAAAGAGAGGGAAAAGTGACTGAAGCCAAGATGCCAGGTCAGGACCAATAACATTGCAGATTGTTCTTTGGATTTTATCTAGAATCTCTAAATATATAGCAACAGCATCAGACCAGATATGGCAACAATATTTCTGAACAAGTAAATATTCTCTGATTAGGAATGGAGATTCATAAGTATTATTGTTCTCATTTCAGTTACCATATATAGTAATATTAGATGTTTCCTTATAAGGAAACATTTATTAGGTTGGTGCAAAAATAATGACGTAATAATGTCGTCTTTTGACGTTCAAAAATACGTCAAAAAACGACATTACGTCATTATTTTTGCACCAACCTAATAGTATTCATTGCCCGAGCTGTTAGGTTTGGACTTTTCTTTACTTCACAGCCATTAGGCTCGGATCAAAAAGTAATCTCTGCCCCTTCAGGCAGACAAACCATTTTATCTCCCAATTCTGTTTCTTTCATTTGACAGAACACAAAATGAGTGGTACTTGGGATTCAAATCCTGTGGCATCACCTCCTATTGTACCAAAGAGGGGGTGGTCAGTGGAATATCACTGCCAGAGATGTAGGGGACTGGACAATTTTTGGACTTGGCCCAAGTGTAAACATTTGAGATCTCCACTTTAAACTCTCCTTGGGGTGGGGGGAGTAAATACCAAGTGCAGTATTTGTCTTCAGTCGAACAAAACTTCATTTTATCTCTCAATTGTGTTTCTTTCTTCATAGAGAACACAATAAATAAAGAATTTTTCCAACATTCTTATAATTTTTTTTTTCATTTGGTAGGAAAAAAATGGTTAAAGAAATGACCGAAAGTGCTTGGGGTAATGGACAATATGGACAATTTTGCACTCATTCCCACCAAATGAAAAAAATGTAAGAATATTGGAAAAACTAAATCGAAAATTAAATTTTCCTTCTCTGTCATATTCAACAAAACACATTTGAAAGAAAGGTTGCTGCCATACACACACACACACACACATGTATACATGTGATATGATATAACGGTATATAATTTTGTATAATTTTATATATCCACAAACAGTATTTCGAAAAATATGACAAACTGGAAAGGTTTTTTTATCCGTTTCGTACATTAGGATTTCAATGGAAAGAGCCAACAAACAAAGCCCAGTCTGATGAAATCTTAGCAGATGAAACATATCACAAAATCCTTTCCAGTTTGTCAGATTTTTCTAAATTTTATATATACATATATATATATATATATATATATATATATATAGTCTCTCTCTCCGTCTCAACTCTCTTTTTCTCTCTCTTGATATATATATATATATGTGTGTGTGTGTGTGTGTGTGTGTGTATATATATATATATATATATATAGTCTCTCTCTCCGTCTCAACTCTCTTTCTCTCTCTTGATATGTGTGTGTGTGTGTGTGTATATATATATATATATATATAGTCTCTCTCTCCATCTCAACTCTCTTTCTCTCTTGATATATATATATATATATGTGTGTGTGTGTATATATATATATATATATATATATATATATATATAGAGAGAGAGAGAGAGAGAGGGGGAGAAACTATATTATTAGGTTGGTGCAAAAACAATGTCATTTTCTCACATATTAACATATGTGAGAAAACGACATTGTTTTTGCACCAACCTAATAGATAAGTGTACCTTCCAGCTGCATCTTTAGATGTCTATTTACCTAAGAAATATCATGTATATATTGTGTTATTTGATGATGGCACCTGTAATACTGTTTTTAGTATTGTTGTGGCTGGCACAGCACAAAATAAAAAGAACCAGATGCATAGAAATTAAGTTTGAAGAAAAGAGATTACATCTAATAACGAAATGCAGATTTTATTTTATATATAATACAATATATTTTAGAACAATAGGGATGCGGTTTAAAACTACATAAGTTAGGAAATGCTAACAAATTACTAAGTCTTCAAGAGCCCAGAAAGTAGTTGGCTTAATGTGTAAGTAAACAAGCGAATGGGAGAGGAAATCCACTGTAGTTAAAACTAAGGCAATGGATTGGAATTCATTGCTAGTCCAAGAATGATATTTTCTTCTTAAAAATGGTTTGATTAATTCACATATATATGAAATAAAAGTGTTTGGTCAATAATATCAAGGAAATAGGTGAAGTATTTACTAATAGTCTTTTCTTTTTGAGGACTGTAGGAATTTAGATTCTTTCAGTCGAAACTTGAATCAAAAGGACCGAAGTTGACCTCAATAGTTGTGGCTGTGAGTTCAGGAGGCAGCTGGATAGTTGGTATGAACTCCTGTTTATATGTGTTTTTTGGACCCTCTAGAACCCAGTAGAAGTTTCTAGAGACTTCTAGAAAATCCCATTCTATCCCATTCTATTATTACAAAATCTAAAGTGTTTGGTGAATGGGAGTTTTTTGTATAGTAAAAAAGGCATCTAGTAGCTATAGATTTAAGTCATCAAGTTACATTTTGTATTTTATAGTATTTTGAAGCAAGACAAAATGGGGCCATGTAACAGTATACACTTTCTGAACTAGAGTATATGTATTTTCACTGCCTGATCCAGGTATTGAACTTACAACTAGTAAATATAACCAAACTTAATATCCACTTGGCCAGTGTGGGTGCATTTATGGAACCTTTTAAAGTCCTTTCAAGTCCAATATCAGGTGTTCTTGACAGTTATTATCACATCAGCTTTGTACAGTTTTCAAAGTTTCTGCCTGGTTTTTGAGATGAACAATTGTCATTATTAACTTTGAATAAATCAATATATTATAAAGGCAATTTTTCATCACTGAATTCTGACAGAAATTGGAATGGAGGCTATCCCAAAAGCCAGGAATAAGTCAGACTGGATGACTGCTATAAATATCTTACTTGATAATATTCCAAGTATATTTGTAGATCTGTAATGGTGTAACTTTTCATGTTATCAATGTGAATGGGATTCATTTATCTCCCTTACACTGGCACTGCCAGACGGCAGTGTCAGTCTTAAAACAAAACTGGGAACTACTCCAAAATGATTACAAATGGTGGGGGGTGGTAAAAGAAATAAACAATCTCCATGAAATATTAGAAAATGGAAAAAATATTTTTTTTAAAATCCACATATTGAAATAATATTTAATTATTTTAAAGTTTAAATCTAAGTCCAACTAGTGTCTGAAATATGCCAACAGGAGAAAGCCTTGGTTATGTATTTAAATGACTTTAGGAATGGCACCACTGAAACCAATAGTCTGACTGAGATAGATAGATAGATAGATAGATAGATAGATAGATAGATAGATAGATAACACCTTCATACTCTGACTTTGCTAGAAAGCTGTACAAAAACTGCTGGACCATGAGATCTAAATAAGAACTTTGATCCAGTTCACAACTACTACATTTAAAATTTAAAGTTAGCTGGGCTATTAATTATCCCTAACCATCAGAAGCCTATTTATTACTATTTAGAAAGCTTTTTTTTGTAATGAAGCAGGGATATGTTCCAGATGGAGGAAAGGATAAACATAATGAAAAGATTAATCATTTCTGTATACAATAATGATACTCATGAAATAATGTTTATTTTATAACAAAAAAATTATTCTGTATAGGAATATGTGAAAAATCATTTTATTTTTTTGTGAAATAAACATATTGATATTATTATTATTATTATTATATTATTTTTTATGCAGTAATTATACATCTTTTATTTTTAAATTATGCTAATTTTTTTTATAATATACCACTCACAGAAACAAAATAAAAAAATTTGATCATTATCATAATTTTGATTATGAACAAAGATTGTCATATTATAATTCCACTTGTTTGATAGTCATCATATATGTTATGTCCTGCTAATACCTTGTAAATAATGAACTATTCCATTTTGATTTTTAGGAAAGATGGAAGACATATCAGGCACTGTTTGGTTTCAGTGAGTGAAAAAAAAAAAAAAAAGAGAGGGAAAATAGAGTGTGTGATAACACTCATTTGCTTAATACCTGCTTCAGTGAAATTGAAAAACTAGTCAGTTATAAATCTCTCTCTTTGAACCCTCTTCCTTGAGAATTTGAATGTTTTTCTTTTTGTACACCCTTGCATTTTACTAACTTTACTGTCTTGCTTGGGTTGAAATGATTTATATATATATATATATATATATATATATATATATATTACTCATATATATAATTCATGTTCTTTTGGTTTTCCGTCTCTTTAATAATATTTTCTTATATTCTCAGTAATTCCTAGCATCTTAGTGACTTTATTACCTTGCTTGGGTTTTAAAAAAAATTACTTATATATATTACTTACATTTATAATTCATGTTTTTTTGGTTTTCTTTCTCTTTTATATTTTTCTTTTTACCCATATAACCCCTTGCATTTTAATGGCTTTATTGCCTTTCTTGGGGTGAAATGATTAAGAAAAGAAGTATTCCATCTTCGTCTTCTTGGCATACAAATGAGAGATACCAAAAAGAAAAAATAAAAGGGGGAAATTAGGAAAAGAAATGGCCTTCTATAGGGAAGAGTAGTATTTCAATGTAATGGTTGCTGTTGTTCATATTGTTCTCTCCAAATTTTATTTCCCATTGGAGGCAGAAATGCAATAAGATGAGAGTAATTACAACCAGGAAAAAAAAAAACAACAAAACTTGGAGAGGCAAAATAACATAATGAAAAATCCATCTTGTGCATCTTGGGAGAGTTTAGCCATAAAATTTGTATCAATGAAATTCCTTCCATTTAATGCACACTCTCATTCTGTCCAATATTCTAAACAGGAACCTTAGGAAAGCTGACACTGACCAATTAACTTGGGAGCTGTTAACCCTAAATTGTTCACAGTGAAAGACAGTCATATGAAAGTGCAAAAGAAAAAAAGCAAGTTCAGATAGGCAACCCTTGAATTATATAACAAGTAACACAAGGATACAACAAAGTTTCTGTCACCAGCACCCCTAGATTGCTTTAACTAGCAAGTGTATGGAAAGCAATACCTGTTAACAACCGACCTGTATACTCACTATAAAATGCACGTATAAATTTTTCAGTGGAAGGAGTGAGAGAGAGAGAGACAAGGAGAGAAAACACAGACAAACACATATACAGATTCTCTTAAGTTTAAAAATCAATGATCTTTTGTAAAAATAAAAAAAATATACACATACAATTATACATATGTATAAGTGGAAACAATATATTGAATACATTGCTAGGCTAGCTGTTAAGAAAGTTCATTCACTGTGCAAGATAATTTTTCTCTCCAGAATCTATCTTACATACCTATAAGTCTACTATTCATCCATGCTTAGAATATTGCTGTCCAATGCCCCTGCTATTTACCTGAAGCTCTTTGATAAGATCCAAAGAAGAATCAGCAATATTATTGGTCCTGATCTGGCAGCTTGGCTTCAGTCATTTTCCCACTGCAATAAAGTTGGCTCTCCGTGCCTTTTCTATAAATACTTTCATGGTAATTGTTCGGATAAGGTCTTCGCAATGGTACCTAGACTTTTTGAATTAAGCGCAGATCTCAAGATCTCAATTTACAGTTGAGCTGGCTAGATGTAGCCACAACTTCTATGCTAAAAGTTTCTTTTTTCACACTTCTCACTTGTGGAAATCCCTTCCAGTTTCATGCTTTCCAGCCAACATTAATGCGCAAAAAATTTAAATGCAACGTCCTTCAGATTACTCTTTTCACTTATTATTAATCTTTCTGTTGCTAATTCTTCCACACCCAGTAACCCTTTGGGTCTTATTGGCTTTACTGCCTTGCATGGGATGACAGTGATTAAAAATATAAATATATATATATATATATATATATATATATATATATATATAAAAGGTTGGTGCAAAAATAACCGACATTATTTTTGCACCAACCTAATATATACACACACAAACAAGTTTGATCAAATTCAAATCAATAATCTCTGTTTAATTTTTACTGTATTTTTCAAATATTTAAAAAAAGATGTATATTAGTATTGAATAAACTATTCAAAATTTATGTTTGTACTGTTGTTTTGCTTCAGAATTTTCAACCATCTCGGTCATTGTCAAGAACCTTGTGTCCATGTGACAAACAAGATTTTGTTGGCTACATCCTTGTATTCTATAGAAAGTTAGAGGTTTAATAGAATCCACAGTAGCATCATGTGAAATGGATAAAGAAAGAGACTGCAGCAAAAAGAATGCATCAATATTGTGTTGGTTAAATTCATCAAATGTTTTTGGAAGAATACACACTTGCATACAATAGTACTATGCCAATCAAACTGACAGGAATTATTAAAAATTTTGAAAACCCTTCACATCAAAGGCAAGTTACTCACCATCAATAAAATCTATTTCAATTGAGGTGTGCATGTGTTTAAATACCTTTGAAGCATTAGGACATTTTATCCATGTGAGTCTAAGATCTTTTCTACAATCATATCTGCTGAAACCATGTTCATTTCAAACTTCAAACCATGAACAACATATTGCTTCACCGACTCTCTGTAAGCTTTCTAATTTCTTTTCCTTGAAAACAGTCAACAATAGTACTGGAATATAATGCATAATTTTGGTAAATCACTTTATGGGTTTCCAATTAGAATTGAACGACTTATTCACTTATTTGACAGTAAAAGCTTAACAGACATTCCTTATCCTTTCTACTTAATAGAACACATCAAAAACAATGGTAGTCAGTTGGATGCAACTACAATGAAGCTGTAATGAAAGTGGTCAATACAAAGTTGCACTAAAAGTACAGAATAAAAACTGAAACCAAAGCTACTATGCATGATCATCAGTCCAGGTTCTAAAATATGAACCTAGACTGATGATGCTTTGTTTTGAGGCTGAAACTTCAATAACTTTTGAATATGTACTTTCATTTCAATCATAATATATATATATATATATATATATATATATATATATATATATATATATATATATAAGACATTTTTTTATGTTTATACATTCTTTTTATAGATACAAATATTTAAGTAAATGCTCTGTTTATAATAAACAGTATTAACAACATTTACTGGCCTGATTGTCTGAGAAATTTTCAATGAAAATATGCGTCCTCTGACAGAAATCGAACCTGTATCCTATACAGAACCATCATATAGCCTGACGTGCCTTTACCGATTGAGCCACAGAGGATCATTCAGTTAGCAAGGTTGATTTTACTGTTTTTAAACACAATTCTCCATGATTTTCTCTCATACATTCATATCTGCTCAATGCGTAGCCAAATGTAAACAAATGATGTCACACATTATGAAATGGACAAAGTCCAACAATTATTTTTTTAAGATATTTTTTATCTTTATACATTCTGTGGCCCAATTGGTAAAGGCACATCAGGCTATATAATGGTTCTATATAGGATACATGTTTGATTCCTGTTGGAGGACGCATATTTTCTATTAAACATAAAAAAAACATAAAAAATGTCTTAAAAAATAATTGTAATTTCATAATTTATATATATATATATATATATACACACACAATAGACAGGAACAATTCCAGGCCAAACACTGATATTTTAAAAAGTGATCAATACATCATTCAGAATGGAATGTGTCGAGCAGGTTAATACTATAAAAAGAGGCAAATTCTGCCCCACCACTTGATGATACCTTGTAGTTTGAACTTTGGAAGTGAATAAGGTAAACATTTTATTCTTTTTATTATATATATATATATATATATACACACACACACACAAACACATTATTATTATATTATTTTAGTTTGAGAAATTGAGTAATGCTTTATATATTTTAAATAAAACATGTTTTTGAATTTCACCATTTCTTTTTGATGTTTTTAACATTTTTATTGTCATGTTGGCTTCGAACACGGGTATTTCTATTAGAAAGGAAAATATTCAAAAAACATCCAGAGTGCAGATTAATTTATATTTCAGTAAATTATTATATTAATAAATACTTTAATATTATATATATATATATATATATATATATATATATATATATATAATTATTTATTTAGAAATATGATTCCAACGCGACATAAGAGTTCTCATGTTTCAAAACAAGAGCCAAAAACTTCAATATAATTATTTGAATTAAATTGAATTAAAGTACTAAGCTCTGTTCCATCTTCAAGCGAAATTTTTACTGGAATAACTTATTTCTGAAGTTTATGCATTTTATAAGCATATTCATTATTGAAATCAAAATTTGTATGGTAACGGCTGGAGCAATTGTTTAAAGAAAAGGGGCGTAAGGTTTAATAATTTGTATCAACATCTTAGTTACATTCACAGACGTCAAGTTAGAGTAAGGTTTTTTTTTTGTTTTTTTTATATGCATAAAACCCTTTCAGAAAAACAATAAATAAAATAAAAAATAAATCTTCATAGACACTTAACCAGACCAGACAATGTTATCTTCCGCTTTAAATTTAGACACCCCAACCTTACCCTGACTTGACTATGTCTAGCCACACTGAAGAGCTGTGATACAGTGAAACAATTTGTGGATGGTTATAACAGCTTAGGGGTAGAATCTCTGACTGATTCCAATTCAGCCAGGTTTCGATCTTAGCTAGAGGCAAGTGGACATCTAATCACACTGATGAGCTGCGATACAGTGAAACAGTCTGTCTGTGGATGACTATATATATATATATATAATATATAATTAACAGCGTCTAAGAATTTGAATAAAACCTGTCCTCGTGGAATGTAATTTATTAGGGTCTGTAGCTTCTTCCTTTAATGTCGGTTTTCACCCCTTATCCATCTATATCTAGAGACAAGACGCGTTAGGCTTAAGCAACGTCTAGCCGACAGACAGTGGAGTTAAGAATAAGGAATTGAAAT
The DNA here is from genome assembly GCA_963932145.1 of Acanthosepion lycidas. Taxonomy (NCBI): domain Eukaryota; kingdom Metazoa; phylum Mollusca; class Cephalopoda; order Sepiida; family Sepiidae; genus Acanthosepion; species Acanthosepion lycidas. The sequence continues at coordinate 59,416,208 of OZ010587.1, read as the reverse complement.
GGTACACCTAACCCACTCATATCTTATCTTCTCTCCCACCTTACTTCCTCACTTTGTTAATTTTACATATGCTTGATGAGGTCCATCAAAAACGTGTGAATTTCTTTTCATTTTTCATTTCAACCTTTGGAAGTAAAGTCTGATGATCCAGAGCCCTGTTAAAGGGATTGTGGTGAAATAACTTATTACATGGAACCTTAAAGTGGTCTGTTTTTATTCAAATATATATATATATATATATATATATGTATATAGGTAAATGTCTATATATTTTTGTTAGGGTAAAGCAGTGGGTATCACTTCATAGAAGCCAGTCAATATAAAAGCAACTCAGCATTATGCAACCATAGCAACAGAAAAAAAAATACATTTCATATCTTCTCTGAACTCAGAACCAGAAAATCCTCCTTTTTTCTCTTTTGACTTTTCTTTCTCTTTCTTTCTGTGTTGCTCTGAAAGAAACAACAAAAACCACTGGAGTCTGAACTTCTTTGTGGGCCATGGCACAATTTCATCATATAGAAAATATTACTCTAAGAGGTAAGCAGACCAGACCAACACATTCTGGTTCACAACCACCCCCACACTCTTATTTTTATCTTTGCCTGTGACTTCTCTACAGTTATGTTCCAGAAATAAACAACTGGTCAGCCAGGAGGAAATCATTGAAAGACGTTAAATAAAAAGAGCCTACAAACAATTATTTATTGGACTAGCGGTAAAAATTTACTCCAACTGATTGTTTTAAAATGAATTTCTGTAGATGTTTATCCTAAAGATAGATGAAAAGGGCAGACAATGGTCTTTCGATTTATTCTGTAACATACAGAATTAGGGCAGACAGTCTTTTCAGAGTGAGATGAAATTGCTGTTTCTAAGCATATTTAGGTTATAAAAGACAGTCGCAAGCAAGAGCAAAGAAAAAAAGAACAGGAAAGCAATCCTTGAATGATGTAGCAATGCAACAACAAAGTTCCTGCTTTCCAGTACACCTGAATTAAGTGCCTGTCAAGGACCAGCCTGTATATCCACTCTTTGCTTACAGCCACATCACACCGAAACACTGGCTCACATATGATCACTGAAGTTAAGCAATGTTAAACCTGGTCAGTACCTTGTTGCATAACCACCTGTGAATACCAGGTTCTATAAGCTTGAATATACAGGTGGTGTAATGGATAATGGTTCAGAATTGTTAATGTTCCAATTCTTGTTTGGTTCATTATATTCACTTAAGTGGTTTGGTTTGTTGTGTTTTACGGCATATCAACCTCAATGCCGTTATTTAATGCCGACAACTTTTTTGCCTGGTAATATTTTGTTTTGTCAAAAATCTATTTCTGGTAATAATTTTTTTACAAAGTATTTCTGGTATTAAAACCTATTTTTACACTTTTATAATGTTTTTTACCTGTTTCGGGGTTACTTATTTACCCATATATGGGACCCTAATAGGTACTACCACCCCGGGTCAGGGTGGACCTGGGAACACCAGCAATTAAGAGGTGTTTCCACACTACTTGAAACCTCCTGATCAGAGGCCTTTCTGTTGGACGTAGTTTATCATCTTACCCTGGATGTGGATGTATTTATTATCATACTCAGGACACACTGACGTGCAAATAAACTTAGGAAAGACATGAATCCACTTCTTCTGCTCACAGCTATGGGTTAATAGGTAAGACTTGTATCATTAAACCATTATCATTTCCCCAAAATAATTTCTTACAATCTAAAAATAGTTTCTGGCTTTAAATAACCTGCAAAGAATTGGTAAGTCATTGAAAATAAATGAATCAATCAATGTATAGCCACTCAAAAACACATTCATCTTACAATAAAAGTAATTATCATCTTCCTTTGGGATGAAGAAAAGGAGAGAAGAGAGAGAGAGAGAACACGTACACATTCAGTTGAATTTAAAATGAATGATTATTTTGTAAGAATATACATGTATCTGAAAAAAAAAAAATGTTATTTTTAAGAACTATATGAAGGTTAATGATGTTTTTCAAAACTATAGAAAATATCAAAATATTCATTGTTTGTGGGGATATTTATATGATATCTCAGAAAGTGACCCAGCGATTTCCAATTAGGACATTTTTATTTTTATACAAGTTGTTTGCATATCTTCCTTGAATGTTTTTTTCCGAGTGGCATATGCAGAAATACGTTCTTAATATGCAAGATCCTATATCACCCACCAAAATTTCCAATCACCCATTTTCCGCTCTGTGATCATCGCCCCTTCCAGCAGCTGAAATCACCCACTGGTGGGCTAGATCACCCAGGTTAGGAAACACTGGGCTAGACATTAATTTTGTTGTGGGGAAGATATATTAACCATAGAAGTTTCAAAAATTAGTGTACTTTCAATATATTTTCACCCTAATAAATTACTTTCTCTTTTAATTAAAACATGAGATTTTGTTATTAACTGGAAGAAGTTCCTTCTCAGAATGAAGTACATTGCAAAGTTTCGCATTTTATTATTCAATTAACTGGTGCTATGATTCCACTTTTTTGAGGGCCTTACTTTAAATACTGTCTAGTGTAACTAGCATCTCATGATCTGACAATGTTTATGTGCTGGGGGAGCTGCATATTTGATTATCATCATTTAAGTTAATATACTGAGGCTGTTCAAATCTACTGAAATATCTCATTAGAATCATTTGCTTCATATTTTTTTGGATTTGTTTATTTAATAAATTTTATGACATTGAGTGATGTTGATTTTTTATCTGTAATAAAAGCTCCATCACTGCTGGTAAAGAATTTATCATTTAATATTTATCACAGAGTTGTGCAAGACAAATTTTTCCTCCGGAATCTGTCATACATAACTTTAAGTCTGCCATTCATTCATGCTTAGAATATGATTGCTGAATATAGTCCAGTGCCCCTGCTATTTACCCGGTGCTCCTTGATAAAATCCAAGGAAGAATCAGCAATATTTTCAATCCTGATCTGGCATTTTGGCTTAAGTCACTTCACCTACTGCCATAATGTTGCTTCCCTGTGCCTTTTCTATAAATACTTTCATGGTAATTGTTCAGATGAGATCTTCACTATAGTACCTAGACTTTATGAATTTAATCACAGTAGTAGACTGGTAATGAAATCTCATCAATTTAGAGTTGAGCTGGATAGATGTAGTCATAAATTCTATGCTAATAGTTTCTTTTCTCACACTTCTCGCTTGTGGAATGCTCTTCTGTCTCCATGCTTTCTAGTAAACTTTAATCTGCAAAAATTCAAATGCAATGTCAATCTCTATCTACATTCATCCTGATTACTCTTTTCTCTTTCCGCTCATTAGCAATGTTTCTGTTCCTAATTCTTCCGTGCCCTGTGGCCCCTTTTCGTTTTTGCTATAAATAGAAAAGGAAAAACTGATTGGGTAAAAAATAGAAAACAAAATGAAACATGATTGATCTTAGCCAATCAGAGTCAGTTGGACATTTATTGCAAGCCGATATAAAACATTCTAGGAATTATTCTGATTTGATCACTGAATACTGTGATGGTAATATTCGTTGTTTCCTTATAAGGAAACATTTGGCATTCTTTGATTGAGCAGTTAGTGCCACTGCTTTTGATTGAAATTTATAAAAACTTTCTCTTAAAACAATTTTCAGGAAAATAGGTTTCTCAAGTCTAGTAACTGTTATTGCTCTTTCCGGTATTGATGTAGGTTTCCTTCCTAAATTTTTGTTTGAAGTGGTGTAGAATGTCAACATCTTGATTATGTCATTATTTTTTCATCGAGTTACACATGAAATCCATTTTAGCAGTTGCTGCTGTTGGAAGTCCTCAAGTGATGGAGTTTCTCTTATCTGGTACAGTACTTTGTCTGTAATTCTGTAGCGCTAAGTTTTGATGTTTGAAGAAAGATGGTCTTTGCCAAGGCCTATAGACTTCACTTGCTCAAAGTCATTTTTAACCACTGATTTTAGAAAGCAGTTGTATACAGATTATAGTTTAGATATTTCTGAACAGGTTTGGCACTATGCATGGCATCTATATGGAAGTCTCAATCTGACAAGGCTATTTAAGAACTTGACCCAAGTTTTCAGGCTAATGATTTGATTTTATAGAAATTTGTGGTGTTAGGTGAAACCACCTCTAGTGCAGCCTATTCTCTACAAAAATCTACAAACTGTAGCTTCGTTTGATATAAGGACACAGACACCATTCATATGATAACTACAGACTCACCTGCTGTTAATTCAGCTGGCATAGATATTTTACAGTGTAACTGCCAGGTCACTCCTGTCTTATTGATATGGATAGAGATTTTGTCTGAAATGAACACTTCTGCTGCTGTGGACATAATCACAAAACTTAAATTCTCTGCTATTGATGTACATGTATATTTAGGGCTTCCTTGTTATCTTTGTTGTATGAGGACCCAGCAGCTCCAAGAAGCAAGCAGCAAGACTTGTACGTCATTTGAATATAGTGGTAAATACTTGTTTAAAGCCATCCACACTTTTCGGAAGAGCTGAATACAGTGAATTGATACACATAGTATGCCATGAGGTCTTCAAACAACCTGCTTCAGCGGGTTTTTTTTATTTTTTATTCAGAGTTTTCATTCTTCTAGACTGGTTACCAACCAGAACTAAAAAGCTCAGATGGCTCTACTATTTAACCTACAGCTAGGGGAAGATCAAGAGATGGATTCATACATTCCTTAAGGATACTTGTGCATGAGTGAATGTAAAGAAATCATCTGAAATTTAAACATGGCTCTCCAATTTCTTATTCCAAGCCACAATCATTACTCCATCAGCATCTCCATATATTATATGAAACATCCCCTGAAGATTGCAAATTCCACCAAGAAACTTCAAGGTCGGGATAAAATTGATATTTAAAAGTAATCTTTTCATATAATAATATTAATGCTCTATTCTTAATATTATTTTGATATTTTTAATATTGAGCACTATATATGCATGGTTGATTAAATAATATACACAAGTTCTGTAATTTCAGTTTGACTATTTATATCAGTGCCCTTGCCCAGCCTTTTCACACTATGGACTAGTGTCATACAAGACAATTTTCATGTGCATAACAAAACACAATAAACCTGACTGTGATAGTCATTAAAATGAAAAAAAAAAAAATTTTTTTCTTTTCATCCTGGTACTGGTTCATGGCCCAGTGGTTGGGGACTGCAGGTTTATATGACATCACCTTGAGTGAGTTGAAATTGGTTTCATCAAATGTGAGAACAACAGAATTAAAAACCAGTTGTGTAAATATACGCAAAACAATCCTTGAAAACCAATGTAGCAAACATTCTAAAGTACTTGGAAAAAGTAATATAAAATAAAGATAAATATGAGATTCGGATAATTTATTGATAATATAAAACAACTAATACGGAAATTTGAAAAATTTAATAACAAAATTGAGAGAGAACTTATCCAAATTATTTAACCAAACACGTTTGAAAATATATATATATATATATATATATATATATATATATATATTTAAAGATATTTTTGTAGGTACAAAATTTAATGATCGAAATAAAAGTATAAAACTTAATATTACGAGACATATTAAAAAAAACGGGTGAGGCAACCGGTTTTGCTGCTGCTCTTCAGGCTTCAACGGGAGATTTAAAATTAACACAGAAAAATGTACAATAAAAGAAATTGTAAAAAAAAAAAGAAAAAAAAAAAAAGAAAAAAAAATGCAAAAGGAACTAGAAACAAATGACAGTGAGTCCCAACAAACACTCACGTTCTTTGCACAAATAAGGCTTACGGGACCCGATGTAAAGTGCCTCCAGAACCTTTAGATGAAATAAAGAGTGAGACCGGGACAACACGGTGAACCAGTCAACACTAAATTTGGCTGCACAATCTCTGTTCTTTAATAGGTGTTCGCATATGGCAGAACCATAGGTGTTCGGGACAAGTCCATTCAACAACACGTTCCTACAAAAATTAGAAATCACACCTTGCCTTTGAATGGACTAGTCCCGACACACTGACATGGCTGTCCATAGCACTTGTTTTATAAACACACTAATGCTTAGTGCTATTTCCAAGCCAATATAGACCTAAGAATTAGTTAGTGTAGAGTATCATCTGTTCTGTGATGTATTTTTATGATATTGTGTGTTGGGGTTAGGAGAAGGCATGTTGGAGTAATGGGCTTGGACTGAGGAATCGAAGAGCAGAGTTTGAATTCCATTCAAGTCCATTACATTCACTTACATACTAATACCCTTGGGAAAGGTATGAATCTTCTTCTCCCCACAGCTATGGGTAAATAGCAGGACAGATTGGGTTCTATAGCCTTGGATGACAGCTGGTCTACCACAGAAAAAAATGGCAACCTACTGCGGGAAAAAAAATCTGCCTCGTCAATCATGTATCGGAGGATACATGATCGCCTACACATGTATCACGTATGGCACATAACTGTGTTGGAGATTTCATCTAGCTTAGTCTGTTCAGCAAAGTATCTGATTCAAACCAAAATGGCAGCATCCATGAGGAATCACCATCAGCATCTTTACAGACATGTACTTCCAGTAAATGGCAATTTCCTATTTTTTTCAAAATGGGCCAGCACAGGCATGAAACAATGCTATAAAAATACAGTAATGAAATTGTTAACTTAGAAAGCAGACAGCAACATCTACATTTCTGACACACGAAAATTGCATTTTTTCAATATAAATTTTTTATTTTATTGCTTTTGGGTTTTTGCTCTTTCTTCTTTTTTTATTTTTTGATAAGGAGATTTCTATTTGTTTACAAATGTATAAATTATGGATATTTTCTTTGTTTTTTTTATAAATAAATATATAAAAAAAGAAATAACTGGTTGTTCTGAAAATATAATATAAAATAAAGGAGTGACACATGACTGTCTTTAGCCAATCAGAGAAAAGAATGAAAGAAACTTGCACGAAGCCTCATACTGAATAAATCTACTTGAGATTAAAGAGAACACAGGTGCAAAGACTTAATTCCAATTATTCAGCTCGGTTTTTCTCATATAACATTTGATGAAACCAATCATAAGATCTATACCTGAAAACACTCTTCTTTCAGAAACAAAGAAAAAAGATGATTTTGCAAACATATTGACACAAAGTTCAATAATTCTTTTAATTAGAGATTGAATAGATTTTCTGAATAAACATGTCTTTCACTTCAAGCATTAAAACTATTATTTTCTTGTTCTAAATAAAACCTTCATGTTGAATTAGAGAAAGAGTCACAACTCTTAAAAATAGATTTTGCAAGATTATTTTTCTGTTTCTTTATAAGATAGTTTGTTTAAATTTAAGTTATAACCATATAATCTTAGTAAATACTTACATTTATTTATTAGATTGCTTATTTACACTATTTTTATATTATTTATTAGAATAATTGGCAAAATGTCAGCTAATTGCCAATTCATTCATCTTTATAAAATAATAAATAGTAAGGATTTCCTCATAATTGGTTTGCATATTTTAATAATTTAGTAAATTTATGAATAAAAGATTTTCATATTTATAAATTAGTAATTGAGAAAAAAATGTATTGCATTTAGTTCTAATTGTATTAATTTTTAGAATGTTGCAAATATAAAATTATTTTTATAAATAAACAATATAAATCAATAGTATTTAATATTTTTGTTGTAAATTTTAAGAGAACAAAAAAATGTATAAATTCACTTTCATCATTTGTTTAGTCTTTATTCCAATTCTACTCATTGCTTTTTTAAACAATTAACATTGCTGAGCAGTGAAAGTAGATGGGGGGAAAAACTGTATTTTTAAAACTATGTCTTATTGCGTGTACATTTCTCCATGTTTACCAAAATTAATATTAGCTTGGTGCAAAAATAATATCGTTTTTTGACGTTAAAAAATACGTCAAAAAACGATATTATTTTTGCACCAACCTAATAGTTGTTAGTAGCATAATGAATGTCCAAGAAATAAATATTTATTTTGATTCACTCAGTCTTTGAACTATGACTTCTGTGACATGCAGTCGCTACTTCGTCATTTGGTTA
>OZ010587.1:59361386-59398886 GCA_963932145.1 Acanthosepion lycidas | reverse complement strand
GAAGGTGATTCTGATACCTGAACAATAGTGTGTTTGAATTTTATAGTTGTGCTGTCATATCCTGCTATGGCAACAGAAAACAACTTTGAGTGAAATTAATAATAAGGATACTGCCACTGAGAGGCCTCGAGAAAGAAAGCAGTAGAAAGGAAAGTAATATTAATAATACAGAGTGCTAAAGGTTAAACTGACCATGTGTTACATCCTGCCTACATGAGATGGCAAGTAAATATCGAATATGATACACAAAATTAACAACTAATGCTCTGGACTGAGAAAATTATGATGGAAATCCCATTTCATAATAACATCAGTTGTAATAAATTGAGATCCTTTTAAAGCCATTTTAATGTCAGATGGTTTTGATATTTATTATTATATCATATTTTTAATGATCTGATAATTTCTGTACAACTTCTAAAATGAGAAATTGTCATTATTTTGGTTGAATTAATCAATATATGATAATGAAAGTTACCTATGTCAGTACAACTTCTCTAAAACAAAAAAACAAAAAACAAAAAAAAATAATAATAAAGTAAATAGGTAGTAAGAGAAGTTGGTCTTATGATAATAGATAAAATGTTTTGCAATTGACACTGCAGATTAAATAACATCACTTTCTCACAATAAGGACTGAAAATTAACTAACCCCACTTTCTATCTGCCAGAATTTTATACGAAAATTGTCTGTTTTGTTACATGGGAAATTCTATTAAAAGCTACAAACATTTTTTGTTGCAAGCATGCCCAAGGTTCCATTTGTAAGTTAATAGCAATAGTTTTCAAAAAAGGGTTGAAAACCTGACAGCAGTGGAAAAATACATTTTTTTTTTTTTTTTAATAAAAAAAATGTCTTAAATGTGGTCTTTTGTCTTAGTGTTTGCTTTTTTTTTCTTTTAGATACTACAGAAAGTGTCTGCATGATCTTTTCAAGTCTGGGGGCAAAAGGATGTTGTTAATCAACACTGAGTTATGTGATGGGCGTCCTAAGAAAAGAAACAAGAAGAGAAGAAGAAAGTAAAGAAAGAAGAGAAGTACAAACAGAAGAGAAGAACAGAAAGAAGAAATAAGAAAAAAAGGAAGAAGAGAAGAAAAGAAAGAAGAGGAGAAGAGAAGAGAAGAACAGAAAGAAGAGAAGAACTGAAAGAAGAGGAGAAGAGAAGAACTGAAAGAAGAGAAGAAGAGAAGAACTGAAAGAAGAGAAGAACTGAAAGAAGAGAAGAAGAGAAGAACTGAAAGAAGAGGAGAAGAGAAGAACTGAAAGAAGAGAAGAACTGAAAGAAGAGAAGAACTGAAAGAAGAGGAGAAGAGAAGAACTGAAAGAAGAGAAGAACTGAAAGAAGAGGAGAAGAGAAGAACTGAAAGAAGAGAAGAACTGAAAGAAGAGGAGAAGAGAAGAACTGAAAGAAGAGAAGAAGAGAAGAACTGAAAGAAGAGAAGAAGAGAAGAACTGAAAGAAGAGGAGAAGAGAAGAACTGAAAGAAGAGAAGAACTGAAAGAAGAGGAGAAGAGAAGAACTGAAAGAAGAGAAGAAGAGAAGAACTGAAAGAAGAGGAGAAGAGAAGAACTGAAAGAAGAGGAGAAGAGAAGAACTGAAAGAAGAGGAGAAGAGAAGAACTGAAAGAAGAGAAGAACTGAAAGAAGAGGATAAGAGAAAGAAGAAATAAGAAAAAGACAAGGAAAAAAAGAAGAGGAGAAGAGAAGAACTGAAAGAAGAGGAGAAGAGAAGAACTGAAAGAAGAGAAGAACTGAAAGAAGAGAAGAACTGAAAGAAGAGGAGAAGAGAAGAACTGAAAGAAGAGAAGAACTGAAAGAAGAGGAGAAGAGAAGAACTGAAAGAAGAGGAGAAGAGAAGAACTGAAAGAAGAGGAGAAGAGAAGAACTGAAAGAAGAGGAGAAGAGAAGAACTGAAAGAAGAGAAGAACTGAAAGAAGAGAAGAAGAGAAGAACTGAAAGAAGAGGAGAAGAGAAGAACTGAAAGAAGAGGAGAAGAGAAGAACTGAAAGAAGAGAAGAACTGAAAGAAGAGGAGAAGAGAAGAACTGAAAGAAGAGAAGAACTGAAAGAAGAGGAGAAGAGAAGAACTGAAAGAAGAGAAGAACTGAAAGAAGAGAAGAACTGAAAGAAGAGGAGAAGAGAAGAACTGAAAGAAGAGAAGAACTGAAAGAAGAGGAGAAGAGAAGAACTGAAAGAAGAGAAGAACTGAAAGAAGAGGAGAAGAGGAGAACTGAAAGAAGAGGAGAACTGAAAGAAGAGGAGAACTGAAAGAAGAGGAGAAGAGCAGAACTGAAAGAAGAGAAGAACTGAAGAACTGAAAGAAGAGAAGAACTGAAAGAAGAGGAGAAGAGAAGAACTGAAAGAAGAGGAGAAGAGAAGAACTGAAAGAAGAGGAGAAGAGAAGAACTGAAAGAAGAGGAGAAGAGAAAGAAGAAATAAGAAAAAGACAAGGAAAAAAAGAAGAGGAGAAGAGAAGAACTGAAAGAAGAGGAGAAGAGAAGAACTGAAAGAAGAGGAGAAGAGAAGAACTGAAAGAAGAGAAGAACTGAAAGAAGAGGAGAAGAGAAGAACTGAAAGAAGAGGAGAAGAGAAGAACTGAAAGAAGAGGAGAAGAGAAGAACTGAAAGAAGAGGAGAAGAGAAGAACTGAAAGAAGAGGAGAAGAGAAGAACTGAAAGAAGAGAAGAACTGAAAGAAGAGAAGAACTGAAAGAAGAGAAGAACTGAAAGAAGAGAAGAACAGAAAGAAGAGAAGAACAGAAAGAAGAAATAAGAAAAAGAGAAGAACTGAAAGAAGAGAAGAACAGAAAGAATAGAAGAAGAGAAGAACTGAAAGAAGAGAAGAACAGAAATAAGAAAAAGAGAAGAACTGAAAGAAGAGAAGAACAGAAAGAAGAAATAAGAAAAAGAAAAGGAAAAAAAGAAGAGGAGAAGAGAAGAACTGAAAGAAGAAATAAGAAAAAGAGAAGAAAAGGAAGAAGAGGAGAAGAGAAGAGAAGAACAGAAAGAAGAGAAGAACAGAAAGAAGAAATAAGAAAAAGAGAAGGAAAAAGAAGAGGAGAAGAGAAGAACTGAAAGAAGAGAAGGAAAGAAAGAAGAAATATAAAGAGGAAAAGAAAGAAAGATAAAGAGGAAAAAAAAGAAAAAGAGATGTAAAAAGAAGAAGAAGAGATGAAAAGAGATGACAAGGAGTTAGGAAAGATAAAACACATTGTGATAAGGTGGGGAATGGATAGAGTCTTGAATTGTGGAATTGGAGTGCCAAGTTCACATTCCATTTGAGCTCGTTACATTTACTTACATGAAAATATCTTTAGGAGAGGTATGAATTCATTTCTTCTCTCCCCAGCTATGGGTTAACTAGCAGGACAGAATAGATCCTATAGTCTTTGGTGGCTCTAGGAACACAACTCTGAATTCCTTGATGACCATATTTTTCTGAAGGGATCTTGTAAATCATGGGTGGCTCGATGTTTTTTTGTTTTTTTTTTATGGCACTTTGATCTGATAAATGACATGTGAGGCATCTACTGAAGGAGGTAGTATATGCCCAATATAGGTAATTGATTTATGAAAAGAAACACATATATATAAGAGAAAGAGAGAGAATATTAAGACATAAATTGTTGAGAGATGAACAAGAAAAAACAGGAATAAAAAGAAATGCAAGATGCATGAGATGCACAAGAGAAAATATGAAATAAAATTAAATGCAAGATGTGCATGAGCAGATATATTTGGGGGAACGAATTTACAAATCTAAATGTTTCTGAAAATCATTTTCTGTAATTCCCCATGTATAATACACATTTTTTTAAAAAAAATAATAAGCAAAATTAGGTGTACATATTATGCTAAAAAATAATCTTTAAAAAATTGCCATAAAATAAAAAAGAATTATCATAAAACTAAATTAGAATAATATTATTCTATGTTTAAAACCATATTTTAAATAAGAGTAGGAAATGCTGGCCGTAATGAAATTGGGGAGGTACAATTTATAGGCTTTGATTACCAAACAAGGGGTGCGTATTATACATGAGTAGAAGCATTTTTCCACACTTTCAGCACCATTTTATAGGTGTGTATTATGGATGAAGGCATATTATACATAGAAAATTACAGTAAACTAAATCCAAATTTCAAGTCAATTAATCATAGATTTGAGAATGAATTCTCTAAGATTATCTTAACCACTTGGAATGTTTTTTTAGAGGATTTACAGGATTCTTATTTGAATATTTTAGTGAAATATATGTCTCTGAAACTTAAATGGATTATCAGTGAAGTGAAGTATCTTTCCAGCAGCATTGAAACAAAATTCTTGCTTTCATTATGATCTATAAAGATTCTTGACTCCTTGTTTTATTCACAGCCAGAATAAGAAAAATAAGCACTAAGATATTTTCACCTTTCAAGGCAGGGTTTGGCTTTGTTTTCTTGCCTTTTAGCAGGGCATGGCAGAAAAGCAGATGTGTGAAGTACCTAAAGATTCCAATATGAGAGGAATGCCTTGATATTGCCCAGAAGGGAGAATAGTTGGTTACACTGGCACCTTTGCTGCACAGCCAATTATTTCCACTACTCACATGTATACATAAAGCTGATTTTGTATTGTATTAAACCTTGTGAGGAGTTAAATATATAAAAGTCATTGCAAAATTGTTAAACTAACATGGATGAGCAAAACAATAAGATACCACCATATAAATGAGCATATTATGAAACACAGCTGTATTATGAGCATATTATAAGAGCTGTATTACAAGTTATATTAATAGAACATTATGGGGCACTGCCATGTTACCAGAAACATTATGGGGAACTGCCATATTACCAGCATATTGTGGGGCACTGCCATATTACCAGAAACATTATGGGGCAATGCTGTATTACCAGCATATTATTGGGCACTGCCATATCATGAGCCTATTATAGGGCACTGCCATATTATCAGAACACTATGGGGAACTGCTATATTACCAGAACATTATGGGGAACTGCCATATTACCAGAACATTATCGAGCACTGTCATATTGCCAGCATATTACTGGGCACTGCCATATCATGAGCTTATTATGGGGCACTGCCATATTACCAGAACATTATGGGGAACTGCCATATTACCAGAACATTATGGGGAACTGCCATATTACCAGAACATTATGGGGCACTGCTGTATTACCAGAACATTATGGGGCACTGCCATATTACCAGAACATTATGGGGCACTGCCATATTACCAGAAACATTATGGGGCACTGCCATATTATCAGCATATTATGGGGCACTGCCATATTACCAGAACATTATGGGGAACTGCCATATTACCAGAACATTATCGAGCACTGCCATATTACCAGAACATTATCGAGCACTGCCATATTACCAGAACATTATCGAGCACTGCCATATTACCAGAACATTATCGAGCACTGCCATATTACCAGAACATTATGGAGAACTGCCATATTACCAGAACATTATCGAGCACTGCCATATTACCAGAACATTATCGAGCACTGCCATATTACCAGAACATTATGGGGAACTGCCATATTACCAGAACATTATAGGTAACTGCCATATTACCACCATATTATGGGGCACTGCCATATTATGAGACACTACCATATTACAAGCATATTATTGTGAGATGCAGTTATATAACAAGCATATTATGAGACACTGTCATATTATGAGTAGATTATGGAATACAGCCATATTATAAACTATTTTGAGACTTTACAATATTAAGAAAAAATTTTGGTTGCATCATTTATTTTTATTATTATAATATGCTGTTAATTTCTATTAATTTTTACTCAAATATGTAATGAATCTCGTCATTTTTTATACTTACTGCTTAGTCAGATGACATCGGTATCAAAATACATGAAATGGAATATTTAGGTCATTGCAAATTGATTTATTTCAATTAAATTAATAACAAAATCAACAAAATTATTAATATAATATCTACATCAAATTCAAAAGGTTAGTGTATTTTTGGAATTTTGTGTTTTTAGACTCTACTAATTGGACTGTTATTGTCATGGAATTAATGAATCTAGACATCATAAGTTTCAAAGGCAGACATCAAAATATTTCTTGTAAACTTCAACATTTTAATCAGTCATATTCAATATAAATGATATAATCAAATTACTTTATAGTTCTCAAAGCAATATCTAACGATAATAATGAAAAACATTCAGTTGCATATTGATCCATTCAAATTAATTTCCTTGTCTTTGTTGCTTTTCTTCACATTGTTTTCAACATTATATCCTCTGGCCTTTCTTAGCTGTGCGTTGTATTTTCCAATGTCAAGCCTTGATTTGGATTTCCACTCCTATAATTATCATGTCTGGCACCGTTCCTTGTGAGTTCTTTGAAGTATTCCTTTCACAGAGCCTATACCTTACCTAATAGTATTTCAACACACATGCACCATATGCTGAACTCTTACCTGGCCATATATGAATCGTGGGCATGCAAGGTCTTAGATAATGAGTATAATATCAAAGCTGTAGGGAACCAACCACAACTAGTACCTCTCCCATTACATGAAATTGGAAATGGTCAAAGATAATCCCTGATAATTACCAATTTAGTACTAAGCTTAAATTCATAGAAGGTACTAAATAAGAAAGCTCATCTGAACAGTTGCATGAAAATATTCATAGAAAGGTTACAGTGAAGCTTACTCACATCAATAGATGCTTGAAGAAGGTGTGTGGCTGAAATGCTTTGATAAAAACAACAAAGATGAGGACATCAGTCTGAATTCAAATAGTGTTATTCAGAAATACCCAGGAAAATTTCAGTTTTTCTATTTTAATTTTCTGATGAATCAACTTGTGGAAATTCCCTATTGCATTGTTAAATATTTGAGCTTAACAAATTTAATAAAATATTACAATAACAATCATAAATATGAATGCAGGTTATTAATTCAAGAAGTAAGAGGGTACAAATAAAAAGATAAAAAATGACATGATTTTCAACTTTAATAAAGCAGATGTCAAATACATGAGAGTGTTATCACTTCCTCTATCTTCCCTTTCTTTCTTTTCCCTAAAAGCAAACAGTGCCTTTGATATATATCTTCTCCTATATGCCAAGTCATTTCAGGATAAGAATAAACGTAGCTCTTCACAGCTTCCTATTCTTCATAGCAACGTTTGTATTTTTACTATTATTTCCCTTTTTGGTTCAGTCAACACACGCTTGTTAGTTAGGTGACTTGATGCTTTCCCCTGTTCCTTTTGCCTTCCATAAGTCCTGTGAGTGTCAAATTCTCCTGGCCTTTTTTCTCATAAAATGCCCCAGAAATTTCAGCTGCCTTTTTCTGATTTTAAGTATAACTGTCCTTTTAGCTTCCGTTTTCCTTAAAAATTATTCACTGCTTCCATGCTCTGTCCATGGCATTCTCAGCATTCTTCTGGAAGGAAAATTACATGACCTCCTAGACAAGGTAGTAAAGGAAAGTGGGAAGAAAGGACTAACCATCAAGTGTAAGAGAAGAAAATATGTGGCTGTCAACAAGAGAGAAGGCCCAAGATGCTAGCTATGAATTGGAGATTTCAAAATCAAACAAATACACAAGTTTAAATATCTGGGACGTGTTTTAACAGATGAAGGAAAATGTGAAAGTGAAACCCAAAAGCACATTGGAATAGCAAAAGATGTCTTTCTGTGGGGAAAAAAGGAATGGCTTACCTCCCCAACGCCCTCGCGTCTGTCTGGCCTGTGGGTTACGAAAGGAAAGGATCCAAGATGGCGTCCGTGACTTTTAATATTTACGGTCTCGTGCGGTCACGCAAAGTCGCGTTACACGCATGGTAATGAGGTGTTTCTGGACTCCATAAAAGCAGGAAAAAAAATGAACAGGACACCATTTTTTTCACCAGTGTTCGGTGTACATGGCTTTGCGTTGCAGCGTGTGAGACATTTTCCGACGGAAAGAGTTGCGTCCCTTTCACCCTTGAATTTGACACCCTTGCTACACTTTCCAAAGTCAAACAGAGTATTATGAAACAAGAAACTTTCATTAGAAACAAAGAAAGAATGCTGAACTGCAATGTAATACCAACCCTCCTACATAGTAGTGGATAAAGACAGTTTCTGCAGAAATGATGAGAAAACTTTAGGATGCAAGAGAATACATCAGTCAGTTATGTGCCATGTGTGATGCATGCTTAGGTGATCATGTATCTTTCAAGACATGACTAGCAGTAGGTTGCCATCCCCGGTCTGTCCTGCTATTTACCCACAGCCGGGGGAGGGAGAATAGAATTCATACCTTTCCCAAGGGTATTAGCACATCAGTCAGTCAGTTATGTGCCATGCATGATTGCCAATCATGCATCTTACAAGACCTGACTAACAAGGCAGTAGGTTGCCATTTCTTTCTGCAGTAGACCAGTTGCCATCCAAGGCTATAGAACCTGGTCTGTCCTGCTATTTACCCATAGCTGGGGGAGGGGGCAGAGAAGAAGAGGTTCAAATACCTTTCCCAAGGGTATTAGCACGTAAGTGAATGTAATGGATTCAACTGGAATTTGGACTTGGCTTTTCAATCTGAGCTGCTATCCATTACTCCACCGTGCCTCCTATAAGAGAGTATATGGTTCTACAAAAAGATGCTGATATTGCCACAGATGGAGAAGGTTTCTCATTATCTTTCTTTCTTCTTCTTACCCTCTTTCTCTCTCTCTATGCTTTTCTTCTCAATTCTTTTCTACCTTTTTTTTCTCAGTCAGAAACTACAAATAATTTCAGTCCTGGAACGGATCCTCTCATCTTAGCGAGAAAAAATCCTAATAGTCTTCCAAACAAACAAGCAGAATAAATATAACAATTCCTATAAATCGGTTTTCACATCTTGTTTCTATCACCTTTTGGCTCCTGTTATCTTCCTTAAGTGTTTGTCATATTTGATAAAATTCCAGAAATATTAACTTAGGCTTTTTATTTGATCCATAGAGTTCACCGGTCATAAAACATTGTAATAAAAAACGACAAATCTATACAGAGTTTAAAATGAATGTCGTATCATATCTATCCCAGCAAGCAAAACACCTGTTGTTCAAAATTTAATTTTAGTTGTCATTGTCAATACAGTGTAGCGTTCAAAGTGATGTCATCTATTAGTCAGCTGTTTATGATAAGTGCTCTGTAATGTTCACATGATTGGGCGCAAAAATGTTCACGGTTCAAGTGTTATTTGCTTAGTATGTCAGGAAGCCAAAGTTTATATTAAAAGCGGCAATAAAATGAAGAAAGGCTGAAAAAACAATTAATAATAAAAAATACCTCATCTGAGAATGCAAAATAATTTAAGTAATAAGAATAAAAAATAAAATTTAAAATAACAAAATTTTAAAAAATAACATAATAAAAAAAAATAAAGTTCAAATTCTGGCCAAAATCAAATGTCCTGAGGAAAAGCATGAATGAATCCATCTCTTCTCTCACCTATGAGTTAAACAGCAACCAAACTGTGCTCTGTAGTCTTGTTTG
The DNA here is from genome assembly GCA_963932145.1 of Acanthosepion lycidas. NCBI lineage: Eukaryota > Metazoa > Mollusca > Cephalopoda > Sepiida > Sepiidae > Acanthosepion > Acanthosepion lycidas. Next base: position 59,389,360 of record OZ010587.1, on the reverse strand, counting down.
GCAGCCAATCTAAGAGAATTATAAGTAGATACATAAAATTTTAAAAAAAAGCATAATAAAGTAAAAAAATAATCAATAAAATAGTGTAAGAGAAGTTGGAGTGTCTGTCATTGGATTGATAGATCGTAAATACATGGATAAAGACATGTAACTATGAAAAGTTACTTGGAGGAACAAATCACACAAAATTGTCAAGAACCATGACCATTTGCATAATTTAGATGACAATTTACAATTTATCCATTGCAACGTATATATATATATATATATATATATATATATATATATATATAATTATTTATTTAAAAATATGATTCCAACACGCTACATAAGAGGTCTCATGTTTCAAAACAAGAGCCGAAAACTTCAAAATAATATTTGAATTAACTTGAGTTAAAGTAGGCTCTGTTCCATCTTCAAGCGAAATTTTTTGGCACCTGAAAAAAAAAAAAAAAAAAATAGGACACCTAAAGTAAAATGGAAAATCATTAACAGGACTAGAACTTGCAAAACTTGGGATGACCCATGCCCTTTGTGCCTCCATGAGAAACTACACATTATTAAGCTCCTAAACAATAAAAACCTATTAAACAACCGGCAAGAATTAACGGTTTTCTGCCGACATAACCGAACTTACGCTCTGAATAACTAGCCTAAAACACGCATACTAAAAAATACATTTTAAAATCCATAGCCCATATACATAGTTTTAATTACCTACAAAAATTGATAACCCTTTATGAAGTTGTCAAATAACAAACGTTACGGCCTTTTCATATACATAAATCCCTTTCAGAAAGAGATATAATAAAAGAATAAAATAAAAATAAATAAATAAATCTCCGTAGACGCTCAAGCCAGACTATGCAAAAACTTCCTCCGTCGTAAATTTAGCCACCCCCACCTTAGCGTGACCCGACATCTATGAAAGTAACTCTATACTGATACAAATTATTAACACCCCACCCCTGCCGATTCTAAACAATCCGCCCTTGATGTTACCATGGAAATTTTTGATTTCAATTCTGACCATACTATTAAAACTCGTAAATTTCAGAAATAAGTCATTCCCAAAAAATTTCGCTTGAAGATGGAACAGAGCCTACTTTAACTCAAATTAATTCAAATATTATTTTGAATTTTTCGGCTCTTGTTTTGAAACATGAGACCTCTTATGTAGCGTGTTGGAATCATATTTTTAAATAAATAATTATATTTATGCTCTACTTTCGTATCGAGCACTATTTTTTAAAAATAATTACAAAAATACTAAGGAACTTTGGATTATTTACCAAACCAGTTTCTTTCCTATTTTCTACAATATCTTCACACACATATATATATATATATATATATTTCCTCTCAATTCGTTGTTGGAAGTTTTACCTGATGATCCTGAATCCTTAAAAAAGGATTTAGGTGAAATAAATTATATATATATATATATATATATATGTGTGTGTGTATAGATGTCATGAATATTCAGAAATATCTAAAAAATCTGCTGTATACAAATGCTTTCTTAGATCAGTGTTTATAAATGGCTTTGAGAGAATGAAGCCTGAGGATCTTAGTAAAAGTTATCATTTCTCAAACATTGTGGACTGGTGTTACAGAATCACAAAGAACCATATCAAATGACATTTGAGGACTTTCAACACTGGCAACAGTTAAAATGGACAGCACATATAACTAACTTGGAGAGAAAATAATGACAAGATGAAGATGTTGACATTCCACACTATTTCAAACTACACGTTAGGAAGGAAACCCTCACCAATACTGGAAAGAGTGAAAAAAAAACAAAAAAACTTGACTTGAGAAACATTTTCCTGAAAAATTATTATTAAGCATTGATAAAGAGGAATGGTAAAGAGTCAAACATTATTTAGAACTCCAAAAGACTAGAAGTTATGAAGAGTAAGGATTATCTACATTCTGAACAATCATGACATATAGAAAAAGTAATAATATTTTCAGCATTTCAAGTTGCTTGAGAAATTCACATGTACACTCATAATTTTTTATTTTTTCTATAAAATCAGTTAATAAAATAGCAAATTTTGTTTGAGTTTGTCAAAAATAATAAAATTATTTAATAGATTTTTATTTATTTCAATCAGTCTTCATTTTTTAATTTCAAATGTGATTTATAAACATTTAGGAAATAAATAAACAGCAGAAAATAAGTTAAATTTGTCAATAAAAAAATGTTTTCAGATTTTATTTGTTTTTCCATTTTCCTTCATCAAATCTTGTGGACTTGCAATACAGAATCACAAACAAAGAACTGTACTAGATGAGAGAAACCACTTCACTTGAGGACTTTCAACAGCAGCAACAACTAAAATGCATAGCACATGAAACTCAAAGAGAAAATAATGACATAATCAAAATGTTGACATTCCACACTACTTCAAGTAAAAGGTTAAGAAGGAACTGCCCATCAGTACTGGAAATAGCAATCTGGACTCGAGAAACCTATTTTCCTGAAAAATTATTTTTAAGAGAAAAATTTTATAAATTCCAACCAAAAATAGTACTGGCTGTTTGGTCAATGTAGACCAAATATTTCCTTATAAGGAAATGGCTAATAATACTATTACCATTGGGTGAGTGTGTTTGAATTTTTTCTTGCTTTATCTGACAAGAGAGAATTCTTATATTTGTTAATATTGGATTATCATTAGCAACATTCATAAAAATGAATGACTGAATATGGACTTTGAAAAAATGAAAGCAAAATTAACAAAGACTTTGTAAAATGAACAATCAAGAATAAGCAACCAAAATAATAATAAAAAAAAAAATTATGAATCTTGTTTCTGCACTTCAAATAAAACAGCCAGTTACTTGTTGTTTAAAACATTCATCTCACAACCTTTGAATGATATGCTGTCGTGCATTCAAATTGTTATTAGCTGAGTGGCAGGCGCAAGTTATAATCCTGAATAAAATGTCGGCTGTGTGATAATTTTCACCTTCAGTCAATGCACAAATCAATCATCTAATACAATTATTTTAAAAATGCATTGCAGTTCGTCGTGTATTCCTGTCTTGATACTTTCAAAATCATTTTATTCATTTATTTATTAAGATTATTTCTTAGGAAAGAAAAAAACAAAAAAAAAACTTTTCCTTTTATTTTCTTTTTCACTTTTCCTCTTATGACAACATTGTTGATACAGCAATTAAAATAAAAGTTTATAATTAAAATAAATAAAAGGAATAAAGAAAACACCATCTTCCTTAAAATAATACTTTCGCTTGTTCATTTAATGAATACTGGACAAACAGATGAATAAGAGACTTGAAACAACAGTAATGAGATTCTACAGAAGGATGCTGAGAATACAATGAACTGAATATGTGAGCAATATGGAAGCTTTGAAGAAAATAAAAATGAGAACAGCCTTAAAATCAGAAAGAACAAGAAATTTGTTTGAGAAATTATGAGGAAACAAAGCCTGGAAAATTTAAAACTCACAGTATATATTGAAAGGAAGCATGGCAAAAAAAATGAAAATAGTAATCAACCTAAAAAGTTTGGGTGAATGGGGGACAAAGCAGAGACCAGGAGGAATGGTGAAGAGTCAAAGGTTACTTTGAGCTACCAAGGAGAAGAAGATGAGGAGAACCATGATAGCTTCAGTCTTGAATGGGCACAATACACAAAAGAAGATTCCTGAAAAATTTTCAATCATCTGTCAGTTAATATAATTTTTATTTTAAAAACATCGATTTGCATTATAATATCTGATATGGCATCTATATGTTTATGTACATATACTTATATCTTTCACAAAATTTGAGCTATCTCAAAAACAGGTAACCAGCTGCTTTATTTGAAGTGCAGAAAGAAGATTCATAATTGTTTTATTTTTTTTTTTTTTTGGTTGCTTATTCTTGATTGTTCATTTTACAAAGTCTTTGTTAATTTTGCTTTAATTTTCTCAAAGTCCATATTCAGTCATTCATTTTTACCAATGTTGTTAGCTATGTAAGAATTTTCTCTTGTCTGATAAAGCAAGAAAAAAATTCAAACACTAGCACTCACCCAGTTATAACGGTAATATTAGAAGTTTCCTTCTAAGGAAATATTTGGTCTTCATTGACCCAACAGCCAGTACTATTTTTGGTGGGAATTTATAAAATTTTTCTCTTAAAATAATTTTTCAGGAAAATAGATTTCTTAAGTCCAATAGCTCTGATTGCTCTTTCCAGTATTAATAGATGTTTTGTTCTTAACCTTTTCACAATATTTGAGCTATTACATATATATATATATATATATATATATATATACACACACACACACACACATTTACACACATGCAAACACACATGCGCGCGCACACACACAAACACACACACATATATATATATATATATATATATATCATGGCCATGCTGTCTAGGTAGGCAGTGCCTACCCAGTATAAAATAGATCAGCAGCTACATTTTCCTTCTATGGCACAGTATGCACCAAATCCAACAAAATTATGAAGCTTTGATTATTATGGATAAAATATAAAATATTTTATTTCTTTGTAGATTTACTGCATAAAGGTCACAAGCTGCCTACCCTGAGTAATTTTTGATATCACATGCCTGATATATATCAATATAATAAATGTCAATGTCACTGTGTCTCACTTTTTTTGACTTTACTCCTAAAGGCCATAGCCCAACATATCATACCATTTTGGAATCAGGTCGATTCTGTGAGCAAATTAAAAACATTTTGGGCCACGTCTGAACCTGCAATCCTGAAATCTTGGATTCCCAAGTTTTCATTATTGTGATTGTTTTCGGATTCTGCCATCTTGGCTTCTACTGATAAAGACAATTTAAAGGGACAAAACTCTTTAACTTTCAATAGCTCATGTTCAAATGAAAAAAGTACTGTTCTCAAATTACAGTGTTTCATAATAAATTTGTCTAGTTTTTCAACCTTACTCATCAAAAGCATAGCCCAACACATCATACTATTTTGGAATTAAGCCGACTCCATGAGCAAATTAAAAATATTCCAGGCTGGACCTGCAAATCTGAAATTTTGAATTCCAAAGTTTTCATTACTGCAATTGTTTTCAACGATTTTTTTTACAACAAATTTTTTTTGTATGATAATAATTTTTAGAACTTGGAAATAAATTTGGGAATAATTGAAATTAATTGTGAAATCCAGCAAAAGTCACCCATGAAATAAAACTAATGTCTATATGGAAAGTAAAGATCTACATACATTAAATTGTTTTTAAATTAAGTGGTGGTAGAAGAATTATCATTGAACTTTTAAAAGGTAAGCTTAAATATTAATGTAATACTTAAATGCAGTGATCAATTTTGAGTTCTTCTGTAGTTTAGGGTTGCCGATAGGGTGGATTTTAAGCTTATATATATATATATATATATATATATACACACACACACAGAGGGTATGATGGGTAAACTGTTGGCCTTTTATATTTTTAATTTTGTGCATGTGCATTGTTTGTTTTTGATTTTCTCAACTACACAGTATAGTAGAGTCAGTTGGACAGTGTCTGTGAAAAAAAGAGCACCTTGCCAAAATTCACTCTGGCAGAAGACTAACATGATACAATTCACTCCTGCAGAAATTCGGAAATGGTATGCCATACTGCTTGGCATTCACACCAGAAGTTCCAATACAAACATTCTCAGAGTGTTAATCGGAGAAGAGTGCAGAGTATTTGGAAAGAGTTGTACAAGTCTAATGGTGATTATAAAGATATGGCTACTCAGAAAACTCACTGTTCTGATAAGAAAAGAACTCCCAAATTTGTTGGTGAAGGCCTCAGACTCTTGTTAGTGTGTATGTGTGCGTGTATATATATATATATATATATATATATATATATATATATATATATATATATATAAAGTGAACATAGAAGTCAACACTTAGAGGCGACAGTCTGTTTCATGCTAGATGTAATCGTCAGAGCACCTGACAATTGCATCTAGCATGAAACAGACTGTTGCCTCTAAGTGTTGACTTCTATGTTCACTTTTATATTTACACACGCTCTATCTCTCATATTGAGCACTTTATACCATAAATATAGCACATCTTCAGACTATATTTCTTCATATATATATACATTTGTTTGGTTACATTTCCCTATAATGGGGGCACAAATCATGTTAAAACTGAATTTTGTAGATGTGAGCAACAGATACTTATACTGAACATCACCAAGAGATAGATGAAATTTCTTGGGTACGTAATGGGGAAACAGGGCTTTGAAAATATCATAGCACATATTTAAATAGTACAGGATTTACCAAACAAGCTTGTGTAAATGGATATTACTACACTGTTTAGGATTGATAGCAAAAAGACAAAATTTACTCCTAGCTACAAAGAAATTGCACAGAGCCATAATCACCAAAGTGCTAAAAACATACAGAAGAAGAATATGAAGATGTTTCCAACATACGACACAATCACATTTCAAATGAATGCACTGCTAATGTCTACTTTACAGCTTTCCAGTTCCATACTCACAACTTGAAACGGAATTACATCGTCAACAATCCCATAGTTGAATAAACACAAGACAGTCATTAAATATATTTGGTGGAGTAAAATAAAAAAAAGAAGCAAATAGCCATCACATTAATTGCTTGTTATCTATGCTTTCTTTTTTACTTTCAATATTTTGAAAGCTAATGCATCAAGAGTCAAGAATAGCCACAAATAGAAAGGTTATTTTCTTTTTCTATATTCTTTACGTTTACAATTTTATTCCACAGTCTTTGCATTTCTTCAATCATTTTTTTTTTTTACATTTGCTTTTTTTTTTTTTTAACTTTTTCAAATTTCCCCCAAATAGAGAATTTCTTTTTATTTCTAACACACATTAATTATATAGCCAGTGACATAAGATAGAAATGTAGACATTAGAAAATCGTAGAGGAAAGGCTATCTGAAGAGGCAAAGACAATAAATTTCTGCATGTGAGAAAGGAAGGATAATGACTGAATTTATAATGGCGCTCTTTAAAATCCTGACCTTCTTATTACATAAAGTCCTGATCCATTCCCATCGTCAAAATGTTTTAAGTGTGGGCATTTTACATCAGCATGGCTTCAAGCAAGAATCTGCATACTAAAAGTAGTTCACATCATTTTCATGGAGGCTTGTACAAAAGGTTTCCTGGGGGAATGAGGGCCCCTATCCAGGAGACAAGTTCATCCTTACCAATGTGTTCCCTAGCTTTTTGCAAGTTAATCCTGTATCCAGGAATTGTTGAAACAGATGAAATTTTCTTCAGATAATTTCTAAAGAGGTGTAAAGATATTTTTAAATAACATACACACACACAAATATATAGGTATATATATGTATATCCATCTCCAGGAGATCTCAACACATTTCTACCATCAAGTTACAAGTTATGACTTTATAATAAAACTCTAAAAGTCTAGAAGCGAAGAAATCTTTGAATGCAGTCTCTTAATCTTCTTTGTAACGGAATTTCTTTTGGATTACAAAACTGTCAAGATGCTTGAAAAAGTTGTAGTCAGTGTGCAAAAGATCAGGGGAATATGGTGGATATGGCAAAGTCTTGTATCCCAAGTCAATGACCTTCTGCAGCGTCATCCTGGCAACATGAGGACAAAATTGTCATGAAGCAGAATTGTACTTTGCTGATTAACCAGTGCTGGTTACATTTTGCTTCACTGAATGTGCGATTTCTTCAGTTGCTGGCAGTAAACCTCAGCAGTTGTATTTTGGTTGGTTTTCAGAAAACTGAAATGGATAATGCCAAGTTTTTATCCTGCAACGTATCCAATTCTGTTTTGAGTAATTTCAAAAACTAATTTTCAATGATTGCACCATCCATACAAGCTTACAGCACCAGGTATTCTCAAGTGATCAGTGGATCTAGCTACTGACCAGTCTTTGATTAACTCTGGTGATCATATAAGAACCAATGTTTCATCATGATGTAGGTATAAGCCAATAGGAATTAAAAAGACAAAAAGATAACAATTGACACTGAATTTACATTTTTGAAGATCAAAGTTGACTGGAAAACAAGAGGCAGGAAGAGAATTCCACAAGCGAGAAGTGCCAGAGCAGAGAAGAAAATTGTTAGCATAGAACTTAGTTTCATCTAGCCATATCAATTGTAAAATGATGAGACCTAACAGCCAATCTAGTCTTACAATTAAATTCATAAAATCTAGGTAGCAAAAAGGAAAACTCAATGCAACAATTACTATGTTTTAAAATATTTATAGAGAACGTACAAGGAAGCTATGTTAGTTTAAAGAGAAATAATAATGTCTTGCCTCAGAAATTTAGACAAAAATTATGCAGGCAAACAGAATATATAACCAGAATCAGATGATTACATAAGTGACTGTGTGATTCTACTTATAATCTATCACCTATAAAATCCCATTCTCCCGTTTTAATTAAGTCTACATCTGTTATTTAATATGAAGATCAAATTGACTGTAAAGAAAGATAACTCTGTATATAAGTCAAAATATCTGCACAGTTAATTCTATACTTTAAAAACAATATAACGATAAAAAAAAATTAATAATTCTATTACAGTTGATTATGAGTTGGAAAATTTCTTCATGAATATTTCATCAACTGTTACCTAATATGAGATAACTAAATTATGTAACTCTTCACAGATTAGAATTTGGAGTGAGAAAAGCAATTCTTGTACATTAGGAATGTTGTATGACTAAATGTAATTGCAAGCACATACTTTTTTTAAAAAAGGTGAACAGCTAAGATTAATGACTGAAAATTAATGAAAATGAATGACTGCATTCAATCTTTGGCAAAAATATATTGAAGAGTGAATAAAACAGGATAAAAATGTGAAAATATTATATTCAACAGCAAATGCAATTTTGAAGGAAAGAGATTAGAGGTAAAAATTAATGAATGAAAATTCATTTCTTCTTCTTTGTTGAAGAGCAGAAATGTGTAAAAATATGAAAAAAGAATGAAAATATACAAAACTAAATGAATGAAAATGTGAAAGAGAAAATCAAACAGTACTCTGAAAGAAAATGGAAAGAAATTTTAAAAGTTACAATTAAAAGCATTTCAGTGAAATCAGTTAGCATTTTTTAAAGCTGAAATTCTAAGTGAATGGCTTCTTTTATTGGCATAAAAGAAAAAAAAAGAAAATGGTATAACTGAATGATAAATGTGAGGTCATCCTTTTCCCTATAAAGAAACATTTAGCATTCGCCGACTGAAAAGTTAGTGTTGTTCTCAGTTGAAATTTATAAGATCTTTTTCTTAAAACAGTCTTTTGAGGCATGGTTTCTCAACCAAGGGGCCCATAGACAATGTAGACATGTTCCCAAACATGGGATCCATGGATTCAGATAGTGACATGTTCTTAATAGTTCACAGACCCACAATGTTGAAGTAAATTAAAAAAAAAAAATGTTTGGTAATTTCAAGCAATAGGAATTGCAGAGATGGAAAGGGAGTAAACATGGAGAGAGAGAGAAAGAGAGTTTGGGACAGGTGGACAGGTAAGATTTTTTTATCTATTCCAGCTGTTTATGTTTATTAAGAAAAAAACAAAATTAACACATAATTTTTAAATGAAACTTCAATTTGAGTGAAGGATATTGCATTTAAATTTTTCAAGACTGACATTAACTAGAAATCAAGAAGCTGTAAGAGAGTGTTACATGTGAGAAGTGCTAGAGAAGAAGCTATGTTAGCAGTTACAGCTCTGGTTATAATGGATGTTTCATTAAGACAGATTATATATAAGGGTGTTTCATTAAGATGGATCAAAGTCAGCACTAAATAATTCAGTGTTATTGGTGAAAATTTATTTATTGGATCATGTTATTTAAGTCATGACAACTATGTGTGAAAAATAATATTGTCCAATTATCTGTTAAATCTGAAAGAAAAAGAAAACAAATCATTACATGCTTAAACTTAATTCACATTAAAATCGGTCCAAGTTATTGGAACACCCTTTATCTATCCATTTCAACTGTAAAGTGATGAGACCTTTCTGCTAATCTAGCAGTATGCTTAATGATGTAATGGAATAACCTGTCACCCCCATGAGTGACTACACTATAGATAGTAATTACCTATAAGTATCTGTAAGTCAATGGACTACAGAGACTAACTGCGACCTGTTCCAGCTAGACAGTCGAACTCTCTGCTTTTGGGCAGAGAGGAACCCGAATGAGGCTCCACCGAAGGGCAGAGTCATTCGGGGAGGTAGACTACTCATGAATCCGTTTATATGGGTTCAAAAGAGAATATTTTTGGCTGAGCCTACGGGCTTGGAGAACCCACATTAACCAGTCTTGTGCCACATGCAACCCTTGTGGTGGGGGTAGCTAAATATATTAGCAGGGATCTGTTGAGTACAACTCAGACTTACGTGAGAATTACTGACCTTCCAATAGTAGCACTCACTACTGGATTGACTTGCGACGACCTTGTGTATAACTGTTACCTTTATTCTTATTGTACTGGTTTTTTTTTACAATAAACCTTTACTTATTTTATCCCCCTTGTTTTTCAAGTATATATTCCTAATTAGCATGGAATATAACACTTAAGTTCATAAGTTTAGATACCAAAGAAGAAAGCTCAACACAACAATTACCATGAAAATATTTATAGAAAAGGAAGAGACACATTACATTAGGCTAAAAAGTATCAATAACATCTGGTCTCAGACATTCAGACAAAAATTATGCAGGCAAACAAAATATATAACCAGAAGCAGATGATTATATAAGTGTCCATGAAAATATTTATAGAAAAAGCCAGTGGGATTTATGCTGCAGTAAAAGCAAGGTTAGAACCAGTTATCATTTCTGTTCCAATAATAATGACATCATATGTAAATTATATTTTATGATTACATTAACGTTTATGTACTTTCTTTTCATGTTTTAATAAATCAGTTTACTATATTTTAGCCTGAGTGTTTAACCTTTGAGGAAAGTGTATATGATCTCATGGTTTTTCCAGAAACTGACACTAGAACAATGCTTTTCAACAAAGGTCTATAATTTTTGACAAAGCTTTATCCTGACAATAGCAGGAAAGGAAGAAAGAAAAATACATTTGCATCAAAGCAGACTTTTATGCAAAGATATTTGACTTGTTAGAAAAGCAGAAGCATTCTTGCAAAGCAAAACTTGCACTAAAAAACAGGAACTATAGCTTAAAACTATTTGAAAGATGTCTTTTTGTTTTTTTTCTCAACAAAATGATAAAAAAAAGACTTCCGGAGTATATTCTCTTTGAAAACTATATATATATATATATATATATATATATATATATATATATATATATATATATATATGATTTTTAAAAATGAAAGCGAAACAAATATTTTTACTCAATGACCTTAGGCGAAAATGATCATTTTAAAAATCTCATTGTTGTTATCCTGATGCATTAAAATCTCTTCTTTATTATATAAATCAAAATTTGCCTGCCTCTATCACATTACCAAGTAAGGCAATATTAGCTTCATCCATTTTATTTTGGTAAATCCAAGAGAAGTGTTCTACTACCTTCAGCATAACCTGGGGTATAGATTTGCCACTTGAAGCTTGTTCAGAGCGAAATCTAACTCTTTTTCAGTGCATTTAGATCCTACATTATCTAGAAAATGCTGCTAATGTTGTTAGACTATTTCAATGTCTCTAAAACTAAATTCATAGGCTTCAACTAGCAACGCTCAATACAAATTGTCTAACGTGAATCAATAAAATCTGTTGAATAAATTGAAAGTGAAATAAATTCTCCTGAAAAAGATGGGAAAATTTGCATAGCTAAAGCCTGGGCAGCCTCGATTAAAATGAATATAATCTGGAAATTTGATCTACAAGACAAACTCAAGTGGAGATTCTTTGGAGTCAGTGTAACAGCAGTGCTAATGTATGGTGCCACTGCTTGGACATTGGATAAAACCCCTAGAGTCTACGGTTGACTGAATCTACACTTGGATGCTTAAAGATATAATTGAAGATAATATTCAACTAAATCACAGCTCTATGGACCTATTGATGATATTTCTACAATCTTACATTACGTTTACGTTACATTTGAATGACACTGCTGGTGAGCAAAATAAAAAAACTTGTCAGTGATCTACTGCTCTGTACACCTAGCCATGGAATAAGACAGGTTGGTCAGCCAGCAATCACCTACAGTGACCAGCTATGCTATAACACAGAATGCCTCATTAATGATTCTCCAATCTAAAGGATTGTGATGTTTGGTGTGATAGAATCATGAATGTCTGAGATAGCTCGACTGAATAATAACGTCCTGGGTATGACGGTAAACTACATCCGCGTCCTGGATATGACGATAAACTACATCTGCGTCCTGGGTATGACGGTAAACTACATCTGCGTCCTGGGTATGACGGTAAACTACATCCACGTCCTGGGTACGGCGATAAACTGCATCCAACAGCAAGGTCTCAGATAATGTTTTCAGAAAAATAATGTTGCCAGCTCTAAGTTTTTGAAACAATAATGTTGCCAGCTCTAAGTTTTTTTTTAAACAATAATGTTGCCAGCTATACGTTTTTTTGTAAAAAAAAAATAATGTTGCCAGCTATACGTTTTTTTGTAAAAAAGTAATGTTGCCAGCTATATGCTTTTTTTTTTTTTTTGAAACAATAATGTTGCCAGCTATACATTTTTTATTCCATACAAAATAGGCATTTAAAATTCATATAAACTGGATTTGGCATTAAATAACCCACAGTGTTTGATATGCCATAAAACCCAAACAAACAAACAAACAAACTGAATAATAAAATAAAGATCTTATAAATCAATGTCTACCTCTTTTTCTTGTTTATGAAATAAAAAATATGCATAAGAAGAAAATTGTTGCATACAACAATTTAAATATCTGCGAAGCGGTTTAATAGAGGAAAGAAAATGTGACAGTAAAATTCAAAGGCATATTAGGATAGTGAAAAATGCCTTCCAAAAGCTAAGCAAAGTATTAAGAAATAGAAAAATTTTGTTAAGAGTGCTAAAAAGAGTACTGAACTGTTATGTAATATCACTTTTCATATATAGCAGTGAATGCTGGATAATTTCCTCAAAGATGAAGAAGAGACTTGAAGCAATAGAAATGTGGTTCTACAGAAGGATTATGAGATTGACATAGACCAAGCATGTGAGCAATGGTGAAGTTTTAGAGAAAATGGAAACAAAAAGGACATTTATACTTCACACCAGAATAAGATAAGACTTACAGCCATATCACATTGAAACATCGATTCCTGTATGATCACTGAAGTTAAGCAATGCCAAGCTTGGTCAGTACCTAGATGGGTGACAGCTTGGGAATAACAGGTGCTATAAGCTTGGATGTGCAGGTGGTGTAATGGATAATGGCTCAGAATTGTTAATAAGACGGCCAAGTCCCAATTTCAGTTGAGTTTATTATATATTATGCACAAATACTCTTGGGAAAGATATAAATCCACCTTTTCTTCCCTCAGCTATGGATTTATTAGTAAGACTTGTATCACTAAAGCATTATTATCCCCCCAAAAAATTATTACAATCTAAAAATATTTTCTGGCTTTAAAGAACCTCCAAGGTGGAGATAAAGCTGTAGAAAGTGAATCAGTGAATCAATCAATTAAAAAAAGATAGTTGAAATGTCTAGGAAACATAATGAGGAAAGTGGGCTTGAAAAATTTGATACTCCCAGGACAGATTGAAGGTAAGATGGCAAGAGGAAAAAAAATACATAACTTACCTAGAGAGCTTGAGTAAATGGATAGCAGAACTTGGTTTAGGAGAGATAAGAAAAAGACAAGAATTTATTAAGAACTACAAAGGACAGGAAATTGTGGAGAGCCATGATTGCCCATCTCCTGAATGGCTACAGAACGTAAAAGAAGAAACTCTGAATAGGCAGGTTTTAAAAATGTTTCCTTAACAGTAGACCATCTGATTGAGTAAAAAAGAATATAAGAAACTACTTGTTAGACTCAAATCGAACATTTGGTAGTAGTTCTCAATTTAGTTGTTTGAGTGTGACGATAAATATTTGCACTTACCGGAGTCGAAGCGTCCAAGATATTTTGTTTGTCAGGCTGCTGTTTTATGATGGATATGTGCATAAACCCAAGCTAGATAGTTTGTCATTTCGTCAACTGCATCCTTTCCTCTCGCAAGTTTGGTCCAAGAAAAGTACATTCTCAAGATTTGTTGATTTTATGTTGCTTGCCATGATTTGTCTAGTGGCGGTCTGCATGCTGATTGGTTGAGCTAGGGACTCTGATTGAGAACGAGGTCAACGGTGATGATTGGTGTGTTGGCCGTGTTTTTTGGTCAATAAAAACGGTATGAAACATTGGCTGGAGTGCAATTGGGACTGTGGTGATGTGCACTGCTATAGAGGTTTGTATTAAGTTATGACTGTTTCTTTTTGTCTGGGAGCTGGACGCTAGCTTCAAACATACTGCTAGAGTGAGCGGTATAATTACCGGTGTCTACTGAAATGTGGGAAGAACACACTGAACTACAACATTGAGGTCTAGACCTATGTCTCTTTCAGTGCACTTAGGGGGTTATTATAAAACTCATAAATATCAAATAGAGTGAGATTCTAATTTATAGGAGCTAAATGCACTGAGAAAATTTTGTTTGGCATTTACTGTTATATTGTACATCAGATATTACATAGAAGCTCAGCCCTTTTTAAAATTTTAAATAATATTTTCCAATGTCTCAATACAACAAAGTACAGAGACATTGGAAAATATTATTAGAAAGATGCCTTCCTGAAACTAAACAGTTTCTGGAAGGCATCTTTCTCTATTATGATGTGCCTTAAATTATAACACTTATTTTAACTCTTAGTCTTACTCTTTGTTCTTTTTTAGCTTAGCACACGTGAATGACTCTTATACTTAGAAGCAGAAAGAGACAGTTGAAATTTCTAGAGCAGGGGTTTTCAAACTTTTTGATTTGCGGGCCCCTTTATATTTCAAGCTTTACCTTAGGGACCACCTTATAAACGCTTATGAAATTTATAAATATTTGCTGAATATAACATATAATTTTGCATTAATGCAATAAAAGCTGGTTTAAAGCTTACTTTAAACATAAGTGTTCAAATAAATTAATGCTGCATGTTGCTGCAAAATGTAACAAAATTAAATTTTGTTATATTAAAATATTAATTTTACATGTAAATGAAAACAGTAATAGTATTTAACAAATAGTTTTATTGTCAATTACACACAGGATTTTTTAAAACACACTTAGTGAGAAGGATGTGCTTGCTTGGCTTTGCACAAACTGTCAATTCTTGGCGATATTACTGAAACACACACGTAAGTCACTTTCTGGAGCAAGTCTGGATCTGTATTCGTTTTTCAGATTGGTTAGTGCCGAAAATCCTGCTTCGCATAAATATTTTGTTGTAAACAGTAACAAAATCTTAACTGCCTTTCGAGATAACAATGAATACTTGGAGGCTACAGTGAGCCAGAATTTCTAAAGTTGTTGCTGCATAAAACTGATTTTTAAAGTTCTTTCGCATTAAATTTCCGCCAGTTCTTCCAGTTCATTTCCTGTGAGCATGCTATTAGCTATTTCAACATTAAATAGATTTCTGATCTAGTCAAAATTTTCAATATTATCAGGAACATCTTTTGAGAAATACTTGTCAAAATGTTCAGCAAGTGATATTAAATGTCGTTTAACATCTACAATTATCAAATCAACATGAACTGAACCATTGTTGCTGAGATATTCGTCCAGTGTAGGGAACATATCTAAGATCTAAGAATCTAGGGAACATAATGAAGAAAGAACTCATAGAACATGTGGCGGACTTCACCACATTAGTTTAACTTTAGATTAGGAAACAAGGCTCATGCAGAAAAGGATAATGAAAAGACATTGTTACACATAAAATATGTATTTAACAAGATGTACAATATCAAACAACGATGTGAAGGAAAACATGCATTTAAGTAAGAAAAGGTTGAATTAACCAAGAGTTGTCTCTCTTTAACTGTTATTTAATGTTCCAAAGTTCACTGGAAGAATATTCACAAGAGTCTCTTGTAATGATTGTTCTTGAAAGATATTGCTGTGTAAGAAGAGTTTATGTGAGTGTGTACAAAGTATGTTCAGCATGTGAGCGGTGTGAATATTTTGACAAATATTTCTCAAAAAATGTTCCTGATAATATTGAAAATTTTGACTAGATCAGAAATCCAGAGTGGAGTGTGAAAGTCAGCACAAGGTTTCAAATGTCATGGATTCTTTTGGCAGTTGAAATCTCACTAACTGGGATGAAAAATATCTTGGCTTAAATAAGCGACTATAGGCTCCAAATCATTGCGCGGAAAGAATTATTCTTCATGTGCAAACGATCTGATTGGTTGGCATCGACCAATCAGCGAGTGAGCTTTGGGGAGACTTAAGAAAGCTTCTGTGAACCATTTCTCCCAAAAGTGCACAAAATTGACTACTGAAAAATAGAGCGATTACAAAATTGTCACGTTGCTGTGATTTGTCAATTGCCTGTAGGAATGTAGTGGTGATTTATTAACCAATGAATGCTTGGCATTGTATGTGATTTGTATTTTTGTATGTATGTATGTTCGTGTGTAATAGATCTGCACAAACATACAAAAGGCAAGCAAGACAGAGAAGAGAAGTGCATAACCTACCTAATGAGCTTGAGTAAATAGTTGGTAGAACAGGGATTAGGAGCTATAGCAAAAAGGTAAATTTTACTAAGAGCTATAAAAGACAGGATATTGTGGAGAGCCATGATTGGTCACATTCTGAAGGGACATGGCATATAGAAAAAGAAGAATTGGGACTCAAGTTTACTCCAGACCTTACCCTTACACAGAACTTTTTCAGCACCTCCTCATAAATTGTACAAGGAAGTAATTTGGCATTGATTTTAAAATGAAGTCTTTAAAGTCACACTTTTGGAGATACTTATGGGATTAGATATATGAAGAAGATAATAGATGATTAAAAAGAAAGATGAGGAAAACAATATGTAGATGGAAGTGAAAATTAATGGAGGATAGAAGAGAATGACAAGAAAGAAAAGTGGGTGAAAGAGATCAAGAAAATAAGAAATGAGAAAAGAGTAGAAGAAAAAGAGAGATAAGTAAAAAAGAGAGAGTAAGAAAAAGAAAGATTGGTAAAAAAAAGAGAGAGTAAGAAAAAGAAAGATTGGTAAAAAAAAGAGAGAGTAAGAAAAAGAAAGATTGGTAAAAAAAAGAGAGAGTAAGAAAAAGAAAGATAGGTAAAAAAAGAGAGAGTACAAAAAGGAAATGTAAAAGAGTGAGAGTAAGAAACAAAGAAGAAAAGAAATAGAGAAGGGATAAAGGAATAGTAAGAAGTAATAGAACCAACAAATGAAAAAAAGAAAGAGAAAAGGTGTGGATGAAAGAGAGGAAAAAAGGAGAAAGAAAAGTTTATTTATTGTAATGCAGTAAAAACAGTAAATTTTGACAATTATTTTTTTAACACAATGCTGTTACAATCTATTCACGAGGAGGAAAAAAAACGTTTCTAGTTCAATCCAACAGCCAATTCCTGAATAATTTTTTTATTTATGTGTAAATTGAAGAAAAGAAAATTGGTTCAAGGGAGATAACTCAGACTATAATAAGGGCTAATTACAGAGAAAGTTACACCAGTTCAGACCTTTACAATTAAGACCCTTTATCCTAAATATATAGGGCCCGTTCACTTTGCATTCAGTTGGTAAGAATGAAGTTCCATTCAACAACTTCCTCCTAAGAACTGCTACTTTTTGGAACAGATTCCCATGAGGATGCTTCTCCAATCACTACAGTCTTTAGCACTACAAATTTAGGGTCATTATATATATTTTTATACAATGTGCAGCAGAAATACCGCATTATGTAGCAGAAATACCACATAATGGTTAGATATTATCAAGATGAAAACATTGTGCAAATATCTTACCATTATGTGGGAGGTACTTCAACCTCACCCTGTATATTTTTTTCAAGAACCTTGTTCATTAACACTCTACCCTGTGTGACTCTTGAGCCTTATATTAGGTGAACAAAAGTAAAAAAAAAAAAAAAGAATTCCATGTATTTTCTTAAGAAAATAAAAAAGGATAAAAAAAGAATCTTTTGACCTTTCAGCTCTATTTCCCTCAGTCATAGAAGCATACGAGGGACGATACTTTAATAATATTAATAACTAAACTTTGTTATAATTAGCATTTGCCAATATTTTCAATATAAATTCTATAAATAGAGAATGACTTGACATTGAACGGAATATGCTAAAGGCAACATTTAAGTGCATATGCATACGAAAAACAATTCAATTTTTTCCCCCCTCAAACCATCATTAATTAAAATCAGTAAATCCCATCCCCAAATTTATATTCCAATTCACTAATAGATTGAATTACTTTGCTTGATGTACGTTTCCTTATGAAATGCTGCCAGTTCCATTAATTTAACACGTGTTATGCAAATATATTATTGATCTTTGCCATGAGATTTTACATTGGCGTCTTTTAAATTCATCCAAACAACATTCAACTTCTCATACACAGGATCACCTGCTGTAAACCAGTGCTCAATGTGCGTCTCTTATGGACTACCAGTAATAGCATTGCAGCTTATTGGATCCTTAATAAAGGTGGCTTTAGGCCAAACTATACATTGTCCAACAAATATTATGAAATGCATCAAGAATATGGTACAAGTTCTCAATCGCAAATATCAATCTATACAGATATGTGCATATTAAAAACTTCTGGATATCTTAGCTGATTATTTAATATATATGTGGTTAGATGGAACTCATCAGCCTGTGAGGGTAGTTCATCTAAGAGTAGGAAAATTCTGATTTTAAACCTCCACTGCCTTGTAGCCATACGCAATCATGGGAAAAGCTTTGGGAGTTAACCCTGACGACAAATCCGAAGCAAGTATCCCTAAGACAGTCCAATGTTATGTTCAACTTTGTTCTGACAACTCCTGCGATGATGCCAGTTCCAAGCTGTATTGGAACCTATCTTTCTCTTGGACAACATCAGTGGAGTGGAGCAAGATGTGCTGCATGGGCAACCATCGATCTATGATAAAATCCTGCCCAGAAGAAGACACACCAGCATCACCTCACTGCGACTGCAAAACACAGGAAGCAACAGTCTACATATGGGAGAATTCCAAAGGTCCTTCTGTATCAGGAATTGGCCACTTGGAAGAGGGCATGATGGGCAACATCATTTTCACTTCAAGGATGTCTGCAAAAGGGACACGAGAGCAATGGACATGGACATCAAAAATGAGAAGACACTGCCAACAATTGCTCATGTTAGGGTATGATTTGGACCAAGGGCTGGAGTGAGAAGAGGAGAAACAGAGACATGCCACCAGGGGGGAGAAACAGACATGCCACCAGGGGGGAGCTTGCTCAAAGGAAAGAAAACAACGCAGTGATATTTGGGGAGAGTATCTTCACATGCATTCATTGTAATTGAGTTTGTCACTCGGGTGTGGGTCTGTACAGCCATAACAGATGCTGAGCCACCGTCAACAGCTGAGGCATAACTTTTGGGATGCAGCTTAATGGTCTCTTCAGACTGATGGATACCACAAATGTTTCCTCCCATAATAAAACAAATATTCCTGTCCACTTATAGTACAGAGAGGACATAGATCAGTAAAGGATTGAGCTATACAGCTAGGAATTTAAATAAAATAACATGAGAGGGATCTTTTGTAAAACAATATACTCAATCCATTAGACATTCATTGTAACAGGTCTGACCATAATTTTCACTTGAACAATGCTGTTTTAATTAAAAGAGTAAGAAATTTCTCCAGGCAAAAATCAAATTGCTTCAACTTCTTCAAAAATTATAAGAGATAATCAACACCAACAAAATAATCACAATCTTAATATATATATATATATATATATATATATATATATATATATATATATGTGTGTGTGTGTGTGTGTGTGTGTGTGTGTGTATATATATATATATATATATATATATGTACACACTGTATGAAGTTATTAAGCAAATCATGTAAACTTCAATAATTCAAATTTGGTTTGAAAAAACATTTGAAAACTTTAAATAATCAATTTACATGTCAAAACAAAACCAGGGTTAAAATTTTAGGTAAGTATCAATATGTTTTATTGAAGTTATTTGATATATTCTAAAAAAAACTGGTGTCTGAAATTATTAGGCAAAACCAAATAATCATATTTTACTTCAATAAAAATGTAATAAAATCATAAAAAATTGATCAAAACCTATAATAGAACAAATAACAAACACATATGATAAATCTTTGAACTCTTTACATTTTAATATAGTGACCCTTCTTCTCAATAACAGCCAGTAATCTGTTAGCCATAGATTTTGTTAATTTTTTTACTTCAGCAGGTTCAATTTCCGACGAGGTAGTTTTAATTGCTTCCCTTAGGTCTGCTTTGATGCTATATTGTTTGCCACCTTCATATAATTTCATCTTCACAATTGACCATAAAGTTTTGATCAGATTCAGATCAGGACTTGATGGTGGTCATTCCATTATATTCTCTCCTGTAAATTTTGTATGCTCAAAGAACACATAAGAAGAAGCATTGTCATGCATAAATACACACTTCACTTTGATAAAATCCAAAGAATAATCAGCAATGTTATTGGTTCTGACCTGGCATCTCAGCTTCAGTGACTTTCCCATCGACATAATGTAGCTTCCCTGATCCTTTTCTACGAATATTTTCATGGTGATTGTTCTCATGAGGTTTTCTCTTTGGTACCTAGACTTTATCAATTTAAGCACAGTAATAGATTGGTGATACGGTCTCATCATTTGTCAATTTAATTGGCTAAATGTAACCATAAGTTCTATGCTAATAGTTTCTTCACTTGTTGAAATCTCTTCTGGATTTTTGCTTTCAAGCCAACTTTGATCTTCAAAAATTTAAATGCAATGTCAATTGTTATCTTCTGTCAACTTAATTCCTGTTCTTTTATTGTTCTCTCTCAATGATATTTTTTTTATATACAAATTGAGTAAACCTTGCATCTTAGTGGCTTTATTGCCTTGCTTAGGGTGAAATGATTAAAAATTTCCTAACACACTACTTACAGCCATATCAAAACTCAAACAAAAAGAAAAGAATTTCAAGCAGATTCCATTTGGGTTTAGATGTTAAAAACTGGCCTGGATCTAGCCCCAATTTTCTTTATTTTGCAGTTCTTGTAATAAATACATTTTTCATTGCTGGTAATTACCTTGTTCGGAATTGATACACTTCAATGTCAAACAAGAAATGAAAGATTTTCTTTTTAATTATTTCACCTTAAGCAAGTGAATAAAGTTACTAAGACGCTTTACTGTTCATTTCCTGACTGATATTTCTTTCCACAAGTTTATATGTAACTAATTTTGCAAGCTTTGGATTTTTTCCTCAGACTTGCAAATAACACACTACTGATAACTAATTATACAACAATAAAATGTACACTTTAAATACATTTCTAAGACTTCTCTAACATGGTGCAAAATAAACTACTGTTAGCTTTAGCATCCATCACAAAATCTGAATGCTTGAAAATGGATTAACTAAAAAAAGCTAATTCTGGAAAATTTATTTTAAGCAAATCTCAACTTTTAACACTTTTTAGATATTGAAACTCTGAAATATGTTGGTGATCTAAATCTTATCAAAATTGAATCTGCCATTCTAAGATGATTTATAGACAAATGGTGCCACAATTTTAGCTGTAAATGCTAAACTGATGTCTCGAAAATGCTCAGAAAGATTTTATCTTCTTTTTCTGCCAAATGAAAGCAGAAATTTCCATTATTCTTGAACCATTTTGAAATTGTCAGATTTGTATCAGACATTAGTAAAAATTTGCAACTGAACAATGAAAATTCTAATCATACTGTCAGGAACAGAATAATTAGCTCAAGTAAAATTGCAAAAATTATCTGATAACATCTTAACTTTCAATCTGTGGACACCACAGATTTGTTTATTTATTTCTCTTTTTAATCTAACTTTCTTTAGATTAATCTAAGCATTTTTCTTGCACTTTAGTAAATAAGGACATGTTCTACAGGATGTGACCTATTGGATAAAAGCAGTGGAAAATTCATTTAAGTTTTTGATCAGAGCCTAAATTTTCTTCATTCATTATGAACGCTTATACTCTCAACAAGAATCCTTGCCTTGAATGTCTAATAGGACACCAGTTCACTCCAGACCTCAAGCATAACTCATATAATCCATCAATAAATAGGCAGTAAAAATGGTTCGTTTTACTGCTGCAAAAAGTACTTGACTCCTCCTAACCTGCTTTATCTTTACAACAGCCAGATCAGATGAAAACTGAAGTACTGCCAAATCTGTGCTAGAGTTGCCCAATCCTTACTGTTCAGCCTTGACAGAGTTCAAAGGATTTTTGTGGCTTTGTGTTTATCTAGACAACAGTAGTGAATAATTAATGAAAAAATACAAAATACACTAAAGTAATTCATCATACATGATGTGATTTAATGTTGAGTAATGGGTAGTGGCTCGGATTGAGGAATTGGAGATCCGAGTTCAAATTCCAGTCAAGATCCATTACATTCACTGATGTGCTAATACCCTTTGGTATGAATCTTCTTCTCCACCCAGCTATGGGTAAATAGCAGGGCAGACTGGGTTCTATAGCCTTGGATGGCATCTGGTCTAGGAGAAAACAAAACTGAATTCAAACCAGGCTGGAGAGGGTTGGGCTCAATCAGGCTATCTTGCTCAAGAAGCACCACTTCTACTGTGGCTGTGGTACATATAGTGCCGTTACAACCCTGATGGATCATGGAAGTCATGGTCATGTGATGTGATTTAAATGTTAACAAACAACTTTATACAACTGCTATAAACTAATCACTTTTTTGTCCATAATTAGTTCTATTCAATAGCCATTAGAATAATTAAAATATAACCCTCCCCAACTATCATTATAATAATTGTCAAATTTAATAATAATAATCAACAGTGAATAATTAATGAATGAATCCAAGCTGCACTAAGTGATGTGTCGGTTTGATCAAAAGTTGCCGTCTTAAAATCAGGAGTTGAATGACCAAAATCAGACGTTTATGCTAAGGCTCTGAGCGGCACTTTCAGCAACATTTTAAAATATTTGAAAAATAAAATTCATATTATTATTTGATCCCTGGCAGTGATTCCCACACATTTTAAGGGCTTTATTGTGAACCAGAATCTACAAACTGGAAACTATAAGTACAAACCATAAAAATAGGAAAATCAGTTGGAGAAGGGATTCCATGTTGTGAACTCAGATGGATTATTCATCGACTCAACCAATATTTCCTGTTTTGCCAAAGTAGATTCTGCAACAATTTTTCCTTTCTTTTGAAGGGTTTTATTAAACACACCTCAATGTGTGTAAGTGAACTTTTCCCTACTTCTCAAGGATTTTATTAAACACATGATGTAGAAAACATGCAAATAAATTGTTATTTATTATTGAAAAATATTCATCTTGAGTTTTGTTTAAAACTTGCTTGTTTAATTTTAATGAATTGCATAACCACAACTATGTTACATTTTCTTCAATATACATAGGATCAAGATTGTCTTATTCCAGACGGACCACAGAATAACTTGTAATCACAGCTACCTAAATAAAATTGTGCACCAACAACGTCCCCAACAAATGAGTAAAAAAGTTAACAACCAACCCTATAGAATATCTATAAAATAATCATATTCTGACCTATAATTATTTCTACTCAATAGCCTTTAGAATGATTTAAAATATAACCATTCCCAACTATCTAATAACCATTAAGATAGGACAATAAACCTGGAAATACCTGACCTTGTTACCCATAATGCCCCATTGACTAGCATTATATATAATCAAGCTACCACCCAACACACATGGCCTTGGTGTTGACCTCAGTGTCTACTCTCATATATATATATCTTATATATAAAGTGCTCAACCACTTTAATGTGTTGGAGCCAATATATTGCAATAAAATTTTAATAATCTTTTTTTCTTTATAAAGATAAAATAAAAGCAATAAATATTCCCTTTGAGGCAATCATTGAAAGGATTCATTGTAAGTTGGAAAGGTACAAAAATCTGTGAGAGTAATGTGTAAGATGTGGTTGGATAACTAATATATTCC
The DNA here is from genome assembly GCA_963932145.1 of Acanthosepion lycidas. Lineage (NCBI taxonomy): Eukaryota > Metazoa > Mollusca > Cephalopoda > Sepiida > Sepiidae > Acanthosepion > Acanthosepion lycidas. The sequence continues at coordinate 59,365,088 of OZ010587.1, read as the reverse complement.
CTATAAAAGTCAGATACCAAGGTTTTGTTGTTAACTCAATTCATCTGATTGTCAATAAAAGAAATGAGGAAATACATTAAGAAGTTTCAAGATCCGACTGAAACTGTATCTGTGTGAATCTGATATGAGTGATGGAAAACCTGGGACCAAGAGCAATTAATAGATGGTGCCATGCTCTCAAAACCTCCAATCTCCCGATCAGATACCTTGCTGTCAGATGTAGTTAACAAAATGTGTATGAATGCATGCATAACCACCAAGTAAATTTAATAATAGTCAACAGCGAATAATTAATGAATGAATACAAATGCACTAAGCAATGAGTTAAAAGTTAACAACCAACCGTATAGAATAGCTATAAAATAATCATATTCTGACCTATAATTATTTCTACTCAATACAATTTAGAATGATTTAAAATATAACCCTCCCCAACTATCATTATAATAATTATTAAATTTAATAATAATAATCACCTGCAAATAATTAATGAATGAATACAAAATGCACTAAGTAAGGAGTTAAAAGTTAACAAACAACCCAATACAATATCTATAAACTAACCACTTTCTGGCCCATAATCAGTTCTATTCAATAGCCATTAGAATAATTTAAAATTACAATGACAAACATAGGATTATATATGCAGGTAGAGAGAAAAATCAAAGAGGAGTAGGATTGACATTAGATCAAAAATGTGGACTGGGATACTGTCAACTATCTGAAAAAATTCTTGTCATTAAGCTGAAAGGAAAGTCTTTCAACATATCCACCATAGTTGAATATGTACTGACAGGACTATAGCGAAGAAAACAGCGACTTACCTCGTCAAACCAAGTGACAGCACGTCGCGTGTATTCTACAATGGAAAATGCGGTGAAAAAGAAAATTACTTACCCCCCCCCCAAAAAAAAAGGGCACGTATTCCGCATGACATGCTGAAGACGGAATATTTAAATTAAAAACAAGTCTGTCGCAGGAGTTGCTATAAATGTATTTTGATATGCAAAAATTGAGTGTCTTATCCCAGCTGTCGACTAATGGAAAAAATGCTCAGACGATAAAAGCAGTTAGCGTTCTCGAATCGAAGAATTCGGGTATTTTGACTACAGTGTTTGTTGGAGAGGGCGTTATTTTTCTGACTGATTGCGTGCATTGTGATTTGTGAGATAGTACTTGTGAATTGAGTTTTCGGCATTTCTTTCTGCCCCCAATGTTTGAGTCTGAACTTAGTGATTTATTCTCTGTGTTGTGGAAATAATCAGCAGCAAATATTTCGTTTGCAATCCCACATCGCTTACAAGCACTAAGTATGGAAGAAGAAAACTGAAAAGTTTTAGTGTATGCGAGAAAACATCAAGGCTCAGTACAAATCACGAGAAATTACTATCATCATGCGAGAAATGAATGCCAAATTAGGGAAGGAGAGACACAGTGAAATAGTTGGCAAATTCGAACTAGGATCTCATAATGAACACAGAGGAAAATGATTTCAATGATGCATGGCAAATGGCCAGGAAGTAGCCAACACCTGGTTTCAAGAACACCCAAGATTTATATGGACATGCAGAAACCCAGGAGGAGAAACGAAAAACCATGTGAACTATATAACTGTCAATAAGAAATTCAGAAATGCAGTGTTACACTGCAAAACATAACTGACAACTGCAGGTGCAACTGTCTTCCTGTGATTGATAGATTGAACCTATGGAATTTGAAGAGGGTCAAGGTAGCACCCAAAATGCAATATGACATACTCTTGAATGATCCGAATGTCAAGGAGAAATATATGGACAGTGTTAAAAGCAGATACAAAGAACCAGAAAATGGAAACTCAAACAGGGACAGATTAAGGGAACCCTAGACTTAGTAACATCAGTAATTGAGGTCATCCCAAAGAAAAAAGACTATAAAAGAAATCCTCGACATGATGAAAAGGAGACAACAAACAATGCCAAGGTATGGCACAGAATATAGTCCTCTGCACAAAAAAAAATGAGGAACAAATGTAAGCAGGCTAAAGAGGAATGGCTCAATGAAAAATATGCAGAAATAGAAAAGATGAATATCACAGATAAAGCAGCTATGCATAAAAATATGAGAGAACTATTGTCACATTGACATTAGAGATGGAATAAATACATTGAAAAACTGTTCCTTGATGAAATTTGATGTGGAATCAGCAACGGCCATATTTGAACAGAAACAAAGCAGCAGGGCTAGATGGAATCGTAATAGAGATGCTGGCAGCCTGAGACGAATTTGGCTTAGACAAATTTGGCTTAGACAAATTTACAGAAATAATAAACAAAATCTACAACAGTGGTGATATAATAGTAGACCTAAGTAGATCTATTTTCATAGTACTGCCTAAGAAGCCAGGTGCAAACAAATATTAACTCCATCAATCAACCTAATATGCCATATAACAAAAATTATCTAAATTCTGATTAATAGGGCCCGCAGCAGAATCGGGCCTCAAAAATGACAAGAACAGTGGGGGTTTGTTAAACGTACTGGGAGAAGGAATGTGATATTTATGCTCACAATGCAGAAGAAGGTGAACCTGTATTTTATAGATTAGGCAAAAGTGTTTGATAAAGTAGATCACAAAGAACAATTCAAATTGTTAGGTAACCTTAACATATTTGGGAAGGATATAAAAATAAACTAGAAATTTTACTGCATATCAATAGAAAATGAGATCATACAAAAATAGAAATGCGTGTAAGGAAGTATTTTCTTAATGAACTGATTCCAAGAGAATTAGAAGTCCTGCCAGGATTCATTGTTGGTGGCCACAATCTTAACATATGATATGTAAATCACAGAGTATTAATAGCAGACATAGAAAGGAAACTACACAAACTCCTACAGAAGGTAATTAAGGAAAGTGAGAAGAAAGAACTAAACATCATTTGCAGAACAATTCAAACAAGTACAAGAATTTAAGTAGCTGGAAAGTGATTTAACAGGGGATGGATAGTTTAACACTGAAATCCGAAGGTACATTGTGATAGTGAAAGATGCCTTCCAAAAGCTAAGCAAAATATTAAGCAGCAGAAATATTATGTTACAAACAAAGCAAAAAATACTTAACTTATATGATACCAGTCCTCTGATATGGCAGTGAATGAATCTCCTTATCCTTACAGATGAAGAGACTTGAAGCAACAGAAATATGGTTCTACAGAACGATGCTTAGAATATCATGGACTGAGCACATGAGCAACAACAAAGTTCTATAGCAACAAAAAGACACTTGGTATATTTAACATCATGAAGAGTTATTTGAAATTTTGTGGGTACATAATGAGAAAAGACGGCATGGAAAATTTGATACTCACAGGATAGATTGAAAGCAAGAGGTGGAGAGATAAATAATGCATTACCTATCTAGCGAGCTTGAATAAATGGATGGTGGAGCAAGATTTAGGAGAGAAAACAAAAAGACAAAATTTATTAAGTGCTACAAAAGACAGGACATTGTGGAGAGCTTTGAAGAAATATAATAGATTAAGGGTAGTGGAGGGAGAAGGAAATTGACTCTTTCCTAGTTCATTTGTTTAGGGGTATCACTTTAGGTGATATTATATATATATAATCTTTCACTGAAAACAACCGTCAAAGAAGATTCAATCTTTTATTGAGTTTTTCCCCCAATCTAACTTTTTTTTCAGGGATTAAAGAATAGAGGAATTT
>OZ010587.1:59186386-59356386 GCA_963932145.1 Acanthosepion lycidas | reverse complement strand
ATCAGGGCTACAGGAATGTAGGACGCCCATTGCTAAGATGCAAAGACAAGCTGAAAAGCAACTTGTCAGCAGTCAATATACCACATAACACCCTTGAGCACTTAGCCTTGAAGTGGATAGAATGTAGATCTACGTGTTTTAATGGACTCAGCAGTTTTCAATCTGCTTGTCTGAATAATCTTCAAGAAGCAAGAGCAAGATCTAAAAGGTCAGCCAATCTAACAGTGATCTCATCTCACAATCCTCAGACTTGCTCTATATGTGGCCTCCTTTGTAAATCACTAGCGGGTCTTAAATGTCACTTAAGATTATCGCACAGACTTTCATAACTGAATCAATAAGCTGTCAGATCCTCATACATCGAAACTGACGGGAGAGTCCATTATTATATATATATATAAATTCATGAATCATTCATACAAAAAGCAATATATATATATATATATATATATATATATATATATATATGAAATATTGAGTTTTTATCAAATGTTTTAGTACTGACAAGCTCCAGGGAATTTAGACTGGGGAGCAAAATGGCCATAAAAATGGGGTACAATTGAGTTTTATTTTAATGTAATTTATTTCTATGCTCTATAATAGATATATTGAGCTCACTTTTGTGGATCAGTTTTAATATTTTATATTATTAGGATCTACTTAGATTACTTACCCATGGATTTTACCTGTGTGTGTATATATATATATATATATATATAAGCTAACAGTGTGTGAAAGTGCATGTTTGCTAGCATGCAAGCATTACACCTGACATTGTTCACAAAAATTTCTGTGCTTTCTACAAAACAGGAAAAAATGTTAATATGAAAATTGTTTGAATAAAAATTAGTTTAACATGTCTCATCTGAAATGATGTGCCTGCTTTTTAAAAAACATCTGCTTTCTTGATTTAGGAAAAATAAACACAAGAACAGAAATCATCTTGCAACAAATAGGCTATCAACAACACACCACTCTCATACAAGAAGATATGAAGTTTCTTTCAATTCCATTCACAAGAGGAATGATTTTAATGGCTATGTACACCATCCTTTTCTCAGTTGATGCCTTGAGAATTTTTCTTTACATTTTTTATTAACTGTCTCTGCCACGCCTTTCCTTCATTTATAATCTGTCATTAAAGGATGTATTTTATCTGTTATAACTCAAATAGACTTTGCAGTTTAAACTAGTTGCAGATAAATAATAGATTTATTTTGAAAATTCCATTAGAATTCAACAGGGAACATAACTACCATAATTATGAAAATGGTTTCATGTCATATTAACTCAAATCGTCATGCAATGCTAAATAAGTTTTTTTTTTGAGACTTTCACAAGTCTTTTCAAATAGAACTGGAAATAAGAAATAAATGAATATGGTACATTGACTGCAATGTACTGGTCATGTAAAACTTTATAAAATCTATCCAAGTAAAAGATTCATATACAAACATACATAATGCAAGGCAAGGCTTTGACCTTTAACACACTGTAACTTTGTTTACTGTGCAAAAAGTTTGTTCTGCCACTGCAGATGATTGACTAAACAATAGTGGGTTTGAATTTCAGTTGTGTTGTCTTGTCCTTCTATGACAACAAGAAAATGACTGACTAAAATCAAGAAGTAAGCTACTGCAATTTAGGAGCTACAAAGTGGAAATTGAAGTATTATTAATGAATAATGCAGATTGCTGAAGGTTAAGCTTTTATCAAATTTATGCTGTAGCCTATATTTTACTGTGCATGTGTACTTTATATATATATATATATATATATATATATATATGCACGTGTATATATATATATATATATATATATATATATAAGTTGTGATCGAATACAGATACAAATGTATGTATATAAATACAAACAAACAAAAATCACCAAACATAATGTCTGCTATGCACACACACTTACGAACATACATTATCACCTGATCTGCACAAAGACAAACTAGAATTATTATACACTTAAGTATATGAAGCAATATTCATGTTTTTTTGTGTAGGCTTGTAATCTGTTAATTTATTAGAACTTTGAAAGAACATGTCATTTCTTCTTGAATTCGAAATGCTTTAAATTATGCTAATGCCTTTTTTAACAAGTGCAAATCAAACCTGATTAACCAATGAAAATCAAACAACAGAAAAGTAAATAAACCAGAATTTCTTTCTTCTTCTTTTTCTCCATATCTCATTCTCTGATGAAACTTTAATAAAATTGGGATATGTTAGATTGCTAAACGTTTTTTATTTGTACTTTATCTTATTAATAGACTTTATTATATATGTTAACATTTCTTACTAAAACTTATTTTAGTGTTTGAGTAGTCATTACTAGTTTTTTTTTTTCAAATAGTTAAATTAATGCCGACTGGCCTAAACATAGAAAGTCTTATTAAAGGAAATGCACCTGCATTCTTTTAACATGGTAAACCAACTTCAAATGAGGTGTACTCTTCCATTAATCTACAGGTGCTCATTAAAGTTCATCAACCCTTTTTTCTGAAATGTACATCCTTTGTGACTTTTTATGTCTGTTAATACGAGGGTCATTCAATAAATAAGGTGAATTTTTCTGTATAAGGACTTCTAATCTAAGAAGTTTACTATTTTTTATATTTTTTGTGTTTTACTTCTTTTTCACATGGATTTAATTTCTTTTGCAGATTAAAAAAAAAACTTTGAGAGTTTTGGCAATTAACAAAGATGGCCAACCAAAAAGCATGCTCCAGGGTTGAACAGCGGTCAGTTATCAAGTTTTTGGTTGCTGAAGGATGCAAACCAGTTGAAATTCATAAGAGAATGTCAACTGTGTATGGTGCCACATGTTTCAGCCAAAAAAATGTCTACAAGTGGGCTAAATTGTTTAAAGAAGGACGGAGCAGTGTTGAGGATGATGACAGGCCTGGGAGGCCTACAGAAGTGAGGTCTCCTGAGGTGATCAAATCAGTCAATGACCTCATTCAGTCTGACAGAAGAACTACTGCGAACTGCTGAGGCAGGTCAAGAAAAACAAAGAACAAACGTAGGGGTCATCGGTCAGAAGGAGTCATATTGCATCATGACAATGCAAGGCCTCACACAGCAGCCCAAACGGTGCAGACCATCAATGAGCTGGGCTGGGAACTGCTCCCTCATTCCCCTTACAGCCCAGACCTTGCCCCTTCAGACTTTCACCTGTTTGGTCTCTTGAAAGCGTTCACGAGAGGCACGAAGTTTAAAAGTGACGATGAAGTCAAAAGTGTTGTGAGCGACTGGCTGAGACATCAGTCCAAAGATTTTTACGCTGAGGGAATACGGAAGCTTATGCACAGATGGGAAAAGTGTGTGACAGTGCTGGGAGACAACGTTGAAAAATAAAAAAAATAAGTAAGTATCTGTATTAGAAGTCCTTATACCGAAAAATTAACCTTATTTATTGAATGACCCTCGTAATTACAATCTTTTTGGACCCAAAACCTAAGCAATGTGATTTAAGCAATTACTCTATTTTCCCATCTGTTATTTTAGTGGGTACATGCATTTGAATAGACATTCACGTTAATTTACCAAAAGTAAACTGAACATCAACTGGCCTAGATCAAATATATTTTCTTTACAAATATATATTTAACAGGAAAAGAGAAAAAGAGATGCACACACCCTTATACAGGTGTGCATATAACTGTATATGTATGATGTAGATTTTTAAATATACATATTAAAAAGAAATGCATATGTAACAAATATACTAAGTTATAGTGTAACTTTTGTGTATGCATCATACACAAAAGTTTTCTGATCATTTCAAGAAAGTATTCACACATGTATGCATATAGGTATATCACTATATTTATAGGCAATATAATTTTCTTATTTGTCAATGCACTTGATTTCATACTGAATATTAAACACAGACTGAACATTGTACCAGAAAATTTTCTGTTAATAATCTAAAGTTCTAATTTATTCACCATCATTTGTGTGCATACGTGTGGCTGTGTGATTAAAGAGTTATTGTTTCAACCATGAAACCCTGGATCTAACCTCACCATGGTTGATTTGTAAAAGAGATGACTTCTTAGTAATAGTGAAGTGGTAAAAAATTTGTCCCATTCAGCCCTGTGGAGAAGTTACTTAAAATAACTCAAACCTGACCTCAAGTGGAAGTCGTACATACAAACTATCATAAAAAAACAAAGGGAAAATGGTTGACACCCTGTACCACTCCAGTAAGTACCTGACTCCACATGCTATCCTTTACAGTAGTAAAATGTAGTGCTCTGTGTTGAACCTGAGACGAATGGAGGCATAATGTTGCCATCACGAGTGATCACTCCAAACACCATGAAGTTGTCTGGATATATAATTCAATTCTTTCCAAATTCTCTGCAGATTGATATCCAAACACTCTGAAATGTTCATATTGAAGCTTCTGGAAGCAAATGCCAAGTAGTACCCTGTGCCATTTTCAAATTTCTGGCAAAGTGAATTATGTCATCGTGATCTTTTTCTCACAGATGGGGCCCAACTGACTCTACTGTGCAGTCAACAAAATCAAAAACAATGTGCATGTGCGCAAATAAAAATTTAAATGGTGACGATTTTGCCATTGCACCCTGTGTGTGTGTGTGTGTGTGTGTATATATATATATATATATATATATATATCTCTATTAGGTTGGTGCAAAAATAATGTCGGTTTTTGACATATTTTTTAACATCAAAAACCGACATTATTTTTGCATCAACCTAATATATATATATATACACACACACACACACTGCATGTGACATTAAAATTATCCAAATCATGTAACAGCATAATTGTCCATCCCACAAAATGTTTAATTTCTGAAAAAAAAAAAAAAAAAAAATACTAAACTGATTGAGTTCCTTTTTCGAGGTTTTCAAGTAAAATGTTTTGCCATCTTGACACCATTTGTCATAAGTATCACTGAAAAACCCTTTGAGTTATTCAGCTAGAAAGAGAACAGGTTAAAATCATTTTGTGCCATCTCCACTGTCTTCCGAAAGGAGCAATTGTGAGAGGAAAAATATCATTTAAACCTTCACTGATGGTATCAACATTCATACTCTGGCTTCCATCTTCAAAATCCATTCAGGAACCATCAAGAGAACAGTGAATAAGTTTAAAAAAGTGGGAATAGTAGAGAGCAAAACTGGATCAGCAGGTCACAACAGGAAGAGGGATCATCATTTCAACTTAGAGCTAAAGGTATCAATTTGAAAAGATCCAACTCAATCCATAAGGCATATGACATGCAAGAGAAGGTGTTTCAGCTATGACACTCCAAAGAGTGGTGAAAAAAGACTTGGAAATGAAATCATACATGTGTTGCATTATGTTACTCCAGAACAGAAACTTAAAAGTTTAAAGAGGGCAAAGATCATCTTGAATAAGTTGACAAATGATCCTGGTATATATATAAATATATATATATCTATTAACATTCATACACACACATATATATATTTATTAACATTCACACACATATATATTTATTAACATTCACACACACACACACATATATATATATATATATATTAACATTCACGCACACATATATATTTATTAACATTCCCCCACACACACATATATATTTATTAACATTCCCCCCCCACATATATATATATATATATATATATATATATATATTAACATTCACACACACACACACACACATATATATATATATATATATATATATATATATATTAACATTCACACACACACACACACACATATATATATTTATTAACATCCACACACACACACACACACACATATATATATTTATTAACATCCACACACACACACATATATATATATATTTATTAACATTCACACACACACACACACACATATATATATTTATTAACATTCACACACACACATATATATTTATTAACATTCACACACACACACACACATATATATATATTTATTAACATTCACACACACACACACATATATATATATTTATTAACATTCACACACACACACATATATATATTTATTAACATTCACACACACATATATATTTATTAACATTCACACACACACATATATATATATATATATATATATATTTATTAACATTCTCACACACACACACACACACATATATATATATATATTTAACATTCACACACATATATATATATATATTTAACATTCACACACACACACATATATATATATATTAACATTCACACACACACACACATATATATATATTAACATTCACACACACACACACATATATATATATATATATATATATATATATTTAACATTCACACACATATATATATATATATTTATTAACATTCACACACATATATATATATATATATATTTATTAACATTCACACACACACACACATATATATATATATTTATTAACATTCACACACACATATATATATATATTTATTAACATTCACACACACATATATATATACATATTTATTAACATTCACACACACATATATATATATATATTTATTAACATTCACACACACATATATATATACATATTTATTAACATTCACACACACATATATATATATATATATATATATATATATATATATATATATATACATACATTTATTAACATTCACACACACACACACATGTATATGTACATGTATTTTCAAATGCACACACACACAGAGACATGTGCATGCTTAAAAACATGCAGCTGCTAATTTCTGAATCTTTAGATAAAATAAGTCTGCCAATAATAAAATTTTAAAGAATAAATTTTATAAATTTCTATTTTAAAACAAAAATGAAAATCTGCCAACTGCATAATGCATAGGAAAAATGTTTAAAAATAAAAAATGGAGTTGGAGAAAGAAAAAAAAAAATCTCAAGACAAATACTAAAACTGTTTCTTTTTATTTTTTCTGTTATTAAAAATACATAAATGGGCTTATGACCATATGCTATTGAAACACTAGTTCTTGTTAGATCTTCAAAGTTAAGCAACATTGAGTCTGTCCATTACCTAGATGGGTGACCCAGGAGCTATAAACTTGCATGTATAATGTGCAGATGGTGTAACAGATGATGACTTGGAATGAGAAATTGGAGAGCCAAGTTCAAATTACATGCATGTGCTATTGAGATCTTGAGCTATCCATGTCAAGATCTCCAATACAGTCCAAAGGAAAAGATAAACCAATATCGTTTCGTACCAATGCAGCAGCAGGAGTTGCCAGAATGTGATGCTGTATATCATCCAATAATCTCCATTCTTAATTTGCGTTGAGGTTTGCACATATGTTTTCTCTTCTTTTCAAGACAGTCACAAATCAGTAGGGATTTAAATTCAGTCTTCCTTCTCTTAGATTGTCTGGCACCCAAGAGGATAAGCTACACTACTATTTAAGTCATAGCTAATGGAAGGCAGGTTCATTCCTCTTCTAAGAGCCTTAAGTGAAACAGACTTTATTAGCATTTGAATTTGGTATGCAAATTTAACTTTCTGGATTACTGATACACTGCCAGTAACACTATATATATTATATATATATAGAAAAGGAAGCTACTATTTCTTTGGTGTCTGTCAGCCAGTGTTCAAACATAGAATTTTGAACGCTGATTTCATGGCAAGTAGATGGCCATTATTTCTAAGAATCGTGCAATATGATCTTCCTATTTTTACTCATTTCCTTTTTATCCATTTAGCTCCATGTTGGACTTTGAAAATGATGTGGTGAAAAGTTCACAGCCCAAAAATAACCTGTGAAAATGAGAATTCTACTTGACTTTGATCAACAAGCAACAAAAAAATCTTAAAAATTTATATATATATATATATTTCTGAGAATCAAGGATAAGTTTATTGGGTAGAAACAAGCATATATATATATATATATATATATATATATATATATATATATAAGGCAGGATTTGTGTGTGTGTGTGTGTGTGTGTGTGTGTAAAACGAATGCATGGCTGCAATTTTCAACGGATTCGCACCAAAATTTACATGCACATGCTCCAAGTTACCGGGAAGGCGGCCAAGACCGACTTTGCATTTCCCAACTCCCATCGATAGTGAAAATAATCGATTTTTTTCATGCTTCTAAGACAGTTTTCATGTAGTTTGCAGCCATTTTCTACAGAGTGAGAGCCTATAGCTGGCTGCCATGAATAGGCAGGAAGATTCTATTGGCCAGTGTGAGAGCCAACAGCTGACGGACATGAATGTTAACTAGCATGCTAGCATGCATAAAAAATCGATAGCTGCATTCGTCACAAGTGGGAAAAGTTTATATCTGCACGGCATTTTACTACAATTGGCTCATCTGCTTGCTTAAACTAAACATTGATTCTGATTCCGCAGAACTGGGTTGGGTGTGAAAAAGTATTTGTTGTTAACATTCTTTTTTCATTTGGTTTTTCCAGTTACAAGTCCTTTTTTAAAGCTGATTGTTTTGTGTTCATTTTGTTTAGTTCTTTTTTCGTAACAGATTTAATGTTTAGTATAGAGCTTAGAAAAAATTTGCAGTGTGAGATAGGCAAGAAGTAAGGCATGTAGCAACATCAGCACGGAAGGGCAAAAATATTTTAAGTCAAGTGATAGTGATTGCTGTACGAGTTGTATGATTTTTGAATCAAGCACAGGCAACGCCGGGCCATGCTACTAGTATATATATATAAAGAATGTACATAATACCCTATGTTGATTGCACAACTCTGAGTTTCATGTCATTTGCAATCTTCATGTGCAATTTTGGGGTTTACATCATTTGTTTAATGTGTTATTGTGAGATATTTTGTTGTTAAGGAGGATTATTATTGTTGTTAAGTGTTTAAATAAATTGTAGTTTAATTTTGAATTTGAATTTAGGCCCAGATAAACATTTAAGATTGAAAATAAGAATTATAAAATTTAATTTAAAAACAGACACTGTTATTAAAAAAATAACATTTGGAGATCAACGTGGGTAAATATTTTTTGTCTGAAAAGCATTAATGAAATTAATAAAATTAATAATATTATTAAAATAAATAATATTAATAAAATGTACAGTGATAAAATTAAAATACTAAGAAAAATAATACATAAGAAAAATAAATAAAGATAAAAATATAAACTCAGAGTTGTCTAATCAATGTAGGTCATTATGTATATTTTTAATATATTAAATAGCTCCATTATTTAAAATTGAGCACCGTTTTTCCTTAAACTATAGGATATATATATATATATATATATATATATATATTTGTATACAAATGCTTGCTTGTGCATCTACCTATATTTATCCATTTCATTATATATATATATATATATATATATTGTGTATTTAGGCAGCATGTTTTCATTCAAATTTTGTCTATTTATGTAAATTCTTTTCATATCGTCTTATAAGCTTAATAGCATTATCATTAAAAGAAGAAAGAAACTCAGAATATTGATACATATTTTTTAATCCTATCTAAGCATTTGGCTTACATAAGCCATTATCAAAGATAAGAATTACATTACAATATATTAAACAATACACGGACAAAACAATAATGATAGTCAAATTTTTGTTTACATGGAACATTTCCAATCAATGACAAACTCGTGCAGATGAGACACTGGAAACGAAAATCGCACCACAGCTCATGATGTCACACATTACCATGCGAGAATGAAAACGAGAAGTATTAAGTATGGGAAGCCAGTGGTATAAACCAATGGCTTCTGTTATCAATTATAGGCATTTAAGAATATTTGTGGAGATTTCGTAGTTTATTTTGTTGAGGTTAGGTTTCAACTCTTATGTATATAGCTTCAAGAATTTTTAGTTTTTGTTTATTGTTTTCATGTTTAAGTATAATTGTATTTTCAACGAGGCATATTGTTTTAAGTGCCTGAAAATGTTAGCATTGACATTCTAAACAAGACAGGATTTTATCAATCCCGTTATCTGAGAGTAAAGGTCAGACAAGCACATGTTATTTTTTCACACAGGTTATTAAACATTACAAAGTGGGAAGCATGAGGAACACGAATTTTCAGCAGAATTATTAAATGCATAGATACGTCCCTCTGCACACACAATATTCTTACTGGCACTTTGAAAAATTACAGGCTGAATACATGGTTGAAAAATGCCATTGTTTTCATCGAAATGTAAACCGAAAGTTTAAACAGGATTAAAACTTTTAAACATAACCTAATAAATAGCACAACTTATTCAAGATTATTTGACCGGCACCTGTGCATATTTGCAAACCAGAAATCTGTTATATTACACAAATACAGAGATTTTCACAAGATTTTAAAAGTATCTTTGAGGTAGTTTGGTTTGGTTGGTTGATTCGATGACACGTCAAACTTTATTCGTTTATTTAATACCAAATCATTCTCATAAATATTGAACTATTCCATTTTGATTGCATGGAAGTAAGTGAAAAACTACTTGGTGTCAGTGAGAAAATGAATGCAAGAAAGGAGGATATAAGTGGGGAGAGAGAGAGAGAGAGAACCAGATTGAACTGATAAGAACAGATACTACACTTTGATCTTAGCCCAAAGATTGGCAACTAGGCTTCATCATTTTATTTTTGAACTAGTTAGATTCAACTGTTAGTTCAACTCTAATGGTTTCTTTCCTCTCACTTCTCACCTGTGGAAGTTCCTTCTGATTTCTTGCTTCGCAGCAAACTAGAACCTTCAAAAATTTAAATGCATCCCCATTTTCTGAATCCTGCTCCTTTATTGACCTTTTCCTGACTTCTCACAAATGTCTTCTCATTCTCTTCTTCACTCCCTGTGACACCCTGTATCTTAGTGGCATTATCACCTTGTTTGGGATGAAATGGTCAAAATATATCATCACCAATGAGCAGGCCCTGAAGTTTTGACTATTGTGCTGAGTGGGTGTTTGCTCAAGCAACAAAATACATGAAATCATAGAGAGCCATAAATATGCTAATTCTGAAAGGACTTGGCGCATTAAACAAGCAATAGAGGTAAAGGAGAATTATACTGATCAGCATGCTGTTAAGTTGCTAAGTCCTTTGCTAATGATGACAAACACATTTTATTTTATGCAACAAATATTTAATTTATTAACATGTTCTTTTTCCATGTCAATGTAATTAATTCAGTGGTGAAGACCATTTACATCAATCAAACCTTATACAGTGAATATTTTAAATGAAGATGCCACCAATGACTATGTAACAGACTATGGATTTATTGATCTGTCATAAATCTAGACTTAGAACACAAAAAAAAAAAAGTTGTGGACACCTGAGACCTGACAGGTAAAATGTGATTAGCAAGCTAAAAAGGAATCTTTGAGAAGGCCATCAGCAGAAAGTAAAGAAAAAAAATACAACCTGTAACCAAATGACAGTAAAGCAATGTATGCGTTCAATAACTATGAACTAATAAAACTGGTCGTTTGAAAAAGCAGGTATAACAACTTTCCTTGACAAGTACAAAAACAAGTGCCATTAACACTGAGAATGATTGATAATAGCCATCTTCATGTTTGCCTAATTAGGTCTAAGTAGCCAGCCATTTAATATTAATGTTATTAAGGTAAAAGTAGCCTGCCTAGGGCAATGGTAAAAACATCCTTTTCAAATATGCTTTTTCGAAGTTTACAAACATATTCCAATAGACCTTCAGTCCTTCAAAATGTTTGTAAAATCCTCTTTCAGTATTATTGCACCTGCTTTATCACATTTCCTTTGTCTGTAGCACTTCAATGCAGGTTTTATTTTTTTTGGGAAAAATCAAAAACTTGCAAAAAGCCAAATTTGAACTCTAAGACAAACTGGTGATATATATATATATATATATATATATATATATATATATATATATATATGTATGTATGTATGTGTATATATATATATATATATATATATATATATATATATATGTATGTATGTATGTGTATATATATATATATATATATATATATATATATAAACAACAAAAGAATTTAGAAATGCTAGTGACATTTTGTTTCTTGTCTATAGATACTCTGTTACAATAAATTCATTTCGTTTTTGCATTGGAAAAGTTTACATTGGATGAACATGTTGGCTAAAACTAGTTTTCCTATTGTCTTTTTTCCTTTATACATAGTCTTTTTCCACAGGTTAATTATGAGAAATATATATATATATATATATATGTGTGTGTATGTTTGTGTGTTTCATTGAATAATATAGACATATTGTGTCTACTTATTTTTATACTGAGCCTTTCCAGTTGTCCGATATGTTTCTTGATGTTGAGATGAAGACACCGTAGGTTTCGTAACCCAAGTACTTTCAACTTTTCTGTGCGTATTCTGTGTAAAAATGTACAAAATGGAGTAAAAACGCAGATTGAAAAAGATGCAGAAAAAAATTGAAAAAAAAAAAAGTAAAAAAACAAGAAAGACCATTTTAAACCACAACACCTGGCGACTGTAAATTTTACCAAGAAACATCAATGTCAGGTTAAAAGTTGATAATTAAAAGCAATCTTTTCATATAATATATATATATGTGTGTGTGTGTCCGGGAAAGGGATATATTTGAACAAAGTAGCTAAGTGGTTTTAACTACTATAACCAAGTAGAATATGGTAGCAGTAATCGACTGGTACGCGTCATAGTCGCAGGTAAGAATTGTAGATCAATGGCATAGTCCAATGGGCGTCGTTATAGACTTAGCTCTGAGACTAAGACTCTCACTCTCCTACACATCCGTCTGTGTTTATAGCGGACACCAGCTAATCATATTCCAGTGAGGGGGAACACAGGTGTATGCACATTCCATTATATCATATATATATATATCTCAACATGACTCATGGTTTGAGCATACTGGCCTTGTTTAAACTGTTGATCACATCAGATGCATTCTACACCCCTAACTAAGCTCCTCTCAATATAGTTGCAGTATAAACCAGAAGTGGGCTCTATGGGTGTTGAACAAACAAAAATGTACTTGAGGAGGTGCCTTCAATAGAGATTGGCTTGTTGTTCTAGCTGTTCGGAGTAGACCATTATATTTGGTGAAAATGCTAAGTATATTCCTGTTTCTTGATAGTCTAAACAGATTAGAAATGTAATCCAAAGCACATTGGTTGCTGAAACATTCATCATAGTTGAACTTAAAGTAGTATCCACTTTCTACAGAAGATTAGAATTCCTTGGTTTGAATAATGAAGCTAAAAATATGTCCATAATTTGTTCCATGGATATTTCTTCTTTGTATGATGCAGTATAGTCTTTCACTCAAGTTCTAAATGAGAGATTCAGCATCAAAATAACTATATTTTGAGTGACATAATAGTAATATTAGCCATTTCCTTATAAGGAAATATTCAACATTTAATGACCGATCAGCTTGTACTACTATTGGTTGAAATTTATAAAATCTTTCTCTTAAAACAATTTATCAGTAAAATAGTTTTCCCAATTCCAGCAGCTTTCATCAATCTTTCTTTCCTAACCTTTCATTTGAAGTCATGTGGAACATCAACAACTACATTATGTCATTTTCTCTTCAAGCTACATGTGCTATCCATTTTAGTTGTTGCTGCTGTTGAAATTCCCCAAATGATCTGGTTTCTGTCACCTGGTACAGTTCTTTGTTTGTAATTCTGTTCTGCCAGTCCATGATGTTTGAAGGAGAATGGCCCTCTTTCTGATCTATAGGGTTCATTTGCTTTAAGCCATTTTTAACCACTGATCTAACAAAGCAGTTGTACCTAGTTGGGAGTTTACACATTTCTGGTCAAGTTGGGCACCATTCATGTTGTTGTCTCCATAAAGAAATACATACATAAAAAATTAATCTTATCGCCGCAGTGTTGTGCCCATAAAGAAAATAAACAAAAATTAATTATAGTGTCAAAAATAATTATAACAACATGATTATAACATTTTTAATTACCATTAATTCACTCATTCTAAACCAATGAGAATTTTCCCCACTTTTTTCCTCTACCCAAACAAAACATGACATTCTCACTAATGGGCAAGCAGTTTACACAGACAGGTTGTCAACATTTGCATCAATGATAATAGTAACATTTATCTTTCAAGGTCAAAAAAACCCAGACACTTAGTATCAGGAATTTTTTCAACTAAATTTTCTGGACACACATTGCACACATATAAAAGTTAAAACTGTTTACAGTTTCCTCATTTGTTATTGCTGTAACCTAGGGAAGGTTACTGAATAGAATTATCAAACGAAGGTGGGTAATGAACGATAATACTTAGGACAAGAACAACACATATAAGATTCGCCAGTGGTGTATAGAAGTAGTAGTCAACTGCTAGTAGTAACTCAGGTGAATTCCACAAGGAATCTCAAACTGAAGACCAACATACAGTATCTACTACTGTATTTATGTGAATGGGGACATACCCATTATCATCCATAGGTATGCTACAACAGTTATTTTATCATTCTGTCAGATTCCAATCCATGATTGATCTACACATGAACCTAAACTTACAATTTTACTCAGTATTACCATGTTGCATGTTCCCAACACCACATAACAACCAGATAATAAATAATACTTGTTTTGTTGTTTCCACATCTTGCTGTTTCTCATTTTTATGAGTATATATATATATATATATATATATATATATATATATAAGCATGAAGGAGTTTATGATCATTTACTCAGAGTTATAACCCCCCCCTACAATGTCAAATAACCAAAATATGACTTTTAATAGACAAGAAGATTTAAAGAAAGGGGATTTATTGTTTAAAAAAAAAAACTAGTCTGAACCTCAATAATTATTGCCACAATCAAAATAAAAATGCCTACCATTACTCAATCCTCAAAATGACATAGAAAAACAAAAAAAGGTGAGTTATTCAGACGAGTTATGGCCCTTGAATTGTTTGCACAGTAGAAGACATGTTTATGTAGAAGACAAGCTATAACATTTGACATAATGGCATTTATGTGTTTTGATGACAAACTTACATGTGCCATTAAAATATTAGGAGAAAATTGAGGATTTTAGAATCCCTCACACGCTTATAAAATTCAGGATATTTGTTTTCCTTCATTTTCTCATTTATTTTCAAAACTTCCTGAATAATAAACTAAAATTAAAATAACAATTGTTCCTTTGACATAAAAACAATATATATATATATATATATATATATATAATCATTTCACTCCAAGCAAGGCACTAAGATGCAAGGGAGAATAAAAATATTAGAAAAATGAGTATTAAGGAGAGACTTCAATAAAAGAGTAAGAATTAAGAAGACAGAAGATAACGATTGACATTGCATTTAAAGTTTTGAAGCCAGAAGAGAGTTCCATAAGCAAAATGTGCAAGAGAAGAAACTGTTAGCATAGAACTTATGGTAACATCTAGACATTTCAACTCTAAAATGCTGGGACCTTGTCACCAATTTAATTCTGCACTTAAATTCATAATGGCTCGGTACCATAGAGGAAAATTCATCAGAATAATTACCATGAAAACATTTATAGAAAAGGCACAGAGAAAATTCGTTATGGTGGTAGAAAAATGAATGAGGGCAAGATGCCCAGTTAAGAACAATAATATTATTGATTCTTCTTTGGATTTTATCAATAATCTCCAAATATAGCAAGAACACCAGACCATATGTGGCAGCAATATTCAAAGCAGGGACAAATGGTAGATTTATAAATACGTAAGATAGATTTTGGTGAGAAAAATTGTCTTTCAGATAATTGAGAGAGCAGTATCATTTTGATGCATTAAAATTAACAAGCCACTCTTTGCCCAATTGAACAACAAATTCTAAGTCATTTTTGAGATCTGCTGCCAATTGGTCCTTATTAAACTGATCAGACTTACTATTAAAATAGAAGTAAATAGTTGTGTCATCAGCAAAGATACCGAGTTGAGAATTTATTACATCAGGAAAGTCATTTATGAAAACAGGAACAATATAGGTCTAAGTGGAACACCAGCATTAATATAAAAAGATCTAGAAGAGTGGCCATTCGAGACAATTTTCATTTTGTGAGTTGATACGCCTGAAATTGTTCAAAAATTCATCCAGAAAAAACAAAACCTTTCAATGCAGAATGAAACCACTTGACATAGATTGACCTTAAGCCTGGTTATGCTCGTTATAATGTTCTCGCTCATTTCCATTGTTAATATAAGTACTTGGAAGAAATAATGACCATATCCCCCAGATCTTGCCACTTGGGATTGTTTACTCTTTAAAAATCAAATCTCAAGTCACCAATGAAATTCAAGAGAATGTGACAAGGCAACTGCTTTCCATCACAAAAAGGAGTTCCAGGAATGTGCTCATCAATGAAAACAATGCTGGATAAATTGTATGGCTTCAAAAGGGGACTATTTTGAAGGAGATTAAATGCTAAAGTGATACGTGTCGCAGTTTTCTTTTTATAACATCAGCACAAAAATTCAAAAGTGTATTTACTTACATAACCAATTTTTTTTAACAGAAATTTTATTGTAAAATATGTGTCAATAAAATAACTTTCTCTGTCTTCAATTCTCAACTGAAAACAATATAAGAATAAAGTTTTCACTTCTATATAAACTTGAAGGTTCTTAAGAATTTTTTAATTTTCTTTCTATGTTATTAGATTATTTTTCTTGTTTTTGGTACATATTTACATATAATTTTTGGTACATGTTTACATATAATTTTTCCAATGCTTCAGTACTTCATAAATCATTATCAAAGAGTTTTTGCTTTTTGTGACATGTCAGCTTCTTAATTTTTCAAATGTTGTCTGCTGTGAATTTATTAGATATGACAGTTTGTGTTAAAATATATATAGTGGGGTGGTGCATAATTATCAGGCGTTTTTAAAACAATATTTATTATGAAAAAAGAAACATAACAATTCAACAATAACATTTTTAAATGATTACTCTGGAGCGTACGATTATCGACACACATTTTCATAACCTGAAAATAAAAAAGTAAACAACAGAGCAATTTTTATTAACAAATAACTTGCCTACAAAAACACTTGATAATTATGCACCAACCCAATATATCCTGCCATCTTATGCAATGATTTATGTCTACAATTTGGATGTTAAATTAGGTCACAACATCTAATGTCACTTAATACAACTGAGACGAACGTTTTTGTTCTCACTGTCAACTCATGTATACACACAATTTCCTTTCCCCTCCTTCCTACACAGTAATAAATTTACATCTTTCTTTCCCTCACTTTCTCAATATGAAATCACTATTCATAATTTTTAGCACTGGAGTGGATTTTCCCATTTACATTTGGTTAACAGGTCTGAAGATTTGAAGTCGCTTTTTATCAACTTCAATGAAATAAATATCACCTATGCTTTTTTAAGTGTTCATTTTTTATTATATTAGGTTGGTGCAAAAATAATGACGTCATAATGTCGTTTTTTGACATTTTTTAATGTCAAAAAATGACATTATTACGTCATTATTTTTGCACCAACCTAATATAATAATTTTTGTTCCGACAAAACTCTCAACAGATTTATATCCTCTTGAAAATTCCTTACGGATTACCAATAATTTATTATATATATATATATATATATATATATATATATATGGGATAGCAATATACAAATTTTATATAAGTTTTTATGTATCAAGAACAGTTTTGAAAGATGTATTAAAAATTGGAAAAAGTTTTTGTGATGTGTTTCATCCATTAGGGCTTGTTCACCACACGTGCACACACACACAATTGTTAAGGAACTTCTGTTTGTTGTGTCCCTCAGTGATCATGTCTCTTGAAAATTTCCCATCCTTGTAGCTGTTAGCTTTTTATTATTGCTTCCACTCCATGTTCCACTCCATATTTACACTAGTTTGTTAGGTACATTTGCTGTTTCCCTCTGTCCCTGAGAGTGTTAAATTCTCTAAGCCCACTTTCCTCATTGTATATCTTAAAAATTACAATTAACTGTTTCTGATTCTAAGCATTCTTTTTGTTCTTGTATTCTTTAAAACTTCCCCATTGTTTACATGTTCCACCCATGATATTCTCAGCATTTTTCTTCAGAACCACATCTGTTGACTAAAATCTTCTCTTCAGCTTTCATATAGGAAGACAGATATTACTTTGCAGTTCAGCATTCATCTATATTCATGAGACCTCTACAATGTTAGATATTTCACCAAACTGTTATTGGATATTTCACACTAGTTAGATTTCATCATTGCTGATCGGACACTGAACTACCACTATTCACATTGAATTGATGTTCCCTTAGGGAAGCCCTGTGCCATGTATGACTTAACCCAAACATCAAGTGGAACTCATATAATCAATTGCTAAGTGTTGGGGAGGACCCACCTTCTCATCAGAATGGACTGATCTCTCTACTACTAAAAGGACAGTTCTATAGAATTCTCGGGGGGATCAGGTGACCATCACACTTCCGCCTCTCTACCAGAAGATACAGTTGGACTTTATACTCTTTCTGATTGTTACTGACTAACCTGCATTCATTTGACTACTAATCTCTCTGTTGTAAATACCTCTTCGAATATACCAGTATTTTTCCCTACGTATGTGTTTGTCCTTATTTCAATACATGCATGCGGAAACACTCAACATCTCAACACTAAGGATGCAGGAAAAATGATTGGTTCCCTGTACTGCTTCAATAAGTACCTGACTCTTAGTATTATCCTCTACCTTTGCAAGAGGCAGATCAGGCCTAAAATGGAGTATTGCTGTCATATTTGAACAGGAGCTCCAAAAGAATCTCCTCGTACTTGTGAGTAACAAATTATTGTCCATCCCTTCACCCTCTTCCAGACGAAACATTATAAGCCTCTCACTTCTCTATTGCTACTTTCATGGAAAGTGCTCAGAGGAACTACATTTCTTAATTCCACTAGTTTTAACCTTCATGGTGAGAACCCACCATTCTATGGACATTGAAGCAAACCATCCTCATTCCCTCTGTATTCCATTGGCGAGATGTTCTACCTGATCTGCTTCTTCCCACGAATCACTGTTGTGTGGAATTGACACCCAAGTGAATATTTTCCCTGATCACTACAATCTTAACCTGTTCAAGTCTAGGGTTAACTGTTATCTTCTCCACATATCTGCATAAACTCTTCCTCTTACTCTGTAACTCTCCACCTTGTGCGTCTCTTGGGCCTTGTACTGAGTGAATCTCACTGTGAAAAAAACTTAAATTTGGGGAAATTGAACAGCATGTGCAAACTGTTTGTCATACATTTGTGATACCACTGGCCAGCAGGGAGAAGTCTTCAATGTAGATTAACCATTATCTTTCCTACATAGACTGTAACTCTTACTCTCTAACATTCTACCACAAGTGGCTCTAGAGCGTTATACAAGGTGATATTATTATTAAAAAAAAAATTACCTAATCCTAGATGGTTGCTTTTAGGTTGTTTTTCACCAGTTCCCTTAATAGGAGAGTCAAAAAGGATCAACAACTTTACTAGATGAGCCACAGCCTCAACCCACCCTAAACAAAATCAGAGGGCAAGGGTAAGGAAGAGTGGCAAGGAGCTTCATAAATCTATTGAATAGATGGTCAGCCAACTGTTTTGACGTGTAACCCACAAATACAACTGATCCATAATCGGCAGAGCTAATAATAGCAGCTACTAGTGAACAACCCAACACAATAGATTCTTCCTATCCAGCCGCCTTCTTTTCAATAACGAGATAAATTACTTTCTTCCCTGACTCCTACTCCCGACATATTCCAACGGCTTTCTCAGGCCTCCAATGCGATGATGTGTTCCTTGTATGTTTTTGAAAATATCATTACAGAAGAATAATTTGGATAATACTGAGTAACCATAACAGATTGTCTCTACATCTTTTTTTTTCTAAGCGATAACACATTTATTCCAACTTTCACAGAGTAGATTCCCTCTTCTTTCAACCATCTCAACAAAAATTTATCTCTTTCACCGTCTTGACTTCTTTCAGCTGTCTATCCAATCACCTCTTTTTCACTCTCTTGACTCTTCTTTCAGCTGTCTCTCCAATCATCTCTCTTTCACTGTCTTGACTCTTCTTTCACCTGTCTCACCAATCATCTCTCTTTCACTGTCTTGACTCTTCTTTCACCTGTCTCACCAATCATCTCTTTTTCACTGTCTTGACTCTTCTTTCACCTGTCTCACCAATCACCTCTCTTTCACTGTCTTGACTCTTCTTTCACCTGTCTCACCAATCACCTCTCTTTCACTGTCTTGACTCTTCTTTCAGTTGTCTCTCCAATCATCTCTTTCACTCTCTTGACTCTTCTTTCAGCTGTCTCTCCAATCATCTTTCACTCTCTTGACTCTTCTTTCAGCTGTCTCTCCAATCATCTCTCTTTCACTCTCTTGACTCTTCTTTCAGCTGTCTCTCCAATCATCTCTCTTTCACTGTCTTGACTCTTCTTTCAGCTGTCTCTCCAATCATCTCTTTCACTGTCTTGACTCTTCTTTCAGCTGTCTCTCCAATCATCTCTTTCACTCTCTTGACTCTTCTTTCACCTGTCTCTCCAATCATCTCTCTTTCACTCTCTTGACTCTTCTTTCACCTGTCTCTCCAATCATCTCTCTTTCACTCTCTTGACTCTTCTTTCAGCTGTCTCTCCAATCATCTCTCTCACTGTCTTGACTCTTCTTTCATCTGTCTCTCCAATCATCTCTTTCACTGTCTTGACTCTTCTTTCAGCTGTCTCTCCAATCATCTCTCTTTCACTGTCTTGACTCTTCTTTCATCTGTCTCTCCAATCATCTCTTTCACTGTCTTGACTCTTCTTTCAGCTGTCTCTCCAATCATCTCTCTTTCACTGTTTTGACTATTCTTTCAGCTGTCTCTCCAATCATCTCTCTTTCACTGTCTTGACTCTTCTTTCAGTTGTCTCTCCAATCATCTCTCTTTCACTCTCTTGACTCTTCTTTCAGCTGTCTCTCCAATCATCTCTCTTTCACTCTCTTGACTCTTCTTTCACCTGTCTCTCCAATCATCTCTCTTTCACTCTCTTGACTCTTCTTTCACCTGTCTCTCCAATCATCTCTCTTTCACTCTCTTGACTCTTCTTTCAGCTGTCTCTCCAATCATCTCTCTTTCACTCTCTTGACTCTTCTTTCAGCTGTCTCTCCAATCATCTCTCTTTCCCTGTCTTGACTATTCTTTCAGTTATCTCACCAAACATCTATCACACTTTCACAGTCCAGTCATTTATTTTACCATTTTGACTGTTATTTCAGCTATATCTCTCCAATCATTTTCCTTTCTCTTTCACTGCCTTGACTCTTTTCTTTTATTTGGCTCACTCCAGTTATCTCTTTTTCAGTTTTTTTTTTGTTCATGTTTTTTCTTCCTACTTCTTGGTACATAAAATTGGTTTATAAATGTTTTTTTACCATCTGTTTTGATGCACCAATTTTTCGTGGTCCTTTGTCTGTTTGTCTCTCTCAAATTTTTACCCATTTTGCCGAGTTTTTTTTAAATTTATGTTTGGGGGTAGATTTTTTAATGCAACAATTTGTTTTTTTCCACATATGTTTGTATCTTTCTTTCTCCCTCTTTCAACCCTCTCTTCATTCTATTTCATTTTTCTATTTTTTGTTTTTATATAACTCTTCAAGTCTCTCTCCCTCTCTGTTTCAGTTCCCTTTTTCCTCTTTCAACTCTTTTCACAACCACTTCAACCTTTTAACATAACACTCTCATTAATTCTATTCTCTTTTTTCCTTCCTCTAAAACTTCCTTTTCTTTCAAACTTTCTATATAATCACATTATCTCTCCCTTCTTTTGGGTAATCTCTTTCTTTTTTTTTGTGAAGTGACTAGTGTCTTTTGTTCCTTTTGCTTCTTTCTTTCTATGCGTCTTTTATTTTCTTGTCTGTGTATTTTACAACTTCTCACGTCATCTGGTCATCTATCAAGTTGTGTTAGCTAACAAAAATCTAATAAACTATGGTAGCCCAACAGAATCATTACATGAGTGCATAAATTTTCAAGATTTAATATGTTTTTGGAAGAATATGTTTGAATAAACATAGCTGAGGTTTGTGCTTCTGTAATGTTTTA
The DNA here is from genome assembly GCA_963932145.1 of Acanthosepion lycidas. Classification (NCBI taxonomy): domain Eukaryota; kingdom Metazoa; phylum Mollusca; class Cephalopoda; order Sepiida; family Sepiidae; genus Acanthosepion; species Acanthosepion lycidas. Next base: position 59,334,293 of record OZ010587.1, on the reverse strand, counting down.
AAATCTTAGAGTAGGGTTAGGGTTATACAGAGAAGAAAATAAAAGATAGTATAAATCTTTTTTCCTCCCAAAATGGTTCATGCTAGAAACATGTAATCTTTAAAATAAACTGGGACTGATTTGAGGATATAATACTTCCTTCCTTCTTAATTTTTACATAAATGTTCACCATATACAAGGACCATTTTCTATTTATATTTGTTAACTTCGCTTAATATTTTTAAAATATCCAAACCAGTGGGTAAATTTCACTTGTTTGATATACACTTATGATGATGATGATGTTTGGTCATTGATCCCATACTACATATATATGTGCCTTACTTTCGGGACAAAGGTTTATGAAGTTAGAGTCATTTTTTTCAGTGATGCTGGTCAATATCTTCAAATGTGATATTTTTCCATTTTTTAAATTAAAAGATAATATTTCCTTTTTTTTCTATTTCCTTACATTATAGTGATCTTGTGATCATGAAAACTAAAAAAAAAAAAAAAAAAAAACACTAAAAAATACTAATTACCCATGATGTCATAGTAGAAAGGAAACTATTGGCAGGAAATTTAGAATCATCCTCGTTTCAGCAACCTGACACCAAGGGAGCATATAGATTTGAGTTGCTCCAGGAATAAAGACCACATACAAGTTTTACACAAATATCACTTTCTCATGTTTAATATTAACCATTTAATGATTGACTTATCACTTGCAAATAATTTATTCATTCACCATGACAAACACAAAACAAAACAAAACATTTAACAACCAAATTACAAGAACTTTCCTATATCTATTGAACAAGTAGAACCAAACCTTTCTGATAAATAAATCCTTTTATATATGAATAAATGTCTCAATTTGTTATTATGATGTACATATGTATATTTTTACTAACCAAAAACCAGAGTCAAATAAGGTCCATTATAACAAAATAAGATCAGATTCTAAATAAAATTCATCCAGCAGCCACCTCCATTGACCAATTACGTAATGAGACAGAATGTTAGTCTAATGACTTTCTGACCTTGATGTAGGACCATGACGATGGGTGTGATAAACTCATGTATGTCCGAGGTAGCTCGAATGAATAAAAAGTAAATAAAATCCAATAATTCCTTAGAAATATGTTAGATGCTCAATTAGCTGACAAGAGATAATAGTTGTTGTATAGTGTTATCTTGTATCTGTTATATCATTTCTTGTTTATTTGTGCTGAACCAGAGTGCATAGATTTTTCCAACCTGATTCATGGATTGAATCCATCAGGTAACTGAAACACTTTTTAATTGATATTTATATCCACTGGGTCACCATCCTGGAAGACTTCTTTAATGGTATGTAAATTATTGCCTAATTAGCATAGCTAAGGCATAGAGATTATATAAGTGTGCAAACAGTAACAGAATGTGAGTCTTGAGAATTTGACTTTCAAGATTGCATTTATCATGTCTCGTTTATCATTTTTCAGTTATGTTTCTGTCTTTGGACAGAGTACTAACAATGTTTTATAATACCATTTAATGATTCACTTATCACTTGCAAATAATTTATTCATTCACCAGAACAAACACAAAAAAAACAAAAACATTTAATAACCACACTACAAGAAATTTCATATATCTACTGTACAACCAAATCTTTCTGACAATAAATCATTATATATATATATAAATAAGGTTGGTGCAAAAATAATGTCGTTTTCTCACATATGTTACTATGTGAGAAAACGACATTATTTTTGCACCTGCCTAATGTATATATATATATATATAAATGTTTCATTTTGTTGTTATCATGATGTTGTTACCTAGGGAAGGTTACTGAATAGAATAATCAAACAAAGGTTGGTAATGAATGGTAACGATTAGGAAACGTACAAAACATACAAGATTCGCCAGCTGCGTGTAGAAGAAGTAGTCAACTGCTAAAAGTGATTCAAGTAAATTCTACAATGAATCTCCAACTGCAGACCAACATACAGTATTTACTACTGTATTTATGGGAATGGGGGCATACCCATTATCATCCATGGGTATGCTACAACAGATATACAGATGTATTTTTAACTAACTAAAAACAGGAGTCAAACAAGACCTATTATAACAATATTGATGTTCACCTTGTACAAGGCCATCCTGGGTATGATGATAAACTACATCCAACTGCAAGGCCTCTGATCAGGAGGTTTTGAGGAGAGTGGAACCACCTCTTAATTGCTAGTGTTCCCAGGGCCACCCTGACCCGGAGTAGTAGCACCTGTTAGGGTCCCAGCTATGGGCAAATAGTTAACACCTAAACTTGTGTAAAAATAGGTTTTAATACCAGAAATACTTTGTGCTAAAAAAATTATTACCAGCAATAATTTTTGAAGGAAAAATTATTATCAGCAATACTTACTACTAGAGGGCACAGAATTCTCAATATGCACTACATTCCAAGTTAAATTTACAGTGAAACATATACTGTTAGAGTATGTAGATTTTGATCTAGTGTCAACAAAATATTACCAAGTGAGTAATTGAAAAAAAAAATCTACGAAAATAAAACCATCCAAGATTGTAAATTTCCTAAAAGAAGTTGGATTGTACGCAAAAATATGAGCAATTGAAAAATGGTTCAAATATATATGTATACATACACATTTTTTTTTACCAAACTATCATTATGAATCTATTTCAAAAATGTTGTTGTCATTAAATGACCCACTGAGGTTTTAATATGCCATAAAACAAAAGAACCAACCAACAAACAACCTAGTACAAGGACCATCTATTTATATTAATTAACTTCATTTAATATTTTTAAAAGATCCAAACAAGTGGGTAAATTTTACTTGCTTGACATACACTTAAGATGATAAAGTTTGGTCATTGATCATGTATAGCTGGCCACTCGTATTCGAGGATACCTGTCTATTAGCGTGGTTAGCCAATTCCTATTGCAGGCGCTTGCTCAGGCATATTTGTGTTTATTCACCACCCACAGAGCCCACTTGTAGTTTATACTGAAACTATGGTGAGCAGACCTTAGTTACAGTTTCTGGGAAAGAGTGTGTTATCTAGTGTGATCAACAATTTGAACAAGGCCAGCACGCTCAAGTCCTAGGCCACAATGACTTGTGACTTTGTGCTAGGACAGCTACCAATGGCCTGCAATAGTTCTGTCTACCCAATTTCACTCACAAGACTTGGGTCAAATCATGGTATGGTTTTCAGGCACTTCCCAAAGTGCCCGCATGCTGGGATCGACCCCTCCAGTCCAATAACACCACTGAAGTCTCCTTCTTGACAAATCGACTATGAGATTCTGTTGTGGCCTGTTTAAGGGCAAGAAAAGAAAGACACGGAAGACAAAGGTAGGTTGAACAAGTGTATTGAAATAACAGATATATACAAAGCAAGAGTATTAGTAATAAGCAGATAGAGGTGTATGTTCGAATGGTAGGTTAAAACTGCATCTCCACTTCTCAACCGACTGCCCTACGACTCTTTCTAGGAAGTCTCACAGTATTTATGAGAAGAGGAAGAGTTCATTCTACTGTAGGAGGGTTTACCACAACAGATTCGAACCTGGGTCTCATTGTCAGAATGCGAATATTATGTCCTAACCACTTGGCCACTTGGCCACGTGCCCATACATTGATAACTTTGGTTTGGGACAATGATTAATGAGGTTAAAGTCATTATTTTGATGATGCTACATAATCCTTTAAAATGTGATATTTTTGTATTTTTTTAAAGTAAAAAATAACATTTTACTAACTACAGTGTATTTGCTTTTATTTTGACAAAAAGTAAGCACTTAACTATTGTTTAAGAGCATCATATTTTGTTTTCCTAGATAAACTCCAACTGACTTTAATTACTGCTTTACAAATTCTTGGCATTCTTTCCAACAGTTTTCGATTGTTTTTCACCAGTTCCCTTAAGAGAATAGGGAAAAAAAGGATCAAAATTTTTACTAAATGAGCCACAGCCTCACCCCACCCCAAATGAAGTAGATTGCAGATCTCTACAAGCATTTTTCAAGCACTGAAACAGCTCACTCTCACTCTTTGAGTATTCTCTTTGACATCTATTATCCAATTCATTCCATGGAGAGAGGTCAGGGATTGAGTCAGCCAAGTCATAGTTTCCATAATGTTCTTATGGTTTTTTTTTTAAACACAAGGTCATTTTGACATAATTTAGAAGTCTGTTGTGTCTTGTTGAAAAGTGAATATTTTCCAGTTATGCATAAACCAAAATCTTATTGATATTGTTCTTTTTTTATGATTCCCTTGATCTGAATCAAATCTCTTGCTTTTTGTTCATTCTTTTGGAATGTTTACTGAGGGGTTAATGGTGAAAACAAAATATGCTTCTCATACAAAATAGTCATAATTTAGCAAATCATGGACAGATGAATCTAGACTGAAACTTTTATCTTTTACTTAAAAAAAAAAATACAAAATATCTCATTTTAAGTTGTTTTAAAGAAATGCACGGTGTCTCCAAACTTTTGGCATCTAGTGTGTGAAATATATATATATATATATATATATATATATATATATATATATATATATATATATATGGTGTGTATGCATGTATAATGACTGTGAGAACTTACCAGGTGTTAAGACCTATGATTATTCGCTTAAGTGTGAAAACAAGCAGATGTTACATCAGGCACTTTTGGTGTGACTAGTGTTTAATAAACTGATAGGTAAAAGTTGATTATATTGGATTTGATAGTGAGTGAAAAATCAACTGACTACAGAAGCTTTTAAAAACTGAAGTGTCATCTTAAATATCAATATTTAATTTCAGATTGTTTTTTGAATATAAAAAAGCTAATCAATAAATATTATAACACAATACAATGCATGAATGGTGAATGGGATACTGGAGGGATAAATTACACACACACATACATACATATATAAATAAAAAGAACAGTAAGATATATAATCTGGTGTTCTTATTGATATTTTTTATTTTTATTTTTACAAAACAGTGCTCAATGTAAATTTACAGAGCATAAATATTATAAATTAACTGATTTAAAATATGGTTTCTTTGCTACACAGTAACAACTACAAACTTCTATGAAAATTTCTCAGACATTCAGGCCGGTAAATGTTGTTTAATACTGTTTATTATAAACAGAGCATTTACTTAAATAATTTTATCTATAAAAAGAATGTATAAACATAAAAATGTTTTAAAATAATTGTCGGACTTTGTCCATTTCATAATATATATATATATTTAGTACATTGCCAAAAATCAAAAGGCACTTTGAAAAAAATAAACACAAACTGAAAAGTCCTTTCAAACCATTAAAACTGAATATCATGAACACATAAATCCCATAGAAAATATACACAAATAACATGAATTTCATTTTCCTACTTTTGGCTAAAGAGACAAGAGCTTTCATTGTTGGCTCTATCACTTCCATTTACATAAAAGGGTTGCTGAAAATTTCATCGTTCAACACAAAATCAATACTCAGATCTTTCGTAGCTGGTTTCCAGTAGTGTACCAGGAACATTCCAACAATAAAACGATTGTGTTCCAGTGAAAAAAAAAAAAAAAAAAAAAAAAAAGAAAAAAAAAAAGGTCAACCAGTGTATAGGAGATAAAAGACAGAGTATTAATAGTAAGAAATAAAATTAAATGCGTACTTATCTGTCCATACTCGGAGTCTCATGTAGATTGTTTTCACTCACAGGGTAGATTAATAGTAAATTTATTTTTTAGGTCATTTTACAGAAATTTAAAGGGAAAGGTAATATTTTATCACATTAAACATTAATTTTAGTAGTAATCATATTTGTGTAGATGCCCCATTTATTTATTAAGCAGTACGGTGGAGTAATGGATAGTGTCTTGGATTGATTTTTTCCTGCAGTAGGTTGCCATTTCTTTTTGTGGTAGACCAGTTGCCATCCAAGGCTATAAAACCCGGTCTATCCTGCTATTTACCTATAGAAGGGAGAAGAAGAGAATTCATGCCTTTCCCAAGAGTATTAGCATATAAGTGAATGTAATGGATTTGACTGGAATTCGAACTCAGCTCTCCAATTCTTCAATCTGAGCTGTTATCCATTACTCCACCATGCCTCCTACTAATATACAGTAGATATTATTAGACTTATTGTCAATATTATTATTTTAGTTTTTTTTTTATCTTTCAAATTTCTTTCATCAGCCTAATAAATCTACACAGATACACACAATTCTATCTTAAACTAGCAGTAGAGCCCGGCGTTGCCCGGGGATGTAACAGTAAGAGATAGATCAAGTATTGACCATCATAAAGACTGAAAAATAAAACTGAAAAAGATTGTTGTTTAAGGTTGACGGACACGCATGTCTTAATTAGTTTTTTTTTTTTACGAATTGGTCAAACCCAAACTCAAACAAAAACATTGTTTTCAATCGTTATGAGTCTACCAATTGAATAGAATTTTTCAATTTTATCATAAACAATTGTCTTGTAAATGAAATTTTTAAAGCATTCTGAATGTAAAAATAAAGAAAAAAAGTGTGCAAGACAATAAGAAACACTACCTGCCAAAAAAAAGTGAAGTTTTGTTGAAATCGGTTGAAAAATGTAGGAAATTTGATCCCATATATAAATGAACACACACACAAACAACCTGGGTTTTATAATAAGTATAACTTGATATGAGTTGTTCCCCTTTCATTCTTGAAAGGGTGATGCCTCTTAATCGTGTTTTCAAATTGATTTCATGCAAAAGAAATTGTGTTTTTTCCAATTTTTGGCACTGTCAGAACCACCGCAAGGTAATTTTACGTAGTCCTGTGAAGTTTTGTTGAAATCGGTTGAAAAATGTAGGAAATCCGATCCAATATATAAACGTACAGACACACACACACACAACCTGGGTTTTATAATAATATGATGACAACCATGAAAAGAAATTAACAGCAATTAACAAGAAACCTCTTAAAATTGTCTAAAAAGTGCTTGGAACAATAGACTCTACGGATAATTTTTACACTCTCTCTTACCCTGACCAAACAGAAAATTTTAAGAGTAGTACAAAAACTCATGAAATTTTCCTCGTCTCTCATATTCAAGGAAACCTGCTTGAAAGTAAGGTCTGTGGATGACAATATATACACCCCGGAAAAAAGAAAAATCGGTCGAGCACTTTTAGAGGGAATGGCGTGAATTTGTAAACAGTGAATGCTACTGCTGATAATGCAAAGCTCTTCTATGAATCGAGCACTCTGAGTCACTGGTGTGTTTATTCAAAAATAAATATGTAAAAATTCACCTTCATCTCTGCCAAGAGCTGATAGCTTAGGGGGAAAATCTTCGACTGATGCCAAACCAGTCGGGTTTCAATCCTGGCTCGAGGCAATCAGATGTCTAGTCATATTAATGAGTTGTGATACAGCAAAACAGTCTGTGGATGACAATATTTATATATATATATATATATATATATATATATATGTATATATATATATATGTATATATGGAGAGATGGAGGTAGAGATCAGTTCCCTATCTGTTCATTTATACACAATTACAGAGCTGAAAAAAAAAGAAGTGAGTGGTGGGGAATGTGTGAAAGAGCAAATATGGAGGGTAAATAAGAAAGCCAGAGAAAAGCAAAAAGAAAAGCAGATGAAAGGAAAGAAGTAGAGAAAAAAAGAATATGTCCTGTGTTTTATTATTCCTTTATCTCTTTGATGAATTAAATTGGGTAAATCCTTAATTTTTCTTTCTTTCAGAGCATGACATACCTCTTATATAGGAAAGAATATAAATCCTGAGGTATTTGTACATGATACCAGATCTCGTCCAATCACTGAAGTTAAGTAATGTCAAGCCCACTCAATACCTAAATGGGTGACCATTTTGGAATATCAGGTTCTGTAAGCTTGGCTGTGCAGGTGGTGTAATGGATACCGGCTTGGAATGAGAAATTGGAGAGCTAGGTTCAAATTTCAGTCAGGTTTGTTACATTCACTCATGCAGAAATACTCTTGGATGATCGTGAATAGAAGAGAGATATGTCACATCTGTCCCTAGCAACATGCACTGGGCCAGCATGGAAAGGTACTGTCCCATTCCTCCCCATGAAGCTGGGGAATATCAAAGGTGAAGGAAAGAAGTAAGGAAGGAAGGAAGAATGAACCTGAGAAGTGGATGTGAGTTTATTTCAATGAAGGAATGGTGTGTAAACATGTTGCAAATTATTTGAAGACAGTTACAACAATTTTCTCTTCTGTCAACATTTTTACCACAAATAAATATAAAGCTTCTTTCTAATTTTCTTCACCAGTTATACTATTCTTCGCAGATTGTCCATGTGTTGGTTGTATATGGTCATAAAATGCTTGCAAAATGGCAGGAATAACATCAAAGCTTCACAGTGATCAAACAGTGAAAATTTTCCTTTCTCAGATACATCATTTAAATTATTTTTAAATTCACAAGGAATGATATCACATTACATGACTAAAACATTATTTTGATTTCTCAAGATTTTTTTTATTTTTTTTAACTGAATTCCCCCCCCATGCAAGGCAGTAAAGCCACTAATGACACAAGGCAGTAGAGCCACTAATGACACAAGGCATTACTGAGTGTGAAACAATATGAAACATTATTAAGGAACAGGAACAAAAGTAGAGCAATCAAGAAGACAGTAGATAACAATGGACAGTGCTCTTGAATTTTTGAAGATCAGAGTTATCTGGAAAGCATGGAGAGTTCCACAAGTGAGAAGTATTAGAAGAGAAACTCTTAGCATAGAACTTTTGGTTACATCAAAGCAAATGATCTGTGAATTGACGAGTGCTTATGACCAATCTAGTAGTGTGCTTAAATTAATAAAACCTAGATATTATCACGAAGAGATCATCCGAACAAAATACCTTGAAAGTATTTATAGAAAAGGCACAGGGAAGCAACATTATGACAGTGGGAACTGAAGCCGAGATGCCAGGTCAGAACCAACAATATTACTGATTCTTCTTTGGATTTTATCAAGAATCTCTAAATACATAGCATGAGCATTGGACCATATGTGGCAGCAATATTCAAAGCATGGATAAATGGTAGACTTATACATATGTAAGATAGATTCTGGAGAGAAAAATTGTCCAGCATGACACAGTGAACCAAATTTCTTAGCAGTAGACATAGCAATCAAATTAAGTTTTGAAACTGAATGAAATTTTAGAATCCAAATCAGTATTGCAATTCTAAACAATCATTTTCTTAGAACTGAATTTTAATTAATAATAATAATTAATAAGCTATGGAGTGGAATAATAAGTGGGGTATAGAATTTTTATCCTTCAAAATTTTTGATAGATTAATTTGAGATTTGCAGGTTATTTAAAGCCAGAAAACCATTTTTTAGATTGTAAGAATTTTTCTGAGATAAAGATTTACTCAAGGGTATTTGCACATTAGTGAATATAATGAGCGCGGCAGGAATTGAAACTAACTTCTCTGATTTCCAATTCTGAACTGTTATCAATTACACTACTCACATACCAAGCTTACAGCACCTGGTATTCCCAGGCAGTCACCCATCTAGGTACTGACCAGGCTCAATGTTGCATAACTTTGGTGATTGTATGAGAATTGGTGTTTCACTGTGATATGGCTATAATCCCTCCTACAAAATTAAGAACAAGACATTTGTTAAGAATGCAGTTTAACTTTTTAATTTTTCCCTAAAATTTCTGATTAAAATTCAAATATTTTAAAATAGGCCTCCAGTTCTGGCTCTTAGTTGCACTATGTGTAAGCCTGTAGTATAGAATGTTCTGGCTGGGTTTGACCATGGATCACAACTTGAGCTAATAACAAGAAGACAACCATTTACAAAGCTGTGAATTATGAGATAAGATTGTGCTTGTCTAATTACGAAATGTAAAGGAAGTTTCGGCATTACTCATCATAATATCTCACTGTCATCTCTGTTACTGTCCGTGTATAAAACTGAATTGAGAACACTTGAGGTTAATGCAAGCCTTGAATCTAATTAGTTGTCTTGATTACCATAAACACACAAACAAAAAGAGATCTTTAATAAATGTATGTTTGACAGCAGAGTTGTATATCACTTCTCTTAACAACCTCACTTGAACCTTAAACCTCAAGCGGCATTTAAGAATTATAAAGTTAGCTTTGTCCCCCACCAAAAATGTCAAGAACAATAATTTTTCACATCAAAAAAATTTATTGATGCTTTCTTATTTACTGTATACATGTATTTTTTTAATCATTTCACCCAAAGCAAAGGAGATAATGCCACTAAGATGCTAGGGTTTCCATATAGTGAAAGTGAATGAGAAGAAAGGACAATAAAGGAACAGGTTTAAGAAAGACATAATGGTTATTTGACATAGCACTTAATTTTTGAAGATTGTCAGTGGCAGGCAAGCAAGAAATTCGAAGTAAGTTCCACAGGCAAGAAAAGACATTATTAGAACAGAACTGATGGTTGCATCTAGCTAGTTTAACAGTAAAATGGTGAGACCTGATTGGCAATCTAGTAGCACACTTAAATGCATGCAGTTGAGGTACTAAGTGTGATGAAAGACATGACTTACCTCAGAATTCGAAACGAGAGCAAACGTGTCTTGCCTGCAAAGTGATGATAAAAATAAATATGGCCGCTATCGAAGACGCAATTTATGCGTGCCTATCTTGTCCAAAACGAGACAATATTTGCACACATGCAAATTTTGGCTGTAGCATAAATAGCGGGGTGCCAGCAACACAAGTGAATCGAAGTAATTCGGTGGACAGCGTGCAATAGAACTGGACGTATGGATTGACAGTTGAACAAAGAGGAAATTGAAGTAGGCACAGCACATTTTGACCCTCCTCTCATCACCATTTTTTTTGTCTCCACTAAGATCATTGGAACAATTGCCATGAAAGTATTTGCAGAAAAGATAGACAGAAATCATGTCAGTGAGAAAGTGGTTGAAGTTGAGATGCCAAGTCAGGACTGATTATATTACAGATCCTTCTTTGAATTTCATCAAGAATCTCAAGTAGGAGCACCTGATCAGATATGGCAGCAATATTCAATGCACAGATGAATGGTAGATTTACAAATCAGTAAATTCAGTATTAGAATCAATGCTCTGCAGATATTAAAAAAACAGTCTGTGTAAGAATTAAAAATTTCCAGATTATTCCTTGATTTCCTTGAAATATTCCATTGAATCTCTCAGATTTTGGGACATTTTCTAACAGACACATAAACTGACAGTGTTGGGACAAAAATAAATAAAAATAGATTTTCAAATTTCCCCTTTCATCAATCTAAAAGTGGACAAAAAAGAAGACTTGCTGTCACTACCATACAAACATAGCAGTAAGCATACCATGTGACCCTTCTTAACCAATGGGAACATAACCAAAAAATATTATACTATGACTTTCATTTACAGCCTAATTCCAGCCCATATAAGAATGCACCCAAAGCCTATAGAAATTAAGGTTTTCAATTGGTGTATTGTACGTGTGTGCATGTTCACATATAAACAATTAAAGAAGAAATAACAAAAACATGGGTTTCTACTACCAACTGTTAATTTTTTCTTTCTGTATAAATTGTAGGAAAATAAAGTTCTTAATGTCTCTTGGTTATGTCCATTTTCTTTTTCTGATCCAGAAGTAAGTTAGGATAACTAATGATAAGAATGGTTATAATGGCCAAGCTCAAGTCAGTCTTGCAAAGTAAAGGTTGTACTTACTTTGGAGAGATTCTGCAAAACAGATATGAACACTAAGTGCTGAGAAGTGGAAAGAGAGTGATTCTGTTCTTTTTAGTAGTGGGGTCATAGAATTGCACAGATGACAAAAACTCTTTCCTGTTCCTTTATTAAGAGCATCATGGGAAAATTATTTTTTTTATTGTTTATTAATATTTTATTTATTGATTTTATTATTATTTAATATTAAATTAATTATTTTATTATTATTAATTTATTATTATTTTATTTATGTTCTCTTTCAAAATTAAATGCTTCTAAAAAAATTCTTTTTCAGCTGTCCTCTTTCTTCCTTTTGCCTTCGGTCACTCAGATGATACCTTTTTTCTGGTTACTTTTTAAACATTCTTGATAACAAGAAGGAGATTGGCCATCTCCCCATATTGCACAATGCAATTGTCTATCAGCAAAAGCAGCGTATAGTCTTACTAGGATAGTCTTTCATTGACATCAACTATGATGTAAATTCAGGCTTAGGACTTCAGTCTATCCGTTCTAGATTTTATCAAAATTTTTCTTATCCTAGAATACAAATGTATATCACATAATTAATATTCAGCATTTAATTTCAAACAATTTTTGACACTACTTAAGTAGACTGGTTTACTCATAAAAAATATGTAAAAACTTTTTTGAGGAAAAATTATTGTAGGTTACCATTCATTAGTCTTTCTCCTATCCACTACAATTGTTAGAATAAAGAAATATTAATTTTCTATCATTTTAGAAGGGAGTCCTGTTTATAATATAAACAGTGTCAAATCAATCCCTGAATTTTAAAGAGTTTTCTGTATTTTGTTTTTATTTACAAATGTAATGTTTGAAAATGTACTTATATCATACTTATTATAAAACCCAGGTTGTGTGTGTGTGTGTGTGAGTGTGTGTGTCTGTTCATTTATATATTGGATTGGATTGGATTTCCTACATTTTTCAACTGATTTCAACAAAACTTCACAAGACTACGTAAAATTACCTTACAGTGGTTCTGACAGTGCCAAAAATTGGAAAAACACAATTGTTTTAGCATGAAATCAATTTGAAAACATGATTAAGAGGCATAACTGTCGCGAGAATGAAAGTGGGACAACTCATATCAAGTTATACCTATTATAAAACCCAGGTTGTTTGTGTGTGTGCGTGTGTGTGTGTGTGTTCATTTATATATGGGATCGGATTCCCTACATTTTTCAACTGATTTCAACAAAACTTCACTTTTTTTTAGCAGGTAGTGTTTCTTATTGTCTTGCACACTTTTTTCTTTATTTTTATATTCAGAATGCTTTAAAAATTTCATTTACAAGACAATTGTTTATAATAAAATTCTATTCAATCGATAGACTCATAACGATTGAAAACAATGTTTTTGTTTCAGTTTGGGTTTGACCAATTCGTAAAAAAACCAAAAAAAACAAAAAAAAAACTAATTAAGACATGCGTGCTGTCAACCTTAAACAATCATCTTTGTCAATTTTATTTTTCAGTCTTTATGATGGTCAATACTTGATCTATCTCTTACTGTTACATCCCCGGGCAACACCGGGCTCTACTGCTAGTCATTAATAAATATGTACTACTGATGTCTTTTTTCCCCCAGTTCATTATTGTATGCAGTTATTAATGACTAAAGCACAGTTTCAAACATGTTGTAAATGAAAACAAAGTGCAGATAACTCTTTAAGAGGACAGGGATCAATTTGACACTAGATTTATATTATAAACTAGAATTGTTCCCTGACAAGAGAAGAGTCTGACTAAAATTTCTTTATATTTATTTATACTGTGTATATAGAGAAAAGCTATGTTAGGAGAAACCAGCCATTCACTTAAGGGAAAATTTGAAAAAAATAAAGCTATAAGCAAAATTGAGAAAAATCTGGCGTAGCAGATCATGTATGGACAGAAAATGGGCACTATTACAATTAACTGACATACTCATAAAAACAGGTAATAATTTGTGAGAGAGACGTTTCTCTAACTACGACCTTTGTTAGGATTTAAAAATATTGAATTTTTTTCCTTTTATTTTAGAAGGAGGCCATGTTTATAATATAAATACAGAGTCAAATTGATCCCTGACTTCTTAAAGAATTATCTGCTCATTGTTTTTATTTATAAATGTCAAGTTTGAAACTGCTTAACTGTGTACTAGTGATGTTTCCCCCCCAATTCGTTACAGCACAGATTCAAACTTGACATTTATTCTCTTTGCGTTAATAAATGAGGTTTAGAAAATTTTCAAAAGTTTTAGATGTAAATAATCCTATCAGTTTTGAGGAGTACTATGCTAAGAGGGTTGTCAGCATTTGGTTTTTTTAAACTCAGCTGAGATATTTGACACCTGTCTGGGTTGGCTTTTTATTTTTTACTCACAAAATTTAATGAAATTGGGGTTATCCAATATACTTTACAGTTTATCAGTTCTTAATTTCTTAAATCAAAAGAGAAGCAAACATGAAATGAACTGTATCAAATTCACCTTTTGATCTTCCAAAGACCATTAAATCTATGAAGGGTGTCAGTGAATGATAAATACAATTCGACAAATTGTAGACAGCGCAGAGTTGTCAAGTATTTTCAATTAGATTTATCATTTCCAGATTTCATTTAAGTTAACAAGGTAGATATATTTCTTTGTACTTATAACCAAGGCTTAAAAAAAAAAATCCCAAAACTTCATATGTAAAAAATCTTATCAGTTTTGAGGGGTATTACACTGAACAGCTTGTCAGCTCTAGATTTTAAAACTTAGCTGAATTTTTCCCTGTGTGTCTAGGTTTTTGCTTTTATTTCTTTTCTTTTACACACAAAATCTAATGAAATTGGGGCTATCCAATATAACTTACAATTTCTCAAATTCTAGTTTCTTAACACTTTTGTAGTAAACATGAAACAAAATGTATCAAATTCACCTTTTGACCTTCCAGAAGCCATGAAATCTGCAATAGGTCAGTGAATGATAAATACAATCTGACAAATTGTAGATGGCTCAGAGTTATCAAATTAATTATTTTCCGCTAGATATTTTCATTTCTAGCTTACATTAGAATTAAAAAGGTTAACATCTTCCTAGTAAGTTAATGTTGAATGCTTGTTCTAACATTTATTTAACTTTTTTCAGCAAAAAATAAAAAAGTACGTTATATGAATGTTGAGTAGTTAAATCCGGTCATCCTTAAAACAAGTATCATTAAATTTAGGTCTTACTGTAATGTGGCGGGGGAGGGGCGGTAGTCTAACAAAATGAAAAAAAAAAATTCACCAAATCTCACTGAATTGACAAATGAATTCAAATTTTTGTCAAGTGAATAATGAAAAGTTACTAAAAGTTAGCTTTTATAAATTATGTTTATATCATCAGCAATGTTTATACTTAGACTTCAAGGATTCAGATATCGATTTTTAAGATAGCCTCACCATCCATACTTAAAAAATTGGTGTAACATAATCTTCCTTATAAACCGTAACAAACTACACAAGCAATAAAAAGTTCAGACATTTCTAAGCTTTCCCTAATATTATACAAAATATTTTGATTGAAACTTTTGCATCAGCATTATATTTCTTCTTAATGCTGATGTTTAAACCCAATTAAAAGACAGGGTTTCAGATACTGATATTTCAGATAGCACCACCCACCTTACTTGGAAAATTATTGCATTACCATCTTCCTCATAAGCAGTAACAAAGTGCACAAGTGATAAAAAGTTCAGACACTTCTAAGATTCCTCTAACATTGAACAAAATATGTTGTTGTCCTTTTTTACATGAGATTCGGCTGAAGTTTTTCACTGACATGAAGTGGGGTGATTTTATTGAATCAATTGCTAGATCTACTGCAAGAAAATATTTTTCTCGTCAAAATCCATGTTTCACATTTATAAATCTACCATTCGTCCATGCATTAAATATTGATATTGACGCCATATCTGGTATGGTGCTCCTACTATATATATTTCAATATTCTTGACAAAATTCAAAAAAGGTTTTTAATATAATCAATCCTGACTTGGTATTTCAACTTCAGCCACTTTCTCACTGACATGACATGACTTCTATCTTTTCAATTAGGTTGGTGCAAAAATAATGACGTAATAATGTTTTTTGACGTTATAAAATACGTCAAAAAACGACATTATTACGTCATTATTTTTGCACCAAACTAATACAAATATTTTCGTAGCAATTGTTCTTTTTTTTTTTAAGGCAATTCGGCACAAGCAAGATGGGAGTGCCACTAGCACGCAAGGGGTTACAGATGATTGAGAACAAGAGTAAAGAAGCGTGTTTGAGGAACGGATTCAGAGAAGGACAGGGAACAAGCTCAGGGTGTCAGATGTCGATTGACATTACACTTGAATGTTTGAAGATTATAGTCATCAGGGAAGCAAGTAAGAGGAAGAGAGTTCTACAGATTGGAAGTGCAGAGGAAGAAACTATTTGAGTAAAAGAGATGGTTACATTTAATCATTTTTGACAGTGAAAGGGTGGGACCAAAATGCCAGCCTGGTAGCTTATTTAAATTCATGTCATCTGGGAGCAAGTGAAAGTATCTTGTCGGAACAGTTGCCATGAAAATACTGGTAGAAAAGACAGAGGGAGGCCATGGCATGTCTGTGGGATAGTGATTGTAGACTAGATGCCAAATCAGGACCTATCATCTTGCATATTCATCTCTTCATTTTGTCGAGGACCTTGAGACATACAGTGGGTGCATCAGACCATGTATAACAACAATATTCCAGGCAAGGATGGATGGTTGATTTATAGATTTGAAGGATGGGTTCAGATGAGAAAAACTTTCTGGCATAACACAGAGAGCCAACTTTCCTTATGATAGCTGAAGTTATTGATTCAATGTACACCTTTGTGCCTCAATTGCATGAATTTTTGCTGCTGGATTGGCACCTAGGTCTCGCCAAGTTTGAACTAGCTTGATGCAATCATCAGTTCTAATAGATTCTTTTTTTGCACTTCTTGCCTGATTTCTTACTTCCTTGCCATCAACAACCCTCAAAAATCTACTGTCTTCCTGAATCCTGTTCTTTTATTATCCTTTCTCTTCATTTTCCCTCATTTAAGTCCTCTCATTCTCTTTCACTCCCTGTGATGCCATGCATCGTAGTGGCCATGCTTGGAGTGAAATGCTAAAAAAATAGTAAACAACTTTAAGTATATGGTTTTAGGCAAATGATGAAAACTTTAAGATATTAGACAAAAAAAAAAAAAAAAAAAAAAAAAAAATTATTAAATTTCATCATGTCTATGACAATGAAAAAGAATATTATGGAAAAAAGGATCAGGCTTTTTCTGGCATAATCATTAATACAGACAACAAATACTACTGTTTGATTGGGTAGTGTGAGGGTCATGTGACCTGCACAATACCAACTTCTCAAATGCCCTTTCAACACAGATTTTGTTGACATGCATGTCTCAGCAATTTCTATTGAGATTAATTACACTGCATAATATGCACAATTACTGCCAGACAACAATAATTGAATTTGTTTTAACGTGGAATAATTTAAAATTCAACAAACCAGTTCCTGTTTTAGTTATTTTATATTTCACTGAATACGTCTGAATGAAAAACCAGCATTTCGTAGAATATTTTTCCACTCGCAGAACTTGTGCATTTTTATTTCAAATGCAGAAATTATAGTCATGTTGGCAAATTATTGAATATATCTCCAATGACAAAAAATTACCTTCAAGTCTGCAGTAATTTCCCACAGGATAAATATTTTCTGTAAAGGTCAATTACAAAAGATAATTCTGAATTGACTTTCAAAAAAGAAGAGTTCTCTGAACACAGTATTATCGGTAACATGTCTATTTCGCAAAAGTAAAAATCAAGGCTCTGCTAATAACTGAGACAACAAGTGTAAATTATATAAAAGAAGGAGTAATACCAAGTTGTAATTTTGACCAATGACAGATTTTGAAAAAAAAAATTATGTTTGAACATTGGAAAGTGTAACAGGCCATAAACTTTTCAATACATCATTGTGTGTGTGTGTAATGGACTCTTTTTGATGTTTGAGGGCTCAACAGCATGTTCCACTATTGAGGTTGGGCTTGTGCCTTCATGACTTTTAAGGCCAGCATGGGACTAATACAAGATGCTACATAAAGCACAAAGAACAACAATCTGCAGGAATTTTACACCAGTATTCAGTGTTCTGCCTTATGTGTATGTGCATATATATATATATATATATATATATATATATATATATATATATATATACATACATACATAATATATATATATATATATAAGACATTTTTATGTTTATACATTCTTTTTAGAGATACAAATATTTAAGTAAATGCTCTGTTTATAATAAACAGTATTAAACAACATTTACCAGCCTGAATGTCCGAGAAATTTCATAATATATATAAAGTTACAAACATTATGACTGCTTAATTTTATAATCCTTTTATATTCATGAATATTTTTCATATATTAAATTTATTATCTATTTTTAAAATTGTAATATACAGAAAAATATCCATGAATATCAAAGAATCATGATAAAAATAAGGAGACATAATGTGTGTAATTTATCCAATCAGGCATGCCTAAAAGAGAATTTGCTGCCTAAATACAGATATATACATACAGAAAATGATAATGTTGACATAGGAATCAACACTGCACAGAAACTGCTGGTTTCATGTTTCAATTTGATCTTTAGACTTCATGTAAAGCTTTAGGTCATCACGAAATGGTGATTTCTGTGTGCACACTATCTATATCTAGAAAAATACTATATCCAACATTGTGCACTATTTGTCTCTCTCTCTTTCTAGCTATAGATATATATATATATATATATATATATATATATATATATATATATAGAGAGAGAGAGAGAGAGAGAGAGAGATAGATAGATAGGTGGGTGGGGGGCAAATTTTAAACCATATATATATATATATATAAAAACTTTTAAATCATTTTTTTCAGTTCATCTTGAAATGCTTTAGAAACAATGACTTTTGCAGGAATTCTTTTTGCTTGGAGTGTGTCTTGTCTGAGCATCTGTCTCTCCTACTGTCAACTTAGCAAAAAAAAAAAAAAAAAAAAAAAAAGAAAGAAAGCAAACTTTAAAAAAATAATCAGAAATTTTTGCTAAGTGACTTTTAATCCAGACACTGAAAAACAAGTATCATTTTACCAAGTTCATCAATCACTTGAAAGAATTTAATGAACATCAAAGTTGCCACTAATTTGCAGCATCTTAGATTCTAAACTCGATCATTATCAAAACTCTGAAAAGTAAATATCATTAGGCCAGACATCTTGAAAGTAGAAAAGATGGAAGTAATTCAATATTCTTGTAGGAAATAGTTATTCAAATAACAAACAAATGTGGTCATTCTCTTAACCCTTTATAGATTTATTTCTACATTTTACTAGGTTTAAGGTAACTTGAATTAACATACTAGTTACATAAATTAAACCAATTCAGCCATATTGTGGTAGGATTATATTCAGGCAACTGTCTGGAAAAGGTCAATGTTTCAATGTTTATTCCTGTCAACTTTATCAACAATGTTTTATATCTACATAAAAAATTATAGTAAATCTGAAATAATAATTTTTTTTGTGATTTGACACTGTCAAAACTGACAATGGGAGGAACAGCTATTTTTGATGCTAGGGAAAAGGAATTAAGGAGTGAATGCTGGAAGATTTCCCTGACAATAAAGAAGAGAATCAAACTGACAGACATCTGATTCTACAGGATGCTGAGAATATAGTCAGATTATATCTTATATATACTGGCTTGGACATGTACACCATATGCTGGATGAGATGATTACAAAGGTCCTTCTCTACTGGGAACTGGCAACAGGGCATGAAGGTGACCCCATCTTTGCTTCAAGGATGTCAGCAAAAGGGACATGAGGGTGATGGAGATGGGAATTGAGTGGTGGGATCAACAATCACTCACACTGGAAATGCGATTTACACTAAGGGTTGGAGTAAGGAGAGGAGATATGGAGTCTTTGCTGCTAAAGAGAAGCATGCTTGATGGAAATTTACCAGCTCAGTTCTCAGGAACCGACAGCCAAACGCCAGCACATGCAATTTGATTAAAGTAGTGAAGACTTTGTGCATAACCAACCACACTTTCTGAAGGTGCTGAATACAGAGACCTGGTGCACTATGTGCCACAATGTCCCAAAACGACCCCCCACAGGTTTTGAATTCAGAGTTGTCCTTCTCCTAGACCAGTTTCCATCCAAGGCTATAGAACCTAGTCTGTCCTGCTATTTACACATAGTTGGAAAGAGAAGAGGATTCATACCATTTCCAAGGGTATTAGCACGTAACTGAATGTAATGGATTCAAAGGGAATTTGAACTCGGCTCCCTGATTCCTGAATCTGAGCTGCTAACCATTACTCCACAATCCCTCCTATATATATATATATATATATATATATATATATATATATATATATATATATATATATATATATCATATTTATTAATCCATTGAAGTATACCATAAAATTTGTTATTAATTATAAATAATTAAGTTCCAGTATTAATTATAGGTTCATGAAAAATCCTCATAGGTTTTTTCCTATAAATCAATAACACTTGCCATCTTGTTTTGGGGGTAGTAGTCATGAAACAATAAATGATTTGCGTTATTTCTGTTGAAACTAAATACAATTAAATTACCAAAAGCCAGTTAGCAGAATTGGATTTTAATGATATTCTCTCCTATTTCAAATTTATCATTGAAATCGAAAATGGCTTGCAAGCTTTCCTGGTGTTTTTATAATTCTATGCCTGATTATCATGACATCAACATTTGATCATCTATTAATAAAAATCACAAGATAAATTGACAATTTTGAAACTTGTCACTGCTACATGGAAGTTGCTATGTTGCCAGGTCTGATTCAATAGCATATACCTTTCTATGGCCAGTTGGCATTATGAGATTTGGTTGTAAAAAAATGTGCATTCAGCCAGCCTGATATGATAGATATCAGTGGAAATGGTCAATATTTCAATGTTTATTCATATCTATACTTAGAGAAAAACAATGTTTTAAATCTACATAAAAGATTATAGAAAATCTGTTAACAATCAGGGATTATGTTTGACCCTCTGACTAACAATGCGAGAAGCAGCCATATTTGATTCATGGGCAGCTAAAGGAAGTAAGGAAGAGCAGTTTCATCAGAACCAAAAAAAAATAATGCTCGACTGCTATATTTATGCTATTGTTCACCAAATACAAGGCCTAAGAGCCACTCAAAGCAGAAGGTTACTGAATGAGAATACCAAGGAACGTAAATGGATTAAGTCAAAACTGCTTATTAAGAGGATATTTTGGATATATAACAGTTGATGCTAGATTTAAAGAGGTTAAGTTCATAGTGATTAGGGAAGCAGGGGAAGTAGCCTGAGTGGAACTTCTTCCTTACTAATGAAATACAAAAGGAATGATCAAAATTCAATCTTGTGAACATGGCATGATGAGTCTTAGCTGTAAAGGAACTGGTAGAGGTAAGGTATGTAGCTTGTCTGAACATTTGCCATGAAAATAGCAATAGACTAATGAGAAGCTAGAAACATTTTGTCAAGGGGAAAGGGATTCTAAGGTGGAAAGTAATTTCTTTTCTCGTACTTTTTGGTTGTGGAATTCTCTTCCAGCTTCTTGCTTCATAGTTAACGTTGATCTTCAAAAATTTTCATGCAGGTGTAAATCATTATCTTCTTAATTCTTATTCTTTTATCATCTTTTCTCTTTAGTGTTCTTTTTTTCTCTAACACTCAGTAACCCCTTTTGTCGTAATGGCTTCATTTAGCGGATGGAATGATTAAACAAAAGTATGTAAAGCATATCAGAAGGAATTAGGAACTATGCAATATCTATCCTCCATTTTTTTAAAAACTGATTTCATCCCAACAAAGCTAAAAAAAAAGCTACTAAGATGCAAGGGGTTACCGAGTGTGAAAGAATATGAGAAGAAACATTATTAAGGAGAGATTAAATTTGACTGAAAAGCAAGAAACCAGAAGAGAGTTACACAAACAAGAAGTGCAAGAAGAAAAACTGTTAGTGTAGAATTTACAGATACATTGAGCTATTTCAACTGCAAAATGATGAGACCTAGATAAACTGAGCTTAGTCTGGCTATAGATCCTCAAGTATAGGCCACACAATAAAAATCAAATTCTTTACAGAATTGTACTGATTTGCAGGAGGCTTGCTCACATTATCAAGACATTTAGTTACCTGTCATTTTACTTCCAAAATAAAATATATTTGGAAAATATTGTCAATGCATTTTTGTACAAAAGACATTATACATAAATATTATTATAAGATTATACATGATACATTTTCTAAAGAAGTTATGAAATTTTTATTTATTAATCTGACAGATTTTATCATTTTAACTGTTATTTGTAGCGGATGTTCATATTTGAGTAGACACTTTGTTTATTTATTTATATTTTTTACAGTAAGGTTCATCCTGTTAAAGATTTGTAGAAAAATGCAGTAGATTTAGATACTGTCACTGGAAACTCATTTTTTGTACAAAACAGAAGTTGACTTATTTTTGTAGGCTCCAGATTTGAATTTCTATATTCATATTTATTAACCAATCAGTGACATTATCACAAATGCACTGTAGGCCTTTGAATTTTCAGGCAATTAATATTTGTTGTCTGCTATAAAATTTTGAAGGCTCATTCCAAAAAAATGATCAACAATATTTTCCCCTGATTAAAATGGATATTTAAAAATTGGGAAAATATTTATTAACCAATAAACTTATGAGTTTAATAAAATCTTTTAGTCTTTTTGAACCTGATTTTTAGGTTATAGAAATGTTCATAATAGTCCACAGAAATTAGTCATTCAGTTAATCATTGGCCAGGGTCAATCGTTTTTGTTTTTTTTTATACAAGCTGAAATTTTCAAACCTTAATTAGTCACATTTTCATATATTTATTCGAGTATATTATATTACAAAAAAGACTTAATGATGTTAAGAAACACAAAAAAAAAAAACCCATACATATTGTGGTCTGATCCATTTATTAAACATGTATATTTATTTATTTTCATCTACCAATATTCAAGAAATGTTATTAAAAAAAAAATATGTGTTCTCTGGCCGGACTTTGCATAACCCTTTGCAGGTCAGGTCTAAGAACAGTTTCTCTTGGCCGGGGGGATGCAAGTTTGAATCCACTCGGAGAGCACATATTTTTTTTTAATAAGATTTCTCCAATATTCAGGCCTTTAGACAAATATAAATAAATATGCAGTTTTATGAATAAAAGGCATATCAGCTCAGAAAACTCACTCTTTGTTCTGATAAGTAAAAAAACTCCCAAATTTGTTGGGGAAAGCCTCGGACTCAACACAGAGGCTTACATCAAGTGCCTTGAGGAGGTAGTCCTAGCCTGGGTCAAGAGGGTGGATGCTGGAAGACACTATGTATGGCAACAGAACTCTGCAGCATGCCAAGCAGGAGAACCTAGTCATGCCTGTCAGACAATTTTTGCAACCAAATCACTCCTTAAATCTGGCCACCAAACTCCGCAGACCATTACCTCACTTAATTATTATGTGTGGGATGCAGCTGAGTGAGCAACCAACAAAACTCCTTGTAACACCAAAGATGAACTGAAGGCAAAGATTATGGCTGCATTCACCAACTTAAAGAAAAGAGATCACCCAGAAAAGATGCAGGAGATTCTAAAGTTGTCTGGAGGCTGTCATTGAAGCCAATCATAAATTTATTGTATAAGTTTACGCTTTAGTATTTCAAGATATCCTTGAGTAATTTTGGTAAATATATTTGTTAAAATGAGATGTAAGTGTTATTTTCATTTCTGCGTAATTTAGATGACAATTTATCCATCATACTCTGTAGAAGTAAAAAATCTATAACAAAGACTATATAGGCAATATGTAATAAAAACTATATAAGTAATGTGTAATAAGTACTATATACTTAAGTAATGTATAATGAAGACTATATATGCAACAATTTGTACTAAATACTATATTATTAATGAGTAATAAATATGAAATGATTCGTAATAAGTATCATATAGTTTATATGTATAAGAAATACTATATTATTATTGAATAGTAATTACAAGTAATTAGTAATTATTACAGTGAGTGCATGTTCAGATGCATCTGTTATAATGATTCAATTTATGTCTGTAAATGTCACCATATACAACAAAAATGGCACAGCATAGCAAGATTTTTGTTAGGGCAGTACTGGTAAAATATTATAACTGAAGAATAATGAAAGTTGTAACTTAATAGGAGTAAGTTGGGTTTTTGTTTATGTATATCACAAATATAATATCTGTATTTTTGTTTGCATTACTATTACAAGACCTGAAAAGAAAATTACATAAATATTGAAAAATAAAAATAAGGAAAAAAGATTATTAATCACTCCATAAAATAATAACCCACATGTTTAGTTTGTAAATATTAATTTTTTTTGAAATTTTCATCTCTTGTACAGAAATCATTTTTTCCACTCCCAAATTAAAACCATCATCAGTACCCATCATTCAAATGGTACCCATCATCAGTACCCATCATTAAAAGGGTACTCATCATTAAACCCATCATCATACTCATGTCATCAGCTAACATTACTTTATGCAGCAACTCTTAATACTTTTAACTTATTCTTCTTCCATCATAAATATTTTCACATTATTACAAACAAAAAGAATGTTTTTAAAATCTTCAAAAATAATTTAAAACTAACCTTCTGCTGATTCAGATACAAAACTAACTTGAAAATTTGAATACAACTGGAGTTTGACAAATTATAGAGTTGTTTCCCTTATTTATTTGTAAATAATTATGATATAAATTTATAAATATTAAGTATCTTGAGATGAATGTTGCCTCTGTTGGGTGTGTCCAGAATGCGTCCCACTTGACTCCTACACTTCATCCTGTTTGAAGAACTTGCCAGTGGTAAGAGTCTATACAGAAACCCCCAACTAATGCTTCAAGGATCAGTTGAAAACATCCCTGACACAGGCAAACATCAACCCTGAGACCTGGGAAAACTGCTGCTGCAAATCATCCTTTCTGACATAGGACCATCTCAGGGTAGACCAAGACTTTTGAGTCCAACTGTCAACATGAAGTAGATCTGCAACATTTTGTCAGCTGCATCATCCACCCTTACTCCTCTGTACATCCTGGGTATAATGATAAACTACATCCAGCAACAAGATCTCTGATCAGGAGGTTTTGAGGAGCATGGAATGACCTCTTAATTCCTGTTTTTCCACCCTACTTGGAGTGGTAGCATCAGTTAGGGTCCCAGCTATGGGAAAATAGTGAACCTCCAAACTGGGGTCAAAACACTAGGAAAGTATAAAAACAGATTTTTATAGTAAAAATACCAGCAATACATTTTTGAAAAAAAAAAAATATTACCAGCAATAGATTTGACTCTTGGGAAAAACTCTTTACAAAAATGTGTCAATGAAACCTGATCTACAAACTGATTTCTTACAAAGAATACATATTCTATTCATACAAACCCATTCTAAAAATCTTGCTTACATTAAATAACCCATTGAGGTTGATATGCAGTAAAACGAAATAAATAAAACAACACTGTGACTCCTGCTCACAACTCTTCAGGAGTAGGCTAGGCCTCTACAGCCAACTCAGTCACTGCCACTAGAGGGGAGAAAGCGAATAAGGAGAGGTAATGATGATGCTCAAACGCCAGTAGGTGCTGATATGAAATGAATGAGCAGGTAGTGTAACAGTTATTGATGCATAAAATATAATTGAAGAGTTGAGATCAAATTCCAGCCTAGTCTGTAGCATTCAACTTTGCACAATTACCCTTGGGAAAGGCATGGATTCACATCTCCTATGCCCATCTATTGATTAAATAGGGGCATCACCTGGGCTCTCTTAACTTGGGTGGCAACTATTCTGAATTCAAAACCATGGAGAAGGAAATGACAAACCATTCCAATATCTTTCCCAAGGAGTCATTGCAATTAACAGATATTAAAGAAAAAAGTTGTGGAGAGTCATGGTTGCTAATATTCTAAAGAGATGTAGCATTACAAAAAAAAAAAAAAAAAAAAAAAAAAAAAAAAAAATCAAAAAAGTCACTGGTAATGAAAAACATGTTTATTATCAGAATCCAAAAGAAATTTGTGGCCAGATTCAGGATAGCCTTTTCAGGGGAAAAGTTCTGTTATTGGTAGGATTCAAAGTGAACTAATCCGCTATATAATAATTAACGTTGTGTAGTTATTTATATCTTTTGTGTCATGCCTGATAGTGGGAAGGGAGGTAAATCAACATACAGTAGTAAATTTATGAGTGGGTAGTTAGTCATTTTAACAATCTATATAAATAAAATATCTTTATTTCGAGAACATTGTTTCCAAAACAAAAGTAAAATTTAATTTGTTCCTTTGCTACTATATTTCTTAGACAGCAGTCATATTTGTTCAAGTCTTTTTTGTGAAAGACACAGATAGCTTTGTAATCAATTTGCTTCAACTTGTTCTTCAGATTTATCGTCACTGTCTTTGTCATCCTGTTGCTAATCTTTTTCTCTCAAGAGGCGTTTCCATTTTGATTCATATTAGATATGAAAAATGTTTACCATGAAAAGATATTGAAGAAACAGCAATTTATATAATGCTAAGAGTAATCAATCAATAAATCAAAGATAATATTGAACGTCTAAAGAACTATAAAGGGGAGGGGACTAATTAAACAATTAATTGGTCTCTGTTTTAGTTGTAAATTCTGGATCTAATATTTATTGAATCTCAATACATTGTTTCAAAAGTTTTATTTAATTTCCTCTCAATATTAAACTTTTTAACAATTGCTGCATTTTTGAAAGCACAGATACAGTAATTCTCTTAAGAATTTCTGTAACAATCACAATCTCTTGCACATAGAAATTCATAGATAACAAATAAAAAAAGCTGTGGAGAGGCATGATCACATACATCCTGAAGGGACATGGCATTAAAAAAAAAAATATATACACCAATGATAGTCCTTAAGCAAGTCTGTATACAAACTCCTACTAATGAAAAGGATTTAACTCTATAATGATTTATGTCAGTGGACATTATGGCTGAGAAAAGAATAGTCTAAAGATATACTAAACATAACATTTATTCTACAGAGTGTATACAAAACTTTCCCCCTTGTAAATGTTTTTGTTACAGAACGATGAAAGTTCTGGTTTCGAAAAGGTCCAGCATGTGGTGTCAGAAGAGGAAAAGTCCTTGTTTTCTGTTTATGTCCTGGAGGCAAAACAAGATCAAGAGCTTCATATCTCCCGCTGAGGTAATAGGAAGACTGGCTGTGCTTGGACAGTTTTTTTGACCAATCAGGAACTCCCATGACTGTAGTGTTTGGCAGAGCCTTAAACTCTACCGCTACTTGTGTGTGTTTTGACCAGGGTGTAAGTATGCGTTGAAATATATGTACGTGTCTGAGTGTTGTTAACTAACTACACAGTTGATTATAATATTAGGTTGGTGCAAAAATAACGTTGTTTCCTCACATATGTTACTATGTGATAAAACGACATTATTTTTGCACCAACCTAATATCTTGGTTATTTCATTGAAGAAAGCACTTTAGTGAAGTGCAGTAAGGACCAACCCAGCAAAGCATATAAAAATTTAAAGCAGCATACTCTTGTGCTCTCACTATAAAAGCAGCAGGGAAATCAAGATGGCTGTTTAAAATAAATTATCATCATGAATATTACTTATCACTTTGCTGATAGTAAAATGATCAAATTTCAAATATAAGTTGTTTGTCCATTTAAAATACTGCATTTATTAGAAAACTAATTTAAAAGCCGCCCTATTGGGAGTAGGGAGGAATAGATGTGAGAGGCAACAATAAACTACAGAAGAACTCAAAATTGATTGCTGCATTTAAGTCCTCAAGGACACATGGCACAGTGGATAAAGGTGTTGGTTAGATTCAGTGACAGGACCCAAAGAGTATGAGTTCAATACCCGGTTAAGGCAGTGGAGAACTTGGAGAGGGGAATTAACAGGAGAAAACTGATAACTGACATCCATTAAAAACATTGCACATGGAACTAGAACAGTCTACCGCAGTGAACGAAATAAAGGGTCCAGTTCGACATTCCAACCACCTGAAGAAGGCCGGAGAGTACAACAGCTGAAACATTGTAATAAATATGGCAACGAAGATGAGGACAATAGTCTGAATAATGTAAATAGTGCGCATTTAAGTACTGCATTAATATGTAAGCTTGCCTTTTAAAAAGTTCAATGCTAATTCTTCTGCCACCAATTAATTTGAAGACAATTTTGAGTATGGAGGTCCTTATTTTCTGCACAAACAATTATTTTTATTTCATGGGTGATTTCGCTGGATTTCCCAATTAATTTTGATTATTTCCACATTTATTTCCAAGTTATAAAAATTGATATCACACAAAAGTACTGTCGCAAAACAATCACAGTAATAAAAACTTGGTTTGGGAACCTAAAAATTCAGGATTGCAGGTCTGGATCTGGCCCGGAAAGTTTTTAATTTGCTCACAGAATTGGCCTGATTCCAAAATAGTATGATATGTTGGGCTCTGACCTCTAGGAGTAAAGGTGAAAAACTATGACACTGACATTTGCATTTATGCATATTATATATATATATATATATATATATATATATATATATATAACCAATAGGACAGAATCCAGGTAGAATGCAATGTCCAGGAGAGAGTAAGAATATAATATAAAAGGCTCAAGCACTAATATTCCATGGTTATAATTTATAAGACAATTTCAAATTTGTAGGTCTGATGAATTGAATTGTGATTACGATTCCAATGTTATATATATATATATATATATATATATATATATATATATGTATATATATGTATGTGTATGTGTATGTGTGTACTTAGAAAAATATGACAAACTGGAAAGGTTTTTTTTGTGACATGTTTCATCCATTAGGATTTCATCAGACTAGGCTTTGTTGATGCTGCCATGTCTACACATGCATACAAAATGAGAGAGGTAGGTAGTTTCAAAACTTTTAAAGCAATTTTTTTTTTTGTTGATATATAAAATAATACAAAATTATATATTGTTATATCATATATATGTATGTCCATATGTGAATTGACAGTTTCTTTTCTTACACTTCCAGCCTGTGGAATTCTCTTCAAGTTTCTTCCTTTCCTGCTACCTACAATCTAAATTAAATGCAATGTCAATCGCCATCTTCTGTCTTCCTAAATCTGTTTTTCAATTTTCCAATCTCCTCATAAATGTCTTCTCATTTTCTTTCACTCTCAATAACCTCTCGCATCTTAGTAGATATACACATGCACATGCATTTTGTGTATTTGGGCAGCAATCCCACTTTTGTATAAGCTTCATTAAAACCAACTGACAAAGTATTGTGGTTAATTTTTTATTTAATTTTTGTTTTGTTCTTATAATTTTTTTCTTTTCTGGATATAAATTATGTAGAAATTATCCAAATGTTCTGCATGTCCATGTATTTTCAGTCATACCTTTAGCCCTTACTAAGGATGATTTTATTTTTACTTTTAACAGGATGTATAGATTTTTTTAATGTATGTCTTTATTTTTCTATAATGTGCTGAGCATGTTTGAAAAATAAAACATTCCAATAATTCTAAATATATACATCAATTTTTTTTTAAATCCATGGATTCAGTTAAAAATAAAAATAAAATCACCCTTAATAATGGCTAAGAGTATAGATGAAAGCACTTAGACATACAGAATATTTGGACAATTTCTACATAATTTATGTCTAGAAAAGAAAAAAATTAATAGGACACAAGAAAAATTAAATAAAAAAAGACATAACCGCAGTACCTTGTTGTCAGTCATTTTTAACAAATATATATATATATATATATATATATATATATATATATATATATATATATATATAATATAAAAGGCTCAAACACTAATATTCCAGGGTTATAATTTATTACATTGGAATTGTAATCCAATTCGTCAGGCCTACAAATTCAAAAAAAAAAAAACAAACAAAAAAAACTTCTTTTTTTTTATTTTTGAATTTGTAGGCCTGATGAGTTGGATTACAATTCCAATGTAATAAATTATAACCCTGGAATATTAGTGTTTGAGCCTTTTATATTATATTCTTACTCTGTCCTGGACATTGAGTTCTACCTGGATTCTATCCTTTTGGGAATTTATATATATATATATATATATATATATATATATATATGTGTGTGTGTGTGTGTGTGTGTATTGACTACTAATATTATCAATATATATATATATATATATATGAGAGAGAGATAGTGTGGACAAAGGAATCAACATTGCATGCTGACTGTCAGTTTCAACCTTGAATGTGGGATTAAGATGGAATGCATAAAAGTCAGTTGGATGTTTATTTTTTTAAATTTTTTGTTAACCTTTTGCTCTCTTTGAGCAATGTCTTAATTTCTAAGAAAAAAAAATCATTATCCCAATAATCCTGCTTCATTAATCTAAAAAATGTAAATTTTTTTTCCTTAGATTTTTTTTCAGGTGTTTAATAACAAGTTTAAAGAGCTGTTTTCAAAATGCTCGCAAGTGAGTGAAATGTTAACAAAAATTAAAAAGTTTAAATCTTCAACTGGTTTTCACAGGTTTCATCTGATATAAATCAATCAGAGGTTTCATATCAATCATTTATAATGGACAAGGCTACTATATCAGCAAAAATGAATCAAGAAGAAAAATAGGCCTATTTTTTTTTAAACATTCTATATTAAGGCAGTAAAATTTCATTTAGATATGTTCTCTTAAACAGAACAAATAGAAAATGTTTGTTGAGCCTTTTGGTTAATTTCTCCTGGTGTTGAATTTGACATTTTTTATTTCAGGTAAGAGTAGAAGCTAGTAAAAAAAAAAAAAAAAAAAAATGTCCAAAATTAAATATTAACCTTTGGAAATATTTCCATTGACCTTTAAATTTTAAAGTCATATTTACAGTGGTTGATGCTAAATTTTACTTCTTTGTCATAACACATGCATCCATATTCTTTTCAAACTTTAAGCTGACAACAATACAAATGCCATAATTGCTACTTTGGATGCACAGGTTTCTTTTCTTGAGAAAGAACACCACCAGACTGAAAGTACAGAGATTGCAGCATTTTATTTCAGCAAGTCATTTTACTAGTTTCTATCTGAAATCTTCTTCTATTTGGCGTGTCCCTGCAAGACATCTGAAAGAAAGCAACTACATTGACACGCAAATACCAAACACTTCAAATACCTCAATGTATGGATCACTTATAACAAATTTAGCATAGGAGATAAAGAAATTGAACATAGAATAGGTGGTGCTAGAGGTATTGATACAAAACCAAAGCACAAGCTCAAAATCTCGATTCATGTTCTTAAATAGCCAAGTCAGACTGAGAGACCATTTGATCTGGTGTGCTTTACCACAAGGCTGTGTTTTCTCTTTTTAAGGAAGCACAGTTTCTTTATTATAACTTCTTAAATTCACAGGCCAATAGACGTGATACTCACTGTTTAAAATAAAAAATGAAAAAACAGGGTGTCTATTTTGAAAACTCATGAGACAGAGGGCAAGTGGTACAGAGAAAAACAACATATAACATACTTAGTGAAGTATGGGTTACAATGGGCAGGAAATCGTAGAGAGCCATGATCGTGTATGTACTGAGGGGACACAATACATAAAGATTTCAAATATGAGTACCTGCTATAATAACTATAATTATTGAAGTTTATATATATATATATATATATATATATATATATATTACTTGACAATTAGTAGGGATAGATCCAAGCAGGATATAAATCCAAAGAGAGCTCAATGTAAGAAGAGAGCAAATATAATAATGAATACAGAAACCTTTAAAATCCATTCAGGAGATAGTTTATTACATGGACTCAGACGTCCATCTCTTCAGACCAAATTTTACACAAAAACAAAAAAAAAAAAAAATTTTTTTTATAAAATTTAGTCTGAAGAGATGGACATCTGAGTCCATGAAATAAACTATCTCCTGAATGGAATTTTACAGATTCTGTATTCATTATATATATATATATATATGTAATGAAATAAATGAAATCTAACAATTATTTCATATATTTTCTGTTTATATGTTAGTTTAATAGATAACATTTATTCAATTAAGTAATTCTGTTTTTAAAATATACAGTATTAATTACATTTTTCACCCTGAATGCTCAAGAAATTTTATTGAAAATATGCATTCTCCAGCAGGAATCAAACTGTGTCCTATATGGAACTGTCAATTGATCTGACATGCTATACCACTCAGCTATAGAGAAGCGTTTGGTTAGCAAAGTCCAAATTAAAGTTTTTAAACAACAAATCTTCAACAATCTTTGCTAAATGATCATATCTGCGCAAGAGACGTAACTTAACATAAATATTAATAACATATTATGAAATGGATTAAGCCTGACAATTATTTAATATACTTTCTGTCTATATGTTAATAGATATATATTATAGGAATCGAACCTGTGTTCGACAAGAAACAGTCAATTAATCAATATATACAGGGTGCGATGGATAAATTGTCATCTAAATTATGGCAAAAAGGAAAATAATATTGATTTTTAACAGATATATTTATCAAAAGTCCAAAAAAATTTCTTGAAATACTAAAGAGTAAATTTATTCAATAAAAACGCCATTGGTTTCAACAATGGCCTGCAGACAATTTCATAATCTCCTCTCAACTCTTCTGGATGATCTCCTTGTTTAAGTTGGTGAATGCTGCCATAATCCTTGCTTTCATTTCATCTTTGGTGTTACAAGGAATTTTGCTGGTCTCTCACTCAACTGTGCCCAGGGGGTTGCAACCTGTAGAGTTAGGTGGCTAGATGTAAGGGGTGATGTGGTTGCAGAAATTTTCTGACAGCCATGACTGGATTCGACTGCTTGTGTGGCATGGTGCAGAGTCCTGTTGCCAGACATACAAACTTCCAGCAGCCACTCTCATGACCCAGGGCAGCACTACCTTCTCAAAGCACTTGATATAGGCCTCTGTATTGAGTCTGAGGCCCTCACTAACAAATTCAGTATTTCTTTTATTGTCAGAATGATCAGAATGAATTTTCTGAGCTGCTGTATTCAAATATGGGAAACTACTGATAATAACATTTAAGGTGATAAAAATCTGTCAGATTAATAAATAAAAAATCCATTACTTCTTTAGAAATTACTTTGTTTACATTTGGATACAAAACAAAGCAGATATGAACTTTTGAGAATCAGGGATGAGAAGTATTTGCACTTAAAGACAGTATTCAGCCTAACTTGATCAACGATGCCCTTCTTGATCGAGTCAGAAGCCTGTCAGATCTAATGATGGTTTCTTCTGCAGAGGGGCACACAGATTCAAATACTCCAAGAGGTTGCATATTTTTCTTGAATAAGAATTCTTGAATATTCAGGCTGGTAGACCCAAATAAATATACTGTTTAAAATAACTAGAGCTCCTACTTAAATATGAGTATCCACTAAAAATAATACTGGAAGTGATATATATATATATATATATATATATATATATATATGTGTGTGTGTGTGTGTGTGTGTGTGTGTGCTTTTTCATTTTGCAAATTCTACCTCATGATATCAAAATTTGCATGGATCTATTTCAGCCATTAAACCAATTGTCTCTGAAGCCAGTTTCACTTCCATGCCCAAAAGAAAAAGACATTTTGGCAGAACAAAAGATATCAAATTTTCTTTTCATGTGAAAGTTGTATACTAGAGACAAGAAACTGCTGAGTGAGTAACCCCTGGCCTTTACTTTTCTGTTAAACTCATAGAGAAGCCAAACAATTCTTTGCAGCCATAGAAAACCACCCCCAACTTAGCCACTTAGAATCCCAACCAAGGAAAGTCCAGCTATTCCTGTTGCTGTTAAAGAAGTTCCTGCTATCATAATGGACAAGGCTTTTTCAAAACAAGACGTGAGGAGGGAGGAAAAGGGCTCTGACTTGCTGGTTGAGCGTTTTAAATAATTTGGGAAAAGAAGATACTTGGAGCATCAAATATAATTCTATAAGAGAGCTACTGCTTTGTGGCTTAATTTGCCTGGAAAGAAAAAAAAATTCTGCCAGAAAGAATTGTGTTTAGATAGACAGCATGCTCTTGGAGGGATGGGTTTTCTTTGAGAAAAATGGCATCTTTGTACACCATCCCACCTTCACTAAACCATGCAACAGATTCTGTCTTTAATAAAATCAACGATCAGAACAGCCGCCAGAAGGGAAAAGAAGAAGAAAAAGGAAAAGAAGCCACAAAGTTAATAGTTATAGCTGAAGAAATGAAAAATAAAAAAAAAAAAAAACAGATGAGATTGGTCAAATGGCCAGGCAGTAGGTATGGGAAGAGGTTAGAAATATATTTGATGAAGAATATTCTACTCGGTTCCTGGCTTTAACTAAAAGCATCTATGATAGATGAATCCAGAATATTGAAGTAAGTATATAATATGTAGAAGAGAATATAAAAACTTCAACCATATAAGGAATAAATGTATACATACACTATAAACAATGACAGGTTGATTGATTTGTTTGTTTTTTATGGCTTAACCCTTTGTAGGTTATTTAAAGACAAAACATATTTTAGATTGTAAGAATAATTCTTTTTTTTTTTTTTTTTTTTTGCAAGCATATATTGTATAAAGTATTTTTTTCTGATACAACTTCTACAATTTAACCCATAGCTGGAGAGTGGAGATGGATTCATACCTTTCCCAAGGGATTTGTATGTAACAAACACAACTGGGATTTGAACTCATCTTTCTGATTTCTCATTCCAAGCTACTATCCATTACACCACCCACACATTCACAATAAGGATTGGAGACATGTTTGTTGAAAGTGGTAGGAGTAGGTTTTACCAAGTTAAGACATCATGTATAAGATGTTGCTCACTCACTACTGGAGTTTTACCAATTTGGTTAATTAAGTGGTAAGCAATAGGAAACAATTCCATTTTAAAAACCAGTGGTTCTCAACCTTTTTTACCCAATGCACTTTTTTTACCATATGTCAGGATGTCTTCCCCACCCCTTTCCAAGATTGTCTAACTCAAAAGGTGCATTCCAAATAATATGCATATATTATTAAAATCTTCATTCTTTCCCATATTAGTACAGATACATTTGCATAGATTATTTTTATAGAGGAGTTTTACAAATTTAATAGCAATAGAAAAATGTTGGAGTTTTAAAATCGAATACATGTACAATGATTTGTTTTAATTCATAACTAATTACTATTAATGTTGTAGCATACCTACGGATGATGGTGGGTATGTCCCCATTCACATAAATATGGTAGTAAATACTGTATGTTGGTCTGCAGTTGGAGATTCATTATGGAATTCACTTGACTCACTTCTAGCAGAGTCTGTCTATATTTCTGAGATGAGGTAGGTATTATGTACAGTATTTACATTAGTCGGACTATTGTCCTCATCTTTGTCGCCATATTTGTCACAACGTTTCGGCTGTTGTACGCTCCGGCCTTCTTCAGGTGGTTGGAATTTCGAACTGAATCCTTTATTTCGATCACTGGGGTAGACTGTTCTAGTTCCACGTGCCATGTTTGATGGATGTCAGTTATCAGTTATCTCCTGCTAATTTTCCCTCTGAAAGTTCTCCACTGCCTTAACCGGGTATTGAACTCACACTCTTTATATGGGAACCAGTAATAAGGAGTGCCAGAGAAAAGCAATGATAACAAAGTTGCAATATGAGCTCTGGTAAAAACATGAATGATAACAGCAAAATTGCAATATGAGCACTGGTAAAAAACGGTTGCTGAAAACATTAGGTTTATAATACCCAGAAATTCATACCCAGATGTTTTCAAGGACACATGGCACAGTGGATAAAGGCGTTGGTTAGAGTGACAGACCCAACGAGTTTCGATGTTTCTACGTCTTGCTGTTTCTAATTCTTACAAGTATTTGTGTATATATAAATGTTAGGGGGTTTATAATTACTTACAGTTATAACTCCCCTACAAGCTGTTAACCTGGCACTAATGAATATCTTTTTCTATGTCTGTAATTAGTAAATATTTCATTCCTTTTATTTAACAGGTTTCTGTTTGGTCTGGTAATGTGACAATGACTAATCACAAAATCATTTTGGAATCATCCATTATATAATAAGTTATAATCTTTTTGGTGTTGCTGATAATTGACCAACGACATTGCTGATTCTTTTTTGGATTTTATCAAGAATCTCTAAATATATTGCAGGAGCACCGGACCATATATAGCAGCAATATCCGAAATATTGACAAATGGTAGACTTAAAAGATATGTAAAGATAGATTCTGGAGAGATAAATTGTCTAGCACATCACAGTGAACCAAATCTTTTAGCAGCAGACCTACCAATGGATTCCTTATAATCTTTCTACTTTATGTCAGCTGAAAATATCAGCCCAAGAAGGTGTAACAAGTCACTCTTCTGGAGTTTAGCAGAAAGGGATCTCTCATATGATTAATAGAGAGGAGTTTACGCATAATTTTCAATACTGAGAATCATTTTCCTTAAGTTTACAAATGAAATGTTGATTACTTCGGAAAACGTATATTGGATTTACTTCAATTTTTTTATAATTTAATTATTTTTATAACTATATCTATGAATAAAGATGATACCAGCATGTGGCACTATTGGAAAGTACCTGAAAATCATACAGTTCTACCTTGAATGGCTCACGAGACTTATGACTAGTGGATTCTAGTATACAAAAAAAAACAAAAAAAAAACAAAACAAACAAAACTGTAAAATTAGAAAAGAAATGTAGCTGTATTGATAATTTGAATGATGTTGACCTTTTGTGGTCTAATTTGTAGGGTACTGCCATAATAAAACAGACTCTCCAAAAGGTTGGATACAAGTTCAAATCTGATCAGAGATGTATTATTTATATCCTTTGCTGTTTGCTTAACAAGAAATGTAAAAGTGACCTGAGAGTTGTGAAAAAGAACTGTCATAAAACAAAGTTACAAAATGGTCGGTCACAGTACTATGTGTAATAATATCAGTCTGACCATGCACCAATGTAATATAATTCTTCCTCTACTGAGACCAATGATCTTATTTGTCTAGTGGTCAAACTGTCAAAATACAACTGAGACATTAGTTTTGGCTGACAGTTCTTGCTTCATTTAAATGTTGGCAAGAAAGAGAATATGACATTGAATTCGGGATGAAGTTTCTCATTTAGCCAAAGAAGGGGGCCATTTTGTTTGCCTACACTGAATTGCAGAGAACAGCAGGACTTAAGTGGAATCTGCTGGCATTCAAACTATTCATGCTACCCTGTAAGGATCCCCACTGTGGCTGGCTGGTTACCTTTTCATGTCAAAAGCTATATAATCACACAGATACATAAATAATGTGACCAGATTAGACATTCCATTCTCGTTTGATCACATCTGAAATTAATGTCTTCTTTTGATGTGAATCCCATGACCATCTGAGATCAAGTGACACTGTTGATTATCTTACAGAACAATAAATATGGAAGGATGGACAGACAAGTCAAAAACAAGTAGTAACAATAATAATAATAATAATAATATTCAGGTAACATGATCAGATGTTTGTAAAACAAATATATGTACTGTTATCAAGAGCATTTACCAAAATATTTACATAAATCGGAACTATCAAGCTATTCTGTTAGAGTGAGTCATAAATCATTTCCATTTTTGTTTGACATTATCTTAAAAAATAGAGTACAGTTATATATTATT
Source organism: Acanthosepion lycidas (assembly GCA_963932145.1). Taxonomy (NCBI): domain Eukaryota; kingdom Metazoa; phylum Mollusca; class Cephalopoda; order Sepiida; family Sepiidae; genus Acanthosepion; species Acanthosepion lycidas. The sequence goes on along the minus strand of OZ010587.1, from coordinate 59,296,606 downwards.
TAATTATGTATTTGCCATAATTTGCAATAACATGTTGCCATTTATCAGTATGAGTAAAATTCCATGTTTTGAGGTGAGAAAAATTTCAATGAACTCATAATTCTGGATTTCATTAGAGAAAGTTTTCCCCATAAAAGAATTTTGCAGCAATCAAAAAAAAAGATAATAATGAGTTGTTGAAAAGTCAGGTGAATGTGGCAGGTCGGGTAGAACAGACCAACTAAGATCTGAAATTTTATGTAATATTCTTGTTGCACATAACCTTGTGTTTTAATGGAGGAGAATGCTTTTTTTCCTTTAAATCTCCTGGGTATGCTGACGTAGTGATAATAGCTGTCAGCTGAGATCTACCTGCAATACATCACAAAAATCACTTTGACAATTATCTATTTTGGTAAAGAAGATCAGCTTAATGGATTGGACCTCCCAAAAACCAGGTCAAACAATATTGACAAAGAAGGTCACTGAATGAGGCTAGACCGAGTTCTTGATGGATAGTTTTTTTTAGATAAAGCTGACAAGACAAAGAATGATGTCCTCTATAAGACAGTGGTCACTAGCAGCCAAAAACAAAAGACACAGAAAAGGAAGAGATGCCCATTAGACTTTTCACCTCATCCTCACATCTACCACATTCATCTACAGCAGAAAGTTACAACAAGAATAAAATTTGCCTACTGCTACAATCAGCTCATGGTTTTATTTTGTGAGTAACGATCTGGCCAAAGAGTTATTTTTTAAGCTACAAGCTTTTGACTGGAAGAATCTGCAACTTGAGAATAAACCTGGTGTTTGACCTGAGCTGCAACACTGTACTGACATATAAAAATCTATGGTATGTCACTGTATTCCAAATTTATTAACTGTTATACACAATTAATAGTTAGGATGATATATTAATCATTACAAGGGCTTACAGCTATATCATTTTGAAACATCAGTTCTTGTACAATCACCAAAGTTAAGCAACGTCAAACCTGGTCAGTACCTAAATGGGTGACCTTTTGGAAATACCAGGGGCTGTGCAGCTGGTAAAATGTATGACAGCTCTGAATCGTTAATTTGAGAACCAATTACATTCAGCTTCATTATAGTCACTTAAACACAAATACCCTTGACAGAGGCATGAATTCACCTCTTCTCCCCAATCTATGGGTTAACTAATATGACTTGTATCGGTAAATAATTATTATTTCCAAAACATTCTTGCAATCTAAAAAATATTTTCTGGCTTCAAATAACCTGGAAAGGGTTGATAAGCCATAAAATACATAAGATCAATCCTTACAATTGGTTGTCTAAAATGGATTACTTATGACTCAAGTTAATAGTTCTCACCAAATGGTGCTACCAGTATGCTACTAGCGAACTTTAAACCAACATGGAAAAATGTCAAAAACGTCTTACCAACAGTGTATTGAGAAAGAACCACTCACCTGAAATTAAAAAAACAAAAAGAAAAATCAGTACAAAAATAAAATATTAAAGAAACAAAAAAATATTTAAAGGCATATAAATTCTGTCATTACTGAGGTATAAAAATTATATGAAATGCATTTATGTGGTTTTTTTCTTTCCTTTTTTCTACCTACTGTAGTCTCCACCTATACATCATACCCAGTCTCACAGTAATGCATATGATAGGGGTGATTCCATATTTTAAATGCAGCCTTGCTTGCTAAACTTTTGCATGTTAAGCAGAAAACTCCCCATTTCACTCAACTCCAACACTGACCTGACTGAGAATTTTATGTGAAATATGGAATCCCTTGTGTCACATGTGATACAGTGATAATTGGCACAATGTATGAGTCTCATCAGTGCATTTGTCAAATTTGACATTGTTTTGATCCATTTTTTCTGTTTCAATACCTATGGTCATTACTTGGAAAAAAAAAAAAAAAAAAAAAAAGTGACACACATTTGCTCCCTTACACATCATACAAGTGATGAAATACAGAACAATAAAATGTAACAACAAAGCAAGAGAAGTTATGTGACTCATTCTGTTCCCATAAAAATCCTATGCTTGATGAAGGCTGTAGAATGAAACAGCTGAAATGTTTTAATAACAAATAATTCAGTCAGTCAGTTAAGTGCCACACATGATACACGCTTAGGCTTATGATACATGACTGATGAGGCATATTTTTTCCCACAATAGGTTGCCATTTCTTTCATCTGTTGAACAGTTGCAATCCAAAGCTATAGAACCTAGTTTATCCTACTACTAACCCATAGCTGGGGGGAGAAGAGGATTCATATCTTTCCCAAGGGTATGAGCACATAAGTGAATGTAATGGATTCGACTGGAATTTGAACTTGGCTCAAATCATTACTTTTATTTAATAGAGAGTAATGTTATAAAGGTCAGTATCATGAGAATAATATAATTTGATAATGAAATAAAAAACTATTACATATATATAAAGTTAGTTTATGCAAACTTAGGTAATCCGCATGGGTAGACCTGAGGAGGATGATATCCGGAAAGCTCAATGTAAAATTCAGAGCAGATATGTTTGAATAAAAAACAGACCACTTTAAGGTTCAACGTAATAAGTTATTTCACCACAACCCCTTTAACAGGGCTATGGATCATCAGACTTTATTTCCACTTCACTTCCTCACTTCGTTAATTTTACATATGCTTGATGAGGTCCGTCAAAAACGTGTGAATTTCTTTTCATTTTTCATTTCAACCTTTGGAAGTAAAATCTGATGATCCAGAGCCCTGTTAAAGGGGTTATGGTGAAATAACTTATTACATGGAACCTTAAAGTGGTCTGTTTTTTTATTCAAATATATATATATATATATATATATATATATATATATATATATTATTTGAATATTATCCTAGATACTGTTATGTGACTCATTCTGTTCCCTTAAAGATTCTAAACCTGATGAAGGCTGTAGAATGGAATGGCTGAAATGTTTTAATAACAAATTATTACTATTATATTTAATATTGAGCAATTTATTTTTTTTTTTTTATAAAAGGTTCTGCAACATACTTAAGCCATTATTTGATAATAGAATAAAAACTATTCCTTAGCTATTGTTTGGACAAGTTGCAAAAAGATCTTAGTCTATGTGAAATTTCTCATTCCAAAACCGCAAACCATTACACCACATGCACATCTATGAAATGTTGCATTAGGTTCCCTGAAATCCAATAAGCACTAAAAAATAAGTAATATTAAGGCCACATATCCCCTTGAATTTTTTCCATTTCCCTTAAAATGGACAAATATTCTGTCTACAGGAATAACATATTTCCAGTGTTTTCTTTTATCAGCGGCAGCTGCCGAAGGACATTTCTTTGACATTTATCACATAATTTTCAACCAATTATAATTTTTTTTTTCTTTTTTTTTTTTTTTTTTTTTTTTTTTAATGCATTTCATCCCAAGCAAGGTGAGAAGCCACTAGAACACAAGGGGTTACAGAAGATCAGATAGGAGTGATAGAAGAAAGGATGAGGAGAAAGGTAGTGGATAGATCAAGGCAACTGGAGATGTCGATTGACATTACATTTGAATAGCTGGAGATTATAGCTCTCAGGGAAACTGGAATAGGGGAGTTCCACAGGTGAGAGGTGTGAGACATGAAGCTATTGGAGTAGAAGAGAAGGCTACATTTAGGAGTTTCGACAGTGAAAGGGTGAGAGTGGGATGCCAGCCTCATAGGGTGCTTGAACTCATGAAGTCTGGGAACCAGCGAATGCAGCTCTTCGGAGCAATTGCCATGAAAGTATTTGTAGAACAAACAGAGAGAGAGGCGACGGCGCATCTGTGAGAGAGCGACTGTAGACGAGATGCCAGAACAGGGCCAATTATATTGCATATCCACCTCTGGAGCCTATCAAGAACCCCGAGGCAAACAGAAGGGGCTCCAGGCCATATATGGCAGCAATACTCTATGCAAGGGCGAATTGTTGATTTGTAGATCTGGAGGATCAATTCCAGGGAGTAAAATTCCTGGTGCGGCACTTGCAAAGGCTCTGTATTTTGATGGCATTGTCCATTAACAGAACAAAAAATTATTCACTATTTATTATTGGGACCTCATCCAAGATACTTATATGACTCCTTCCATAATGATTGTACATCTAATGAAGGCTGCAGAATGGAATGGCTGAAATGTTGTGATAACAACCAAAGATTACTTCTACATTGAGTAGTGTAATTTCTTCTTAACAAAAGCCTTTGTTTGATAACAGAATAAAAACTGTTCCCTATCATGTTGAAATACTAGCTTCCCATACGATCACCAAAGTTAAGCAATGTCAAGTTTGGTCAGTACCTAAATGGGTAACTGCTTGGAAATACCAGATACTGTCAGTTTGAATGTGTGGGTAGTGTAATGTATAAAGACTCGGAATTGTCAATCAAAGAGCCAAGTTCCAATTCCAGTTGGGTTCGTTATATTCACTTATGCACAAATATGTTTGGAAAATCTATGAATACACCTCTTCTTCCCCCAGATATGGGTTAATTAGTAAGACTTATCACTAAATCGCTTATCTAAAAAAAAAAAAAAAAAAAAAAATTTATAATCTAAAATATTTCTGGCTTTGAATAAATTTTCAAAGGGTTGATAAGCCGTAGAAAATGAATGAATCAATGAAGCATCCACAATTCTGTTATATGACTCTCTTTCCATGCCGATTCTATATCCGCTGAAGGCTGTAGAATTGAACAGCTGAAATGTAATAAAAGTGTAAATAGCAAAAAGAACAAGATCAATATTCTGAGCAATTTTTGCACTCAATATAATCACTAATCCCAATAATTAGAGATTGTATAAATTTTTATAAATACAAGAAAAAGAAAATTATTTTTGTCTTTTATAATTCTCACCAATGAATCTGCTTTATAACTTATTGATCTTTTATTATATTAACCAAAGTCGAAAAATAGGGGGTCAATAAGGATATTAATGATGTCAGTTTTATCAAGAACATTTATGAAAAGACAAGCAAGAATGCAAGTCAATGACAGACACTCAGATGACTGGTTACTATCATTGATTGATCTTAGATTTTATCAAAACTTCAAAGAAAGATTAAAAAAATGTGGAGGAAAGGTCACAGGCAAGTCTTAGAATACAAAATATATATATATATATATATATATATATATATATATATATATATATATATATATATATATATATATGTATATATATATATGTATGAATAATTTTGGCCATTACCAAATAATTAAGTTAGCAAGCAACTTCAGACAATAAGTAATTTAAGTCACTGTGGCTTGAGATTGTTTGGGAAGGATTTGAAAACTTTTTATTATGTTTAATATTTGTAAAATTCATCAAGTTTTGAGAAAGACAATGAAATCAGTCAGAGCATTTAAATGTTAATTACACTCATTCAATAATTAAGTATTTTTAACATTATCTAATATGCAGAAGATTATATATATATATATATATATGCATGCATATATACTAGGCCAGTGCATGTTACTCTTGAACCCCACTGACTGGAGGAGCCCCAAACAAAGCCAGATTGGGGACACTAGGTAGTTCTTTGTGACCCTTGCTATCTTATTAACATTTGCTTTTTTTTCTACCTATATTTATATGTTACAAATTAAACTAAGCACAACTGACTATTAGAGAAAGAAAATTTTTTGCTGGTTTTGACGTCATTCTAAGGTCCTTGTTTTTGTTCATATCTGTGAATTTGTCTTGCTCATGGTAACTCACAAAAAAACACTACATAAAATTCATTATTTTTTTCCATAATGATGAATGTGTTAAATTATTCAATTTCTTCACAAGAAAAATCTCAAGATGATGTCAAAAATTGCTGTAGAACATTGTTGATTTATTTAAGATGGAATAATCTATTATGACATGTCTCTAATTTGTTTTTATATACATTGTATTTCAGTATCTGTCTATATTTCTGAGATGAGGCATTATTTACACTATTTACACCATTTGGACTATTGTCTTCATCTTTGCCACCATATTTATCACAATGTTTCGGCTGTTGTATGCTCTGGCCTTCTTCAGGTGGTTGGAATGTTGAACTGAACCCTTTATTTCGCTCACTGGGGTAAAGTGTTCTAGTTCCACGTGCCATGTCTAATGGATGTCAGTTATCAGTTATCTCCTGCTTAATTCCCCTGGAGAACTTAGAGAGGGGAATTAACAGGAGATAACTGATAACTGACATCCATTAGACATGGCACGTGGAACTAGAACACTCGACCACAGTGAGCGAAATAAAGGGTTCAGTTCAACATTCCAACCATCTGAAGAAGACCTGAGCGTACAACAGCCAAAACATTGTGATGAATATGGCAACAAAGATGAGGACAATGGTCCAAATAATGTAAATAGTGTATTTCTTTTCAATTTTTCTAGTTGAATTGTTCACCTATATTGCATACGATCCATCATTGTACACAATTAAGTTACAATAAAATTTCTATTTTATATGAATACTACCTTATGAAAATTGAGATGTAGTAGAATGGGGGTGCCCTGCACTGGCCATATACATTGTGTGTGTGTATATATATATATATATATATATATATATATATATATATATATAAGTAGCACATAGTGCATGCAGATTATAATAAAACAGTGCTCAATGTATAATAACAGAGTTAAAATTTATACTACTAATAAATATACACTTTGTGTCTGGATGTTTGGTACAACTGAGATTCATGCATGTTGCATTTGTCAGGCAAGGACTGAAACTTGGCAATATTATGTTTGAAAGAACTCTTGCTAAAAACGTAAACCTGTTTATATATATATATATGTGTGTGTGTATATTTAAGGGGAATACATGTTTGAACTGTGCTGAAAGATACATTTTCTTTATTGCAGATGCAGACTCGAAAAACACAGGCTGGTAGACATCAATTCTTGTTAAAGACATTTTCTATTCAAACGCATGTATATAGTAACATTATATATATATATATATAAAATGCACACTATAAACAATTGCATTATTGTTTATTTTGTTGCATACAGTGCTCAATTGTTGAAGGATATTTTATATATATATATATATATATATATATATATATATATATATATATAAGGCTCAAACTGTAATATTCCATGGTTATAATTTATTACATTGGAATCATAATCACAATCCAATTCATCAGACCTACAAATTCAACAAGAAAGCAAAAAATATATTTTCTGTTTTCTTTTTGAATTTGTAGGTCTGATGAATTGGATCATGATTACAATTCCAATGTAATGAATTATAACCATGGAATATTAGTGTTTGAGCCTTTTATATTATATTCTTGCTCTGTCTTGTACATAGAGCTCTTTGAAATTATATATATGTGTGTGTGTGTGTGTATGTAGTGTCTTGTCATAATCTCCTTAACACTGTATTATCATTAGCTATGTTCATGGAAACGCGACACTCCGAATTTTTGATAACAAAATTTTATTATTATCAATTTTTGGTGCAAAATTTACTCTCGCATCAGATGATCATAATCAGCCAATCAGATGTCAATTGGAACCACATTTTTCTGCATAAAACAGAAAGAATTCTCCAACTCCAGTTAGATGCAAGATGTATCATGACAAAGTCACACATCTCTCCATCTCAATTTAACTTTTGAAAATCACAGAACTGTAAAACCGTTAAAGTTACTCTAAATAAATATTCTTAAAGACTCCAGTTGCATTTTCAACATCTTTTTCATATATTTTTACCAATGTGGGACATAAAAAAACTCTCTCTCTCTCTCTATATATATATATATATATATATATATATATATATATATATATATATATATATATAACAAGAGCAAATGGGGTTAGAGATGATAATTTTATCATTCTGTTGTACATAAATTAATTGAGGAAAGCTTAAGCTATTTATTGATCCTGCATGAATAAACAATTTGGGTGGGGACAAGCAATTTCCATATCTTTTCCCAGGGGCCAAAATTGTCCCAATCAATTCACTAACATCACTTCACTATTGGACTCAGGGTAATAGACATTAAGTTGGGTGAATGAGTAGGTCGGCTTAATCAGGGTACCGTCTGAATATTTCATGGATAGTCATGCTACAGCGCTCACAATGAAAATATCGAAGAAATGAAAGATTTTTCATGGCAACATAATGCTAGCTAGCATCCAGGTAGCAATAGCAATAAATTTAGATAACTAAGAACATGTCATCATAAATGTGTCTGCTAATTCCAATTGCTATGCAAGATTCGTATATATTTATTCTGTGTATTTAGGCAACAAATGTTCTTTAAGCTAAATGCTATTAAAAACAATAGACATTTTGTGTTGATTAATTTTAATGGTTGACTTTTCCAAGTTACAAATAATCCTTCAGAGACAAGGAGGAAATTCAGTCACAAATTGTTTGAAGTTCATTTAATAAGATTCAGTTCATTGGTGTTGTCTGAGTATCGTTCAGATGTTAAGAAAACAAAACGAACTCTGAAGTTATCTGCTATGGCAGGAAAGAAATATAAGGGTTCAACACTGAAATCCAAAGATGCTTGAGATTGTGAAAGATGCCTTCCAAAAGCTAAGCAAAGTATTAAGAAACAGGAAAACTTCATTAGAAACAAAGAAAAGAGTACTGAATAAACACTGTTGCAAACTTTAGTACACGCTAACTTTAAGCAACAAAAATGGGGTCATACCAGTGAATATTGAGAATACCATAAACAGATTATGTGAGAAAAGACAAAGTTTTAATCAGAAAGTGAAACTTTTTGGGACACACAAGAAAAGAATGCTTAGAGAATTTAATACTCATAGGAAAAATAACAAGGGAAAATAATTTGATATCTTTGTGTAAATGAATGTAGGAACAAGTGCCATAAAATGAAGCCATGAAGCAGAAGTATATTGCTTGGAGCAGGAAAACATAGGAAGCTATGGAGAGCCATGATGTCCATTTCCTAAAAGGATATGGCACAATAAGAGAATAAGATGCAAAAAAGTTATTGAAAATCTTTTGTTTTCATTTCATAAATACTTCATGTTTAATAAAAGATTTTACAAGTGTGTGTGTGTGTGTATATATATATATATATATATATATATATATAAGAAGGGACAATAAGATTTATAACCTGTGTCTTTAGCAGTTATTTTTATTTCTAAAATCACAGTGCTCGATACAAACAGTAGAGCAAAATATTATATTTTCTTTATAAAAATATGATTGCATTGTGACACAGAAAATTACCATGTTTCAAAACTGAAACTAAATTTATAAATTTAATTGTAAAAAAAAATTTTATCATTGAAAACCCAGACAACTCACTGAATAACAGAAGTATATGTATGTTAGCAGACACCCCCACCTAAACTTAACCTGACTTTGTATGTAACATATACTGGAACATAAGCTGTCTAGGGAAATTAAAACCCAACCACCCCTAAATTAAAATAGATTTTCCTTAACCTTAACAATTCATATTGCAATATTGTCTGTGCTTATAAATTAAGTAAATTTCTTTGAATGTTTATTTCTAACATCTCTTGACAATGGAACGAGATCATGGATTTTAAGTTTAATTTTTATTATAAAATTTATAAATTTAGTTTCAGTTTTGGTAATTTTCTGTGTTGTGATGGAATCATATTTTAAAAAGAAAATAATTATAATATTATATATATATATAACACAGAAAAAGAAATACAATATAACCCACCTTTCTGTAAATTATTTAGTATTAATATTGGCAAATATTTCTTAAATTTAATAAACAAATATTTCAATAATCCTTTAAGAAAACTTTTCTCACAGGAAAACTAAAAATTAGTTACTCTTGTATCAATAATATAGACAGTATAATTAGTTCACATAACTTTCTATTAAAGAAATTTCATAGCAGTGAAACACAGGAAAATAAACCTCCTTGTAATTGTAAAATTGGAGCTGACTGCTCATTTGGGGATATTTGTACTTCTGAAAATGTAGTATATGAAAGTTCAATTTTTCTGAAGGAAATTATCAACCAGAAAAAAGTATACATAGCAATTTCAGCGGGATGCTGGAAGCAAAGATTTTACAATCACCAGCATTCCTTAAACAATGTGTCTTCGAGATACCAAACTCTGTCTAAACATTACTGGAATCTCAAAAATGGAGGCTTCACCCCACAAATAAAATGGAGAATCATCTGTCAATCTCAGACTCCCAACAACTTTAGGGAGAGATGCAATCTTTGCATTAAAGAAAAATTATAATAACTAAATATGGAAACAGTTAAGAATTACTGAACCAATGAAGTGAACTTGTCTTCAAGTGTAGACATAAGAACTGTTTCAAAATTTCCAAGTAACATTAATTTTGGAGAATTTTGTCCTTAAAGTATTGGATGATAATAGCATGTATGCATAAATGCATTCACAGTGTTTATATTTATATCCTGTATTTGGTTTGCTTCCCTACACCATCTATAACCTTAAATTATGATTAATTTTAATTTCTTTATGTATAATATTAATTTTTTCTTAATATATATATGTTTTTATTATTAAATTTTACTTTTAATCTTTATTATCAACATATACTTATGTGTATCTATGTATGGATATGCATATGTATTTATGTGTATGAGGATATATATATATATATATATATATATATATATATATATGTGTGTGTGTGTACTTTTGTGTGTATATGCTTATATGTAAATATGTGTGTGTGTGTGTGTGTGTATATATATATATATATATATATATATATATATATAAAGAAATATAGTTTTAAGGTGTGCTATATTTATGGTATGAAGTGCTTAATATCAGAGATAGAGTGTATGAAACAGCCTGTCGCCTCTGAGTGTTAATTTCAATGTTCATATATATATATATATATATATATATATATATATATGTGTGTGCCTATGTATATAAATATATTGGGGATGTATGTATGTATATTTTTAGATATATATTTATATTGACATGTAAAATATATATATATAATTCTTCATAATTTTAGGTTTTAATTACTTAAAATGGTCCTTTATGTATCACTTTATTTAATCAAAATTTTTTATCTTAAAAGTTTGTCTTTTTAAATGAATACATGAAATGAATAGATAATCTCAATGTAACTTTTTGAATATGTTCAACTCTTTCTTACTTGTAATGTCCATCATTTGATTTCTTGTTATTTCTCCCAAACCCTGTTCTGTCATCTGCTTCCTTAATCCTGTTAAGTATACGAGACGTTGCTTTCCCACTGCCTGTGTGCATATCAGATTTTCCAAGCCCTCCTTTCTCTATACGTGTCCCAGAAATTTCTGCTGCCCCCTTTTTGGTGTTATGTATGAGTATCATTTTTATATGCATCCCCGCCTCCAAAACTGCATTGTTGCTTCCATGTTCAGACCATGTTATGATGATAATGAAGTCAACACCAGGGACGACCTCAATGTCCACTTTATATATATACATATATATATAGTACGCACACCTCTGTGTCATCTGATAAAGGTAGCACCCTGTTTGGTTAAAATTCAGTCTCCAGGGTGTAGGTGAATATGGACACCATGTATATGGTGACCCAGATTACATGATCCAAAAAATAAAGGGCATTACATTTGAGAATGGTTTGGCAGCAAGAGATGCTGGAAAGACATCAGTGTTGACAACCAACTACCTTCAGGGTTCCACTCCATGTTTTCCATCTGCACTTAGTTCCATAACCTCTTCCATGTTTGAATATGATTGCAAGGCATTGGCCGTTTAAAATCAGGGTTTTCCTTTCCTCTAGATTGCCTTCCTGGGCTGTTGAGCTCTACACAAAATAACTGATTATGACATGAAAGTTTTCTTTTCTGACATTTTCCAGCTTAGTTGTCAGAGGCTATTTGAGACGCATGCCCCAGAAGCATTTTATAGACAGTGGGAGTTTGACCCTACTATCACACCCGGCTATGACAACCTTTGGAACATATATATGTATATAAACATTATAGACATTACGTGTTTTAGAATCCCCCACTATAAACTGATTTTTTTTTAAATATATAAAATGTTAGGTAAGCAAAATATTAGAAAACAAGAGAAATTACAAAATAGTATATGAATAAACAAACACAAATATTGAAAAGTTTGCTAATTTTAGAAAAAAAATAAACAAAAAATGAAAATATAAATCAAGATTTAAGCCTAAAATACTTGAAGATTATGAAGTTATTTTTTCACATTAAAATAATTTATACTGCCTTTTTGAAAGTGATAATGCCTAATCTATTAATTGATAAAAATGAATGAAAGTAGAAAATGCAAAGTTGATAAATATAACTTTAGATAAGCAAAAACAGAAAGTAAAAATAAGACAAATGATCTTCAGGTTAGTTGTAAAAAAACAAATAAATACTAATAAAGAAAAACCTGGTAACTGTGGAAAAATTTAAAAGAAATAATAATAAATAATATATATCAACATAATAAACATAATATACTCCAAAATAAATAATAATTGCTAATCGTATTATAATATTACTTTTTAAGAAATATTTATGTTTTTCAGTTCAATTTTAAATCCATTAATTTTTAGGAGCCTCGACAAAACACTGAGTTCAGAATCAATACCTAATATACATACATATATATCTTAAAAGCTATGCTATCAGGTGGCATTTAATCTAGTTTCTGCTGATAGTTCTTGATTGGGCATTCATCACAATAGGTAGGAAGCAGTAGATGTGAACTCAAAATTGGTCACAGCATTTAAATATTGCATTAATATTTAAGCTTACCTTTTAAGAGTTCAACAATAATTCTTCTGGCACCACTTAATTTAAAAATAATTTGATGCATGTAGGTCCTTACTTTCTGTCCAAACTTTTATTATTTCATATTTCATTGGTGACTTTTGTTGGATTTCAGAATTACAGAAATTGTCATCATACAAAAAATTTGTTGCAAAAAAAAAAAAAAAAAAAAAAAAAAAATAACATCAAAATTGCCGAAACAATCTCAGTAATAAAAAGTTGGGAATCCAAAATTTCAGGATTGTGAGTCTGGATCCAGCATGGAATATTTCCAAAATGTTATGTTAGGCTACAACCTCTAGGCATAAAGTTGAAAAAGTGTGACACAGTGACAAACTGACATTCGCATTAATTATATATGAAATTTTGGCTGTTTCATTGTTGAAAGGCCATAGAAAAGGATTTGTTATAAAATCTTCAGAACAGATTAGCTGTTGTCAAAAATGTTTTCACTGTTAAGCATAGACAAGACCAAATGAAATTATTCAACATTAATCTGTTTTCAGTTCGACAGAAAATAATGGCCTATTTGTTTGCTGAAATTTTGCCAAATTCTTAACTGCTTTTAAGCCTCCCTAATAGACTTATGTAAATAGATGACTGAATGGGGGGAAAGAGTAAGAGGACAAATATTGCTTAGAGCTATGAAGGATAGGAAATTGTGGAGAGACATGATCCCACATTTTCTAAAGATAAATGGCTTATAAAAATTCTTTAGTAATAAGATTGTCTTTCTTCTGGATTGGGTTGGTTAATTTTACACGTCAAGCGTCATTCGGTTATTTAATGGTGAAATCAGTATTTTTTCTTTTCTGGCTATCCTTGAAACTAAATAGTTCCTGTAGTTTTCTTTCTACATCGGCCGTCAATACGATGTTATCTGCCTGTCTTATGGTTGCTGAGATTGTGTCCCCACCAATAATAAACCCTGGCAGAACATTCAGCTCTTTTAAGATCGTTGACTAGAATAAATGGACTGGTGCTCCTGCTATATTGTTGTGGAGTAGCTGAACATCCCCACAAGATGGACTGGTCTAAGACTATTTAAACAGCACTCGCTCTTACTGAGGGAGAGCAGTTAATGGTTAACACTTTATTACATTAGTCTGTGTTCTCAACCATATACCATATTATTTTCTGGAATAAACTACGATTTTCTATATGTGTGTGTCAACCCTTCCTACTTAGGACACAATATATATATCGAGAGATCCTTGATAAAAATCCATGGAAGAATCTGCAATGTCATTATCCTTGGCTTCAGTCCCTTTCCTATCACCATAATGTAGTCTCCCTATGCCTTTTCTAAAAATATTTTTTGGTAATTGTTCTAATGAACTTGCCTTTATGGTAGCTGTAGTAAGAATGGTAAGTAAGAATGTGTTTTTTGGTGTAAGGAATAATGTGGTATATTTGGATCAGTAATTGTGGCTAGCTAAGTTTAAGATAAGACAGATTGAAGACCAGTCTTCCCACCCATCACTCGTTTTGGCCTTGTGCCACAATTTTGTATTCTCAAAATAAATACTACTTTACTCTTTGGTACCTAGAGACCTTGCTGTTGGATATAGTTTATCATCATACCCAGGATGCGGATGTAGTTTATCGTCAAACCCAGAACGTGGATGTAGTTTATCATCAAACCCAGGATGTGGATGTAGTTTATCGTCATACTCACGGATGCGGATGTAGTTTATCATCAAACCCAGGACGTGGATGTAGTTTATCATCAAACCCAGGATGCGGATGTAGTTTATCGTCAAACCCAGGATGCGGATGTAGTTTATCATCAAACCCAGGACGTGGATGTAGTTTATCATCACACCCAGGATGCAGATGTCATTTACCCAGGATGCAGTGTCTCTTGGATTTCAGAGAACCTAATGTGATATTTCATAGATGTGCGGGTGGTGTAATGGTTTGCAGTTTTGGAATGAGAAATTTTACATAAACTAAAATCTTTTTGCAACACACATCAGCCTGTTGAAATCCTCACAGTATTTAGTAGCATTGAAGTTATCACTTACATTTTTTTATCAAAATTTAGAAACTCTTTTTCATTAAATTTCACAAACCAATTGATGAAATTTGAATAAGCTGATTTATTTGGGAAAATATTTTGGAAAAAACCCTACTTTTCAGTTTTTACACATCCTAGTAAAACCAACTGTACTTTGTATCAACATACCTGTATGCACTTCCCAGCGAAATATTTACTTTTGATCAGTCAATATATGGCTATTTCAAAGGCAGTAACAGACAGATGGACGCCCTAACAGAAGTCACAGAATTTTATATATGGATAGGTATCCTTTGCAATGTCATGAACACACTCTTCTTCTCCTCAACTATGGGTTAAATAGTCAGACAGGGCTCTTCAGCCTTGGTTGGTAACCAGTCCAGGAGAAGGAAAACTCAAATTCAAAACTAGTTCATCATGATGCTAGCAGCATTATCCAATGAAAAAACCTACTGGCTGCAGAAACCATAGCAGCAACATCAAACATTTGAAGCTGTGGCAACCAACAAAACTTTATTTAATTTTCATTCAAGGAAGGGTACAAAAATTAGTTATAAGCTGAGAAAAGCTCACATTCATTTTTTTATCTATATCCAGGCCTAAGAAAATCAAGTTCCCTTCTGTGGGTTTCCCAAAATATTTTCTTGATTCAATAGTTATGTTCAATATTTACCAGAAAGCCTTCTGAATACAACGATATCACAGTTCATAAGATGACAATGGTCTAGCAGCTGTCAAATGTGCAGTGATTCTGTTTAGAACAAGGCAGACTTCAATCTTGTTTAAAATTATGCCGACATGCCCACACACACACACACATATATATATATATATATATATATATATATATATATATATAATTGGTTAGATGGACAGATAATTTGACATTATAAATAATGCATGTATGTACTAAGTGCTGTTTAGCAATTACTGCTGTGCTTAGCGGAAGAAACAAAACCAAATGTGCATTGTTTGTCATAAAAAGGATTACAATTTACCTAATCATGAACACAATAAAAGCTTCGACAAACAGCCATAGTAATCCTTTACAAGCACTTACTGTGCTTAAATACACAATAAAGTATACAACAGAGACATAGTAATAATTACAGGCCTCCAGACTAGTAGTTAATTTTACCTTTCCATCAGAGAGTTCACAACAATCAAAAAACAATAGCAAAATAGAGACGAACAAATCAGGTAAATTGTTCTCAGGCAAATGCAATTTATTATACTTTTATGATATGTCTTGTATTGTTATGAATGTTAAGTAAACAAGATATAGGTCATAATAAGTATCTAGGAAGAGTTTTAACAGAGGATGGAAAGTTTGACACTGAAATCCAAACATGAATTGGAGTAGCAAGAGATATCTTCTGAAAGCTATACAAAGCTTTTCATTAGAAACAAAGAAAAGAGTACTGAACTGCTATGTATTACCAATCCTCTTATATGGCACTGAATGCTGGACAATCTCCTCACAAATGAAGAAGAGACTTGAAGCAACAGAAATGTGGTTATACAAAAGGATACTGAGAATATCATGAAAAGGCAGTTGTAATTTCTGGTACATAATGAGGAAAGAGGGCTTGGAAAATGTGATACTCACATGATAGATCGAAGTCAAGAGGAACTGAGAAAAACAATGCATAACCTATTTAAAGAGCTTGAGTAAATGGAAAGCAGATACCAGATTTAGGAGAGATAACGAAAAGGCAGAATTTATTAATAGCTACAAAGGACGGGAAATTATGGAGAGCCATGATGGCCAATGTTCTGAGGTGTCATGGCATATAGAAGAATTATAAAATAAAAATAAAAATAAAGAGATATAATCACTTCCCACATTGGTAGTCCTTATTCCGTTTGCACACTGCACAATGTTGAGTTAGAAAAAATTATACGCAGCTACACATATATGTGTATGTGTACCAGGTTTAACAACAAAATTGTTCAAATCATGTAACAGCATGGGATAATTGTCCATCCCACAAAATGTTTCATATCTACCCCCCGCCCCAAAAAAAACCCCCACTAAACTGAGTTTCTTTTTTCAATGTTTTCAGATAAGACAGTCAGCCATCTTGATACCATTTGTCATAGAAATCACTGAAAAACACTTTGAATTATTCAGCTAAAAAGAAGTATAATAAAAAATATAGAAATGTTGGACAATTTTTGTCTTCATTTTCTCCCAAAATTAAAGCAACTATATGAAACTTAGAACAGCTCATGGTCAAACATAATAGATATTAGTTGTCTGTTATATTTACCAATATTAATATGTTTGAATATATATATGGGTATGATATAAAAAAAAAACATACGTATACGCACATATATTTGCATGTATATATATTTTTTAATCAGGGGTTATAAAAACACTACTTAGTGTTATATAATAGAGCTATTACGTATATATTAGTGAATACACATAATATTCCACATTGACAGCATAACTTGAAGTTTCATAGATTTACATAATACTTAATACTCACTGATTGTTTAACTGCATGAAACTCCAAGTCATGCTATCAATGTGAGATAATATGTGTATTGTCTAATATATATTACTCATTATGCAAATTACAAAGGGTAAGTATTAAAAAGCTAGACATTTATCACATGACAAAAAACTAAAGCTGATCATGCTTATGGCTATAGTCACTAATTAAATATATTATATATATAATTTTTTAATTTTTCAATATTTTTTTATTGTCTAAAACATCTATATATATATATATATATATATATATATATATATATATATAATTTACTTAGATGATAAATTATAGAAAGAACAAACAAAGCATTTGAAAGAAAATGTAAAAATAAAAGACAGAAGTAATCTTAAAATTTATAGCAATGTCTAATAGGTATTATTTCAGACTCAAAATTACACTACTGCAAAAAGAAACTTTCTGCTTCAGTCTCACCTTTGATCAATTAAATGTTTTAATGAGCGTCACCAATCTGATATCATAAAATTGATCTATAGTTTATCTTATGAATAAGACAAAAAATAAAAGCAAGAAATAAGAAAAATTAAAATATGAACTGTAGAACTTACTGAAATCAGCTATTAAAAAGTTCTCACTTTTATCAACTTCTCCAAATCAGTATTTCAATTGTAATCATTGCTAAAATTAGCTGTGCACTCAATTTTATGCCAGACCAAGAAAGCCACATGTAGTGTTAACCTCTGGGGTTACTCCCAGCTACTGAATGCAAATTCACATGAACTGACACCTGGAATGTAAGTAGTTATATAAACAACCACCCTAGAGTAGAATTTGTCTGTTTCTCAGACATTGCTGATCAAGAATTTAAGATTCCTATTCAGATCAGGAGTGACAGGATTTTTTCTCTCTCTCTCACACACACACACAGACGTACACACATATATACACACACAAAGTGGTTGATATCAACTGACAAAGTATTGGTTGATTTTTTTATTGCTTATGGTGGAGTAATGGATAGCAGTTTGGATTGAGGAATCGGAGAGCCGAGTTCACATTCCTGTCGAATCCATTACATTCACTTACATGCTAATACCCTTAGGAAAGGTATGAATCCTCCTCTACTCCCTCCAGCAGGACAGACTGGGTTCTATAGCTTTGGATGACAACTGGTGTATCACAGAAAAAAAAAAAAAGCAACCTACTGTGGGGAAAAAAAATCCACCTCGTCAGTCATGTATCGAAAGATACATGATCGCCTATGCATGTATTCCCAGCTATTTTCCATTACACCACCCACACGTCGAAGCTTACAGCACCTGGTATTGCCAAGTGGTCATCCATCTCGGTAAGTATATATTCAAAGCAAGGTTTTAAGCATTAAACTCATAATTATAGACTGTAACAAAAGTATTAAAAACTTCCGTCTTGAAAAATTAATGTCTAATAAAAAATGAATGGGATAGAGGAAGAAGTTGATAAAAAGTCAAAAAAAAAAAAAATAGTTAAAGCAAAGAGAAGAAAGTAAAATTGTTTTTAAAGTGTACATGGATGGTAATGAGGGAAATGAACTGTTTCCTTATCAGGAAATATTTGGTACTAGCAGCATGGCCTGGCGTTGTGTGGGCTTGATTCAAAAATTGTACGACTCATACAGTAATCGCTATCACTTGACTTAAAATATTTTTGCCCTTCCTTGCCTTTAAAGGGATGCCCTTTGCTGTGCTGATGTTGCTAAATGCCTTACATCTCACACTGCAAATTTTTTCTAAGCTCTATACTAAACATTAAATCTGTTACAAAAAAAGAACTAAACAAAATGAACACAAAACAATCAGCTTTAAAAAAGGACTCATAACTGGAAAAACCGAATGAAAAAAGAATGTTAACAACAAATACTTTTTCACACCCAACCCAGTTCTGCGGAATCAGAATCAACATTGAGTTTAAGCAAGCGAATGAGCCAATTGGAATAAAGTGCCATGCAGATTTAGATTTTTCCCACTTGTGACGAATGCAGCTATTGACTTTTTTTGCATGCTTGCATGCTAGTTAACATTTGTGTCAGTCAACTGTTGGCTCTCACGGTGGACAATAGAATCTTCCTGCCTATTGGTGGCAGCCAGCTATAGGTTCTCACTCTGGCCAGTAGAAAATGGCCGCAAACTAAATGAAAGCTGCCATAGAAGCATGAAAAAAATCGATCATTTCCACTATCGATGGGAGTTGGGTAATGCAATGTCAGTCTTCCCTTCCCGCTAACTTGGAGCATGTGCATGTAAATTTTGGTGCAAATCCGTTGAAAATTGTGGCCATGCATTCGTTATACGCAAACACTTCCTGCCTTTTATAGATAGAGATTCATTGACCAAACAGTGCTTTTTTTGGTTGAAATTTATAAAATCTTTTTTTTATCTGCCAGGACCTTTCAAGACATGGCTCTCCACAGCTGCTTGTATTTCATTCCTGTAAATCATTTTGGTCTGTTGGTAATGCTGAGATTAGTAGCTGTTTCCCTATAAGGAAACATTTTTGCATTTCCTGACCAAACAGTCGACATTTATAAAATTTTTCTCTTAAAACTATTTCTCAGAAAAATAAGTTTCTCAATTCACTCTTAACATACTTTGTTGTATTGATGCAGGTTTCCTTTCTAACCTTTTGTTAAAAGTAATGTGGAAAGTCAACATTATGATTATATAGGGTGTTTCAAAAAGAATATGCCAAAATCATTGCGCTATTTTTTCAGGTCTATAGCATTGTAGTGGACTCAATCAGTGGTTATTTGATAGAGTAGTTATCAAAGTTTGATTGGATGTCAGTTTCACCGCTGTCGTTAGTATAACTTCCGGTGCAGCTGAATTGTGGGAAGATCAATCAAAATCGCAACTCCTCAGCAGAAGGCATTTGTTTTTGTGACAATGGCAAAAACAGTGCTTGAGTTCGTGAAAACAAATGCCATTGTCACAATGCAGGCAGATTCGAATGACTTCATTTTTCAGCAGCATGGAGCACCACCCCATTGGCATCTCGGGGTTAGAGCTCATCTGAATGAAAACGTGCCTCAGTGATGGATTGGGAGGAGAGGTGCTAAAGACCTTGCTCTTTGTGCTTGGCCTGCTAGATCCCCGGACCTCACTGGGTGTGACTTTTTCTTGTGGGGGTATGTTAAAGACCAAGTTTATGTTCCAGCACTTCCAGCAAGTATCAATGATTTGAAAGATCGAATAACAGCTGCAATCAACACGGTGGGCCGTGACATGCCGAGGCGTGTTTGGGAGGAATTCTCATATCGGCTTGATGTTGTCCGCGTTGCCGGTAGTGGCCACTTATAAAACATGAAATGAAACTTGAATGTATATACAACACATGTGTTCATGCTAGAGGTTTGTAATTTTTTTCGTTATTGACACATCACGTGATGATTTTGGCGTATTCTTTTTGAAACACCCTATATTATTAGTTTCTTTGAATTACATGTGCTAATGATTTTAGTTGCTGCTGCTGTTGAAAGTCTTCAAGTGACGCAGTTTCTGTTATTTGGTAAAGTAGAGAGGAGACTTGAGGCAACAGAAAAATGGTTCTATAGAAGGTGTGAATACGATGCACTGAACAGGTGAATAAGGACAAAGTCTTAAGGAAAATTAAACAAAAAAAGAACATTTAGAAACAGAAAGAAAGGCTTGAAATTTCAGGGAGACATAATAAGAAAAGAAGGTTGGAGAATTTGACACACACAGAACATAGTAAAGGCAAGAGGGACAGAGGGAAGTGAGTGACTTGCCTAACAAATGTGTATAAATGGATAGTACAGGGGAAAAGACAATCCTTACTATAAGTTCCAAATGATAGGAAGTTGCAGAGAGCCATGATCATTCATGTCCTGAAGAAGAAGAACAAGGTTACAGTTGAAAGATTTAATCTTGTGTTCTCATTAGTCAGATGGAGATAATAATATTACGTTAATACTTTATAGGAAAGAGACCAACCCGGTCAATAAAGTCTGTTTTCAAGGTTAGGTCAGAGTCAAAGTTTACACTTATGTGAATCAAAAGGCTGGGTCAAATATGGAAATATACATCAATCAGAGAGATTTTTGTTTTTGTCAAAACACATCAGTGATTATGACACTGAAAATATGAAAACAATATCTGACCTTTGACATTAGATCAAAGATTTATGTCAAAAGAGATTTACTTGAGTTTTTTGTTGTTTTTTTTTTTATTTTTAAGATAGACTCATATGACACTAAAAAGAAGTAAGTCATAATTCCTCTGAAAGATACTCTGTGTGTGTGTGTGTGTGTGTATGTGTGTGTGTGTGTATATATATATATATATATATATAATTTGAGCATTGAAACTAAAACTTTAGCCTAGTAAAACCTTTGCAAAACTAATTTAAGACTTCAACTGAACCTACCCGTCTGGTTACTTGGTTAAGGGTCAAAATCAAAAAAATCAATTTTACTATTTGAATTTTATTCTTTTTTATAAAAAAAATAAAATTTTTTTTTTTTAAACTAATGTTCACCCAATACAAGGCCCAAGAGCCACTCAAGGTACGAGGTTACAGTGTGGAGTTATATTAGTGTAGGAAAAGACGAGCAAGTATAGAGTTAAAATAAACTTTAGAAGGATCTGAAAATCAAAACCTAAACAGGAAACAAGGGATAAACTGTGGAGGACTGTGAACTGGGATGAGGAATTATCATCTCTATTATAATTCTGTTCATCCCCAACTTCATTAGTTACTTAGTTTGCATGTTCGGCTAATACCTCATAAATAATGGACTTTTCCATTTTGACTGTATGGATACACAGAACTGACATATCAGAGACGTTACTTGGTTTCAGTGAGAAAATGAAAGGAAGAAAGAAAGAGAAGATAGACGTGTTTAGCATTTAATTCCATGAAATGGAAAAGTTGTCAATTTCAAATCTTTCCATTTGTACACACTGATAAATAAGTTTATTATAAAAATGTTCGCACAACAGGTTTTCCACTAGTTACTACAAACTTAGTTATTTGAACAGCTATCTCCATGTTGATTACCGTTGTGATGATGTTTCAGCTTTGTACCTTGCAGCCTTCTTCAGGTTTCCTGCTATTTTTGTAGGCCAAATGCTTGGGTCATGTTAAAGAAATGTCTCCTTTAAAAATTGTTCATAAATTTCTTTATAACATGCTGTTTAACTAAAATAAGCAACATGTTATAAATAAATTTATGGATAACACTCAAACCAGTGAATATATTATTCCACAAAATATTTAGGCCAATATCTTCATCATTGTTGTTTCAGTCATTATGTTTCAGTCTGTACTTTCCCTCATTTCCCTCAATGTCTGATATTCTAAGATGAAACACTCTCCTTCTCTTTCACTCTGACACTATTCCACATATTATTTAGACTTGTATCCTTATCATTGTTGTTTCAGTCATTATGTTTTAGTATGTACAGTCTCTCATCTTTGCTGTTTGATATTCTAAGCACTGACATTATTCTGCAAATTATTTTGACTAGTATCCTTCTCTTCATAGCTTTTTGCCATATTTTTTATCTAATGCTTTCTTAATTGCTAAATTATACAAATTTTGGTACCGGCTTAAATTTATCGAGCATACAGAGAATAGAAAGATGACTTACTAAACCAGCATCCTTAGCTCTTTATTCCTGTGTGTGTTCAACTCTTTTTTTCCAAAGAATTATAGTAATCAACTCTTTGATGTATCTACCTTTCAGGTAGAAATGCAGAAACAAAAAAAAGTCTTTGTTTTTACCAGAGGACAGAGACTGGTTATTTTAGAAATTAAACAGTTACCTGAATGATGCAATTATATCATTGTCTCATGAGATAGTGACCCAAATATGTGCGGGCTACAATAGTAGGTATTTAGTTTGTATTTTATAAACTATACTTAATCTGATTTAAAAAAAAGGTTAATCTCACTTGCTGATTAGCCAAGTTGTTTTGTTTTTTTTTTAATTGTATATTCATCATCAGCCTTGGATTCAATGTTATCATTTTAACGTTTTTATCGTATTAACATAAGAATTGTTCCAATAAATTCTATCCTTCTCAACAGCAAACCTTCAAACTATTTTCAAGCATCATCATCTTCAAGATTAACATTATTTCTTACGTTCTCATTGTGATGATTAATTTCTTTTGATTCAAAGAGCTAACTTTAACCAGCCATCCTCACTTATTAAAGAAAATGCCATGTAAGCAAAAACTTATTGCAAGGCTTTATTCAATGCAAAATGTACATACATGTTACTAGGCTAGATAACCAAGGTAATGTCTTCTTTATCTGGTAAAGTAAAATTTCAGGAGAATAACCCTTGTTTTCTAGCTATATATATATATATATATATATATATATAGTAGTGATTTTATAACATATTTATGTTATAAATATAACACTATATATAGTAGATTTTTATATATCACTATATATAGTAGATTTATATATATCACTATATATAGTAGTGATTTTATAATATATTTGTTATGAATTTTTTTTAAATAAATAATTATATATATATATATATATATATATATAATGACATCTATGTTTTAGCCAGAAAAGAGATAATTCAAGGCAAATAACCCTTGTTTTCTAGCAACATATATCTATATAACAATATCTATGTTTTAACCAGAAAAGAGACAATTCAAGGAGAATAACCGTCAATTTCCTGCTGCCTATATTTATATAATGACATTTCATTTATCTGGATACTAATGACTCAAGGAGAATAACCTTCATTTTCCAGCGACATATATTTATATAACAACATCTGTTTTAGTCAGAAGAGCAACAATTCAAAAATAGCCTTGATTTTCCTGCTATATATATTTACAAAATGATATCTACTTTATTTGAAAAATTTAAGGAGAATAATCCTCATTTACCAGCAACATATATTTATATAACAACTCTGTTTTAGCTAAAAGTTTGACAATTCAAGGGGAATAACTCTAGTTTTCAGATTATATATAAAGTTGTAGCCTCAAAGTTATCAAACTCCTCCAAGGGGTGTGGAGATAGACCTCCATAACCATAAATGTTCTGAAACTATATTACTCAGAGTATTTGGATAAGTATATTTCATTTTGATCAAAGGGAGTTCCTAGGGGGCACCCCACAACTGGAAATTTTTTCCCCTTTGATATAAATTGAATTTAAATTTAAACAAGGGAATGACTCCTATCCAAAATACAGAAGGAGAATGCCAGAAGATGGCAGTCATATTGGCAAGATCAAAATGTGACAATATGGACGTCAAGTTGAGTAAGAAATCACCAATTAGTGGATAGTGACTTGCAATACATATTTGTTGCGACTATTCATCTGTCATATCAATGTTGAAATCTGCTCATCAAGTCATTCAATCAAGTACTGCATTAAATACATATCAAAGGGGTCAGATCAAGCTGTGTTTGTACAAATCCCCTACTGAAGTTTTTTTTCCCTTTGATTTATATTAAATTTAAATTTATACAAGGGAATGACTCCTATCTAAAATATAGATGGAGAAAGCCAGAAGATGGAGGTCACATCAGCAAGATCATTAAGTAATGCATTATTTTTCTCTACAAATTATAACAAAGACTTACAAATGAATCATCCTTTTTTTTTTTTTTTTTAACAAAAATTGTGACATGCAGCAAGGTGTGGGTACTTCAACTAGTATATTTATATAACATCTGTATTTTAGCCAGAAGAGTTACACTACAAGGAGTGTAACCATTATTTTTCCAACCACATATATTTATATAATGAAATAACATCTTTGTTTGGGCAGGAGGAGCAACAATGCAAGGAGAATAACCCTAGTTTTTCAGTTTCATATATTTATTTAATGACATCTTTTTTAGTAAGAAGAATGAAAATTTAAGGGTAATAACACTTGTTCCCCACCTATATATTTATAAAAGAAAATTTAAAATTATTTATTTTGACTAGTTAGGTCTTAGTTTTCATGTTTGCACCTCATATTAGAAGTGAACCCAATTTTTTAAATCAGCAGTCAGCAAATACTATTCGTCATTATTGTTCTTTTAAAACTATTTCTGGGATGCCATTACCATGAAATTTCAAATGTACTTAGATAATATTACCTGAAACAGTTTGAAGCTTATATAAATTGGAAAATAGAAATAAAATCTTATAGTTACTATTTTAATTTCTGGGATGAAGAGATATCATTATTTACATTGTTTTCATTCAAACTAATATCTTCATTTTTGTTATTATCACAATATTTCGGCTGTTGTACCCTATGAACTTTCAGAGTCAGCCATTCCAGATAATGTTCCGGGATTTTGAACTAAACTTTTATTTAATCTATGGGACAGATTGTTTTCATCTTGCCATCTATCATTTTGTTCTTTTTTATCATTGCTTGGTTATTGCTTGCCTTGTTTCCACTGAATCTATATTTGTACTGCCCAGGCCAGAGATTGAACTCACAATTACTATGTCACCAAATTCATGAACCAATGCTGCAATCTACAATGTACCCACAGAGATGTATGCTAACATTATCTTTGTTGAGATTTCATGTTGTGAACACCAAGAGTTGTCATAGCAACCTACTTCTTCCTGAAGAGCCTCAGGTTCAATTCTACTTCCTGCACTGAGGTGTTAGACATTATGATCTAACCTTCGTTATAAGGGGGATAGCTGCTTCCTCCGACATGACCCCTATGATCCAGGAGTGGCTGCAAAGGATAATCCACATCATGTCACTCAACAGGATCCCTGATGATCTGAATCCCCTGAACTAATACAGCAAGGAGATGAACCAATGGCTCCTACAATATCAAGGATTCATTGAAATCAAAGTTTCTAGATGTCATGGCTAATATGAATAAGAACCAACTGATCCATACACATATGATCAATGCCAACACTGCAGTGAAGCATCTCCTTTGACTTATTCACACTTAAAACTATTGTCCTCATAAAAAACAAAAGTGAGGACAATTGTCACAAGTGTTAATAATAACTCGTCATGCCAGAAATTTAGTGATAACAACAACAAATATGAGGATAATAGTTTGAAGGTAAATAGCGTAAATAATGAGAACTCCTCATGCCAGAAATTCAGGCAGAAGTCTTTTCTGCCTGAATTTCTGGCATGAGGAGTTCTCATTATTTTCCTGTTTTTTTTTTGTAAATTTAACATATCTTTTTTTTTTCTTTTTTTAAATATTTTTTGGTATTTTTCTACTCAATATCTTCGTTTTTCACTATATTATAATTTGTTCTCAATTACTTGGTGCACATTGTTTATCAAGTGAAATATGAAAGAATCAAAGGATGATTTGTACATGTGTATATATAAATGAGGAACAGAACAATTTTTTGTCTTAGGAAAAAAAACAAGACCCTGATGACGACATTGTGCTAATGTGGAAAGTACTCAAAACAAAATGAATATGCATCAACATGCTAATTTTCTTTCTTTCTTTTAATAAGGATACTAAGAAAATTGTCCATAATTACAAGAGGATCCTATAACAAATAAGTAGACAAAACTTGTCTAAATTATTTAATGAGACATGTCGTAATGTGTGTGTATATATTTCCTTTCATCTGCAAGTTGCCATCATTGAGAGAGGAGACTGAAATATTCTTATCAGTTTATGAGAATATAACTGATAATGTGTGTGTGTGTGTGTGTATGTATGTACATGCATGCGTGTATATATATATATATATATATATATATAATGAAGGCCAAAAGTTTTAAGTAGTGTATAGCATTAGTATATTTCAGCTATGTTTCAGCTAAGACAGTCCAAAGAGCAGTGAAAAAAGACTTGAAAATGAAATCATGCATGAAACCTGTGAGGCACATTGTTATTCCAGGACAGAAAGTTAGAAGCTTAGAGAAGGCAAAGATCATCTTGAATAAGTTGATAAATGATCCTGTAATAATATATATATATATATATATATATATATATATATATATATTTGAACAATTTTGATCCTTCATGACCTTCCAATCCTTAGCTATCATTAATTAATGATGAACATGTCATTTTCGTTTATGACTGGTTTCATCACAATTCTTCTGTTAAGTTTGAAGGATCTGACTGGAATTTGAACTTGGCTCTCAAATTCCTCAATCTGAGCTGCTATCCATTACTCCACTGTGCCTCCTAGGGTGTTACTGAGAGTGAAAGAATAAGAAAAAGAATAACGTTATTAAGGAACAAGAAAAATAGAAGAGGAGGAATCAAAAAGACAATAGATAATGATTGACATTGCATTTAAATTTTTGAAGATTAAAGTTAGCTGAAATGAAAAAAGCAGGAAGAGAGTTCCACAGGCAAGAAGTGTGATAGAAGAAACTGTTAGCAAATTACTTACATTTACAACTGTAAATTGATGAGACCTTGCCACCAATCTAGTACTGCTCTTAAATTGATAAAATCTAGGTGCCATAGAGTAAAGAAATATTTGTTTTAATACAAAAATGTGGCACAAGGCCAAAAGAGGGATAGGGGAAGGCTGGTATTCAATCTATGTTATCCTAAACTTAGTTAGTCATGATTACTGACCCAAACATACCACAGCATTCCTTATACAAAAACAATACATTCTTACTTACCATTCTTACTACAGCCACCATAATACCTCAAAGTCTCTGTCATCCTAAATAGTTCATATATGTACAATTTGTCTGTGTGGGACAATAAAATAACAATGTTTACCATAGAGTAAAGTTCATCAGAACAATTACCATGAAAGTATTTATACAAAAAGGCACAAAAAGCTTCATTATACTGATGGAAAAGTGACTGAAGCCAGGATGCCAGGTCAGGACCAATAACATCGCAGATTCTTCATTTCTAAATATATAGCAGAAGCACCAAACCATACG
This sequence comes from Acanthosepion lycidas, assembly GCA_963932145.1. NCBI lineage: Eukaryota > Metazoa > Mollusca > Cephalopoda > Sepiida > Sepiidae > Acanthosepion > Acanthosepion lycidas. The sequence continues at coordinate 59,268,408 of OZ010587.1, read as the reverse complement.
TGGCAGCAATATTCTAAGCATGGAATAATGGTAGACTCATAAATATATAAAATTGTCTAGTACAACACAGTGAACCAACTTTCAGAGTAGCAAACCTAGCAATTAATTCAATATAATCTTTACACTTCATGTCATCTGAAAATGTTAGCATGAGAAAGTTTTTGGAGGTGATAAATTTAACAAGTCATTCTTTACCCCATTGAACAGCAGATTTTAGGTCACTTTTCTGACTCTATTGGATTGATCGGACTTCCTATTAGGACAGAAGTAAATTGTATCATCAACATAGATATAGAGTTGAAAGCTGAAGCTATCAGGAAGGTTATTGATGAAAATAAGGAACAACATAGGTCCAAGGATAGAGCCCTGGGTAGAGGACACCTGTGTTAGTGCAAAAAGATCTAGAAGAGTAGCCATTCAGGATAACTTTCATTTCACAATTTGATAAGAAAACTGAATCAGGTAAAAAATTTGTTCAGAAATACAATTACCTTCAAGATGTCCAAATTATTATTATTATTCAATATATGATAAAACACATACAAAAAAGAGTGGCCCTCTAGTCTGAAGTAAGGTTGCAAATTATTTCTGAAATAGGCATGCAACTTTCAAGTTTCGGGTGATTCTTGAAAATCCCAAGTGTGGCTCCAAACTTGATCTATAGTGTATATATATATATATATATATATATATATTATATATATATATATACTAGCAGCATGGCCCGGCGTTGTCTGTGCTTGATTCAAAAATCGTATGACTCATACAGCAATCACTATTACTTGACTTAAAATGTTTTTGCCCTTCCTTGCTTTTAAAGGAGTGCCCTTTGCCGTGCTTCTTGCCTATCTCACACTGGAAACTTTTTCTAAGCTCTATACTAAACATTAAATATGTTAAGAAAAAAGAACTAAACAAAATGAACACAAAACGATCAGCTTTAAAAAAGGACTCATAACTGGAAAAACCGAATGAAAAAAGAATGTTAACAACAAATACTTTTTCATACCTAACCCAGTTCTGCGGAATCAGAATCAACATTGAGTTTAAGCAAGCGAATGAGCCAATTGGAGTAAAGTGCCATGCAGATTTAAATTTTTCCCCACTTGTGACGAATGCAACTATCGATTTTTTTGCATGCTAGCATGCTAGTTAGCATTCGTGTCAGTCAGCTGTTGGCTCTCACACTGGCCAATAGAAAATGGCTGCAAACTACATGAAAACTGCCGTAGAAGCATGAAAAAAATCGATTATTTCCACTATCGATGGGAGTTGAGAAATGCAAAGTCGGTCTTGGTCTTCTTGCTAACTTGGAGCATGTGGATGTAAATTTTGGTGCAAATCCGTTGAAAATTGTGGCCGTGCATTCGTTACACACACACACATCCTGCCTTTTATAGATAGAAATATATACAGACACACACACACCGGGAGTGACAGCAAAATTATCCAAATAATGTAACAGCATAAGTATCCTTCCCACAAAATGTTTAATATCTAAAAAAAAAAAAAAAAAAAACAATTAAACTAATACTAATAGAGTTTCCTTTTTCCAGGATTTCACATGAGACGTTTAGCCATCTTGACACCATCTGTTGTAAGAATCACTGAAAAGTCAAATTGTTCAGCTAGAAAGAGAACAGGTTAAAATCGTTTTGTGTCAGCTCCACTATCTTCCCAAATGAGCAATGGTGAGAGGATCATTCAGGCCTTCAGTAATGGTACCAACATTCATACTCTGGCTTCCATTTTTAAAGTCCATTCAAGAACCATTAAGAGAATGGTAAATAAGTTTAACAAAAGAGGAAACAGTAAAACTGGACCAGGAAGTCACAATAGTAAGAGGGGTCATTATTTCAACTTAGAGCTAAAGAGATCAAATTGAATAAGTTGAAAAATGATCCTGGAATAATATATATATATATATATATATATATATATATATATATATATAATGTCATCTACAGACAGACTGTTTCGCTGTATCACAGCTCATCAGTGTGGCTAGACATCCGGTTGCCTCTAGCTAGGATCGAAACCCGACTGAATTGGTATCAGGCGGATATTCTACCACAAAAGCTGTCGGTGCACGGTCGGGATGAAGGTGGATTTTTAGCGTATTTATTTTTGGAAACACGCCCAGTGACCGACAGTGACTCAATTTGGCTTGCGAAGAGTCTCACTATGTAGCTATATATATATATATATATATATTTGAACTTTATTTCAATCCTTCATGAGCTTCTGATTCTTAGCTATGATTAATTAATGATGAACATGTCATTTTTCTTTATGATCAATTTCATCACGATTCTTCTGTTAAGCTTGGAGAGTAATTATACATAATTATTTCACAAAGTAGAGTCCAGTGGTGTTATAAAATTCTCAGAAAATTCTGTTAAGATAACTTTAATCATTTCTAGGATACAACAGTTCAGACCATAATCTAACAATTGGACAATTTTGTTATTATGCCCAGTATATATATATATATATATATATATATATTATATATATATATATGAAAGTGATCCATGTGTGCTCCTTATAATATATAGATTAAATAGGTGGTTAATAAAATTTGAAGGATAAAAAGTCAATAAAATTGATAATTATTACATACCAAAATGTTCAGTCAGTTATGTGCCATGCGTGATACACGCTTAGGCGATCATGTATCTTTCGATACATGATTGACAAAGCAGATTTTTTTTTCTTGTAGTAGGTTGACATTTCTTTCTGCAGTAGACCAGTTGGCATTCAAGGCTATAGAACCCAGTCTGTCTTACTATTTAGCCATAGCTGGGGGAGAAGAGATCCATACTTTTCCCAAGGGTATTAGCACATAAGTGAATGTAATGGATTTGACTGGAATTCGAACTCAGCTTTCCGATATTGACAATATTGGTATCATTTTTTTGGCTTTTTATCTTTCAAATTTCATTAACTGGACTATTTAATCTCTCTCTCTCTCTCTTTCTATATATATAGGCAGCATATCTTCATTCAAACATGTTTCATTGAATAATATAGACATTTGTGTCTACTTATTTTTATACTGATCCTTTCCAGTTGTCCAGACAACTGAAAATTATCAGTATAAAAATAAGTTAACAATATATATATATATATATATATATATATATATATATATATAAAACCCAAAATTTGTGTTAAGCCAATAATCAGTTAGGACAATAGTTTCATCCTGTATGTAACCATCAGGCCACAGACAAAAGTATTTCTGGTTTCGTGATTGAATATATTCCCCATTGGTTGACCTAAAATATTACTGATAGTTCTCATTAAAACATAATATGTACTAGAATCATATTCACCTAAATCATCATTTAAAGATTAACAGAGACAGCTGTATGGGATAAAAACGTTACCAAATCTATGTCTTTTCATAAAGTGCTCAATATTACAGGATCTGCAAGTTTTTGGTACAGAATCGATAATGCAAAAAAGCTCAACTGTACTGCAGTTATAGGACTTCTGGATAAGTATATCCTATTGAAAACCACTTTGTTCATAAGAATTTGACATTTTTTATAGGTCATATTAAAGAACAATGATCATAGACATTTCTTAGATATTCTACTGCTTAAGGTTAGGTAATATCAACTTAAATATTCTATTAATGAGACACTCTGCTAATTTGTTTGATTATTCAGATGCCTTCTAAAAAAGATGCATATTTAGCATTTATTGCATGTCTATTAACTCTAACTAATAATAATTACAAGACGAACCTAAACACGCAATTATCATATATATTATCATATATAAATATTCTTTCGTTTTTTTTTTTCATATATTATCATATATAAATATTCTTTCATTTTTTTTTTTTTAATCATTTCCTCCCAAGTAAAGTCATAAAAGCCATTTAGATGCAAGGTGGTTACTGTGACTAAAAAAAAAAAAAAAAAAAAAACCTGAGAGAGGACTATAAAAGAACAAGTTTCCAGGTAACCAAAAATGATTATTGACATAGGATTTAATTTTTTTAAGTTTACAGTTTGTAGGGAAGGAACAAGCTGGAAGAGAGTTCAGCAGATGTTCCGACTTGAGAGTGAAGAAACTATTAATATAAAACTTATGCTTATATCTAGCAGATGCAACAGTAAAATTATGAGACCTAGCTGCCAATCTAGTACAGCACTTAAATTTATGAAGTCAAGGTACCAAAGAGGAAAACTCGTAGTAACAATAGCCATGAAAATAGTTATAGAAAAGGCATAGGGAAACTATGTTATGACAGTGGGAATATGGTTGAAGCTGGGATGCCAGGTCAGGAATGAAAATATTGCAGATTCTTCTTTGGATTTTGTCAAGAATCTTGAGACACATAGAATAGTCTGACAAGATGTAGCAGCAATATCTGATACATAGATGAATGATAGACTTAGAATTGTGTAAGATTCTAGCACAAAAAATTACCTAGCACGGGATAGTGAAGCAGCTTTCCTGCCATAGACTTACCTATTTTTTAAACATGATGCAGAATGTAGAAAAGGTTACAACCAAGAGAAAAGAAATAAAATATACCATATTTTTCAGTATTAAACTGATTATTTTTGACAGCTTATCAACCCTTTTAGTTCTTTAACACTAATTTTGGATTGTCAGAGTAATTATATTCTGTGAATAAATATTTCATTAACATTTTTTTTAGAGAATAACAATGATTCCCCCCCCACCAATACAAGTCCTGCTATTTAATCCATAGCTGGAAGAAAGAGATGGATTCATACATTTCCTAAGAGCATAAGTGAATGTTTAAACTCAACTTTCTGATTTCTTATTCCAAGATGCTACTTTGTTCTTGAAATGTCTTGGAAATTTAATCTGCATCATAGAGGGCAAAGGTTACTTTGTTGATAGATCCAAAATTGTAACTTATATGTTGATACTTTTTTTTCCAAAATTTCCCAAATCAATCAAAGAAGCACTCCCAACTCAAACTTGGGAGTGCTTCTTTGATTGATTGATTTGTTTTCTACAGGTTATCAACCCATTGCAGGTTATTTAAAGCCAGAAAATAGATTGTAAACATTATTTTTTAAAATAATAATAGTTTAGTGAGAGAAGTCTTACTAAACCCATAGCTGGGAGGAGAAGAGGCAAATTCATACCTTTCCTAAGGGCATTTGTATGTAAGTAAATATAACTGTAATATAGGAAGAGAATGAGTGACTACAAAAATCGAGGTTTGAGCATGACACTCTGGACTTATGAATATATGTTTTGCACCAGGTGTATAAATAGCGGTGTCAGGCTACTGACTGTGGTGACTATTGAGTGGAACTATCCAGTCAAATTAGTGTGAATTATTGTTCACTGATGATTTGGGGTTTGATTTAGGATTTACCAGATGTTAAGCCAAGCCATGCTACTACCAAAGTATTCACTAATGGTTAATTATCTTTGGTTGAATTACTTCTTTGCCCTTAATCATTTATTTGTGGCTGTGATAAATTACTGTTTTAACTTAATATTGAAGTCTTGAGTTATACTTAATTATTAACAGCCACCGTACATCACAAAAATAATGAACACAAGTGAAAAATGGAACTTGGCTCTCCAAGCAGTCACCCATTTAGGTACTGACAAGGCTCACCATTACTTAACTTTAGTGATTGTATGGGAACCGGTGTTTCTGTGTTATATGGCTGCAAGCCCTTCTTTTTTGAGGGTAGAGTACCATCAATACTGACATTTTCATGAAGAATTAGAGAACAGCTATAAGGAATAAATGACCATATTTAGTCACCAAGTATTTTTCTTGTGATGTGAACTTGGACTTCTTTTTTTCTTTGAAAGTTCGAAGCTTAAAAAATAACATTCTTAGTTTTCTTTCTTGTTATAGTAACAATATGGTATGATACTATTAAGCAGATTAGCATTTAAATCCATTAACAGAAAACCTTTGCAACTTTTTCATCAGCCTTTCAAATAGAACTAAATCCATTTAAGTTAAAATGTCTGAGAGAAAATGTGTAAAGCAAATTTCATGTGAAAAATTTAACAAAGTTAAACTAATTCTTAACAATTCCTGATACAATAGTTATTTGTACCATAGTGAAGGTTAAATACAAAGTCACAAAAGTCATTTAAAGTACATTTGAACACAACTCCAAATGTAGGATTTTCAGTGATTAAGAATATTATCATTGATAAGAACTAAGGCAAAGTTTTCCTCGAATGAGACCAATTAACTTCTAATTTGTTTTCCTCTTGCTTTCTGCTGCATCAATCAAACAATCATCCAAAAACTGACATTGAGCTTAAATGATTCTTTGCTAAGTAACTCTGAAATATTCATGAAAAGTAGAGTTAGACAGAAAAACCATTTGTAAATTTAAAACATTCCTCATGCCTCAGTTTTCATCATCATTCATCATTATTTGACCGTAGCCTGGATCATCAAGATAATACAGTTTTGAATTCAAAGTTACTTTCTACCAAACCAGTTGCCACACAAGGCTATAGAACCCAGTCTCTCTTGCTATTTACCCATAGCTGGGGAGAGAAGAAGAGGATTCATAACTTTCCCAAGGGTATTAGCACATGTGAATGTAATATATCCGACCGGAATTCGAACTTGGCTATCTGATTCCTCAATCCGAGCTGCTATCCATTACTCCACTGTGCCACAGTTTTAGTGAGGACAAAAGTTATTTTTTTTATTTTTAGTTATAAAATTCACATAATACAAGACTCGAGGGCTAAAGGTTTTAGTTAGTTTAGTGTCATGCCAGAGAATTCTTCTCGTCAGAATCCATCTTGCACATTTATAAATCTAACATTCATCCATGCATTGAATACTTCTGCCATATTGAGTTAGGTGCTCCTACTATACATCTAGAGTTTCTTGACAAAATCAAAAAAAGGATCTGTCATCTAATCGAGCTTGACCAGGCATCTTGACTTCAGTCACTGTTTGATCAAGGAGACGTAACTTCCCTCTTTCTTTTCTACAAATATTTTCATGGTAACTGCTTTGATGAGCTTCTTTCCTTAGTGTCTTGACTGCAGGAATTTAAGCTTGCTACTAGATTGGCAACTAGGTCCCACTCTTTTAATGTTGAACTATCTAGATGCAACCATCAATTCTACTGTAACAGTTTTTTTTCTCACACCTCCAACCTGTGAAACTCCGTTCCAATGTCTTGCTTCCCTGATAACAACAATCTTCAAAAATTTAAATGTAATGTCAATCGCCATCTTCTGCCTTCTTGAATGCCATGCCTTTTTTGTCCTTTCCTCAATCCTTGCCATTTTCAATCTTCTCATTCTTGTTCTATTTCACTATCTGTAACACCCTGCATCACTAATGGCATTATCACTTTGCTTTTAAACGATTTAAAAAAAAAAAAAAATAAATAAATAAATAAATAAAAAACAGTATTGATCAAAGAGGCAGGATATGAATGAAAGTGGAGGCTGCAGGAAGAGACGATAGGGAGGATAGATAACAATTGACCTTTGCCTCAAAGAGGGTAAGATTACAGTGCTTAGAGAAGTATCCACATATGAGCATATTCTACAAAACAACAGCTTTTTGGGAAAAAGACTGTCTGAATTGAACTTTCTCCTTAGATTTAGAATATTGGGGAAATAAGGGTGATTTGCCTCTGTGGAAGTAGCATTGGTTGTCCTAGCTGTAAAGATAAAAACTGATGGAACTAAAGAGTTTAATTCATTTGAACATTTGTCATAAAATTAGTGATAGGCTTCTAAAATTGTTCCTGGAGTGAAAGCAGCTCCCAGAGAGGAGAATAAGCGTTCCCCAACATAATAATAATAGCTGGCCACTCATATTTGAGGACACCCATCTATTAGGGAGGCTAACCAATCCCTATTGCAGACTTTCACTCAGTCACATTTGTGTTTGTTCAACATCCATTGAGCTCACATGTGGTTTATACTGCAACATTAAATAACCCATAGACATTGATATGCTCCTAAAGAAAAGCAAGAGAAAGAAATGCGTTACTTGTTAACATGTTGGGATTTTTCACACGTTTTCTGTTTTACTTTTTAAGTATGAGGTTTAGTTTGTATGTCTGTTCCCAGATTGCATTACATTTTATTGATGGCTGTTTTTTATGGTTAAGGCTTCCAATATTTGTAGTTGTTTTCTCTTAGACTTTATAAGATATAACATTTTTGTGTTTTGGATGAGTATTTTCCAAATTTTTTGTTGTGCCGATTGACTATATACAATTCACTTGAGCTCCTCATAGATAAATCAGAAACAAGCAACAACAATATTTTATCCAATTTCAGAACCAATATATTAAAAATACTACACAATAAAACAAACAAAAAAAAAATCATCAGGATGTTACAAACTGATGTTTAAAGATATGATACTCAGAAAACTGATAAAATGGCACACACAAATGCATAAAAATGTGTCCCTTGAAAAGCACGAAGGAAACACAATGCATATGTATAAACATTTTCAATCCACAAAACATTCTTTTCTAAGATTTTATCCTGGGTATGATGATAAACTACATCCAGCAAGGTCTCTGGTCAGGAGGTTTTCAAGGGTGTGGAACCACCTCTGAATTGCTGTGGTTTCCAAGTCAATCCTGACCTGGTGTGGTAGCACCTGTTAGGGTCCCAGCTATGGGCAAATAATGAAACCTTAAACTAGGGTCAAAACAGGAAAATATAAAAATACGCTGGAATGAAATTACCAGCAACACATTTTCATAGTAAAAATAAATAAATAAATACCAACAATATATTTTTGTAAGAAAAAAATATACCAAAGATAACAAGAGAATAAAATTTTGATATTAAATTTGATATGCCATTAAACAAACCAAACCTCTTAAGATTCATCTGAAGGTGTTCAAAAGTCACTAGTCAATTTATTCCTGAAAACAAGAAAAATGGTCTGACCTATAGAGAAATTAACTAAAATACTGTTAATCAAAGTTTTATTGGTGTTTAACCAAAACAGCATAAATTAAAAATTGCTTTCCAGATATACCATCTATATATGTGGTGTCCTACTCCAATATTAGAAGAATGTAATGTATGAAATAGAAATGGTAATATTATCTGTTTCCCTATAAGGAAACATTGGTATTCATTGACTGCGCAGCCAATAGTATTTTTGGTTAAAATTTATAAAATCATTCTCTCAAAATAATTTTTCAGAAAAATAGGTTCATCAAGTCCAGTAGTTGTTATCACACTTTCCATAACATTGGGGATTTCTTTCCTAACCTTTTGTGTGAAGTAGTGTGGAACATCAACATCTTGATTATGTCATTATTTTCTATTTGAGTTCTATATGCTATCCATTTTAGTTGTTGCTGCTGTTGAAAGTCCTGAAGTGATGCCGTTTCTATTATTTGGTGCAGGTTGGGATTCAGTAGCATCAGTCTTCAAGATTCAAAGAAGGATGGTCTTTTTCAAGAGCACCAAGCTTCACTTGCTCAAAGCTATTTTTAACCATTGATCTTAGAAAGCAATTGTATACTTTTGATATTTTTTAAACAGGTTTGGTGGCATGTATGACATCCATATGACAGTCTTGATTTGACAAGGCTATTTAAGAATATGACTCGTTTTCAGGTTGATCTTTTGGTTTCGTAGCAATTGGCAGTGTTGGGCGAAACTACCTCTGGCACAGCCTATTCTATGTTCAATTTCATTTTCTCCGATATTAAATTTGTTGTAACTGATCCATACACCAATGTATTTGAAGTATTTGGTAGTTAGTAATTCTACATCCTGAATTTTTAAAATGGATTCAGAGAAGGTACCATCATTGCTTTCATTTCAATTCCAAATACTAATTTTCTGCTTTGGAAAGATTTATTTTGAGTCTGACTTCTTGGATTCTTTGAAAGAGGATGTTGATTTTCTGTTCAAGATGATTCTAATCCCAACTATGAATATCTATGTCATCAACATGGCCCTGCTCATCATCAGTCCATTGGTCGCAGGACGTTTGTCATCTATTAGTACATTCATTTGGGATGTGGTAGGGAATGCTTAAACGGTCAGTGCCCATCTCATTACATGTGTGTTTGTCAAGAGAAGAAATTGGTAGAAAATGGGTTTATTTCTTGGTGGGTTGATTTTCAAAGACAGCAAAATATAAAAATTCTAGGCAAAGAGGCAAACAGATCAATCTGTTCAAATTAATTAAACTGTGACTAACATCTTATATATGATTGGAGAAAAATAAACATGTATATATGTGTATTTTATTTACCTCATTTTTTATTATAGATAGATAGATAGATAGATTCTACTGACAGGGTTACTGGTTTTTTTTTTTTTTTTTTTTTTTTAGACGAAAAGATATAAACGCAGTGACATCAATAATTACATAGAGAGAAACTGAATGAGACCAATATGTCTGATCATAAGGAGATCAATATGAACATATAGACAGAAATGGAGGCATTGAACAGAGACAGATACCTGAATAGAGATAGAAAGATACATATTGAACAGATAGCTATATATATATATATATATATATATATATATATATATAAATATATATATATATATATATATATATATATATAGAGAGAGAGAGAGAGAGATAGAAAGGTAACTGAAAGACAGAGAAATTTATTTATATATATATATATATATATATATATATATATATATATATAGAGAGAGAGAGAGAGAGAGAGTGAGTGAGGGAGTGAGTGAGGGAGTGAGTGAGAGAGATATGGACTGACAGTGATAGATATGAGTTATACAAAAAAAAAAAAAAATTTCCAGTCTAACCAAAAATAAAATTTGCTGTTTGTTCTCTTTGAAGATGCTGGTCAGGCCGAGAACTTTTCAACCCCTCTTCAGATCGATATACCATCATAGCAGGAGATATTTTAACAATTTGAGCAAACCACAAAAGACAAAGCTTCTCTTCTTTGTTGCATTCTATTAGTCAAATGCATCTTTTCTTTAACTTTGGCTCCATTAGTTGCATATGTATTCATGTACATGGATAGACGTGCATCTTCTATGCACTATTTTGCATTCTATCTATCTCCTCACACTTTTCCACAGCCATTGCATCAATTCATTCCCCCCACCACCAAAAAAAAAATAAATAAATAGATACAGCCACCACCACAATAAAAATTAACTTTTTGAAAGAGTTTTCAATTATACATAAAAAGATCTTATTTTCTGCTAATAGATAATTCAGCTCGGATTTAAAATCTACAAGTGGTTTTCTCTGTTAGAGAAGAACTAAATGAGAAGCGATTAGGTGATGACTACATGCAAAAGTTAGAGAAAAGGAATCTAGTGTGGGGGGGGGCGACAGTGAGTGCATATTCAGAAACCTACAACAAATGCAATTAGTATTGACATTAAGAATTGACAGTAAGATCAATAAATCAATAGATGAAAAAGAAAAAGAACTATTCTTTGACAGCAATTAGATAACGCAGTTTATGAATGTAGTGATGAGTGTGATTTCAAGGAACAATGAATATGATATTGGGGTGTAGCAAAAGTATTATCATTCTTTTCTTTTTTTTTTTTTTTAATCAACTGAAGACATTCTGGTCAGTACGTAAATGGAGGACATCTTGGCAATACCAGGTGCTATAAGCTTTAATATCTAGGTGGTGCGATAGATAGATAGATATTAACAGAATTATATATATATATATATATATATATATATATGAGAGAGAGAGAGAGAGACAGACAGACAGACAGACAGATATGGGCCAACAGAGATAGATATGGATAGACAGAAATAGATATAGACTGACAAAGATAAATATAGATATGTACTGACAGTGATAGATAGATATGGACTGATAGCAAAAGACAGACAGATATGGATTGATAGTGATAGCTAGCTAAATATATTGATATGGACTAACAAAGAGTGATAGATAGATATGGACTGACAGAGATAAATATGATGGTGTACAAAAAAGTTATGTCTACTCAAGAGGGGATCAAAAATAAAATCTGCTCAGAAATTGAAATCAGAGAGTTCAGTTCCAATTCCAGCTGGGTTCGTTATATTTCCTTATCATATTCTGATGCTTATAACACACATTTTTTTCTATAGAATATCTCTAAAAACCACCTTGCATCCTATGAATTGAAAGTCGGTGATTTAATTTCTCTTCTAATTATTGCACTCAAATAGTTACCATAAATTTGGTACTTCTTCTCGGTCTGTGACAAATTTGTCATGATTAGTCAGGTTTTTATGCTGAAATATACTATTCAGTCAGTAAAATTAGGTATAGAGGGGAGGGTTATGAAATACAAGGAGAAAACATTTTTCTGATTTCTTCCTTCAAAATTTTGTTGGGGGGGTGTCTAATGCATTGGAGTATTTTATAAGCAGCAAAATACATTATGTACCCTTAGGATATGACACTACCTCTTCTTCCCCCCAACTATGGGTTAATTAGTAGGACTTGTACCAATAAATCATTATTATCTCCAAAAAGAATTCCTCCAATCTAAAAATATTTTCTGTCTTTAAATAAGCTGCAAAATGTTGCTAAGCTGTAAAAAAACAAATCGGGACATTCTATATGTTTTCTGAGGCTTGTCATATTTGGTTGGGACTGTCCTCATTTGGGCAGTCCGTCTTCGTCATATAAGCTACTCTTGTTTACCAAATACCAGTGTCAGCATGATTAAATTATTTTCTTTAATTCCTGCCAACCCCAGCATGGTGACTATTCGGTATGGAATGCTTAATAATAATCAGATAATTTTCTGTATTGCATGACTGTTTTGTTTCTTGTTAATCAAACATATAAAAAAAAATTCCCATATGTATGTTTATTCGTATTGGCACACCATTTTATAAAGACACCATTATTCAGAGAACTTAAAATGATTACTTGGTTACTTACTTTAATTACTTATAATTATTGCCACATACCACAAACAATATTCAGTACATTATTTAAAGAAATTAGCCATAAATAAGATTAAAAATCTGTGGACACAGCAGGAAAACAAATTCTGAACCATTTTCTATAGGTTTGAGTAAATTCAAAAACCTCAAAGCTTGTCTTCCCTGGGAACAGATAAATATGAAACTTTGCAACAGGTCACGGTCAGTCAACTCAAAAACGCCAACTCATCTAAACAAATTTATACCAAGCACAAAACAGGAGGCAAAGTAGAGGTCAAAAAGCTCACTGACAACTGAATCTATATGCCACCTTGTCAATGTCAATATATGCTTGTACTTCCTGTTATTCTTTAAACTGTGAGTAATGACATTTACTAAAATGCATGAACTTTCTCTATATCAGAGAAGTGTCTATTTTTAATAAACAGACTGTCTACTCTGAAAAGATAATTCCACAAAAATCAATTTGCAGACAACTTTACATACAAAAACTTTGTTGCATAACCTGCAAATACATTTCAGTTTGAAATTTTTTTTTTAATCATTGACTTTAGAAGGAACCAGAAACCCAATCCTAAGCAAGGGACAAGGGATAAACCTCCAATCCTGCTCAAAAGCCCAGGAAAGAAGAGTTTGAACTAGATGATAAGCAAAATTATCTACTCCTATTGAAGATAAGAAGAAGGAAAAAAAGGAAATAAATAGTAAGTAAAATTTCACAGTTTATACGGGGATGTCAGTTGAAATGCAACTGAATCAGGAATAGATATTACAAGTTTTAAAAGATAATTACCTGGATGTCAGAAGGCATGAACCTGTTATAACAAATTTAGCTTTAAGGAAATTGAACATAGGAAAGGCTGCACACAGAGTAGTTTCGCTCAACAATGCAAATTACCACAAAACCAGAACTTGAGTCTTGTTCTTAAATAGCCTGGTAAGGGAAAGGGTCTCATATGGATCCCATGTATGCCACTAAACTCAGAAATATCTAAACTATCAGTTGCATACAACAACTTTTTCAGTTCAATGGTTAGAAATAGCTTTGAGTGAATGAAGCCTGTAAGTCTTAATGAGGATCATCCTTCAAACATTTTGGAGTGGTGCTACAGAATTACAAACAAAGACCTGTATCAAATAACAGAAACCACATCACTTGAAAACTTCCAACAACAGCAACAACTAAAATGGATAGCACATGTAACTCAAAGAGAAAATAATGGCATATTCAAGATGTTGACATTCCACACTACTTCAAATAAAAGATTAGGTAGGAACCTCAATCAATACTGGAGTGATAGCAGCTACTGGACTTGAGAAATCTATTTTTCTGAAAACTTGTCTTAAAGGAAAGATTTTATAAATTTCAACTGAAAGTAGCACTGGCTGCTCGGTCGATGAATGCAAATGTTTCCTTCTAAGGAAATGGCTAATATTACTATTATTGTTCATATAATCTGCAACCTCCCCTGAGAACAAAATGTTTACATGTCAATAGAGAACATGCCCAATGATGGTACAAAAATAGAAAGAAAAGTAAGGTAATGATACATTTTCTCAACTTATTTTATTTAACCTATAGAGTTAAACAATTTCTAGAAAACTAGAAGATCATCTAGGACTTATTATTGATGGAAATAATCTTAATAACATGAGATATACAAGGGTTGGCTGAAAAATTCATAGGCTGACCAAGATAATCTCATAGAATGTGACCAACCAATTTATTTTTCAGCATTGTCCTCCTTGAGGCCTGCACACTTCTTCCATCGGCGTAGCAGTGCTTGGATCCCATTTGTGATGAAGCTTTCATCCTGTTGGTTAAAAAAGTAATCAAAAACTTGCAACTAAAGCAGAGGGATTAGACAGGCAGATTAATAGATAGCAACAACAGGATTCTACACATGTTGTCTCTACATCAAATATTTTTCCAATAATTTCTTCCCATGAAGAAACAACTGATGACAGTTTTGAGCCAGGGAAACAGTCTAGGAGAAATTTCAGTCTCTAGACATGCCATGGACCTTATCAGAGGCAATGTATCTTCCAACTTTGGGACATGGCTTTCTAATGCCTTTTTATTAGACCCTACAAGATATGGGCTTTCTTTGTCCAAATCTTAACTAAAGGACATTATCATTGATAAGTCAAAAATAGACCAGGAAAAATCTAGAGTAAAAATAATGTAAGTAAGCATCTTCAGAACCACGAATATATGTGTGTGTATGTGTGTGAGATAAAATGTGGGTTTGCTGAAAAGATCATAGGCTGACCAAGATACTGTCATGGAATGTGATCAACCAATTCTTCCACTGGTGTTGCAACACTCGGATCCCATTGGTGAAGAAGCTTTCATCCTGTTGATCAAAGAAGTCATCAGCAGCAGATATGATGCCATCATTACTGCTTTACTGATTCCCAGCCAAGTGTTTTTTTCATGTTGGGAAACAGATGATTATCAGGAGAACAGGGAAAGTGATCAACAGACATCTACAGACATACACAGCAACCATTGAAACCAAGGTCTTGTGTGCTGAAGAACTGTCCTAATAAAACAACCCCCTTTTCATCAGTTTTCCTGAGTTTGGTCTTGATAGCTTTTCATAACTGCCTCAACAAGTTGGCATAGTTTCTCCATTGATGGTGTAGCTCTTTTGATGATAGTCAATGAACACAACGCCTTTTGCATCCCAAAATGATTACCTTCCCTGCAAGTGAAACGACCTTGGCTTTCTTCAAAGCAGATAAGGAGAGAATTCCACTGCATCAATTGTCTCTTTGTCTCAAAGTAATGAACCCAAATCTCATCCTGTTTAGAAAACCTTCAAAGAAATCAGCTGGATTTACCCCAAACAATATCAGATTTTCTTATTGTGTGATCAGCCTGATGCACTTTTGATCAGATGTCAGAAAACATGGCACCCAACCAGCAGAAACCTTCATCATGCCAAATTCATTGTGCAGAATATTCTCAATGCTCTCACCAGATATGCTAATAACATTGGCTTTTAGATTTATATTCAATTGCCTGTCATCCATCAACATGTGGGGAACACTGTCCATATTTTCCTCAGTGGTGAAGGTGGCAGGATTTTCAGACCTTGGGTCATATACAACACTCTCCCGATACTGCTATTAATAAGAAGAGTTGAAATTAATGCTGTCAAGATTTCAAAGCTCCAGCATCACTCATTCATAGTTAGCCTATTAACTTTTCAGCTGACACTGTGCTGATGGCATACCTAGAAAGAAAACTAAAAGGACTCTTAGACAAGTAAATAATTGAAAGCAAGAAGAATAAACTATTGACTGCAAGAAGCATGGTTGTCAGCAAGAGAGGCACATTTATACCTGAGCACCCATTAGATTTGAACTCAGTGTCAAATTCAAGCAGGTGTAGAAAGTTAACTATCTGGGTTGTGTAGAAACAAATGATGGAAATATTAAGACATATGAAAATAATATGAGAAACAAATAAAAGTGTGCTGAGCTGCTATGTAATCTCTAAAGTTCTATATGGCAGTGAATGCAGGACAATTTACTGACAAGAGATTTGAAGCAATGGATATGTTTCTATCGAGGGATCTAGTTGCTAAGAGAAATTAAACTGATTTCAAAAATATAATTTTAAAAATATATAACCGTAACTAACAGTAGTCTATTTAAAATAAAAAAAATTGACTGTTTATACACATGGCTTTAGTAAATTTCGGCATTAAATGACCCATAAAGAGTTGATATGCCATAAAACAAACCAAAGCAAGCTATCAAGTGATACTAACAATACCGCTGACAGAAAATGTGAGCAAAAGGAGAATTTTAAGGAAATTAAGAATTACAAAAGATATCTATATAATCAGAAAGAGATGGTTGAAATTTCTCAGACACCTAATAAGGGAAGAAGATTTAGAGAATTTAGTGCACACAGTACATACTGAAAGCTAAAAAAGTTGTATTTTTTCATTTCACCCCAAGTAAGGCAATAAAGCCGCTAAAATGTAAAGGGTTACTGATTGTGAAAGGATATGAGAAAAAGAAAAACATTGTGGAGAGAGAATAATAATTGATAACAATTGACATTGCATTTAGATTTTTGAAGATTAAATAATGTTTTTTTTTTCTTCATATTGGTTGGGTAGTTCCAATGAATAGATATCTTGCAGCTCAGGAGGGATGGAAAAAATAAGCCACACTGAAAACAAACATAAATAAAGTTGAATACAGAATCAAGGTGAAAAGTGCACGAACAGGACCTCCACACAGGAACATCACATGGAAGGGATGAATATCACAGAGACCCAGAAACACAAGCAAGGATGATCAATATTTCAGGTGACACTGGGTAACATTCCTTCTTTAACTCAGACACAAATCCGCAGTATCACATGTTAACCATGTCATATACTCAGCACAGCACACTGCCCATCCCACCTTCTCAGAAAATGTTCCTGCTTTTATTGAGCCCAAAACATTAGTGATTGGCTGGCAATCCAAATCATTAGCATAAATGAGATTGCTCAGCTCACCACCCTGATTATTTCATTGGGGAGATGGTAGAGATCTTATTTTCTGGGAAAAATCTGCATGCGGATAGTGTCCAGTGAATAGACAAAAATAGAAAGATGAGTAAGACGAGGATTCATTTTCTCACTGGATTTATTTAACCTAACCAGTGAGACGATCCTAAGAGAATTGGGATTTATCACTGAGAGAAATCATCTTAATAAGAAAAAGTAGACAGATGACATTGAGTTGAAGACAAACTCAGAATGAAAACTGAAAGGATTCTTAGACAAGGTAATAAAAGAAAGCAAGAAGAAAGGGCTATTGACTGTTAAGAGTTTAAAATACATGATTGTCAGCAAAAGAGACAGCTCAGATTGTGAGATATGCATTGGGGATGGCAAAAACAAGTGAGTAAAGAATAAAGACAAAAATAGAAATATGACTAAGACTTGATAAAATCCAAAGAAGAATATATATATGCATGCTGACAGAAACACATGAAAATTGAAATAGATCTAAGAACACACAGGGGTCATTAAAACATTAAAAGATAAGATACTGATAACTAATTCATCATTTGTCTTGGACCAATCTTAATTGTTTTATGACCATTTTGCGCAGAACTCTTTACTGCCGGTTCAAGAAAGAAATTTGCATTACTAACACATAGAAATTCTCATATCGAGAATATTTAACATACAAAAACATAAAGGAGAAAAAAATGGATTATTTTTAATATGTGGAAATCTCCACCCTTTACCTGATGAAGGTCATGAGACCAGAAACACGCGTAGCAAAATTATGGAAAATAAAGCATAATATTTTTTAAAATAAAAAAATATCCACATTACAACCAAAAATGTTTTCAGTATCTCTGTTCTTTTTAATATTTTGTTTTTTTTTAAGCATTATGCCCCAAGCAAGACGTAAAGCCACTAGGATGCAGGGGGTTGCAGAAGATTTGGAGCGAGAGCAGATAGGAGTGATAGAGGAAAGGATGGGGAGAAGGATAGTGGATAGATCAAGATAACTGGAGATGTTGATTGAGATTACATTTGAATAGTTGGAGATTATAGCTCTCAGGGAAACAGTAATTGGGAAGGGTGTTCCACAGGCAAGAGGTGCGAGGTATGAAGCTATTGGAGTAGAAGAGACGGCTGCATTTAGTAGTTTCTACAATGTAAGGGTGAGAGCAGGATGCTAGCCTCGTAGGGCGCTTGAATTCATGGAGTTTGGGAACCAGTGAAAGGAGCTCAGCGGAGCAATTACCATGAAAGTATTTGTAGAAAAGACAGAGAGAAGCGCTGGTGCATCTGTGAGAGAGTGACTGTAGACGAGATGCCAGATCAGGGCCAATTATATTACATATCCGTCTCTGGATCTTGTCAAGAGCTCCAAGGTAAACAGAAGGTGCCCCAGACCATATATGGCAGCAATACTCCATGCAAGGGCGAATGGTTGATTTGTATATTTGAAGTATCGATTACGGGGAGAAAAATTTCCTGGCGCGGCACAGAGAGCCAAATTTCCTCGCAGTGGACGATGCAATTGACTCAATGTATTTGTTCCATCTCAGGTCAGCAGTCAACGTGAGACCAAGCAGACGCAGGGAGTTGCTCTCAAGAAGTTGACTATCAGACATTCTAATGGGGTGCAGGGAAGGATCTCTATGGTGATTAATAGAGAGTAGTTTAGTTTTTGAGGCGTTAAAGTTGACCAGCCAGTTCTTGCCCCAGTTAACAACTGATTGGAAGTCCATTTCAAGACGAGCGGCCAGGTTAGTTTTGTCAGTGACACTAGATTTGTTTTTGGGGCAGGAGTAAATTGTAGTGTCGTCCGCGTAGATGCCAACTTGGGAATCTATGGCGTCAGGAAGGTCGTTGATGAAAATAAGGAACAGAGTGGGGCCAAGGATGGAGCCTTGGGGAACACCTGCGTTCGTGGGATAGGAACTGGAGGAGAATCCGTTGAAAACGACCTTCAATTCACGGTTTGACAGGAATGATTGTATTAGCTCAAACAATCGACCTGTAATACCATAACTCTGGAGCTTGCGAAAAAGGCCGGCATGCCAAACCCTATCAAACACTTTGGAGATGTCTAGGGCCACGGCACAAGTACCTGTAATACCATAACCCTGGAGCTTGCAAAGAAGGCTGGCATGCCAAACCCTATCAAACGCTTTGGAGATGTCTAGGGCCACAGCATGAGCCTCACCATTATTTTGAAGGGCTTGGTAGATGGTTTCAGTGAAGACCGTAAACACATTAGCTGTAGATCGAGCATAGCGGAAACCATATTGCTTGTCTGAGAGCAGGTCCTGAGAGGTAAGGTGGTTAACCACTTCGGCGTTGATTAGGACTTCGAAGACTTTGCTGAAGAGAGGTAGGAGACTAATAGGACGGTAATTAGAGGGGTCAGAGGGGTCTCCAGAGTTTTTAAAGACAGGAACAATGGGTGAGTACTTCCAGCAGTCAGGAAAACAGGATTCCTTGAGGCAGTAATTATATGGTTTAAAGAGGGTGGGCACTAGCTCAGGCGCAAATTTCTTCAAGACAATGGCTGGTATGCCATCTCCACCACTGGCCTTGTGGGGGTCTAAATTGGAGATAATGCCCAATACCAATGACGGGGTTATGTGTAACCCACTCAATAGGGCCTCAGTTCTTAGAGGGAAGTCTGGTATGGGTACACCAGAGGAGTCAAGTGTTGAATTAAATGAGAATTTCTGAGCAAAGCATTTAGCCTTGTCGGTAGAGGGGGTCAGGACCTCGAACTGGTTGAACAAAGGAGATATGGAGGCTTTTCTATTGTTCAGGACGCGAGATGCAATAGGCTCCTTCGTCCAAGCAGCAAATATTGACTTAGCTTCGTTGAGGACACGCTTACACTCGTTATGGGCGGAGGCAAAGAGACGTCTATTGCGGTCCGACATGTTGCTACGAAATAGGTGAAAGAAGTGGTTCCTATGGGCAATGGCGGCTGAGCAAGCAACGGAGAACCAAGGGGAGGAGTGCGACTTGACCTTAAATTTCCCTGAGGGGATGAAAGCTTTAACCCAGTATGAGACCTCAGAGGCACATTCTTTGACAGGGAGTGTAAAGACAACATCCCAGAAAATGTTATCAGATACTACAGCATGATCGGAGTTACCAAGAGGGCAGAGCTGCATGGCGCTACAAGATTTGAGGATGGAGGTAAAACACAGATCGCGAAGAGAGGCCTTACCTACCAGGTTGAGGGCAATATATATATGTGTGTGCGTGTATGCATATGTGTGTGCATGTGTGTATGTATATATATATATATATATATATATATATATTTTGACATGAAAATATTTTTTAAAATACAGTCATTGGAAAAATAAGTAGAGAAAATTTTATTAAATTTTGATTAATTGAATTCCCATAGTTTATTAAATTATGAATGTATCAGATTTTGAAATGATTTTTCTTTTCGTAAATTTTTTTTTAACAGAAAAAAAAAATGTTGAAACACAAATATTTCAGTTTCTATTGGATGAAAGTAATTCTTATATCACAATATTCTTCAATTCCTCTGCATTCTAATAATGTAAAGTTTATGAAAATTGAATTAACGTTTATATGCAACTTGAATGGATTTTGTGTCATGGGTTTTAATCTTGCTAAAGTTCATGAGAACACCTACATAAATTGATAATGATTAGCAAGAAAAAATATTATTAGATTTTTTTAACCCTTTCATGACATTACAGAAATTACTTTAAATAATGACTTAATTAAAGTTTTATAGACACTTCATGTAAAGAAAAAATAGAATTAAATTAAAGAAACACTTATTTCAACAAACTCATGAAATAGAACATGTTTTATGAAAAATATTCCATTTACTTTGTCATTTTCATCTACTCCATTTAACTCTTAGATTTGTATTGGAACAAACAACAAAATACTGTTGTTGTTTTAATCATCCCCCCCCCAAGGAAGGCAATAAAGACACTAAGAAAGTGTGAAAGAATAATCAAAAGAATAACATTATTTATGCTATTATTAAGAATCAAGAAGACATTAGATAATGATTGACATTGCATTTAAATGTTTGAAGATCAAAATTGGTTGAAAAGCATGGAGCTGGAAGAGAGTTACACGGGCGAGAAGTGCAAGAAAAGAAAGTGTTAGCAAAGAACTTATGGTTACATATAGCCACTTCAGCTGTAAAATGACGAGACCTTGTTGCTATCTAGTACTGTACTTGAATTGATAAAGAGAAATACCTACCAACCTGATGGGAAATTTAGTTTCTGTTTTTTTTTTATTTATTTCACATCCTAATAAAATCAGGAGGATATCACTTATGAAAACTGACTTCTGCCATAGTAATATTAAATGTTTAACACAAATCAACTTCATAGGTAACCTTAAATAATTTATGACTTCACAGGTAGTATAGTTCTTTTTCATTTAGGTACCATGTTTTTTGAAGTCATGGCAATCACAGCTCTCTACAATTTCCTATTCTTCATAGCTCTTAAAATTCAGGATATGGAATTAGTAATTTGGATATGTGCATTGTGGGGTAATGGATATCAGTTCAGAATGAGAAACCAGAGAGCCGAGTTCAAATTCTAGTTGAGTTTGTCACATTAACTTACGCACAAATACTCTTGGGGAAGGTTATGAATCCATCTCTTCTCCCCCTAGTTATGGGTTGAATAGCAGGACAGACTGTGTTCTTTAGCCTTGGTTGGCAACCAGTATACCATAGAAATAAATGGCAACCTACTGCAGGAAAATATTCTGCCTCGTCAGTCAAGTATCAAAAGAAACATGATCATCCAAGAGCACATCACATATGGCACTTAACTAACTGAATTTGGATATTCAATTGTTTGTCGCTTATAAAGTATTCGTATAATGCTTTACCAAATAATCAATAAAATCAGGTTCAAGATAAACTTTTCGAAAACAGAAACAATGATCAGGAATTGGAATGAAACTGACAGCACCTACCCTGGATCCATCATAAAAATTCAGGATCTGAATTTAGTAAATACTAAACACTTCAAATACCTCAGTGTATAGATCAATTAAAACAAATTTAGTATTGGAGATAAAGAAATTGAACTTAAAAAAGGTTGCAGTAGAGATAGTTTCACACAATACCACAAATTGCTACAAAACCAAAATATTAATATGAAAACTCAAGTCATGTTCTCAAAGAACCTCATCAGATCGAAAGGTTCATATTATGTCATGCCTGGCACCAAACCTATTCAGAAACATCTAAACTGTCAGCTGTATACAATCACTTTCTAAGATCAATGTCTAGAAATGGTTTTGAGTGAGAGAAACCTGTGGATCCTGGCAAAGACCATCCTTCCTCAAATATTGTGAACTTGGGCTATAGAATCACAAAGACATAACTGTACCAGAAAAAAAGAAACTATTTGAAAATAACATGAAATCTTTCAACCAGCAGCAACAGCTAAAATTGATATCACAAATAACTCAAAGAGAAAATAATTAGCAAGATGTTGATATTCCACATTACTTCAAATAAAAGGTTAGGAAGGAAACCCCCATCAATACTGGAAAGAAGCTACTGGACTTAACCTATTTGTTGAAAAATTGTATTAAGAGAGATTTTGTAATTTCAATTGAAAGTAGTACTGGCTGTTTGGTCAATGAATGCTAAATGTTTCCAAATAAGGAAACAGCTAATATGACCATTGCTATTCCTTCCAGGGGTGCACTTCAATGTGATGTAATGGTTAGCAAGCTGGTCTCACTAGTTCAGTTACAACTGAGTAGTGAGTTCGATATTCAGTGGGTGTGCCATACTTTCGTCCTTTTGCAACATCTAATTTATGCTTAGATATAGTCTCACTAGAACAATTATGAGTAGTGAGTTTGATCCTCACTGGGTACTTCATACTTTTGGCCTTGTACCACATCTAAACTAGGCTTGGAAAATTACTACTATTCCTTCTAGTTCCCGTTCTGCCATTCATTTACACAAATTTGTTAAGACGGTTACTTGTGATTTCCCATCATCTCACTTGCTTGCAATAAGTCATGTGAGTGTTAATTTCTCCAGGTCTTCTTACCTCATTATGTATCCCAGAAATTTCAACTCTTTTTCTGATCCTTTCTGTTTCTTTTTGCCTTAAAACTTCCTTGTTGTTCACATGTGCTATCCATGGTATTCTCAGTAACCTTCTCATTATTATTATTATTATTATTTGCAATCAGTTTTAAAATATTAGGTTGGTGCAAAAATAATATCGTTTTTTGACGTTAAAATCTACGTCAAAAACGATATTATTTTTGCACCAACCTAATATCTTCTTTTATGAACAATGTTTGTTCATGATATGAAAATATTTAAAAAATATTTTTCCCAACTTCCCATCCTTTGTGCCTGTAATGTTTGTTTCCTTCACAGTCCCTGGTCTACCATCAATGTACACAAGGTAGGTTACTTGTTCTTTTCTTCTGCCCCTCTTGCTTTCAGTAGGTCATATGAGTGTCAAATTCTCCAAGTTTTCTTTCCTCATTTTTCAGAAATTGCAACTATCTCGTCTTAAGTAAAAGTGTCCTTTTTCTTTTTATTGTCATCAAACTTCCTCATTGCTCATATGTTCTGTCCATGGTATTCTCTGGATAAATGAATAAACTTAAACATTATGAGGGAGCAAATAGATTTATAGTCAAAGCATCAATCCTGAATAATCTGTAAGAAAAAGTATTTCAATATTATTGCTTTGTAATCCTATATGGAAGTAAATGCTGGACATTCTCCTCATAGCTGAAAATGTAGTAGGGTACACCCCTTGGAACAAAACATACTCATACGTGTCTCGCATGCAGAATATGTCAAAGAAAATATGCACAAACCAAAATCTACAATTTAAGAACAACTTGATCTCAGAGCACAGAGA
This sequence comes from Acanthosepion lycidas, assembly GCA_963932145.1. Taxonomy (NCBI): domain Eukaryota; kingdom Metazoa; phylum Mollusca; class Cephalopoda; order Sepiida; family Sepiidae; genus Acanthosepion; species Acanthosepion lycidas. The sequence goes on along the minus strand of OZ010587.1, from coordinate 59,244,073 downwards.
TCTTGCGAGACAAATTTGTGGTTTATACAAATTTCTGAGCCTTAGCCATTTAATAAATTGAGCCTGAGCAAGAGAAGATGAGATGAGCAGCAGAGGCTGACATGTTTTGTGGTAGTCTCACCAACTGGGATTGAAAAGAAGACAGGGTACAAGTGGTACTCTAAATAACCATACCTTTTTTTGTTACTGAGAAAACTTAAGGCAACAGAAACATGGTTTCAAAGAAGGCTGCTAAGAATGGCAAGGACTGAGCATGTAATTACTAAGTTTGAAAAATAGAAACAAAATTACATTTATAGCTAGGATCAGAAAGAACCAGTTGAAATTTCTAGGACACATGATGAAGAAAGAAGACTTGAAAAATTTAACATTCAATAGATACATTTATGGTAATAAGAACAAAAGAAAGCAAAGTGTAACCTATTCAATAAGCTTGAGATGGAGAGAGATGGAGAGCTAAAGTAAAAAATAAAGATTGCTAAAAACTACAAAGAATAGTTGTGGAGAGCCATGATCGCCCATGTCAAGAAGCAACATAGAACATAGAAGATTGATGTGGACAACATGTTTTTTGTTTTTTTTTTCCCCATACGTTTCTGGGATAAAGTAAAAATCAACCTGACTTTGTATTATTGTGAATCAATAACCACAAATAATTAGCAAATTTCAGAGTGTATATCTTTATAGGCTACCTTGTAAAAGCATTCCTAATGAGACAGTAGAGATTTTCAATAAACACAAGCCTTACTACTTTGAATTACACAAAGCATTCATTTTTGTTAACTGTATAAAGAAACTACACACAGATAGATTTAAATAACATGATTTTTTGGCTGAAATAAACTGTTTCTATATAATGAGAAGAGACAAGCTGGGATTTGACAAACAATACACAGATGCGTAAATGAAGCGATGATGTGTCTTTTTCTGATTACTGCTTTTGAATGAAGTTCATACATCAAAGCAAGAATTGCGTTGATTGCTACCAAACTGTGAGTGAGCAAATATAGCATTAAAGACACAAATATTTAAATAAAATATACATGAAAAACTTTAAGATTTTGATATGCTCACAAAGACCCACATTATCTGTAGAAAACTGTATTATACACCATATATGGATATATAGACGAGGAAATGCTGAAAAGTTATTGAACACCACATGGATTCTTTAAAAAAAAATTATTTTTGTGTCATATTGTATGGAGCCAAACTCAAAACCATTCAGTATTCCCTCACATTATAATTTAAAAATTTAATGTAAGGGAGGTAACTTAGTTAATAATTGAAATATTAATAGGTTATAATTTACTTGTTTTAAAACAGTTTAGTTGTAACTAAGATATTTAAAAAAATTATATGCTATAAGCATTTCAGAACATTTGTACTATATTCATAATAAATTTTGTTAAGTGTTGGTTTTAATTTTTTAAAGAATTTCAAGTTTCTGCTTATTATTTTCTTGGTGAAGTCTTCAGGTATTGCCCACTAATATTCTTCTAAATTGTGAATGTGGACAGGAATGTTTTTTATAGTTGTTGAGCGATGGAGGATGAATCATTCATGTGTAGAGTAAGCCTTCTTGATATCAAGAAGGGTTACTCTACTCTATTAATTATGAATATAGTACAAATGTTCTAAAATGCTATATATATTCAGGTCAGTAAATGTAATTAATACTGTTTAATTAAAAAGCAGAGCATTTACTCAAAAAAAAAAAAAAAAAAAAAATTGTATCCATAAAAATATTGCATAAACAGGAAATATATTAAAATATCTGTCAGATTTAATCCATTATATAAGTATAGGAAATTAGGAGATCAATTCAACTCTCTTGGTTTCAACCTTTCTGTATTTTCAGGGGATTTTGGTCAACTGATTCCCTACGCCTCATTTTTTCTTTTTTTTTTAAAAATGAAAAATTTATGAACACTATATTTTTTAAAAATAAATAAATGAATAAATGCATGATGTGAGGGTGTGGTAGGAGGAGGAGGAGGAAAACAGTGTCTCAGTGGAGTGGGGATTAAATGAAATATAAATACTTTCTTTTCATCCCAGGTCATATGAACTTGAAAGGGACTTTCTACTATTTATACAATGGGTCATAATTTCCACTCTCTTATTCAAAAGGTTTTATGGTCTGGAAAAGTTATTATAGCTAATTTTTCTTGTTGGTAAAGGTTGTAGATGCTACTATGCTTATATTATATGTGTGTATATATGGCTAACTTTGAAAAGGGATATGCTTGATTTGATAGATAAATTCACAAAAGTTAATAGTAATTTCAAAAAACTATTAACGACTGAAGTAAAAAAAATAGGAGACAAAACAAAGAACATTTATAGTAGGAACCTGGAGACTTAATAGAGAAAATAAATGAAGAAGTCACTAAAAATTACGAAAAAGCACCAAATTCATACATTAAAAGTATAATTGAGGAGGTGAAAATTATCACAGCCAAACTTTGTATAAGTAAGGGGGCCTATATAATAATGCAAGCATTTCTAACTATAAAGGACTATAAAGATGAATTCTCCAATAATCCTTCTTTTAGACTATTAAACCCAAGCAAATATTAGGTTGGTGCAAAAATAATGACGGTTTTTAACGTATTTTTTTAACGTAAAAAACTGTCATTACTTTTGCACCAACCTAATATGAATTGGGTAAAATAAGCCAAGAAATACTAAAAAAAAATGTGTGATCACTACACAAGCCAATCAATGGAAGGACACCAGTGAGTTCGTTTCTTGGTTCCACAAAATTAAAAATAAAGATAAATATGTATTTATAAAATAAGACATTAAAAAACATTTATCCATCTCTATCTAAAAAAAAAAAAAAGCCCTGCTTGAGGGTTTTGTACTTCACTAAAGGTTCCATAAATATAACACCTGAACAAATGGACATCATTTTATATTGCTGTAAATCAATTTTATTCCAAAATAGAGAAGCTTGGATTGAAAAAATCAAAAAAGATGACTTCAATGTACCACAAGGTTTGTTTTGATGGTGCTGAGTTTCAGAATTAATAGGCCTACATAAAATCAACAAAATTGTAGATATAAACAACCGCGGCCTGTATAAGGACAATGAACTGATGATAGTGCCAGATAACAGAAGAACAAATGACAATATGAGAAAAGTACATTTTAAACTCTTCAAAAGCTTTGACTTTCAAATAGAAGTTGATATGATCTTCCCATACATGAAAACCAACACAAAATACATGAATGTTAGATCCAATCATGCTGTGATTATAATAAAGCAAATCCCCAAAGGAATAGAGTTCAGGTTATCTAGAAATTCCTCTAGTAAAATAATATTCAAAGATAAAAAGAAAATATGAAAGCACTTTAAAAGAAGAGGGCCATAAACCAAACTGGAATTTAAATATGAAATAAAGTAATAAATGAATAATGATTCAAAGAAGTGAAAAAAATATTTGGTTTAACCCCTCTTTTAACTTAGAGGTCAAGTGTAAAATAGGGAAAATATTTTTCCAATTACTTAATAAACACTTCCCCCAAAATTCCGAATTACATAAAATATTTAATAAAAACACAGCTAAATTAAGCTACAACTGTACTAGTAATTTAGAAACCACAATAAAAAGAAAAAACGCCATACATTTTAAAACTAACGTGCAGCATAACATCATTAACAGTGAAATATGCAATTGTAGAAACAAAAATAGATGTCCATTAGATGCAGTTGGCTAAACTAAAGTAGTAATTTACAAAGCAGAATTAATAGATACAAATGTCCAGAAAAAGATATACATAGGGTGTACTGAGGGCAACTTTAAGACGAGGTGGTACAATCACAAGTCATATTTTAAGTTAGAAAGTCTAAGGAATTCTACTAGACTAGCCAACCATGTGTGGAAATTAAAATAAAGTAAGAAAGATCCAATTGTAAACTGGAAAATTTAAAAAAAATATCTGCAACCTTTGTCAACAAGAGAAATTAGCTATAATAACATTTCCAGAGCAAAAAACCTTTTGAATAAGAGATTGGAAATTATGACCTGTTGTATACAGACTAAAAAATTATTCCTGAGTTCATATAAAGTGGGATGAAAAGAAAATATGTATTTATGCCTCACACACTGATACATTTCCAATACACTTGCTTTTCTACTCCTCCTCACCTTCTACCTACCTCATATGATGTGCTTATTCATTTTTTTTATTTTAAATGATGTTCTTAAATTTTTTTATTTTTAATCAAAATAAAGTTTTAGGAAATCAATTTACCAAGATTACCTGAAGATACCGAAAGGTTGAAACCAAGGTAGCAGAATTGGCTGATCTCCTAATTTCCTATGCATAAAAGTTCTACATGTTAAATTTTTATCTTTTTATATATGTATTGAGCAGCTTTTAATCATCTAATTCAACTCTGACCATTAACTATTTTATTTTACATATGTGTGTGTGTGTATATATATATATATATATATATATATATATATATATCACATACACACACACAAAGAGATAGAGATAAATAATGGCTGACTGCAAATTTTCAAGTATGCTTAATTTTTCTTTTCAACATAATCTCCTTTGTTTATAAACTTTATTCAGAGCTGAATATTAATCACAGAATGAGCATTATACACTGAAAATTCCAGATTAAACATGAGCTGATATACCAAGCTAAAAACTGTCCTTTCTTATATGTATATTGAGACAATTACAAAAACAGAAAAAAATAACATGTATTTTTTCCTCTTTACAACCCCCACACCAAATTTATCTTTCTTATTATTACCACAATGTTTCAGTCACTGTGCCATCTAGCCTTCTTCAGGAATTTTTCAATCTGAATAACTTTCAGAGAATTGTAAAATGAACTCTTTATTTAATCAGCAGGCATAGAGTGTATGGTATTCCCTATGCATTTCTTGAGTTAACCCATCTTGTTCTTATTAGCTACTGTTTCCATTAAACCTCAGTCTGTACTACCCAGCTCAGGTATTGAACTCACAATTACTATCCCAACAAATTCATTAAACAACATTTTAATCCACTCTCATATTTTCTACTTTATTTTTTTTTCAATGAAACATGACTCTTCAATTGTCCAACAAAACAAACACAAAACCAAGATTGAATATTTTTACTCTTTTGTTTTTTTTTTGTTTTTTTTTTTTAACTTTTGATGCACAATTCGATAATGATCAGAGTAGGAATAATCAGTGAAGTATTTGCACCCCACCCACCTGCCACCACTAGAATATCAACAAGCAGTACAGAATTGCTTTTGTTCTTAACACCTCACCACACACATCCCTAAAAAAAGAAAAAACAACAACAACAAATGCAAATCTCTGCAATACAAACACAATAAGATAAGGAATATCTATTTGGGTTCAACATTTGCATGTCAGATAAGGTTAGCCAAATTGTCTGCCATGCCGTCATACACGTTCTTTGTTTTCAGTTTAATTTCAACAATAATCAATATAAGAGAGAAAAAAAAAATCTGAATTTATAACTCCACAAAGAACAAAGAGTTACTGGGGTTATTCCAAGAATTCTTTCAAATGGCGTCATCCTTCCTATTGTTTTGATCATTACATTCCGACTATTGTCTTTTCAAGTCTTTCTTGTAGTACCAGCAATGGAATAGGAATATTCTGCCATGTTAGGTTCTGCAGTGCATACTACTTCCATTTATATTTGTGTGTGTGCAAGTGTGGGGGGTGTTATGGAATTGAAGCTTGCTATCCTCTTAACCACTATACCACATGTTTTAAAACCAATGAATATACAGTCAGCTATTAATACCTTTATTATTATAATCACATTTTGGCCACTGTGATTGCAGGCCTTCTTCTGGTGCCTTTCAATCTGGATAACCATCAAAGAATTTCAAACAACTGAACTCTTTATTTAATCTATACTGTTCTTGCTCCAATCTCCATATTTTGTTGCCTGACTGCAAGTTTGAAAATAAAACTGCAATTTTTCCGCAATGGTAATTTTATCAGTACATCTTTTTTTTTTTTTTTATTCATTCATTTCACCCCAAGCAAGATGGGAATGTCACTAGTACACAGGGGGTTACAGGGAATGAAAATGAGAGAAAAATACTGGATACAGGGAGGATTGAGGAAAGGAAAAAAAAATGAACAAAATTGAAGAAGATAGAAGATGGCGATTGACATTGCATTTAAATTTTTGAAGATTGTCATCATCAGGGAAGCAAGTAGTTCCACAGGCAGAAAGTCCAAGAAAAGTAACTGTTAAAGTAGAATTGGCAGTTGCATTTAGCTATTTCAACAGTAAAAGGGTGGGACCTAGTTGCCAATCTAGTAGCACACTTAAATTCATGTAATTGAGGCACCAGGGAAAAAAGCTTGTCAGAGTAGTAGCCATGAAAATATTTGTAGAAAAGATAGAAGGAAGCCATGCTACATCAGTGAGAAAGTGACTGAAGTCGAGATGCCTAGTACATCCATATATGTGTGTGTGTGTGTGTGTGTGTGTGTGTGTGTGCTTTTATACTTATTACTTTGATATCAAACCACAAAACAAAATGTTTTAAAACCAGATGTAGAACAAAAAGTACATAGCTAGCTATTAATTAACATTTATTTTTTGAAGAATATAATGCAAAAATATTATTTATATTTGGACTAATGTCATAATCTTTGCTACCATTGTCACAATGTTTTGGCTGTTACACTCTTCAGCCTTCTCATGGTGTCTCTGGGTAACCTTCAGAGAATTGCAAATAACCTGTTGTGGCCTGTTAGGGGCCAGAAAGAAAGACATGGGAAGAAAAAGGTAGGTTAAACAAGTGCATTGAAATAACAGGTATATACAAAGTAAGAGTGTGATTAGTCAGCAGTTAGAAGTGTCCATCCAAACAGTCAGGTTACACTGAATCTTCTCTGCCTTGCAGGCTGGTATTTATGAAAGGATGAAGAGTTCATTCCTATGTAGGTAGGTACCATAATATAACCAAACTTTTATTTAATCTAATGGGGTAGTTTGTTCTTGTTCCAGTAACCATGTTTTTCTTGTATTATATCAATCTAGAAATAGTCTTATTCTGCAATGTTAATTCATGCACTGCATCTGACATTCTTTTGTTTGTAGTATGTGGACAGCAAGTTTCAATTCGCTACCAACCACTTCAACAAATGTTTTTAAACTCAAAAGAGAACAAAGACTTTATAATTAGCTATTAGTACTTACCTGTATTTTAAGAATATAATGCAAAATAATTAATTATATTCAGACCAATAGCTTTATCTTTGTTCGTATTATCACGTTTCAGCCATTGTGTCCTCCGGCCTTCTTCAGCTGTCTGCCAATCTCGGTAGCCTTCAGGGAATCTCAAAATAAATCCTTTATTTAATCTGCAAGAATAAACTGTTCTCCTTCTGCTGTTCATATCTAGGTATGTCTTGTCTGTTTTGGTATGGCTCAGTTATCATTTACCCTGTTTCTGCTGAGCCCGAGTCTGTACTACCCATATACTACTATACGGAACCGTCATTTATGCTGACGTGTCTAACCGATCGGCCACCAAGGATCGTTCGGTAGACAAGGTCGTATAGGATGCAGGTTCGAATACTGTCCAAGGATGAATATTTTCTCTGAAAATTTCTCGGATATTCAGGCCGGTAAATGTTATTTAATACTGTTTATTATAAACAGAGCATTTACTTAAATACTTGTATCTATAAAAAGAACGTTAAACATAAAAAAATGTCTTTAATAAATAAATTGTCGGACTCTGTCCATTTCGTAATATATATATATATATATATATATATATATATATATATATATGATAAAATATAGTTTTAAGGTATGCTATATTTATGGGTTACAGTGTATGTAAATATAAAAATGGACATTGAAGTCAACAGTGTTTCATGCTAAACAAAATTATCAGGCCATTAATACCAAGTGGCAACAACCAGTTTGAATGCAATCTTCAGGACATTTCTGCTGTGTTTTAACTATATATGCTGATCAGTCATGCATTATGGGTAATATGGTCTATTGTATTATTTTAATAGTTACTGGGTAGGCAGTAATAGTCATATTTCAAATCATTCTATAGACTATTGAATAGGAACAATTGTTGACCCAAATGAAGTGATTCATAGCTGTTTTATAATGTTAACTTTTTATGTGTGATTCATTATTACTTTATTTATTACTAATTATTAGTATTACATTTAATAAATTATTAATAAATAAAATAAACAAAACTGAATAAATAAATAAACAAGAAACTACAAATGCACACATAAACACAAGTAAATGTAATAATAATAATACTAATAACTACTTAATAAAATTTGAGGTCATGACTATGTCACAGTAACTCACTGAACTTGAACCTCATTGAGATTATAGAAGATGGTCAGTTTGCGTATCAGCAATTGCTCAAGGCTATTATTGAGTCTATTTGGTTGTCCAGCACACCTGAGAAGTGCTATAGGCTTGTACCTTCAAAGAATGTATTCAGGTGGTCACTGATGCTAATCAATATCCAAACTGTTTTGACAGATATGCCAAAGTCATCTTTCAACTTATGATAAAGATACTCTATTGTAATAACAAAGTTTGGCTGTTTAAATATTACATCCCAATATTTTAAGATGTATTTTGTGCACATGTTTTCCATCGTCATTATTATTACTCACTGGTCAACACCAAATTTATTGTCTAAATATTTTTAGCTGTTTTAGGACAATTTTGATGTACTGAATCCAAAAATCACATTGGTTTATTCAATCAGGTCAACATTTTGAGCTATGGCTACATGCTGTGTTTTACGTTTTTGTTTCTGTTGTCGTGTCTATTAAAATATCTAAATATGCATCATATTTCACACAATAAAACTAATTATTATGTTAATTATAAACTTATTAATTTTAAGCCATCGGAAGTATTTTCAGCCAAATATAGCTTCATAAATATTTAAAAAACACCTCCAAAATATTTATAAACCAGTAATATATAAGAATGTGTTTACATCTCAAAATACACCAGTTATACTTTACAATACAAAACCATCGAATATAAATCAGAAAGGTTGTTTTATTAGTCATTGTAATTTAGGTCTACCGCCAAAATATCATGTGAACATAGTAGTAAGCATACCACGTCAATTTTTGGGGCCAATTAGGAATAAATAGTTATATTATTCAGGAGCCAATTTCTCAGGAATAACAGTATAAAAATCACAATGTTTGACCTCAACGACAGAGTCTCTGAGATTCCACTAAGGGCCAATGTCACTCTGCCTGCGGATATTCAAGAGCTCATTCCCTTCCACACACACTATCAAGAAACGACTCAGCAGTTTGATGACAAAGATCAAGCTTGGGTGCCACACATGGTATGTAAGACATGTACTGAATATCTGCATTAATGGACCAAGGGCAAAAAGAGTTGTGCGAAATTTGGAATTCCCATGGTTTGGGGAGAGCCAACAAACTATAGCACTGACTGTTACTTCTGTGCTATTGATGAGACTTGGATCAATAGAAAGAACCAGAGCCGCATCAAGTATCCTGATCTTCAATCAGCACGTCGTCCTATAGCTCATTGGGAAGAAATTTTGATACCAGTCTTTGGAGAACTTCCTGACATTAGTGAGAAAGATTTCTCAAGTGTTCAAGAAGAAGAAGAAGAAGAAAGTGGTTTTTGACAAGGATGCTCCACATCCTTTTTCCCAAAAGGAACTAAATGATCTCATTCTCAGCTTCTCAAAGTTCTCTGTCAAACTGTTGACATGCAGATGGAAGGAAAAAAACTTCTCTCTGACAGTGCTCACATCACCTTCTATTGCAACTGGCATCAAGCGTACCTCCATTTTTGATGTACTGTACAGATACTGAGCAGCTTCTGCACAAAATTGGAGAGCCACAGTACGTACCCAAAGATTGGAGACTGTTCATTGATAGTGGCAAACGATCACTGAAAGTGTTTATCTGCGTAATAGTGACCAGTTTTGCACTGTACCCCACGCTCACTTGACTACAATGAAAGAGAAATATGAAGCCGTGAAGTATGTACTGGAGAAAATTCTTTATGATCAACATGAGTGGTTTATTTGCATTGACCTGAAGATGTTGAACTTTTTGTTGAGACAACAGTCAGTTCACCAAGTATCCATGCTTTCTGTGCATTTGGGATAGTAGGGACACTGCTCAGCATTACATGAAAAAGTACTGGCCTGTTGGGGAGGAATTGATGCCTTGCAGAGCAAAAAACGTCATCAATAAGCCTCTGGTGGACAGAGAGAGAATTCTTTTCCCACGGTTGCACATCAAGCTCAGCTTGATCAAGCAGTTCACCAAAGCTCAAGACAAGAATGGTGGCTGCTTCACTTACTTGTGCCAGGCTTTTCCAGGATTGACGATGGAGAAGTTGAAATCTGTCATCATTGATGATCATCAAATCCATCAGCTCATCAGAAATCGAGAATTTGAAAATTCAATGTATGTAATGGAACTGGAAGCATGGAAGGCTTTTGTTCTGGTCGTGAACAACAAGGCCAAGAAATCCATGGAACTTGTCATCGATATGCTGACTGTTTTCGGAAACCACAGATGCAACATGAGCATCAAAATTCAATATTTATTCTCACATTGGTTTCCTGAGAATTTGGGATCAATGAGGAAGAACGGAGTGAGAGATTCCATTGGGATATGAAAGAGATGAAGACCAGCCATCATGGACGCTGGGATGCTGCCATGATGGCTGATTACTGCTGGATTTTGAAGAGAGACACCCTGGCCACTGATCATTCTAAGGATTTGAATAAATAGAATTTCAAGCACTCAACTTTTGAACAATGATGACATAACATGCTATTTACATGTATCAATGTATACTATTCAATTTATTGTAATCAATGTTTGTAACATTTAAATAATAAATTATCTTAAAAAACAATTTTTTCTCTTAAAAACTTGTTTTCTATGTGAAATATTAACAAAATTCAATTGATAATGTCACAAAAATGTAATCAATTTTGTCAATAGATCAGATTTTTAAGAACTCAACATAGCACAAAAATATGACTGAATTGAGAGAAATGAATGTCATTTTCAGATTCAGCAGTGAAAAATTGTTGCAAATTATTTGGAAAATTATAGACAACTAAAAAAATGTTTTTTTTTTTTTTTTGTCCAGTGTTATAATTATATCAATTATCTTTCACATTCTGACAAAGTAGGAAACAATAAACCTGTTGCCATGAAGACAAACACAAATTTAATCCTTGTACACTGAACATTTTTGGGATTGCTACTAAGATCCAATAAAATTGAATCCATAATACTTGAACTACTTAACAATATTTTGCCAAGAGCTACTTAATACTTTACTGTTATTAGTCACGCTCACTGAACTATAACACTTGCAGCTTTTGACAACAAAATCTTATCACTAATTGTTATATACCATACCTATGAACACTAATGGGTATGTCCCAATCCTCAAATATGTTGGTCACTATTGTAAGTGGGGGTAATATGCTAAGTTGTCCAACACTACCAGTGGTTTACCTACTTCACACCACTAGAGAGTATTGTATTTTGTTGATGTTATAAAGATTATCATTTCATTTCCAAACTGCATTTTGGTTATTCCTCATTCATTAACCTTTTCTAGGTTACATCACTAATATATACATTTCTCTATCTCCATTATATATATATATATATAATTAGCTCTACTCAGTATTGACACTCTGAATAGTGTTTTTGGTTCCTCTCTCTCTATCCTCTATACACACACACACACACACACACACACACATATATATATATATATATATATATATTTTCAAACTATGGCCCAGAAATGAAATACAAAAGGTCAATGTTTTCCCCCTTGGCCCTCTGTGGCATTATTTTCCTGGAATTTATGCTTTATCCTTATTTTCTGATATTGTTTGTTTATTGTTTAGCCTACTTGATAAGTCCCACCCCTAAACACAAGTAAATCCGCCACCCTGGAAAGCTATACAACATAACCAAGAAAGATAAACCTGATTGTCTCCACAAAATATCAAAGAGAATTGCCAATATCCCAACATAGGCTGGTGGCAAACTCTCGTCTAATTTCATTTCAAGAATTCTGAATTCATGAATGACATGAAGTATCCAGAAATGCCAAGTATGGTAATGACCTGTCGCTTACAAATGAAATACTTACATGAAAAAAAGAAAAAAAAAAAAAAAAATTAAAAAAAAAAAAAAAAAATAGCAAGTTAGCTAACAAGAAGCCAATTAATTCTTGCAGAAGCCATTTCCCTAGAATCTTGTTGTGATCTTTTGGGAAGGCAGTTTTTATGATAAAATGGTAAAAATGGCAGAGAAATATAAAACAAAATAATAAAGTCAATTGTTGGAAATAAGAGAGATGATGAAACAAAAAAAAAAAAAAAGACAAAAGCAAATTTGGAGGAAGGAAAAAAAGTGACTTAAGTAGAGTTAAGCAAAGCTTAAAGAAAAGAACAGTAAAGTTTAAAATGTGAGAAAGATATAAAGAAAAATAATGGTAGTGAGTGTGAGAAGGAATAACAATTAGAAGAAACCAAAATTAGGGTAGGAAAAATGCGATATCGTCACATAGTGTTTGCGAGTTCATTTCTTGTGTTGGGTAGTATGTACTTGTGCTCAGTGGAAACGAGTGAGAAATAATTGAACACTACTAAATAAAATAAGAACTGGACAATATCCCTAAGCATGAGCAGTTGAATGAAAACAGTCTACCCCTTTAAATTAAATAAAAGGTTCAGTTTGAAATTTCCTGTAGGTTACCCAGATCTATGTACACCTGAGGAAGATGGGAGGGCACAGTGGCCTAAATGTTGTGATAAAAACAATTAGCCAAATTATTCAAATATAAATAGTTTAAATATATACATTAGGGTTATGGCTGCTTTGTCGATGAACTTTTGTTCAAAAGTAATGAAAAAGGGATAAATTTGTTTTAGTTCTTGAAAGAGAGCCAACCCCAATCTGAAAATTTGATTTTACCATATATGCAATAAACGTAAAAAAAAAAAAATATTTCAGAACCTTTATTTTTCAATTTGCTGATGATGTAATTGGATAGCATATTTTGAATATGTTTAACAGTTTATAGCTATAGCATCACATACAACGTTAGAATTAAGCAAAAATTGCAAACTGGCAGAAGTTTCATTTTTCAATTTGCTATGTACTGATGTATTTTTCAATGCATTTCATAATTTATAACAATAGCATAATATACAAACTTACAAATAAATAAAAGTAAGTTCTAGAAGTCTGCTGAAAGTTCTAGAAGGTTCTAAAGAGTACTACTATATTTATATACAATTTTAGAAATTTTGTGTTAGGGGGTGACATTTTTAAGAAAATAACCTGAATTAAACCCTTCTTCATTATTTAAGAATAAAAGTTCATTGGATTATGATACAGGGAATCAATTATTTTACAAAAAAAAAATCATTACTCTAATATACACATATATTTTTAAAATGTTGGGGAATAAAAAAAAACTTTATTATAGCAGGAAAAGTGAACATATAAAAATATAATAATATATATAATCAGGAAATGAAGTAAAAGAAAAAGATAACAAATAAACTGCTACAAAGAAGAAAAGAAAAAACCAGCTAACTGGTTCCTCATTGGTCACATGTCAGGTTTGGTTCTCATTGGTCACATGTCAGGTTTGGTTCTCATTGGTCACATGTCAGGTTTGGTTCTCATTGGTCACATGTCAGGTTTGGTTCTCATTGGTCACATGTCAGGTTTGGTTCTCATTGGTCACATGTCAGGTTTGGTTCTCATTGGTCACATGTCAGGTTTGGTTCTCATTGGTCACATGTCAGGTTTGGTTCTCATTGGTCACATGTCAGGTTTGGTTCTCATTGGTCACATGTCAGGTTTGGTTCTCATTGGTCGCATGTCAGGTTTGGTTCTCATTGGTCGCATGTCAGGTTTGGTTCTCATTGGTCGCATGTCAGGTTTGGTTCTCATTGGTCACATGTCAGGTTTGGTTCTCATTGGTCGCATGTCAGGTTTGGTTCTCATTGGTCGCATGTCAGGTTTGGTTCTCATTGGTCGCATGTCAGGTTTGGTTCTCATTGGTCGCATGTCAGGTTTGGTTCTCATTGGTCGCATGTCAGGTTTGGTTCTCATTGGTCACATGTCAGGTTTGGTTCTCATTGGTCACATGTCAGGTTTACTTTTAAAACGTCAGTTAACTTGTCAGTTGCACAAATAGAAATTAACCTTGAATTTTTCTTGTAAATTATTCATAGCAACAATCTTCCAAAACACTTATTTCTACTTGGACACACTGTTATATACTGTACCTATCAATGCTAATGTGTATGTCCTAATCCTCATAAATACATTGGACACTATTGTAAGTGGGGGTAATATGCTGTCTAAGTAGTGCACCATTAGCAGTGGTTTACCTACTTCATGCCGCTGGCGAGTATTGTATTTTGTTAATGTTATAAAGATTACCATTTCATTTCCAAGCTCCATTTTGGTTATACCTCATTCAGTAACCTTTTCTTGGTTACAACACACACACACACACATATATATATATATATATGTGTGTGTGTGTGTGAAAATATATAGAAAATAGGAAAGAACTGGTTAGGTAAATAATCCAAAGTTCTTTAGTATTTTTGTTATTATTTTTTAAAAATAGTGCTCGAGATATATATATATATATATATATATATATATATATATATATATATATGTGTGTGTGTGTATATATATATATATATATATTAAGAAATATACATAATGTATACTTGATTGTACAACTGAGTTTCGTACATTCTGCATTCATCAGGTTCATTTTTTGGGTAACAATATTGTTTAAAACATGTCTTCTTGGTGCTAGTGTAAAGTTGTTATATACCATACCTATGAATACTAATGGGTATGTCCTAATCCTCATAAATATGTTGGACACTATTGTAAGTGGGGGTAATATGCTGTCTACGCCGGAAGCATGGTAAACCCTTGCCATGTCAAACTCTCTGTCTTCAGGCAGAGAGGAACCCAGATGAGACTATGCCAAAGGACGGGTCTCATCCAGGGAGGTATACAGATACCTGAACCCGTGTATGCAGGGTCTACTGGCAATTTTTGCCCCAGCTCACGAGATCGGATTTCCCCACGTTGGCTGTGTGCTGCATCCTATCTCGTGGGGAGGCAAGTAAATATCGTAATATGCTGTCTACATAGTCCACCACTAGTGGTGGTTTACCTACTTCACACCGCTGGCGAGTATTGTATTTTGTTGATGTTACAAAGATTAACATTTCATTTCTAACCTCCGTTTTGGTTAATCCTCATTCGGTAACCTTTCATAGATTGCAACATTAACTTATGTGCCATTTTTATTCTATATTCCTTCAAGACATTACACTTTCAGATCTTTTATATCTTTAAACAGCATCTGACCCGTTGCCATCTCTCCTAGTCCTTAATTGTCCATTTGCAGATACTCTTTATGTATGTTAGTTGCTGTTTCCTTTTGTCAGTCTTGCCTTCAATATGTCCTTTGAGTATTAAATTTTCCAGGCTATCTTTCCTCACTATATATCTTGGGGTTAATATTTTTCTTAAAGCTTTCTTATTATTCATGTTTTCTGTTCATAGTATTCTCAGCATCCATCAGAATTTTGAACAGAACCTTTTATTTGATTTACCATTGTAGAGTGATCTGAAAAACTTATTTACTTTATTTACAACTAGACTAATATCCTAATCTCTTATTATTATCATGACATTACAGCTGGTGTGCTCTCCAACCTTCTTTAGTTGTCTGTTGATCGGGGTAACTTTCAGGAAATTTTGGACCTGCTCTTTATTTTATCTATAAAGATAATTTTTTTCCAAATCCGTTGTCTATGTCTAGGGACATCTCATCTTGTTTTTTCTTAGTACTCCTCAGTTTTTCCTTCCTGTGTCTGACGATAAACTACATCTGCATTCTGGGTAAGACAATAAACTACATCTGACAGCAAGGCTTCTGATCAGAGTATGGAACCACCTCTTAATTGCTGGTGTTCCCAGGTCCACCCTGACCCAGAGTGGTAGCACGTGTTAGGGTCCCAGCTTTGGGCAAATAGTTAACCACTAAACTGGGGTTAAAACATTATGAAAGAGTAAAAATAAGCTTTAATACCAGAAATACTTTTCTGTAAAAAAAATTATTACTATTAATACATTATTGCCAGCGATAGATTTTTTAAGAAAAAAATATATTACTAGCAATAAAAATTTTGTCAGTATTCAATAACCCAGTGAGGTTGATATGCTGTAACAGAAACCAAATCAAATGTCGGTTTGTGTTTGTCCTGTTTCTACTGAGTCTGGGTCTTTTTCTAACAGCTGTGGTATTGGATCCACAATTATTATTTTGTTGCTATTATCAAAACATTTTTGGTCATTGCACTCTCAGACCTTCAGGTATCTGTGCATCTGGATAACCCACAGTGAATTTTAAACTGAACCACTTAGTTTACCTGGGTATATAACTGTGCCATATTAAAAAAAAAAAAACAATGTTATGAAATATCAGTAAGTATCAACAGCAGAATACGAAGAATCTATACCCATAGATTCAATATTTCCTGAAGGTTACCCAGCTTGGTAGGCACTTGAAGGCACAGTTAGAGAATTTAATAGTGGAAATGTTGTGATAATAAACATGAGGACAAATGCAAGTAATGATAATTCTTCATCCTTAAAATTGAGAGGGAAATCATCAAATCATAATCAGTCAGTCAGTTAAGTGCCAAACATGATACAGACTTTGGGTGATAATGTCTCTTGATTCATGACAGACTATACAGAAGATTTCCATTAGTAGGTTGCAGTTTCTTTCTGTAGTAGACTGGCTGCCAACCAAGGCTATAGAACAGTCTGTCCTGCTATCAAACCCATGGCTGGAGTTAGAAGAGAGATTTTTTCCAAGAGTATCTGTGCATATGTGAATGGAATGAATTTGGGTGGAATTTGAACTCGGCTCTGCAATTTCTCATTCCAAGCCAAAATCCATTAGACCAGCTTCACATGTCAAAACATAATAGAATGTTAAATTTCTAGAAGGTATTATTCCTAGTTCCTTTGAACCTTTGGATTTCTAATGGACTAAATATCAGGTATTTTGGAAAGAAGGTCACATTTTTTAGAATAAAAACTTGTTTGGATGCAACAAAGGTTTATTTATATGTTAAGAACATAACCATCATTATTGCCATTGACAAATGCTCAATATGAAACAAATTCTTTTATTTTTTGTAGAGTAAAAATGGGAATCAGAATGATGAAAAACAAAAAAGAAATTATAAGACAAAAAGAAATAGACGAGGTGAGAGTGGGATGAAGCCAAAAGAGAACAAAACAGAATGGATGAGGAGGGGTTGAAGCCAAAAGAGAACAAAACAGAATGGATGAGGAGGGGGTGAAGCCAAAAGAGAACAAAACAGAATGGATGAGGAGGGGGCAAAGCCAAAAGAGAACAAAACAGAATGGATGAGGAGGGGGCAAAGCCAAAAG
Organism: Acanthosepion lycidas; assembly: GCA_963932145.1. Classification (NCBI taxonomy): domain Eukaryota; kingdom Metazoa; phylum Mollusca; class Cephalopoda; order Sepiida; family Sepiidae; genus Acanthosepion; species Acanthosepion lycidas. Next base: position 59,226,488 of record OZ010587.1, on the reverse strand, counting down.
AGAACAAAACAGAATGGATGGGGGGGGGTGAAGCCAAAAGAGAACAAAACAGAATGGATGAGGGGGGGTGAAGCCAAAAGAGAACAAAACAGAATGGATGGGGGGGGGAAAAGACAAAAGAGAACAAAACAGAATGGATGGGGGGGGGGAAAGACAAAAGAGAACAAAACAGAATGGATGGGGGGGGGGGGTGAAGCCAAAAGAGAACAAAACAGAATGGATGGGGGGGGGGGGTGAAGCCAAAAGAGAACAAAACAGAATGGATGGGGGGGGGGGTGAAGCCAAAAGAGAACAAAACAGAATGGATGGGGGGGGGAGCCAAAAGAGAACAAAACAGAATGGATTAGTGGGGGAAGCCAAAAGAGAACAAAACAGAATGGATGAAGAGGGGGTGAAGCCAAAAGAGAACAAAACAGAATGGATGAAGAGGGGGTGAAGCCAAAAGAAAACAAAACAGAATGGATGAGGAGGGGGTGAAGCCAAAAGAGAACAAAACAGAATGGATGAGGAGGGGGTGAAGCCAAAAGAGAACAAAACAGAATGGATGAGAGGGGGGTGAAGCCAAAAGAGAACAAAACAGAATGGATGAGAGGGGGGTGAAGCCAAAAGAGAACAAAATAGAATGGATGAGAGGTGGGGGGTGAAGCAAAAAGAGAACAAAATAGAATGGATGAGAGGGGGGTGGTGAAGCCAAAAGAGAACAAAATAGAATGGATGAGAGACGGAGTGAAGCCAAAAGAGAACGAAACAGAATGGTTGAGGGGGGTGAAGCCAAAAGAGAACAAAATAGAATGGATGAGAGAGGGATGAAGCCAAAAGAGAACAAAACAGAATGGATGAGTTGGGGGAGGGGGTGAAGCCATAAGAGAACAAAACAGAATGGATGAGTTGGGGGAGGGGGTGAAGCCATAAGAGAACAAAACAGAATGGATGAGTTGGGGGAGGGGGTGAAGCCATAAGAGAACAAAATAGAATGGATGAGAGTGGAGGGGGTTGAAGCCAAATGAGAACAAAATAGAATGGATGAGAGGGGAGCGGGTTGAAGCCAAATGAGAACAAAATAGAATGGATGAGAGGGGAGCGGGTTGAAGCCAAATGAGAACAAAATAGAATGGATGAGAGGGGAGCGGGTTGAAGCCAAATGAGAACAAAATAGAATGGATGAGAGGGGAGCGGGTTGAAGCCAAATGAGAACAAAATAGAATGGATGAGGTGGAGGTGAACACAAAAGAGAACAAAATACAAAAAAAGAACAAAACAGAATGGATGAAGGGGGGCGGTGAAGCCAAAAGATAAAACAGAATGGATGAGAGGGGGGGTAAAGCCAAAAGAGAACAAAATAGAATGGATGAGAGAGGGATGAAGCCAAAAGAGAACAAAACAGAATGGATGAGTTGGGGGAGGGGGTGAAGCCATAAGAGAACAAAATAGAATGGATGAGAGTGGAGGGGGTTGAAGCCAAATGAGAACAAAATAGAATGGATGAGAGGGGAGCGGGTTGAAGCCAAATGAGAACAAAATAGAATGGATGAGAGGGGAGCGGGTTGAAGCCAAATGAGAACAAAATAGAATGGATGAGAGGGGAGCGGGTTGAAGCCAAATGAGAACAAAATAGAATGGATGAGAGGGGAGCGGGTTGAAGCCAAATGAGAACAAAATAGAATGGATGAGAGGGGAGCGGGTTGAAGCCAAATGAGAACAAAATAGAATGGATGAGAGGGGCGGGGGTTGAAGCCAAATGAGAACAAAATAGAATGGATGAGGTGGAGGTGAACACAAAAGAGAACAAAATACAAAAAAAGAACAAAACAGAATGGATGAAGGGGAGGGGGGTAAAGCCAAAAGACAACAAAAAACAACAATAAAATCAAATCAATAAATGGAAACAAGAAAAATGTGTGGAAAAAGATCTTCAACATATACGCAGCCAAAAGAAATAAGATGAGAGATCTACAAAGCCATAACAAAATTAAATAATGATAGAAATGGATGAAATAAGTTTTGAATAAATAAAATGTTACAATGAAAGAAAGACATCAATAACAAAAAAGACTTCTAAACATATCAGTCTTCCTTTTGAGTAGTAAATGTTCGACAATATCCTCACAAATAAAGAAGAGACTTGAAGCAAAAAAAAATATGGTTATACAGAAGGATACTGAGGATGCCATGGATCAAAACATATGTACAACAACAAAGTTTTAGATAAAATAGAAACCAAAAGGATCCCTATACTTATCAGAAAGAGTCAAAATTTCTAGAACACATGAGGAAAGAGGGCTCAGAAAATTTCATACTCACAAGACAGATTGAAGACAAGATGGTCAGAGGAAAATAACACATAGCCTACCTAGTGAGTTTCAGTAAATGTTTGTTTAGCAACATATTAATTTTTTATGGGTCATTTAATGCCAAAATTTAATTTTCTTTGGAGCATTAGTAATTTCTTTTACAAAAATGTATTGCTGGTAATTTTGGGGGGGCAAAAATGCAAGGCTCATAATTTTTTTACTATAAAAAACCTGGAGAGAGCCAAGCTGCCCAGGTCTAACATAACAAAACTGGAGAGGCTGGCGATTGGATCCCTACAGAGGAACGAAAACATCATCATCCTACTGGCTGACAAAGGCAATGCGACTGTAGTGATGGACAGATCAGATTATACAAGAAAACTGGAAGACCTCATTAGCAGTGGTAGCTACGGCAAAGTGAAAAAGGATCCTACTATGAAAACGGAACGCAAACTGTCACAGATCCTAATCAAGAACAAGGATCACTTCGCACCCAAGACGTATAGGCAGTTATCGCAGCGTTACACCAAGCTACCTCACATATATGGTCTCCCTAAGATTCACAAAGACGGTATTCTGCTCAGGCCGATTGTTAGTTGCCAAGGCTCTGTGTGCCACCCTCTGAGTCACTTCCTTGTAGATATAATTGACCCATTGATCGGAAAGTCTTCTTCATATGTCCGAAACTCCGCACACTTCGTGGAAATAATCAAAGATGCTCCCATCCTATCCAACCAGATGGTGAGCTCGGATGTGGTGAGTTTGTTCACCAAAGTAACCACGGAGGAGGCGCTCTCAGTAGTCAGAGACAAATTGACCTCTGACTCTTCCCTAGAAGAACGGACCAGTATTCCAATAGATAATCTGATGGAGATGTTCACTTTCTGTACACAAACAACACACTCCGGAATGGGATCACACATATATCGACAAGATGAGGGCTTAGCAATGGGCTCGCCATTATCACCAGCAATGGCGAATATATACATGGAATACTTTGAGGAAATGGCATTAGAATCTATATCTTTAAAGCCTACTATATGGTTAAGGTACGTAGATGACACCTTCATACTCTGGCCACACCATGAAGATGTCCAGGTTCTATTGGACCATGTGAACTCAATAAGACCTTCGATACAGTTCACAATGGAGAAAGAGAGTAACAACACACTCCCATTCCTGGATGTACTAATATCTCGAACAGAGCATGGGTTCAAGACATCCGTATACCGTAAACCAACATTCACCGGACAGTACCTCAATTTCAACTCCCACCATCCATACAGCGTAAAGAAAGGGAGACCGGAGCGTACAACGGCCGAAACGTTGTGACAAATATGGCGACAAAGATGAGGACAATAGTCCGCATAATGTAAGTACTGTACATAATAGCTCATCTCAGAAATATAGACAGACTCTATAAAAAACCTATTTTTATATTTTTCATAGTTTTTTTTTTTTTTTTGTGAGATTCACTATTTACCCATAGCTGGGACCCTGATAGGTGCTACCACACTGGGTTGACCTGGAAACAACAGCAATTAAGAGGTAGTTCCATGTTCCTCAAAACCTCCCAATCAGAGGCCTTGCTGCAGGATGTGAGTAAATGGATGATGGAGCAAGGTTTAAGAGAGACAATAAAAAGACAAAAGAGCTACAAAGAACAGGAAATTGTGAAGAGCCATGATCACCAACATCCTGAATGGACATGACACACAGAAGATGATGAGAAAATAATTAAGAAAATATAGAGGAAAAAGCAGAAAGTCTATAAGAAATAATAAAAACTGGTAACAAAGAATGAAAAAAAAAGTGAAGCATAATTCTTTTATATTTGGTAAATGATATGAAAATAAGCAGCACTTTTTTCAATAGCTTGAATAAAGAGAAAAAATATTCATAAAATCAAAAGACAAGAGAGGGATGAGAAAAAATGGTTTCCTCTCGAGGGAAAATGGCCAAGCTAGAGAGGATCAAAAAATATCAGACATTGATGGAGAATGAATTAGGGTATTACATTTTTATCATTATTAGTAACCTAGAAAACTCAGGGGGATGATGAACTCAATCTTACTCATAAAATTTATCTTGAAGAAAGAAGAAAGGAAAATAATGAAAGCACTAAAGAAAATGGCAACTGAAATGAAAAAAAAAATAAAAATAAATAAAAATTAGGAAAAGAGAATGTGAAATAATAAAAAAAAATTTAAAGAATAAAGATAGATGAAAATAAATGGTAATTCCAAAAATGAAAGAAAATATATAAAACATTGAAAAAGAGAATAAATGAAGCTATATCTATAACCAGTGCCTGGGTATGAAAATATATATGAAAAGTTCTCAGCCTGACAAAGAAGCCACAAAATCTGGTAATTATGAAAGTAGGTAGGTTTGCCTATCATCTGGTTCAGACTCCTCCCTAGTCATTTGAACAGTAGAAATTTATCCTTTGTTTCTTGGTTAGAATTGAGTTTTTGGTTTCTTCTAAACTGACTGAACTCTGAAATGCTATTCACGAATTAAATCTTGACCTCTTCAAGTCTAGAGTTGGCCATTATCTTTCCTGCATAACCCCAAGAACTACACTTCTTGTCCTTTCTTGCATTCATACAACACCACACCGTTTACCTTGGGTGGCTCTTGGGCCATGTATTGGGTGAAAATTAGTTTAAAAAAAATGAAACTTTTCTGAAGTGGTACAAGGGGAGAACTTTTCAACTTGTATACGTGTATGTGTGTGAATATACATGTAAGTGTATGAGCAGCAGGTTGTAAGGTGAGACTTATGTACAGTATCCCTTCAGGATATGGGTGAACATGGGTCTCCACAACTTCCTGACCCTTCTAGCTCTAAGTAATGTTTCACTCCTTACTATCCCTCTTTGTCAGCACCTCTTTCTATGCATACATGCAAATGTATGCATATATATGTATGTGTGTGTGTGGAGAGTTTTTTATGTACAGTGTCCCTTCAGGATATTCGTGATCATGGGTCTCCACAACTTCCTGATCATTCTAGCTCTAAGCAATGTTTCACTCCTTTCTATCTCTTTTTGTCAGCATTCCCTTGTATGCCTGCATGCATATATGTGCATATATATTTATGTGTGCATAGCAGGGTGTAAGGTGAAAAGTTTTTTATGTGCAGTGTTCCTTCAGGATGAGGGTGATCATGGCTCTTCACAGCTTCCTGGCCCTTCTAGATCTTAGCAATATTTGGCTCTATAATATTCCTTTTTGTTCCCATTTCTGTCATCCCCTTCACGCACACTTGTTAGGTCCTGTGAGTATTAAATTCTCCAAGCCCTCATTCCTTATTAATTTTACCAGATATTTCAACTGTTTCTTTCTGATTTTTAGTATAAGTGTCATTTTATGTATTATTTTTCTTAAAATTTCACTGTTGCTCATGTTCAGTGCATGGAATTTTTAGCATTATGTCAGAAGAAACATGTCTCTGTCACTTAGAGTCTCTTCTTCATCTCTGTGGGAACTGTCTATCATTAACTGTGATGTTGAATAATAGAGAATGTACAGTAGTTTAGTAAAATTATCTCTTAGAGCTTTGGAAGTTTCAGTAATATGGGATAGGTTGGAAAATGAAAGCAGAGTGGATTAAGGTTCCTGAATGTTTTATTTCTATTCATTGAAACTGGGTTAGATTGATGGTATTTTTGTGTATAAGAGGTTTATCATTTGTGTATGGTCTGAGTAAATCTCCCTCATTTTATTTTGTTTGCAGATGACTGACTATGTTTCTCAAGAAGGTAAGAGATTTCTTTTCACATTTAAGCAACAATATGTGTGTGCATTTTGTATATATATATATATATATAGATAAGAAATATAGTCTATAAGGTGCTCAATATCAGAGATAGAGTGAGTGTAAATGTAAAAGTGAACATTGAAGTCAATACTTAGAGACGACAGTCTGTTTCATGCTAGATGCAATCGTCAGGCCTGATGATTCCATCTAGCATGAAACAGACTGTTGCCTCTAAGTGTTGATTTCAATGTTCACTTCTATATATAAGGAAAAGGTTATAGCTGTTCCAACAAGAGAAAAATGTAGATTTTAAAAAAGAGAGAAACCACATACATTTTTGGTTATAATGTAAATCTGTTTTAGTATATATATTCTATTTTATTCTTCATATTTCTGCTACATGAGTTTCCGGTCTCATGACCTTCTTCAGGAAAATAAAAGGAATAAATCTTTAAAAGGAATAAGCTTTCCTTATGTTCTTTTAATGTCTCATTGTTCATTTTCTGTATTTGTTAGTGAGCCTTGAATTCCTTTCTGGACTGTTGGCAAAAATGAATTTCTGCCTAAGTGTTAAAAACCCAGTACGTTTGGTATGAGAGGTGGTGATAATAAATGTGTTGATGAGAGATGTCTTCCTTTCCCTGTGTGCATATGTGTTCCTGTTAGCCTGCATATATATATTCCCTCCTCATATATACATACTGTCTCATAATAAGGAATCAGCATACACTTTTATGTATATATACACATATACATGAATACACACACATGGATACCTGTTATATTAGGACCTTGAATAAGTTCTCACTGATTTTTCATGAAAAGTAATGTTATATTTAGAAAAATTAGGAAGAAACATGTCACTGAAAATATTTTCCAGCGCTAGCCACTACTTTTTACCATCTTTTTGGCAGTTGGGAAAAATTATGTCTTTTAGTCAAACCACCAGTTGACCGATTTTTTGGCACCTTCATAAGAATGAAAGTGCTGCTCAGCCAGGCCATGTGCCATCGATTGGAACAAGTGATAATCAGATGTGGTAGGACTTCCTATTTAAGCATTTCAAAGTAGGTTTTCATCCATTTTGCAACATGTGGCCTAGTGCTGTCATGTTGCAAAATCACTTTGTTATGTGTCTGCTCAGATAGTGCCCATTTTTTCTTCAGTGTTTAGCTCAAACACATCAATTGTAGTCAGTAGCGAACACACATGATGGTTTTAGTTGGTTTGAGCAGCTCATAATAAACTACCTAGCTGATCCAACCAATTGCAGAGTAGAAGCTTTGAACAATGGACATTCAGCTTTGCTGCTAATGTTGAGGCATAGCCAAAATTACCCCATGATATTCTATGCTTAGGGTTATCGTAATGTATCCACTTTTCATTGCTGGTCACAATATAATGCAAAAAACCTTTCCTTTTCTGCCACTGAAGCAGCTTTTCACACGTAGCAAGATGCCATTCAATGTCTCTTGGCTTCAACTCATACACCACCCAATGTCCTTGCTTTTGAATCATTTCTAATGCTTTCAAATGTTTTGAAATTTTTGGTGATCAACTCCTAATGATTTTACAAGTCCAGCTTGCACCTGAAATGAGTCTTCTTGAAGTAATGCCTCCAATTCTTCATCTTCAAACTTTTACAGTGCACCTCAGCATTCTTTATCTTCAACATCAAAAATGATTTTTGAAGAGGCTAAACCAATCTCTGCTTGTTGTTTCCAACAGAGCATGGTCAACATAAGTCTCAACAAGAATTCTGTGTGCTTCAGCTACAGATTTCTTTTGAATAAAGTAGTGCAGTAAAATTCTCTGTAAATACACTTTCTTTGGCATGAAATCTGATATGTTTAATGCTATGAAAAACAAAGTTGTTTACACTTTGGCAAAATGACATACACTGAATTTCGAGCTTGCTTATAGTACTTCCTTACAGAATGACATCTGTTAGAAAACACCAAGAACTTATTCATGGTCCTTATATATATATATATATATATATATATATATATATATATATGTCATTTCACCTCTCTCTCTATCTTCAGCTGTTTTGATCTGTTCAACTAATATACAGTCATTCACAGACAGACTGTTTCGCTGTATCACAGCTCATCTGTGTGGCTAGACATGCAATTATTTCAAGTCAGGATCAAAATTCAACCAATTTGACATCAGTTGGAGACTCTCACTTCTAGGCTGTCAGCGCACACTATGGAGAAAGGGAATTTTTAACACCTACGTATTATTGGATACCAGAGGGCTCAATTCATAGTGAAGAGCCTAGCATTAATCAGGAGCAACAGCCATCTAATTCCATTTCAACCCTAGTGCTTAACCTACAAAAGAGAGTATAACAGATAGATAGGTGAACAGACCTAGAGAGAGATGAAAAGACACACACAGAGAGAGAGAGAGAGAGATGAAAAGACACAGAGAGAGAGAGAGAGAGAGAGATGAAAAGACACAGAGAGAGAGAGAGAGAGAGAGATGAAAAGACACAGAGAGAGAGAGAGAGAGAGAGATGAAAAGACACAGAGAGAGAGAGAGAGAGAGAGATGAAAAGACACAGAGAGAGAGAGAGAGATGAAAAGACACAGAGAGAGAGAGAGAGAGAGATGAAAAGACACAGAGAGAGAGAGAGAGATGAAAAGACACAGAGAGAGAGAGAGATGAAAAGACACAGAGAGAGAGAGAGATGAAAAGACAGAGAGAGAGAAATGAAAAGACAGAGAGAGAGAGAAATGAAAAGACACAGAGAGAGAGAAATGAAAAGACACAGAGAGAGAGAAATGAAAAGACACAGAGAGAGAGAAATGAAAAGACACAGAGAGAGAGAAATGAAAAGACACAGAGAGAGAGAAATGAAAAGACACAGAGAGAGAGAAATGAAAAGACACAGAGAGAGAGAAATGAAAAGACACAGAGAGAGAGAAATGAAAAGACACAGAGAGAGAGAAATGAAAAGACACAGAGAGAGAGAAATGAAAAGACACAGAGAGAGAGAGAGAGAGAGATGAAAAGAGAGAGAGAGAGAGAGAGATGAAAAGAGAGAGAGAGAGAAATGAAAAGACACAGAGAGAGAGAGAAATGAAAAGACACAGAGAGAGAGAGAAATGAAAAGACACAGAGAGAGAGAGAAATGAAAAGACACAGAGAGAGAGAGAAATGAAAAGACACAGAGAGAGAGATGAAAAGACAGAGAGAGAGAGAGAGAGAGATGAAAAGACACAGAGAGAGAGAGAGAGAGATGAAAAGACACAGAGAGAGAGAGATGAAAAGACACAGAGAGAGAGAGATGAAAAGACACAGAGAGAGAGAGATGAAAAGACACAGAGAGAGAGAGAGAGAGATGAAAAGACACAGAGAGAGAGAGAGAGAGATGAAAAGACACAGAGAGAGAGAGAGAGAGATGAAAAGACACACAGAGAGAGAGAGAGAGAGATGAAAAGACACACAGAGAGAGAGAGAGAGAGATGAAAAGACACAGAGAGAGAGAGAGATGAAAAGACACAGAGAGAGAGAGAGATGAAAAGACACAGAGAGAGAGAGAGATGAAAAGACACAGAGAGAGAGAGAGAGAGATGAAAAGACACAGAGAGAGAGAGATGAAAAGACAGAGAGAGAGAGAGAGCAATGAAAAGACAGAGAGAGAGAGAGAGCAATGAAAAGACAGACAGAGAGAGAGCAATGAAAAGACAGACAGAGAGAGAGAGAGCAATGAAAAGACAGACAGAGAGAGAGAGAGCAATGAAAAGACAGAGAGAGAGAGAGAGAGCAATGAAAAGACAGAGAGAGAGAGAGAGAGCAATGAAAAGACAGAGAGAGAGAGCAATGAAAAGACAGAGAGAGAGAGAGAGCAATGAAAAGACAGAGAGTGAGCAATGAACAGACAGACAGAGAAAAAGCAGTGAACAGATAGAGAGAGAAAAAGCAGTGAACAGACAGAGAGAGAAAAAGCAGTGAACAGACAGAGAGAGAAAAAGCAGTGAACAGACAGAGAGAGAAAAAGCAGTGAACAGACAGAGAGAGAAAAAGCAGTGAACAGACAGAGAGAGAAAAAGCAGTGAACAGACAGAGAGAGAAAAAGCAGTGAACAGACAGAGAGAGAAAAAGCAGTGAACAGACAGAGAGAGATGAAAGACATACAGAGAGAGAGAGAGAGAGATGAGCAGACAAAGAAGGAGAGAGGGAGAATCTGACTGAGGGTACATCAATAGCTGCACAATTTAAGTGTTACATATTCTATATATGCACAAAAATACAATTGATATAGTCAGAAAGATTGAGTAGTGTTGAGTCTGAAAATTAGATTTTGGAAACTTGGCTTTTATTTGAACCACTTTACTAAATCTTGGTGCCAGAAGCAAACTGCAGATGGCTCTAATAATGAATGAGGTTGTTCTAAAGGTGTACAGGGAGGAAGTAAGAATTGCATATTATGAAGGTATTTACAACAGATAATGGTTGACCTTAGACAAAGTTAAGATTGTAGCACTCAAGGAAGCATCCTCCTGGAAGTCTGTTCCTGAAAGTAACAGTTCTGAGGATATAGCTGTCTGAGTGGAACTTCCTCTTTACTAATGGAATACAAAGGGGATGCATATGAATCAGCTCTTTACATAACATGCTGTGTCCTAGCTTCTAAAGTGATGGAACTAAGGAATGTATCTTGTGAACATTTGACATAGAGAAAGTGATAAGGGCAAAATAATTTGTCATAAAAAACTTAGAGAAGAAAAATGGATGAAAGAAAAACAGTCTGTTAACCAGAAATAAAAAGGGGGGGGGTGACATGAGGAAAGAAACAGAAACTGTCAAAAAGAATTATGATGAGATAGTGATGTGAGAACAACAATAAGAATGACAAGACAAAGTGTGAAAAGCTTAAGGTAGCTGGTCATAAAGACTTGAAAAGGAATAGGCAGAAATAACTAAGAGAGAAGAATATGAACAGATTGAGATAGATATATAGATGTGAACAGATCGAGATCGATAGACAGATGTGAAACAGATCGAGATGGATAGACAGATGTGAAACAGATCGAGATCGATAGACAGATGTGAAACAGATCGAGATCGATAGACAGATGTGAAACCGAGATCGATAGACAGATGTGAAACCGAGATCAATAGACAGATGTGAAACTGAGATCAATAGACAGATGTGAACAGATCGAGATGGATAGATAGATGTGAAACAGATCGAGATGGATAGATAGATGTGAACAGATTCAGATAGATAAGAATAGATAGGTATAAACAGATTGAGTATAGATAAGAATAGAGATAAATTGATATGAACAGATTGAAATAGACAAAAAGAGATAGACATGCAGAAACCTTGGTAGATATCTAAAGATGGAGAATAATAGATATTGTTTGATTTCTTTTTTTTTAATTCTAAGAATTATTTTTTTGTTTTGAAGGTGAATATTGCATTAAAAATTTTAAAATTAATAATGATGATTTTTTTTTCCAGATACAAGTCCTACACTTTAAGCCACAGCTGGGGAGAGGACATGGATTCATTTCCAAGGTTATTTGTACATAAGTGAATGGATAAGTAGACGGACAGAGATAAATAGATTTAGATAGAATAGGTTAAACAAATATGAGTAGACTGAAAAAGATATAGATAAATAGACAAAAAGAGACAGAGAAACAGATATGTAAAGAGAGAGAGAGAGATGAAAGGATAGACAGATTTACTATTAACAGATTCAGAGTAATAACAGAAACACAAAAATAGAAAGATAGAAGTACATCTAGATAGATAGAGATGTGACAAACAATTTTAGGAAAATCTATGACAAAGTGGGAAAAAGCGTCTTGCTAAATTTTGTCCTGTAGGACTTCATAAAAAAATGTTTGACACTTTGTTATAAATTTTCCTAAAATTGTTCTTGATATATAAAAATTTGGATATCATTTTCCCCAGAGATATAAATATGTCAATTGTTATCGTCCCAATATATCTCCATATAGTGTGCCACTTACTGTGTACCTCTCTACTTTGAGTGGTTCTTAGGCCTTGTACAAGGTGAACATCATGTAAAAAAAAAAAAAAAGATAGAAACAGATAATGATAGATATGAATAGACAGAGAGAGAGAGAGAGATGTATCCATTCAGAACAAAAAAAACAAAAAAAACAAACTTGCACCAATGATAAGTGCCTATAAAAAAAGAAAAATCAAGTATAAGCAGTCAATTGCGAATGCTCCCCAATTAGTGGATAGATGGGTCTGTCTACGAAACTCTGGAGACAGGATACTGAAGGTAACATCAATCAGCTAAGTGACAAACCTTTTACTTGTATTAATTCTCTCTCTCTCTCTCTATATATATATATATGCACACACACACACATAGATTCAGATAAAAATATAGTTAGATATAAACAAATTCAGATGAACAGATAGAAACAGGTTCATATAGAAAGATGGATACATAAACATTACATGGGAGAGATATGAATAGATTTTTATAAACGTATAGAAAGGTGTTAACAGAATCAGATAGATATAATCAGATTCTGTCAAGCAGAAATGTAGAATGAAGATATGTGGATAGGAACAAATTCAGATACATAGAAATATAAGATATATATATAAGAGAAGTGAACAGAGTAGAACAAGCTGATATAGCAATTTACAAAGCGTATTTGAGTATGGCACAAAGCCAAAATAGTGGGGGCCCCCAGTGCTGATTGATTGATGAATAGACTACTTGCAAACTATCACTTGACAACAAGCATTCTTAGAAGGCTAATATAATTGCATCAGAACACCTTAAGTGAGATACAGAGAGGAACAGACAGATTTTTTCCGATTGAATAAAAAAAAAAAAAAAAAAAAGTATTTGTTCCATCTAAGAAGGAACACTGAGAAAATTGAAAGAAATAAAAAATAAAAAATGAAATATATGCATACTTGACAGAATTCACCATGGAATTTCTTAAGTCAGAAAGAGGAAGTAAATTCTCCCATGTGACAAGGTCTACTGAGAAATATCTATCTGCATATTCTTTTTAACAAAACACAATTGAGAGTAGAGATTTATTCAGTGTTTTTAATGCAATCATAAGTTTTTACAGCGCTCCCTAGTGTGTTGGCCCACTGTCCAATCGTTGCTGTTTCATAACTGCACTTGGGACCAGTGATGTCAATTGTCAAGATGTAGGCATTTTTCGATCAGAGTGAGCTTTTCTTAGGTAGACAGTTTTAGAATGTTAAAAGACTTCAAATGCTGGGGTGAGGGAAAAGCAGATTCATGCCTTTTCCCCAGAGGGAGCATAAGCAGACTTGACAGAAAATCAAACATGAATTGCTGATTCCTTATCTGTACTGGAAACTGCTATGCCATTACATCAGGAAAGCTTTGTTAATGTCTAATAGTGACAGTAATATTAGCCGTTTCCCTATAAGGAAACATTTGACATTCATTGACTCAGCAGCCAGTGCTACTTTCAGTTGAAATTCATTAAATTTTTCTCTTAAGACAATTTTTTCAGAAAAGTAGGTTTCTCAAGTAGTTATTGCTCCTTTAAATGGTGGCTTCCTTCATAACCTTTTCTTTAAATAGTGGCTTTCTTCCTAACCTTTTGTTTGAAGTCATGTGGAAGATTAATGTCTTGATTATCTTATTAATTTCTCTTTGTATTACATGTGCTATCCATTTTAGTTGTTGCTGCTGCTGAAAGTCAGCAAGTGATGTGGTTTTTGTTATTTGGTACAGTTCTTTGTGATTCTGCAGTGTTTCGCTTAGTAAAGTTTGTTTTTGTACCTACCTTTCCACACTTCCATTCCACTATCCATACATACAAGTTTGTCAGGTAGGTGGTCCGCTGCATCCCTCTGCTGCTTTTGCCATTGACATATTCTGTGAGTATCGAAATTTCCATGTCCTCCCTCCTCATTACGTACCCAAGAAATTTCAATTTCCTCTTTCTGATTCTGAGTATATGGTTCATTTTTGGTTCCATTTTCCTTAAGGTATCTTTGATGCTTTTTGTGTGAAACCGGTTATAATCAAAAAGCTTTAAGCTGATGAGTATATTCAGATAAGAAAATTTTCCCTCATTAAATCAAAGCTGACTTGTTTACCTGATCAAAAATGTTTGAAAAGTTATAAAAGGCACCTGTAGTTCCACTTCTTCTTAGATGTGATGTGCTTTAGAGCAACTCAGCTACAGAGTGCTCCGTCGTTTAAACAAATTTGAATAATGCCTTATAAATGACACTTTCTCTTGTCAAGTGGAATGTGGGTTTGGATCCTGTCAGAGAGCACATAATTTTCTTTAATAAAATTTCACAAATATTCAGGCTGTTAGATGAAAATAATTAAATATACACTCAGTTATATGCCATGCGTGATACATTCATAGACAATCATGTATCTTTCGATTCATGACTGACGAGGCAGATTTTTTTCCTGCAATAGGTTGCCATTTCTTTCTGTGGAAGACCAGTTGCCATCCAAGGTAACTGGTCTACCGCAGAAAGGTAGATTTTTTATTTATACAAATTTGGTCAATGACTGATGGAAGTTCTTTTTTAAGGAATTATTTTAGTGTATTTTTCAATATTTTCAATATTTCACCCACTACATTGCCAAATTCACAAACCAACACTTTTACCCATTAGGCCATTGTCCCATAAGAAAACAAAAATAAGAACAATCAGTCAGTTATGTGCCATGCGTGATACATACTTAGGCAATCATGTATCTTTTGATTCATAACTGACAAAGCAGATTTTTCCCACAGTAGGTTGCCATTTCTCTCTGCAGTAGACCACTTGCCATCCAAGGCTATAGAAGGTAGATTATTTATTTCAAATTTGGTCAATGACTGATTGAAGTTCTTTGTTAAGGAATTATTTTAGTGTATTTTTCAATATTTCACCCACTACATCACCAAATTCTCAAACCATCCAAGGCTATAGAACCCAGTCTGTTCTGCTATTTATCCATAGAAGGGGGAGAAGAAGAGGATTCATATCCTTTTCCCAGGGATATTATCACATAAGTGAATGTAATGGATTTGAATGGAATTCAAACTCAGCTCTTCGATTGCTCAATTCGAGCTGCTATCCATTACTCCACTGTGTTCCTCCTCCTAAGTAAATATACTGTTTAATAAATAAACAGAGCATGTACTCAAATATGGGTATCCATTAGAAATAACTTTTAAAATAATAAAATAGGATACATATAATAATTCTATTCCATCAGCACAGTTTACTTTACTGCCAGGGTTGTTTTGTTTTTTGTTTTCTCCTGATCTTCAATCTACAACGTTTTGGTTAGGGCAATGAATGTTCTTCAAATAAATTTAAATAGTGTTTAAAGCGATAAAAATCTGTTGCGTTAATCATATTAGGTTGGTGCAAAAATAATGTCGTTTTCTCACAGATGTTAATATGTGGGAAAACGACATTATTTTTGCACCAACCTAATAATTACATTCTAAAAAAAATTCTTTGTTTATGATTGATTATGAAACTCTGCAGATATCAAAATTTTGGGAGATCTATGATGAGAGAAGTTTTACTTAAAGGTAACATTCAGGCATAGTGCAGTAATGGATAGCAACTCGGATTGAGGAATCGGAGAGCTGAGTTTGACTACCAGTCAGATCTATTACATTCACTTATGTACTAATACCCTTGGGAAAGGTATGAATACTCTTCTTCACTCAGCAGGACGGACTAGGTTCTATAACATTGGGTGGCAGCCAGTTTAGGAAAATGAAAACAAATTCAAAACTGGCCTGGAGAGGGTTGAGCTCCATTAGGCCATCTTGCCCAAGAAACACCACTTCTACTGCAGCTGCAGTACACATGGTGCCCCTATGACCCTCTGAGTCATAGGATAAAAAAAAATTGGGAGCATTGCCTGACTAAGTGGTTCTTTGTAGGTCAGTTGGTCAGCACATATCGGATTTAACAGTAGCTCTCTCTGTTCAGAGGAACACAAGTTGGAATCCTGCCAGAGAGCATAAGTTTTTCTTTAATAAGAGTTTCCAAACATTCAGATTGGTAGACAAACATAAAAATAAATAAATATATTGTTTAATAAATGAATGGAGCATCTACTCAAATAGGGGTAACCAATAAAAATAACATTTAAATAATAAAGTATATATATATATATAATTTTACATATTAACTTTGGCATGTAAACACCTGCAAACAATAGAATGTTTAGTGTCATTCATTGCCTATTTGTTATGTTGGGTTAACGTTTCTTCCCTAATTAGTTTGGCTGGTCATGTGCCCCTAGATATCTAGTCAGCAAAGCACTCGTCTGTAAAGAACTAAATGACTAGTCAGCAAAGCATTCCTCTGTACAAAACTAAATGACTAGTCAGTGAAGCACTCCTCTGTATAGAACTAAATGACTAGTCAGTGAAGCACTCCTCTGTATAGAACTAAATGACTAGTCAGTGAAGCACTCCTCTGTATAGAACTAAATGACTAGTCAGTGAAGCACTCCTCTGTATAGAACTAAATGCTTAATCAGTGAAGCACTCCTCTGTATAGAACTAAATGCTTAATCAGTGAAGCACTCCTCTGTATAGAACTAAATGCTTAATCAGTGAAGCACTCCTCTGTATAGAACTAAATGCTTAATCAGTGAAGCACTCCTCTGTATAGAACTAAATGCTTAATCAGTGAAGCACTCCTCTGTATAGAACTAAATGCTTAATCAGTGAAGCACTCCTCTGTATAGAACTAAATGCTTAATAAGTGAAGCACTCCTCTGTATAGAACTAAATGCTTAATCAGTGAAGCACTCCTCCCTACAGAACTTAATGACGAGTCAGCGAAGCACTCCTTTGTACAGAACTAAATGCTTAGTCATTGAAACACTCCTCAGTACAAAACTAAATGCCTAGTCAGTGAAGCACTCCTCTGTATAGAACTAAATGCCTAGTCAGTGAAGCACTCCTCTGTATAGAACTAAATGCCAAGTCAGTGAAGCACTCCTCTGTATAGAACTAAATGCCAAGTCAGTGAAGCACTCCTCTGTATAGAACTAAATGCCAAGTCAGTGAAGCACTCCTCTGTATAGAACTAAATGCCAAGTCAGTGAAACACTCCATGTACAAAATTAAATGCCAAGTCAGTGAAGCACTCCTCTGTACAAAACTAAATGCCAAGTCAGTGAAGCACTCCTCTGTACAAAACTAAATGCCAAGTCAGTGAAGCACTCCTCTGTACAAAACTAAATGCCAAGTCAGTGAAGCACTCCTCTGTACAAAACTAAATGCCAAGTCAGTGAAGCACTCCTCTGTACAAAACTAAATGCCAAGTCAGTGAAGCACTCCTCTGTACAAAACTAAATGCCAAGTCAGTGAAGCACTCCTCTGTACAAAACTAAATGCCAAGTCAGTGAAGCACTCCTCTGTACAAAACTAAATGCCAAGTCAGTGAAGCACTCCTCTGTACAAAACTAAATGCCAAGTCAGTGAAGCACTCCTCTGTACAAAACTAAATGCCAAGTCAGTGAAGCACTCCTCTGTACAAAACTAAATGCCAAGTCAGTGAAGCACTCCTCTGTACAAAACTAAATGCCAAGTCAGTGAAGCACTCCTCTGTACAAAACTAAATGCCAAGTCAGTGAAGCACTCCTCTGTACAAAACTAAATGCCAAGTCAGTGAAGCACTCCTCTGTACAAAACTAAATG
The DNA here is from genome assembly GCA_963932145.1 of Acanthosepion lycidas. Taxonomy (NCBI): domain Eukaryota; kingdom Metazoa; phylum Mollusca; class Cephalopoda; order Sepiida; family Sepiidae; genus Acanthosepion; species Acanthosepion lycidas. The sequence goes on along the minus strand of OZ010587.1, from coordinate 59,208,737 downwards.
CCAAGTCAGTGAAGCACTCCTCTGTACAAAACTAAATGCCAAGTCAGTGAAGCACTCCTCTGTACAAAACCAAATGCCAAGTCAGTGAAGCACTCCTCTGTACAAAACCAAATGCCTAGTCAGTGAAGCACTCCTCTGTACAAAACTAAATGCCTAGTCAGTGAAGCACTCCTCTGTACAAAACTAAATGCCAAGTCAGTGAAGCACTCCTCTGTACAAAACTAAATGCCAAGTCAGTGAAGCACTCCTCTGTACAAAACTAAATGCCAAGTCAGTGAAGCACTCCTCTGTACAAAACTAAATGCCAAGTCAGTGAAGCACTCCTCTGTACAAAACTAAATGCCAAGTCAGCAAAGCACTCCTCTTTACAGAACTAAATGACTAGTCAGCAAAGCACTCCTCTGTATAGAACTAAATGGCTAGTCAGCAAAGCACTCCTCTGTACAGAACTAAATGACTAGTCAGTGAATTGCTAGTCTATACTGGAGATAGTTCTGAGGTCACATCAGACATTTGCATTGTATGTGGTTAAAAGAAAGAGTCTGGCTACATGACATACTGGACTTGTGAGTGAAAAAAAAGGTACATTTTGTAACATCCACAAGCTTTCCTTTTCAGAATCAGAGTGAAGACATGTACACTTTGATAGCATGTTCTTTTTATAACAAAAAAAAATTTCCTCTGTATTCCTCTGATTTCTCACAAGCCATCTTTATTTTATTTTTAATATTTACATAAATATCTATATCTACAGTAGGTATTATTAGTTCCACTCACTCATATTGGGTAAGACTAACAGTTGAATAAGCCGCTTTCAAGACAGAAAGAGAGAATTTAAAACCAAAAACAAAAATCATTGACATGAATCAAAGTTGAATCATAGCGAACTGTCACACGGTGAACATAACAGCTAACAGTGACAAACAATATTTGTCTAAATTTTAGGAATAAAGAGTTATAATTATTTTCACAATCTATATTCAGACTATTGTTCTTATAATAGAGGCACAGTGGAGTAATGGATAGCGGCTTTGAATGAGGAATCGGAGAGCCAAGTTTGAATTCCAGTCAAATCCATTACATTCACTTACATGCTAATACCCTTGGGGAAGGTATGAATCCTCTTCTTCTCCCCCCAGCTATGGGTAAATAGCAGGATAGACCAGGTTCTATATATATTTGTACAGAGGAATGCTTCACTGATTAATCCTCTACCTCTATAAGAGCCAGATCAGACCAAAAATGCATCCTGGGTAAGATGTTAAACTACATCCGCATCCTGGGTAAGACGATAAACTACATCCAGCAGCAAGGCCTCTGATCAGGAGGTTTTGAGGAGCATGGAACCACCTCTTAATTGCTGGTGTTCCCAGGTCCACCTTGACCTGGGGTGGTAGCACCTGTTAGGGTCCCAGCTATGGGCAAATAGTGAACTCCTAGTTTTTCCAGATCTTACCCACGTCCTCGGTATGACAATAAACTACACTCGCGTCCTGGGTATGACAATAAACTACACTCGCGTCCTGGGTATGATGATAAACTACATCCGCGTCCTGGGTATGACGATAAACTACATCCGCGTCCTGGGTATGACGATAAACTACGTCCAACAGCAAGGAAGGCCTCAGATAGTGTTTTCAGAAGAATAATGTTGCCAGCTATACGTTTTTTTGGAAAAAATAATGTTGCCAGCTGTACGTTTTTTTGGAAAAAATAATGTTGCCAGCTGTACGTTTTTGAAACAAATAATGTTGCCAGCTATACGTTTTTTTCGAAACAATAATGTTGCAAGCTATACGTTTTTTTTTGGAAACAATAATGTTGCCAGCTATACGTTTTTTTTTGGAAACAATAATGTTGCCAGCTATACGTTTTTTTTTGGAAACAATAATGTTGCCAGCTATACGTTTTTTTTTGGAAATAATAATGTTGCCAGCTATACGTTTTTTTTGGAAACAATAATGTTGCCAGGACAAAATAGGCATTTAAAATTCATATAAACTGGATTTGGCATTAAATAACCCACAGTGGTTGATATGCCATAAAACCCAAACAAACAAACAGGCCAAAAATGGAATACTGTTGCCAGATTTGGAGGAAGCTGCCAAGACCTCAATTTCTAGTCTTGATAGAGTTTAAAAGTGTCTCAGAGTTTTTGTGGAAGAAGAGTTATTTTCCACTCTCCAACCTCTCCCTCACAGGTGAGATGTGGCAAGTCTCTCACTGCTCTCTCTCTCTATCTCTACTACCACGGAAAATGCTATAGAAGAACTGCATTTCCTTGTTCAACCAGGTCTAACCATCATGCAACTTACATAGTAGTAATCCACATACATTTGCTCTGTATTCTATCGATAAGAAGTTCCACTCAAATATACTCACTAGAGGATATTTCCTTGATCACAACAATCTAAAACTGTTCATTATCTTCCCCTCCTATCCATATAAACTATCCAGGCTGTGTACAGGGTGAACCTTACCGAAGAAAAAAACAAACAGAAAAAAAACAAAAACAAAAACAAAAAACAAACAGAAAAAAAACCCAAAAAAACAAACAGGAAAAAAAAAAAAACAAACAAAAAACACACACACACACACACATATATATATATATATATATATATATATATGTGTTTTGTTTTTTTTCAGTAAATAAATATTGAAATAATATATACGGCTTAGTGGTAGAATCTCTGACTGACACCAATTCAGTCGGGTTTTGATCCTAGATAGAGGCAACGAGATGTCTAGCCACACTGATGAGCTGTGAAACAGCGAAACAGTCTGTCTGTGGATGACGTTATATATATATATATATATATATATATATATATTATTTACACTATTTATATTTGGATTATTGTCCTCAACTTTGTTGTTGTTATCACAATGGGTCTCATATCCAAGGCTATGAAGACATTATCAACAGGCCAAACATAAATAGAAACAATATTGGAGCTGCTAATAAAGAAAGAAAGACAAATTGAAAAGGCAGCGATAAAAATATAGGCAGCAGTTACAACCTAATGAGCAAACAGCTTAAGTTTAACGCTCCATATTCACGACAACAAATTGTCCTAATTGTTCCAGTAGATAAAAGCACTTGTTTGTAAATTTGGTGAGATAGTGATTGCGAGTTCAATCCCTGTGTCAGGTTTTGTGTATTTGCACTCAGTGGAGATGGGCAAGCAATAACTGAACTGAGCTAAATGAAAATAAAAATTTGACAATAAGCAGTGGAATGAGAAGAGTCTTCACCTGTAGATTAAATAAAGTGCTCGGTTTTAAATTCCCTACAGGTTATCTTGATCAATATAGACCTGAGGAATTGGCACAATAGCTGAATAAAAACAACAAAGACAAGGACAATACTTCGAATATAAATAGCGAAAATAGTGACAAACAAGACAAGCGTGTTAGTCACTTTTGCACAAAGCAAGTATTTATTTGGGTCAGTAAAGCCTTTTAAGATGACTTGGCAAGAATTTTGTATATGTCTTCCATTAAAATGTTTTATTCACATCACGGCTTCTATTTGTAATTAATCAAAAGTGTTGCTGCTGAAGTATTAACCAGATTTTTCTCCAAGCGACAATTCTTTGGCACACCCAGTGAAATTCAGCAACATATATTGCTGATCTACAGAATTTATTTAGGGTACACAAATATGAACCACCACCCCCACCATCACAAGGAACATGACCAACAATCAGGTTCTACCACTAATATAAAGAAGTGAAAAGACTATTTATTCAGATTAAAACATGAATTCATGTAGATCATGATCAGGAGTCAAGTAACCTATAAGAGTTAGAGAGGCACCTCATATACAGCAGATGCATGCCTTGGGCAAGATAGGCTGATGAGGACCAAGCGGTTTGAATTCAGAGCTTCTCCTAGACTGGTTGCTAGCCAAGACTATAGGGTCCAGCCTGTCCTGATATTTATCCACAGCTGACGAGAGTAGAGATGCATTTATGCGTTTCCGAAGGTTATTTTTGTGTAAGTAAATGCAACAAACTTGACTGGAATTCAAACTCCAGTCTAATTTGTTTAGATTCACTTTTATGCATATAAATAATTTAGAAATATGTAACTGATCTGTAACGAGATTAAAATGGTTAATGACAGAGAAACTAGAATCGGTGAGCCAAGTTCAAATTCTGACAGTGTTGCATTCACTGGCACACTAATGCCATTGGGAAAGACATTAATCCATTTCTTCTCTCAGCTATGGGTTAAATAATATGATAGTTTGGTCTTCCTTGTGAGGCAGCCAGCCTAGAAGATGGGCCACCATGGAGAAGGTGATGGCAAACCACCATACTATCTTTCCCAAAAATTTATGGCAAGTCACTGTTAATAAAGAAAAGGAATCTGTATTATTCTTTTAAAAAAAAAAAAAAAAAAAAAAAAAAAAAAAAGTGAAAAAGAAGAAATCATCCTACAAGCAAAATATAGGTACCTGTGAATTCATATAAAAAGGTAAGGTTACAGCTCACCTGATCTTTAAATAATTTTAAGCTATAAGAAAAATTCAGATTTCTAGTCTTTCATAATAAAAATGTCAAACATAATAGTGAGATTTTAAGCCAGTGAAGAATTTTGACAATTTTAAATAATATTTTCTTAGATCTTAGAACATCAGTGTTACCATTGATATGATGGATGAGGCCTCAGTAAGTTTTTACTGAACAACTTGCACAAATGACTTGTTTAAACTAGTCAATTGCCTATGCCCTGCAATGCAGCCTCTCTCTCTATCATAGCACCCATGTCCTGTACTGTTACACTGTGTGTCAAATATCAGATGATGCTCTGATCACAGATTTTCTTTTGGACAGGAATTTTTCCATCTCCTACCTGTATGTTGACCATGGTCTCCTATAAGAAGCTCATATGCCATGTCCTACACCTCTGGTTTGAATTCAAAGTTTTCTTTCTTCGAGACTGGTTGCCAACTAAGGTCACAGGGCCCAGTTCATCCCATTTATCCATAACTGAGGGTAGAAGAGATGGATTCATACCTTTCCCAAGGGTACTTGCATGTAAATGAATGTAGCAAATACAACTGGAATTTGAACTTGGTATTATGATTTTTCTTAGTCAGGGTTGTTATCCATTACACCACCTACACATCCAAACTTATAGCAGCTGGTATTCACAGTCACCCACTGATCAGACAAGAACCAGTGTGTTATGGCTGTAAGTAAATATATATATATATATATATATAGTTAAACCTAGAGAGCCAGATAAATCTACCAAGGTTTTGCCTAAGCAGATCGTTAGGGAAGGCTGGCACTTTATTTAGTTATTTTGCTTACTCGTATCAGGGTTTTCTTCTTTGGACTTTGGACTTGCATGCTAGTCAATTATTTTCAGCTAATGTATATGTTCTTTGTTCTTTCTTTTTTATACCTTTTTTTCCTCTTTGGGATTGGTTTGATTATTTGCAAATCAAGACATCAAATGTTTTCCGGACGAGTATAATTTCTTATATTTATAAGATTATTACTAGTGTGTGTATATATATATATATATATATATATATATATATATATATATAGTTAAACCTAGAGAGCCAGACAAACCTAACAAGGTTTCACCTAAGTGGATATACCTTTTTTCACTTTGGTATTGGTTTAATTATTCGCAAATCAAAACACCAAACGTTTTCCGAACGAGTACAGTTTCTTATACTTATAAGTGTATTACTACTATTAATAATGATAATAATATATATATATATATATATATATATATATATATATATATATGTATGTATGTATGTATAGTTTTAAAAATAGGAGATCAGCCAATCACTCTACCTTGGTTTCAACCTATTGATATCTTCAGGCAATTTGAGCCAAATGATTTCCTAACATTTTGCTATTTATAAATAAATAAATGTACAATGTGGAGTGTAATAGAAGGGGAAGAGAAAAGAAGGAGCATTGAAATTGTATTGGAGGGGGATTCAATAAAATGTACATAATTTCATCCTGATTTATCCTGATTTGTTAGACCGCAACTATAACTTTTTAGTATGTGTGCATAGTGTCATTATTTCTTAACTTTCATTCAGTAGCTTCTTTTGGCCTGGAAATGTTATTATTGTTAACTTTTCCTCCAGACAGAGTTTGCAGGTATAACGACGATTGCTGTAAGTTTCAGCTTTTTTTTAATATTTTCCAGTTTACAACCAGATCTTTGTTACTTTTTTCTTTTAATTCCCACTCATAACTCATGGCTAGTCTGGTAGAATTCCTAAGGCTTTCTAGATTGAACGATAACTTGTGATTATACCATTTTTACATATTTTTTACATGTTAAATTTTTATTTTCTTTAGACATGTATTGAGCACTACTGTTTTCTGGTCTAATTCAACTCTAACCAATAACTGTTCTAATCCCATTTTTCCTCTCAATTCGTTGTTGGAAGTTTTACCTGATGATCCTGAATCCTTAAAAAAGGATTTAGGTGAAATAAATTATCGTAATGGTACCTTAAAGTGGTTTGTTTTTCATTACATATTTATATATATATATATATATATATATATATATATATATATATATATATACATACACACACACAGATAGATAGTATAATGTTTAATTTACATCAATTGTTTGGTTCGCATTGCACTAATGCCTTTGGAAAAGGCATGATTCTGTGCTCCTTCAGCTAAAGCTTTAATGGCAGAGCAACCTGTACTCTTGTGTCTTGGGTGCCAGCTAGAAAACTAACTTTAAACCTGAGAAGAGATGTTTGGAGAATGTGGCAAACTGGATATCATTTCAGTTTATATAATGTCATCTATTTATCCTCATATATGGGCAGTGCCAATGTGGTTTTTTAGTTCTGCTATGGACTGACTTGTGCAGATCTGGCAACATTGCATGCCTCTTTCAGTAGTTGTTACATTTGCTGCAAGAATAATTTTTCTCATCAGAATCCATCTTGTACATTTATATATGTACTATTCAAACCTGTATTGTATATTGCTTCAATATCTGGTCTGGTGCTCTGCCAAAATATCTCGAGATTCTTGATGGAATCCAAAGATGGATCTGCAATGTTATCAGTCCTGACCTAGCATTTCAACTTCAGTCACTTTCTTACCAATGTGACTTAGCTTCTCTCTGTCTTTTCTATAAATATTTTCATGACAGCTGTTGTAAAGAGATCTCTTCTTTGGTACCTCAACCACATGAATTTAAGTGCATTACTAGATTGGCAGCTAGGTCTCATCATTTTACTGTTGTACTATTTTTCTATTCTAATAGTTTCAGGCTTGTGGCCATATAATATTGAAACACTGGTTCTTGTAAGTTAAGCAATGTCAAGCCTGGTCAGTACCTAGATGAGTGACTACATGGGAATACCAGGTGCTGTAAGTTTCAATTGGGTTCATTATATTCACTTACATGCACTTTCCCTTGGGAAAGGTATGAATGCACCTCTTTTCTTGTCAGCTATGGGTTAATTAGTACGACTTGTATCGGTAAACTATTAAAAATAAATTAATCAGTCTTGTTTTCTTGCACTTCTTGCCACTGAAAGTCTTTCATTTTCTTGCTGCTCCTTATGATCTTCAAAAATTTAAATGTAATGTCAGTTGTCATCTTCTGTGTTCTTGAATTCTGATCTTCTCATTCTCTTCCACTCCAATTAACCCAGTCCTGGCTACAATGATAAACTACATCTGGAAGCAAGTCCTTTGCTCAAGAGTTTGGAATTTCTGAGGAGCTGTTGCACCCAGGTCCACCCTGACTCAAGCACCTGTTAGGGTCCCGGCTATTGGCAAATAGTGAAACCCCAGACAAGACACTATCAAAGTATAAAAATACATTTTTATAGTAAAAATACAAACAATACTGTTTATGTAAGAAAAAATCATTACAAACAATACATATTTATAGTAAAATTACTAACACATTTTTAAAGCAATATGGCCAGTAACATATTGTTATCTGTATTTGAAGGCATAAAATTGCGTTCAAAATATATTTAGCAGAAGCTATAAAACTATTGAAAGTATTTACATTTGGGCATTGAATGACCCATGGAAGTTGGTATGTTGCTAAACAAAATCAGCCAAATAACATGAAAGAACTCTTCCATTACATTGGTCCATATAATATCTGACGGTTTCTTAAAGAAATCAAACTCTATTCAAAAATATCTTCAGCAAAACAACATAAAATACACATATCACCACCTTTAGTAATCATGTCCGCACAAACATGTATATGCACAAAAGTTGAGTATCATCTACCATGTATTCACTAGTGAAAGCAGAATAACATATATACTTAATACTTCAAAGCTCCCCCACCCACCAAAATTAAATTTGAACATTAAATGACCCATAAAGAGTTGATGTGCCATTAAACAAACAAGTAACTCCTATCTTAGTTGTATTATCACCTTACTTGGAGAGAAATGGGATATATATATATATATATATATATATATATATATATATATATATATAAATAAAAGAGTGCTTGCAAAGGATTGTTAATTAATTTGTAACTTTTAAAACCATTTATTTTACATTCAATATCATCACTTGATAAGACACCGAGGGTGTTGAAACAAAATGGCTATTTTTGTAGTGATTTTATAACATATTTATGTTATAAATTTTTTTAAATAAATAATTATATATATATATACACACACACATAACTTTGCCTCTTAGTTGATCAATGTCATATTCAGCATCTCTACTCTGGAATTTCATAGACAAACCTTTGAATAATTGTTCAATCCACTTGTTAGGAGTTCACAGTCTGAAAGCATTTCTGTCTTTATAACATCGTTGTTATCATTATCATTATATATATATATATATATATATATATATATAATCTTTTCCTCATTTTCTTTCCGCATTGGTTACTTTTCTCTTCTGTGTCATGACGGCAAATGAATCAAAAAAAATTTGTCGTTGATAAATTTGTCCATAATAATATTTTTTTTTCTGGTAAGACAGATATTTTCTTTAGACAATCAATTCCTGGCGAGGAAATGGAAGCTAATATCTAACAATCGCAGAGAAGTGGGTGGCCACATCAGATAAAGTGCATATGCAAAAATATAAAACTTATAAATGCTTGATAGCTTTCGACAAATTGATTTCTGGATTTACAGAAAAGAAATCATAAGAATCAAAAAGCCTTCAATGAGACTACTTGTGTATTAGAACAAATATTTGTAAAATTAAAAACTGACAAAAATCAATTGTCTGTGAGGAAAGAAAAATTTAACAATTCCAGTGCTTTTGCATCTGGTGTCCTATTGACGCTTTGATGAGAGTAACTTTGAAAATCAAATGCATTACCTTACTGCCATTTTCTTTTTCTTTTCAATGACTAAAAGACAACCATCAGAACAAGATGCTTCAGCCAAACCAGGATTTTCCTTGCTTAGCCACTTTCAACTCTAGCAAAAACAATAACTTGACATTTGAATAAAAGTGAAGTCTTGGATCAAAAACTACAAGACAAAAACTACAGATATTGTGTCAATTTGTATGCCCTTAATATAATAGAACACACACACATACATTCTCTCTGTCATCTATCTCCATATATATATATATATATATATATATATGCAATTTTTCATATATATTATTTATATATTATATATGCAAGGTACTTATTGGAAAGCGCTCAATATCGGTGATAGAGCTAACATATTGTGATCATCTGACAATTGCACATCAATCCAACTAAATTATATATATATATATATATATATATATATATATATATATGCCTCACTTTTATCAAAGCATGTTTCATAGCAATTTTCATTTCATCATGATGAAGCTTTAATGAAAGCAAAACATGTTAGATTTATGTTTCCTAATTGTACTTTATTCTATCATTCAGTCACATTCTGATCTATATATGATCAGAATTTGATCCTTCTATATATAACTTATATATATATATAAAACTTTAAAAATATAGCTATATATATATATATATATATATATATATATATATATATATATATATATACACACACATTTAAACATACAGCGCTATATATATATATATATATATATACACACATTTAAACATACAGCGCTATATATATATATATATAACTTTAAACATATATATATATATATATATATATATATATATATACTTTAAACATATAGCTATATATATATATATATATATATATATATAGCTTTAAACATTTGAATTGAGTGGATACATATTTTTGAGTAGACACCCTAGTTTTGGGGGTTTTATTAAACAGTGTGAATTACAGCTACTGGTCAGTGCATTTAAGAGTCTTAAGAAAATGCTTCCTCCTGTAGAGTTCAAATCTGCAAGGTTGATGTACACTTGTTAAGGAAAGATCATACTTTCCTCATATCTGAGCTCTCAGTGCCTGTGTCGTCTAAAGCTCACCAGATCAGCCAGTGGTTGCCCCTTCAAAGAACACAGGAACACGTGTGTGTGTGTGTGTGTGTATATATATATATATATATATATATATAAAGCATCGCACATTGAGTGTGGGTGGTAATATATCAATGGACAATGTATAATAAGAAAGCAAAAATTTATACTAATAATAAATATACATCTTGATCTTCATTGTATATATACAATTGTACATGAAACCGAGTAGTGTAACCACTGAAGAACTATATATATATATATATATATATATATATATATATATAATTATTTATTATAAGATATTAGAACAAAATTACTACACAAGAGCTTTTTAGCTCTTCAGGTGATAGTAAGTGGTGATTAAATGATTTTTAAGAAAATATATTACTCTATTTTGTATTGAGCACATTTTTTAAAAGTGAATGCTCTGAACAACATAATTTTTACTTCATCTGTTCTTTCACTCATTTGAATATATACCTACCTACCTGTAACGGCATTCACCCTAAGTGGGTTGAGCCAGCTGCAATACTGAGATTTGATTATAGTGGTGAATGTTTCGTGCAGGACCATCGACACTTTTTGGTCCCCAAACAACCCTCCGCAGGTTTTCGAATTCAGAGTTTTTCCTTCTCCTAGACCAGTTGCCATCCAAGGCTATAGAACCCAGTCTGTCCTGCTGTTTACCCATAGCTGGAGGGAGAAGAAGAGGATTCATATCTTTCCCAAGGGTATGAGCACATAAGTGAATGTAATGGATTCGATTGGAATTCAAACTCGGCTCCCCGATTCCTTAATTCAAGCCCCTTTCCATTACGCCACCATGCCTCCTCGATTTGAATATATAAGTCAACACTGAAATCAATACCCTGAGGTTACACTATAAATATCTACAAAACTGTACCCATATACACAATTATTTCCACTCAATAGACCCTAAAACAATTCAAAACATAACTGTTATGGCTCACCAAAATAACTGTTAGAACAATACAATGGGCTACATCCAATACTTCACTGACCTTTATATATAAATAGTTGAGCAAAAACAAAGGTGTTGACTTCAATGTCCACTTTTATACAGAGTGAGATGGTTAAATTGTCATTGAAGTGAAAATAACACTGACATCTCATCTTAGCAGATATATTTAACAAAGTTACACAAAAATATCTTGAAATGCTAACGAGTAAATTTATTAAAAAAAAAAAAAAAAAAAAAAACCTCACCATTGTCTTCAACCGCGGCTTCCAAACAACTTCAGAATCTCCTGCATCTCCTTGTTTCAGTTGGTGAATGCTGCCATAATCCTTTTCTAGGATTTATCTTTGATATTACAAGGAGTTTTGTTGGTCTCTGCACCCCACACATAATAATCAAGGGGGTTGAAGCCTGGGGAGTTAAGTAGCCAGAAGTAAAGGGTGATGTGGTCACAGAAATTGTCTGAAAGTGATGATTGAGCTGTCCTGCTTGTGCAGCATGGTGCATTGTCTTTTTGCCAAACATAGGGTCTTCCAAGAGCTACCCTCTTGATCCAGGGCAGCACTACCTCCTCAAAGCACTTTATGTAGGCTCCATATCAGAATGATCAGAGTGACTTTTCCAAACCACTATACCATCATAATCACCATTAGACTCTTTATGAATCTTCTGCACTATACCCAGATTGACACCTAAACACTGAAATGTTTATAGTAGATCTGCTGGCATGAATGCCTAGTAGTACAGCATACGAAATTTCTGGTGGAGTGAATTGCATTATTGAGCTCATATTCTCACAGAGGGTGCCCAACTGAACCTACTATACTGTACAGTCAATTAAAATAAAATAAAAAAAAAAACACATGCATGAAATTAAAAATATAAAATGGCAATAATTTATCTATTGAAACCTGTGTGTGTGTGTGTGTGTGTGTGTGTGTGTGTGTGCATAAATAATAAAAAGACAGAAATATATATATAAAATTATTATACTCAGACTTTTACATCAGGATAAGAATAAAAAAAATTCTTCAGAAAGGTCCCTAGAGCTACTCTGGTTATTAAGGAACCAACTGTAATAGTGAATGCATCATTCAAACTAAATTTGATGAAAAATGTGCTACATATGACAATGTTAACTTCAAATAGAATGGATTGACAAGGACAAATCTTAAAAACTGACCCCAAAGCTAAACTCCATGAAAGAAATATCATATTGAACATGTATCGTGATCATTGAGTATTTATTATTCATTGTTGGGTTCTGTTTTGTCTTGGAATCCCCATTCTATTACATAAAATGATATCAACGAAAAGGGTCATTTACTTTTGGTATTCACTTAATTGTGGCTTGGATTCTAAGAGGCAGAAGGAGGAATTACGTCACAGGAACACATGTTGCATGTCGGCACAATGTTCCTACATGGGTGGTATTAGCTGGTTGCAAACCTAAGTGTGGAGGCATATTGATGCTTCAGAATTCTGGAGACCCTCTCTTGAATTCACACTGTTCAAAAACTATTCAAATTATATTGATATATATTGAATTATATTCAAAACCCAGACAAAAGCAATCCATCACTGTCAGAATACCCCGCCCATGAGGCACTCTGGACAATCGCTAACCATTCTGGTCCTGGCCTTCGTTTTCTGTAACATTATTTAGAGTTATTAAAATGCAATGAAACACCAAATGCCACTTGTAAAACCAACAGCTGCAATGCGTCCATAAAATTTAGGTTAAAAAGCAACCTGTGCTTGTTAACAGGAAATATCTTTCTATGACAACGCAAGGCTGTATACAGCAAACTTGACACAGGAAAAAATTTTGAAACTCACTTTGTCTGCTTTACTCAACCTCATCTGACATTGCACCAACAAATTATTATATTTTTCGACTGATGCAAAACACTTTGGAGAAAACTGTCTAATAAAAACCAGATTCAAGAGTTCCTAGAAAACATCTTTCTCATGAAGACCTGTGGAACTTTAATCAAAAAGTATCAAAGTGCTTCCCAATAACTGAAAACAAGGTGACTATATTATTGAATAAAATATAATTATTATTTAAAGAATAAAGTTGATAGAAAAAATAGGAAATTATTTATGACTCAACATATAATATTTAAAGATCTAGTGATTTTTTTTTTTTTATTTCTTTTTCCTTTTTTTTTTTTTTAGTTATTTCACTCTAAGCCAGTTGGTAAAGCCACTGGTATGCGAGGGGTTACAGGGAATTAAAGTGAAAGAGAAGACTGAGTATAGGGAGGATTGAGGAAAGGATTAAAGATGAACAAGATTCAAGAAGACAGAAGGTGGCAATTGATGTTGCATTTGAATTTTTGAAGATTGTAGTTATCAGTGAAGCAAGTAAACAGATGGGAGTTCCACTGGTGGGAAGTGTGAGAAAAGAAACTGTTGGAGTAGAAGTGGCAGTTGCATTTAGCTATATCAACATTAAAAGGGTGGGACCTAGATGGAAATCTAGTAGCACTCTTAAATTCATGCAATTGGGACACCAGAAGAAAAAAAAACTGCTTACCAGAGCAGTTGCCATGAAAATATTTGTAGAAAAGACAGAGGGAAGCCACGTTAACTGAAGTTGAGATGCCAAGTTAGGATAGATTACGTCATTGGATTTTGTCAAGATCGTCAAGATGTCCAGCAGAGACACTGGACCAGGTATGGCAATTTTAAGATTTTATTGTTTTGTCTTAAGATTTCTGTTATATTTACTTCAGTTCAGATCCTTTTTTGGTTTCTGGAGTGAATTATTTAATGCCTTCTAAATCCTTTCAGATTCCGTTTCATAAGCTGTTTCCAAAGAAAGGATGTGTCTATAGATGTTGTCCAGAGTTTGCTTATATTCCTGTATATTTCATTTAATGTGAGGTTTTACCAGCAGTTTGAGGTGTTGGTTTCTTCTGTAGCTGATCTGTAATGGGCATTTCCCCCAGCAATTTTTCATTTAAATTTAAATTCTGGAAAACCAGACATATATATGAAAAAATAGCTACTCGAATTTATCCTAAATATATACATACACAGACAAACATATATATGTTTCTGTGTGCATGTATAACCCAGGTCCGGTGTGTACTACTTCCAACACCCACAGCTTGGAGGGAAGCCTGATTGGGCCCCCCTCCAAGCAATGCTTTGTGACCCTCACTATCTTGTCAACATTTGCTCTTTTTCTATTTACAATTATATTTGCAAATTAAACTAAGCACAACTATTTGTTGTAGCATACTTATGGACAATAATGGGTATGTCCCCATTCACACAAATACAGTAGTAAATACTGTATGTTGGTCTGCAGTTGGAGATTCGTTTGCAGCTGTGCTGGTGAAACACTCTGCCTCTGGGCAGAGAGGATCCCCAGACTATGTCAAAGGGCAGAGTCTTGTCTCAGGAAACAGCTACCCAGCCCCGTTTTATACAGGGTCTACAGGGAACTTTTGGCTGAGCCTACAGGCTTGGATACCCCACATTAAATCAGCTCTGTGCTACATCTGACAACATGGGGTGGTTGGTAGATATCCTGCAGTTGGAGATTCATTGTGGAATTCACTTGACTCACTTCTAGCAGTTTATTACTAATCTACATGCCACCGGTGAATCTTATATGTGTTGTTCTTGTCCTAAGTACTATCGCTCATGACCCAGTTTCATGTGATTATTCTATTCAGTAACCTTCCCTAGGTTACAACACTAGTAAAAGATGAAAACTTTTTTGCAGACAGATTTTGATGCCTTTCTTTGGTCTTTTTTGTGTCCAAATTGGTAAATTTCTTTTGCCCATGATAAGTATTGAAAAACACTGTATAAAATTCTCTATTTTTTATCCATGATACTGAATGTGATGAAATTATTCAACTTTTTAACAAGATTAAAAAATATGAAGTTGATGTTAAATATTGTTACAAAACATTAATTATTTAAGATGGAATGATCTATTATGATATTTAGATATATTATTTTTACAGTGGAACCTCAGTTCATGAATTTAATTTGTTCCTGAAGGCCATTCGTAACCGGAAATGTTCGTAAACTGAAACTATTTTTCCAATAGGAATCAATGTACAGAAAAAAGTCACAGTACAATAAAATTAGAAAAGAAAAGCACGACACAACATATGAATGTATACAACATGGCAGCCAACTCTGAAATAATTTCGTTTGGGAACCAAAATTTTTTTGATAACTGAGGCATTTTCATCTCAAATTTTCTGTTTGAAAACCAATTTATTCAACATGCGAGTTGCACTGTGTTTTCAATTTTTCTAGCTGGCACCTATATTGCATATGATTCATTATTACACATAATTAGGTTACAATAAAATTTGTATTTTATATGAATACTACCTTATAAAAATTGAGATGTAGCAGAATGGGAGTGGAGTGTGTGTTTCATGTGAGGGGTGCACAAGTCTCTTGCACCTGCCCTGATACAAATAACCAAGTTTTGTTAGATTCAATTGACCAAATAATTTTTGTTTTACTGTCTATAAAATTGTATTTAACTGAATAATCAGACGTTTTTTTAATTGCTTTATCCTATTCACAATTAGCTTGATGTTGTAGATGCAACAAAGTTATCTATGTCTTTCAGCTATTTTTTCCCTTTTTTTTTTTTTTTTTTTTTAAATAAGACCTGTGGCTATGTCAGGTTGTTCTACTACTTAAAAAAAAAAAGAATTTAAGTTTAGAAAAAGAGCTTATTAACCTTGCATTAGTCTATGAATCTACCATTCATCAGTGCATCAAATATTGCTGCCACATCCTACTAAATACCTGAAGATTCTTGAAATATCAAAATTCAAAGAATTATCTGCAATGTTATTGGTCCTGGCCTGATATCTCAGTTTCAATCACTTTCCCACTGCCATAATGTAGCTTCCCTGTGTCTTTTCTATAAATACTCAATTAAGTCTCATCATTTTACTGTTGAAATGGCTACATGTAACTAATTTCTATTCTAATAGTTTCTTCTTTCACACATCTCAACTGTGGAAATAACTTCCAGCTTTCTTGCTTTCTAGTCAACAATGATCTTTAAAAATTTAAATGCAATATCAATCAACATTTTCTGTCTTTCAGAATCCTGTTTATTCATTGTCCTTTTATAATCCCCTCTCTTCCTGTACTTGTCTCCTAGTCCCCATTGGTCTAGTCTTGCATTCTGTCAACAGGCAGCCACTCAGTTCAGACCCCGCTTGTTCCGAAATCTCAATCTTCACACACCTTCTGGATAAGGAGAGTTATACAGCTTTCAAACTGGTTTAGGGATTGGTGCCAGTATAAGTCACCAATCGTCCTGTCTCGGTTCTTCAAGAGTTGTGATTCTTACTGACAAAGAAAGTTGTTTTTCTTTTTTTTAGTTAATAAGCCATGGTAAACTTCTTGTTGATGACTAGACTGACTGGAAATAAAGTCAAGCTCTTGCCAAAGAAATGATAATGCCAGTTTTTGGTTCAATATATACGATTTAATGAAGGTAAATAAAATAATTTACAATCAAATATATTTGGTGTCTACTAACACAAAAAGATCAGAAGGCAACCAACTTGGAATCTCAATTCATGCATTCAGCAAGGTTCAGTCATAAAATTTCAGTGAATATTAAGTCCTTTAATTACACAGGTGTGCAACTTTCTGCATGTTTGATGACCTGTCTGTTTGGTGTCCCAGCACCTCTGTATTCTCAAACTGAATTTATATATAATTCTCTGTCCACACATCAAACTTTTCACATGCAAAAATAACTCCATTTTCCATTGTTTAAAGTCAGGATTAAAAGACCAAATCCTATGTTTTGATTTTACGCCATTTCATTTAAAACCATTGCTCCAAAACCCCAAACATATTTGGCTGACATATCCATCAGAAGCAAAATCAAAAACATATACCGTAACCTATCTAATTCGAGATCGCACCTGGCCTCTCAACAAATATTCCTGCCTGGGAAAATTAATAAAGACTAGAATAACAAATAACAAATCCAACAGATTTGATGAAGTAAATCTGAAGCTGCTCTTGAAGAGGACATCCAATTAGTGGGACAAGAAATGGCTTGTAAATTTTAACACCTCCAAAACAAAACTGCTTTCATTTAATGATCATAGAGAACCTTTCCTGCTTGCTATCAGCATGGCTAATGCTAGACTCCTGTAGAGAAACACAGTACCCCTTCTTGACCTCATGTTTTCCACTGACTTGAAATGGAGTGACTACATTGAATCAATAGCTCTTTCTTGTCAGAATCTATCTTCCACATTTACAAATCTACCACTCTTCCATGCATTGAATATTGCTGCCATATCTGGTCTGGTGCTCCAGATGTACATCTGGAGATTCTTATTAAAATCAAAAAAATAATCTGTAATGTAATCAATCCTGGCTCGGCATCTCAACTTCAGTCACTTTCTCACCGATGTAACATGGCTTCCCTCTTTTTTGTTGTGGTGATGATGAAGCAAAGTTGAATATTCCCTTTCATATATATATATATATATATATATATATATATATATATATATATATAATTCCATTTAAAATACTGTCTTAATTTGTCTCTTTTAGATGATATTAGGTTGGTGCAAAAATAATGACGTAACAATGTCCTTTTTTGACGTTAAAAAATACGTCAAAACACAACATTATTACGTCATTATTTTTGCACCAACCTAATAGTTATTTAGTGAAAACTATATTTACTAATCATAAATTGAAAAGCTTAGTACAAATCATGACAATATTTTTCGAAGAATTTTGAATTTTTTTATGTTTTCTATATACAGTCAACCATTTCAAATCATATTAATTATAATCTAAATCAGCTAATATTCCTCAAATAAAGTTTCAGAAAAGAATATTTTATTTTCAAAAGATTCTTTAATAAAGAATTACAGTGTTATGAAATAAAACTAAAAAGCTAAAAGCTTGTTAATCAGCTATTTTAGCAAAAGAAAATAAAAAATATCCTTCCTGACATTTCAGATATAACTAAAAATATATCTGTAAAAGGACAATATGAATGTTTTTCTTTTGTCTATATATATATATATATATATATATATATATATATATATAGTACTGCTAATAGATCCATTGGTATATAATCCAGGTGGACAAAACAAATATCAAAAGTGATCCATAGAGAGCTCAATGTCTTTATTATAACAGGGCATATATATTTTTTTATGGCAAAAAACAAAATTTCCTCAGCATGAGAACAGTCTATTTCTGACTGATTTGAACCCAGCTGTCTTAAGAGCTGAAGACGGCTGGGTTCAGCTCAGCCAGAAATAGACTGTTCTCATGCTGAGGTAATTTTGGTTTTTGCCATAAAATGTATATGTTTGTGTGTGTGTGTGTGTGTGTGTGTATGTACATGTAATAATATAACATAAAAGGAAAACCCCAGAAATAAAGTGAACATTTCTTTTTATCTGTACAAAAGAAACCTTAATCATAAAGGTCAAATTTCTTTGCATGCAAAGGTCAAACTAATGAGATTCCCAAAACGATTAAAAAATCAACAATTCTAAAGGAAGTCAGTCACCTGACCTCCCAAATTCATATGTTGGAACTTGTTGTGATTTAGCCCCCACCCATAACTGTTAATAGCAATGAGCAAGCAACTTTACATGCGAGGACATGTAAGCAGGATTTGCATGCATATGTAAACTCGGGGAGGTGAGACATATTCAAAATGAATGCTAAGTTGTCAGCTGTCTCATTACTGTATACAGCTGCAAGGTACAGAAACTTGTAATTTTTTTTTTAATGCAATAAAATTTAGTGAAATAAAAGAGGTGGAGAAGTCACATATTCTGGTTCAGTTGAAGAATCAGACAAGTAAGACAAAGATGAATAGGACTGCTGAGTACACTTAACTACAAAAAGGTAAAATAAATGACTATAAAAAAATAGTGACAACATTAAAGCCTCAATAAAGAAAGTGACTGAAATTCAACAAACACAAGCAAAAATTTGGGAATTAGCACCTATAGAGGGCGGTTCTAATGGATGAGGAGAAATGTGGTTCTACAGAAGGATACTGAAGATTCCATGGGCAAAATGTGGATAAGCAACAAGGAAGTCTTAAAGAAAATGACAACAGAAAGAAGACTTCTACTCAGGATCCAGAAAAGATAGAAAATAATTGACACAGAAAGTGGAAAGAAGGCTTGGAAAATTTAACACTCACAGGGCTTATTGAGCGCCAGGTGAATGCAGTGAGCCACTTACCTGATAACAT
Source organism: Acanthosepion lycidas (assembly GCA_963932145.1). Lineage (NCBI taxonomy): Eukaryota > Metazoa > Mollusca > Cephalopoda > Sepiida > Sepiidae > Acanthosepion > Acanthosepion lycidas. The sequence continues at coordinate 59,189,049 of OZ010587.1, read as the reverse complement.
TGTCTGAATGGATAGCAAAACAGGGATGGAAGCCTTAGCAAGGGGATAAAAACTGCTATGAATCACAAGAGATAGGAAGTTGTGAAGAGGCATAATCATCTATATTCTGAAGGAATACGGTACATAGAAGAAGTACATGTTCACCTTGATTTTTTATCTTACAGTAAATATATTGAGTCAATTGCTTCATCCACTGCAAGGAAAGTTGGCTCCCTGTGCCGCACCAGGAAATTTCTCTCCCTGGAATCAATCCTTCAGATCTACAAATCAACAATTCACCCTTGCATGGAGTATTGCTGCCCTATATGGCCTGGAGCCCCTTCTGTTTGCCTCGGGGTACTTGATAGGCTCTAGAGGCGGATATGCAATTGGCCCTGATCTGGAATCTCATCTACAGTCACTTTCTCGCAGACGCGCCCTCACCTCTCTGTCTGTTTTACAAATACTTTCATGGCAATTGCTCCGAGAAGCTGCATTCGCTGGTTCCCAGGCTTCATGAATTGAAGCACCCTACAAGGCTGGCATCCTGATCTCACGCCTTCACTGTCAAAACTACTAAATGTAGCCATCTCTTCTACTCCAATAGCTTCATGTCTCACACCTCCTGCCTGTGGAACTCCCTTCCCTATTCCAGTTTCCCTGAGATCTATAATCTCCAACTATTCAAATGTAATCTCAGTCGACATCTCCAGTTGTCTCGAACTATCCACTATCCTTCTCCTCATTCTTTCCCCTATCACTTCTATCTGATCTTGCTCCAAATCTTCTGTAACCCCTTGCGTCCTAGTGGCTTCCCGCCTTGCTTGGGGTGAAACGCTTAAAAAAAAAAAAAAAAATAAATAAATAAATAAATAAACTAATTAGACATAAGAGGCAAGAGATTTTTTATTTAATAGTGGATCATTCGGGTTTCACATTTTTTTGTTTTAATCATTTTATCTCAAACAAGGCAATAAAGCCACTAAGATGCAAGGAGTTACTGAATGTGAATGAATTTATTGAAGACCGAAGTTAACTGGATCCAAAAATCCAAAAGAGAGTTCCAAAAGCGAGAAGGGCAAGGGAAGAAGCTGTTAGCATAGAAGTTATGGTTACATCTTACCATTTCAATTGTAAAATGATGAGACCTTGTTGCCAATCTAGTACTGCACTTAAATCCATTAAGATTAGGTACCATAGTGGAAAGTTCATTAGAATAATTACTATGAAAATATTTATAGGAAGCTACATTATGGCAGTGGAAAAATGACTGTAGCTGAGATGCCAGGTCAAATATTATAGAAAATTTCAAAACTGAGAAAAGAAAATAGAGAATGATCCTCAACAACCACGCCTGTGTTGAGGGACAGAGAGTCTCTCTCTCTCTCTCAGATCAAAGATAAGAATGTTCACATTTTAGATGAGGTGTCTGGTACATATGAAGACACTGGCTGAGAACAATTGAAAAAGTCATCTTTTTCTGTGTACTGTGTCTCTTCAGGACGTTAGTGATCATGGCTCTCTACAACTTCCTCTCTTCTTTTTCATTGGTCCAAAGATTCCTTCCCATCTTTTTCCTCGGTCCTCTGAATTTGAAGGGAGTAGGAAAAGCAAGTTATTATTATTTTGCACTTGCCTCACTATACGTACACATTAAGTAAAAGCAAGTGGGATATAGATTTTTAAAAATGTAAATGACTATGTAAAAAAGAATTCTATATACCTATCCATTAATTTCCTTGGGCCTAGTGCCTGTTGGTGTCAACAGTATTTTGGACAATCAATCTCCAGTGGGATTATCCAGATTTAAAATCTATTTTGTTTTTATTTAACATTAATGGTATCTGCACCCTGTTTAACCATCATTGTGCAGCATCAGGAGAATGAGTTTTGAATTGAGAGTTGTTCTTATAGCCTTGTTGCCACCTATGGCAAGAGAATCATATTTCCTGCTTTTTAACCTATAGCTGGGGACTGAAATAAATATGCACTAAAAAGCCTCTAGGGCAAAAGACATTCAGCAAAGATGATAAATGGAGATGAAAGTATAAAAAAAAAAGCAATATGTTTTAAAATAAGAGGAATGAACTTTGGATTTTTATTCCTAAGAAAATATCAAAAAGACAAAAAATAAATCGAGAAACAAAAGCTTTGCAAGAGTTGGCAAATATCACGAGAATGTTTCATCGATTTCAGCTTCCGACAAACACTCACAGAACAAATGCCAGTGGAAGGTTATAAGCCAAATACTATCATCTCGTGCTCATTGAGGTAATAAAAGACCATACTAATTATCTCCCCTTATGTAACTCTCCATAAGTACATCTCAAAACATATAAAAGGAGCCATATTTATACCACTAATCACGCTATATAAAGCTTGTCATGGAAGCAATGATTTGACTTTATTCATTACATTCATCAAGTAACAAAATAAGGAAGTATAAAAACCTCTGCAAATCTATAGGCTCATGATGAAAAAATAAACATATACTTGACCCAATAAATATTTATTTTTTCCAATATAAACTCCTTTCTCTACTTAATATTAACCATACAGATTGAACATTGTAGAGTTAGAATTTCTTCTCAGATTTCAGATAATAACAATGTGTTAAGCAATCAGCTTATTGATCTTGTCCCAAAGTTTTCTGTGTGTGTGTGTGTGTGTGTGTGTGTGTGTGT
>OZ010587.1:59115444-59172944 GCA_963932145.1 Acanthosepion lycidas | reverse complement strand
TACACACACACACACAAAGAATAGCATATGCTTTGTTGTTTTTTTCTTTAGACAGAATTATAAATAAATGCTTCTCAATGTCATTTTTTTAAAAAGTTGCATAATTTAATTAGTTTAAAATGTTAAACTATACATTTTCTTATTGCTTTTTTCCCCATGACAGTCATGATTTTCATCCTAATATCAATGTTCTTTCAGACGGTGTAGAGATGTGCAGCACACTGTGTGTGTGTGTGTGTGTGTGTGTGTGTATATATATATATATATATATATATATATATATATGTGTTAATATTAATTCTATTACAGGTGTCTTTATTTAACCATGAATAGAAAATCATTATAATTTTGTTATATTTGTAACAACATAACAATGTCTGGTCAGCATACTAAAATTAGACAATTGTTAAAATCATTTTATTATGCCCGTTTTGGAATCACATTGAAAAGATCAAGATGAAAGCTTGGCTCCTCATCCATTTTATAGAATGTGTATTGAAAATTTACAATGTTGAAGTGAAGGTAAGATGCTTTTGGTGTTCTAATGAAGGAATCATTATGTAACAGATTCATATTTTTTGCATCAGTAACCTAGAACTAAACAGAAGTAAGGGTTTGGCTCAAAATTCCTTGAATGTTACCTGGAAGATGTTATAGTGGAACACACCTATTCTATAATTAATAGACTCTCCCACCTATAATAAGCAGGAGTAGTAAGAGTAACAAGTCAGTCGGCAGTGAGTTGGTCAGTCAGTCGATGTCGGACAACTGTTAGACGGATATTAAAGTATCAGCCACCACAACTAGATTACTGCGTCTTTACCTATTATATCAAGTTCCTAACGTTTTGTACGTCGAACCTATTTTAGGACCAACTTAGTAAAAATACAAGCCTCCACTGTGAAACCACTACATAACAGAAGGACAGATACCTTCTGGAAGTCTGGAAGGCACAATGGCCAAAACATGATAATAACAAATAACAACAAAGTTGAGAACTTTAGTCCTACTGTAAATCATGTAAGTTTTTTTTTTATTTTTAATCATTTCATCCTAAGTAAGGCAATAAACACCACTTGGATGCAAGGGGTTACTAAGTATGAAAGAAACAAAGGACAATAAAAGAATGGGTTTCAAGATGATGACAGAGGGCTCCTTAGAGTATACGGAAATTTATGTTCTGCATTTGTATTCAAAACACAGAAATTTCCACAAATCACAGATACTAAACTATATTCAAGTATTTTTGATAACACTCAGATTAGAAGCTTAATGAAAGAGGGACATTTCAAAAGACTAATAAGTAAGATTAATGTGTGATGAGGGTAATTGATATCTTGGAATGAGAAATCAAAGAGCCAACTGCAAATTCCAGTTGAGTTTGATATATTTGCCTATATGTAAATAACCTTGGGAGAGGTTGGAATCCATCTCTCCTCCCTCCATCTATGGGTTGAATAGCAGGAGAGATTAGCTGCTATATTCTTTATTGGCAACAAGTCTACTACAGAAAGGAATAGCAATTAACTGACTGAATAATAAGACAGAGAGGAAGGTTTTGTTTTTTTTTGTTTTTTTTTGTTTTTTTACAGTAAAGTTCACCCTGTACAAAGTTCAGAGGCCACTCAAGGTAGAGTGTTAACGGGTAGTTTATATGGATAAAGATAAGTTAACTCTAGACTTGAACAATTTAAGATTGTAGTGATTAGGGAAACATCCTCTTGGGAGTCTGTTCCATAGGGCAGTGGTTTGTGGGAAGAAGCTGTCTGAGTGGAACTTCTCACTTAGGGAATATGGAAGAAATGAGGGTGGTTTGCTACTATATAAGTGGCATGGCCTGTCCTAACCATGAAGCTCAGACCTGAGTGTGGAAAATAATTCTTCTTCAACTTGGAGACACATTTGAACTCTCCCTCAAACTGGAAAGTGAGGTAAGGGAAGCTCTTGCCCAAATGTGGTAACAGTACCCTATTTTCTGCCTGATCTGTCTCCTATAAAATTAAAGGAGAGTATGAGGGGTCGGGTACTTAGTGGAGCAGTACAAAGAGCTGATCATTTACCTGCATCTTTGGTGATGGATATGAATTCCACTGAGGTCAGGTGTGAGTTTGTGGTCCACTATCCTCTCAAGGCATGGTGCCTCCTCAAGGAGACATCCATTCATTGTGACTGGCAGTATGTATAGCAACCATTCAAATCAATACTGATTAGCACTCTTATAGACATCCAAAGTTCAGAATACATTTGCATTGTTGAAGAAGTGCAGAGTTTTAAGACTGTAAGAACACCTATGTCAGTAAAATAGCATTTCTTCCAATTGCATCTAGGTCATTTCCCAGAGAAATATGGAAACTTCACTGAGGGACAAAGGGATTAACTGATTTGTTTTCTGGTTGTTTTTTTGCTGGTTATCAACCCATTACAGGTTATTTAAAGCCAGAACATTTTAGATTGCAGGAAGTTGCTTACCATACCCAGTGTTCTTAAGTGACCCCACATTTAAGTATAGACCAGGCTTGACATTGTTTAAATTCAGCAATGATAGAATGTAAACCAGTGTTTTCAACACAATTTGAGAGTAACAAAGAGAAAACGTCTACCAAGAAAATATGGAAAAAATACAATAGGACATTAAATGGTAGCAGATGTCTACTGGTATTTAAAATATTATCTGTCCTTTTTTTGTCTTTTACAATGATGTTCACCCTTTACATGGCACAAGAGCCACTCGAGGTAGAGGGTTATAGAGTAAGAGACAGTTTATGGAGACATGTGTGAAAGATAAAACTTAACCCTAGACTTTTAGCAGGTTAACATTGTAATGATTGAAGAAGCATCATCTTGGTAGTAGCATCCACAAATCAGTGATTTACCAAATGTAATACGAAAAGAATGGGGATGTTTTGCTACAATGTGTGTGGCATGGTGGGTCTTAGTCATGAAAGTTAGAGCTGGTGGAATTAAGGAATGTAGTTCCTTTGAATATTTTTCTATGAAAATAGTGATAGAGCAGTGAGATGTTTGCAACACTTCATCTGTGGGAAATGGATTGCATGGTGGAAAACAATATATCACCCACAAGGATGCAGAGATAATTTTGGACTATCAATACTGGAAAGTGAATACTGGGCAACTCCTGCCCTGACATAGCAGCAGTACTCTACTTTTGGCCTGATCTGGCTCTTGTAAAGGTAGAGGATAGCAGAGATGCTTTTGGGTTCAATCGAGACTGTAAAGTGAAGATTGGGCAGTTCCTGTTCATATATGGCAGCAGTAAGCCATTTTCAGCCTGATCTGGCTCTTGTAAAGGTAGAGGATAGCAGTAGGAGTCAAGTACTTACTGGAGCAGTACATAGAAAACACAAAAATCATTGGAGATGTATTTTCTTTCACTTTTGTGTATAGTAATGGTAATACCAGCTGTTTCCTTATAAAGAAACATTTGGCATTGATTGACCAAGCAGCAAGTGCTAGTTTTGGTTAAAATTTATAAAATCTTTCTTTTAAAACAATTCTTCAAGAAAATAAGTTTCTGATGTTCACTGTTATTGCTCTTTCTATTATTCATGGGGGTTTCCTTCCTAACCTTTTGTTTGAAGTAGTGTGGAATGTTAATATCTTGATTATATCATTATTTTTTCTTCAAGTGTGCTATCCGTTTTAGTTAATGCTGCTGTTGGAAGTCTTTAAGTGATGTAGTGATTTAGTATGTGGATGTTAACAAGGTTGTGGGGTTTAGGTGAATGTTACATATGTAAACAAAGAAGATACAAAAAAAAAAACTTAAGTTTCTGCTACGGATGTTTATTTCTCTTATGTTGACTGTATTGGATCAAAGTTAAAAGGTCTCTTATGTATGTCCATTTTTCTTTTTGGTTCTGAAGTAATTTATGGTAAGTAAGGATATGAACAGGAAAAGCTGGTTGTCCTTGAGTCAGCCTTGCACTGAGCTGGGAAGATCAAATATGTCTTTTTATTTTTTGGTTCTGAAGTAATTTATGGTAAGTAAGGATATGAACAGGTAAAGCTGGTTGTGCTTGAGTCAGTTTCATACTGAGTTGGAATGACCAGACCTCAACTTTATGAGTAGGGCTGCTAAAATACAACCAACAATGTCATTGGTTAGTCAAAAAAGTTCAGTCATCAGTTGATTGGGGAAGCTAACATTCCCCAGTGGGAATGCTATTATCACATAGATTCCATCTTGAACCCAAGAGGAGAAAGAGGAAGATGCTGTCCTTTCTGAAGTGAGGGTCATAAAATCACATATTTGACTAGAAACACATTTCAGTTTCTTTATAACTTGCATCATGGGAAAATGAATTTTCATACTTTTTTTTTTTTTTTTTTTATTTGTTATTAATATTTTATTTATTGGTTTTATTTAATTTTCCCCACCAGTAAAGTTCTTTCTGATTCTGTAGCACCAGTCCACAAAGTCTACATTTTTTAGCCATTGATCTTAGAAAGTGGATGTATACAGCTGACAGTTTAGATATTTCTGAACAAGTGTCCCATCATCGTCCACCCTATTCTCTTGACGTTGTTCTGTCAAATTATTACATTTCAATTTCCTTAAAGCATTTCCTGGGAGGCAAATAGTGAACCAATTATAACAAAGTTAGAAAAAAAATGATAGAGGTGTTTTTTTTTGCCTCAAAACCTAAGGAATTCTATGATCAAGGCATTAAAAACTTTCTTGCTTGATAGGATTATGTTATCGAAAATGTACAAAACTATCAGCTTGATTGAATTTGCGAATAATCAGTGAATATAAATCAATTACATGTCTTGACAAAAATGTAACAGGACTTGCTTTCCAACCGAGTAAATAGATGTAGGCATTTATTGACACACATACTTTTTCCTTTGCGGTTTCTATAAATCAAACATTGAAAATTCCATTAATAACAATTTCAGGCTATAAATGAAATATATCCACCTTCACACACATACACACATCTAAAAATATTGTGTGTGTGTGTGTGTGCATATAAGTGGTGGGTGCTGAAAATTATCAGACTGGTTAAAAAGGTATTCCAAAATAAATATTTATCCTGATGTTTGGTCAGATTTTAGGAAGCGGGCTAAGACAACAACTCAACAGCACATTCATATATATATGTGTGTGTGTGTGTGTGTACACACACTAGTAGAAAATATTAGGTTGGTGCAAAAATAATGTCGTTTTCTCACATATGTTACTATGTGAGAAAACGACATTGCTTTTTGCACCAACCTGATACAAGTATAATAGCCTCATCCAAGTGTAAAAAAAAAAAAGATTAAAAATAATGGAAGCACAAATAGTAAAAGAAAAAAAAAAAAAAAAAAAAAAGGCAACACTCATTAACATTAACTATGACCACAGCAAACAATGTGTTGATCGTATTTTTGGAAAATAAAACATTCCCTATAACTTCAGATACATACATATAAAAACCCAGGAATTGAATTAGAAATAAAAAAAAAAAAAATAAAAAAATACATCCCTAATGGCTAAAGGAATAACCAAAAGTGCTCAGATATGCATGACACGTGAACAGTTTTTTTATACACTTTATGTCCAGAAAAGAAAACACTAATAAAAACACAAGGAAAATTAAATAAAAAGCTTAGTCACAGTGCCTTGTTAGACATTCTCTGACAAAACTTGTAAAAAAGAAGGATTGCTGCCCAAATACACAATATATACATACATATATAGATAATATTAGTGGTAAATATACATATATATGCGCAAAATCCACAGGTGCATATATACACATGTATATTTTAGAATAAAAAATTTTCCGAGAGGATAAAATCTAGGTAGAACTCAATGTCCAGGACAGAGTAAGGATATAATAAAAAGGCTTAAACACTAATATTCCATGGTCATAATTTATTCCATTGGAATCATAAATACGATCCAATTCATCAGACCTACAAATTCAAAAAGAAAACAGAAAAAATTTTTTTCTGTTTTCTTTTTGAATTTGTAGGTCTGATGAATTGGATCGTATTTATGATTCCAATGGAATAAATTATGACCATGGAATATTAGTGTTTAAGCCTTTTTATTATATGTGTGTGTGTGTATATAGAATAATAGCATCCCAAATTTCCAGGATCTTTAGAAACCTATTCTGCTTATTTTCTTTTCAATCTGAGAATGGAAACAAATCACTTTATAGTATCAAAAAGAATTAAAGTAATTTTAGTAATTTAATAGAAAACCTTTATTTATTAAGATATTTCCAGATTAAAATTATGTTCTAATCACATTTCTGTTCAGAAGTATGATGCTTTTTGACTTTGTAAGGTGTGATGCGGTTGCAGAAATTATCTGATAGCCATGACTGGGTTCTCCTGCTTGTGTGGCATGGTGCAGAGTCCTGTTGTCAGACATAAGGTCTTCCAACAGCCACTCTCTTGACCCAAGGCAGAACTAACGCCTCAAGGCAATTGTGGGAGGATGAATGAAGGCATAATGTTGCCATCACTAGTGATAACTCCAAACACCTTAGTAATTGCCATTAGACTAATCCAACTCTTTCTGAATCCCCTGCACTGTCCTCAGATTGACACCCAAACACTTTGAAAATTTTGTATTGGAGATTCCGGTGCAAATGTTGACATGGTGCTCTTTTTCTCACAGATGGTGCCCACTTGAACATATTATAGTGTGCATTTTCCTATTAAAATGAGATGTCAGCGTTATTTTAATTTCTGTGTAATGTAGATGCCAATTTATCCATCATACCAGATATATATATATATATATATATATATATATATATATATATATGTGTGTGTGTGTGTGTGAATTTAATGAGAACAAAAATAATATAAATTCTAACGTTCACAGCATTAATTCAAAAAGGGCTCAATACCAATAGTAGAGTAATAATTATTTATTATAATTTTTCATATAGACAAAAACAATTTACACACTACAATGATGCAACTTTGTTTCAGTACATTTAGTTACCCCTGGACTGGTTTTGTCTATATGAAAAAATTATATATATATATATATATATATATATATATGGTACAGTTAATAAATCCATTAGTATATAATCCAAGTGGATCTTAGTAATATCAAATATAAAAACTGATCTACAAAAGAGCTCAATGTATTATAACAGTGCATATAAATTACACAACAAAATCCCAAATTACCACATATTACCTCGTATGGTAGGGTGGGAATAGATCTATTTTCAACCAACAAGAAGTATGTTAGTCTTATTCAAATCCGGTGTATAGATGGTGTTCGTGTTGGAATTAGAAACTTAAAATTCGACTTTGACAGTAGTTGTAAAATTGATACAGATTTTAAATCAAAGTTAAATTTAAAATTTCTAATTCCAACACGTACACAGTCTATACACCAGGGTTAAATAAGACTAACATACTTCTCGTTGGTTGAAATAGATCTATAACCCCCAATATGAGGTAATTTTGGATTTTGTTGTGTTTTATATATATATATATATATATATATATATATATATATACACACACACACTGATCTGAGGTGTGATCAAAAAGTAACGGAACTGGCGTTATAAAATCAGTCCCATTCTGAAGCCACATGCCATTTTCCAGCATTGTTTCCATTGACAGAAGCATTCCTGGAACTCCTTTTTTGAGAGAGCAAGGAGCTGACTCATCACATTCTCCTGGATTTCCTTTCAAGTGGGATTTGATTTTTGGGAAGAGGAAAAGTTGCAAGTAGCAAGGTCTGGGAGTATGGTGGGTGTTGAACCTGGGGAAAGTTTTGCTTTGTGAAAAACTGCTTCACAAGCCATGATCATTGATGAAAAATCTGCAGTGTAGTGAGATGACCACACTCTACACACTTCCCTTCCAAGTACTGCTATAAACAACAGAAGTGAGCAAGAACGTTACAACTTAGCGCATATGCACAACACCATTCAAGGTCGATCTGTGCCAAGTGGCTTCACTGTGTACTTTAGCTCTGTTACCATAGCAACAGTCCTGACTTTCTGATCAGACCATATATATATATTTGCACATACATGTATATGCAAACATGCATAGAGGCAAACACATACACACACAAGATAATACACAAAAAATACTATTGGTTCATCTATTAAGTGAAATACTATTTCCCATGTCTTACTGGACATTTGATATACTGCTTGGGGTAACTCCATCAGAACATGAAACTCATTGTAGAAGTCAAATGACTTACCTGCCAACATGGCTGCCTTCCTGTATCGCCTGGAAAAGGCAAGCTAGCTAATCTACCTCATTTATAGGAGAGCACCTAATGCAGCAGGTGGGTAGGTCCCCATTGCTGGAATGGACCTGCCCAACACATTTGCATGAGTGGTCTATATTCACCCATATATCTCTCCATTAAATGACTCAGGGTGCATTTCAACTTGAAGTGACTACACCAGTCTACTTGTGTGTCAGCCCGCTTGCAAATCAACCAATATTCTACACCCATTTTATATAAATTCTTTTTTTCATTCTCTTTTGTAAGTCCATTTCATACCATAAATCACTCAAACTTTTGCCTTGCAAACAAAAGGGAAAAAGAAAAAGCCACAATGTCCACTCATCATCATCAGAACACATGAAATAATATCCTGATGTGGGTCATCTGTACGTCATGTGAACTGGGACATCATCTTAAATTCTTACAACAGGAGAGAATTGTATTAGACCAAACCAAAAAAAAAAAAAACCCAAAAAAAAAAAAACCCAAAAAAAAAAAAACAAAAAAAAAAAAAAATCTCACCAAAATCATTTTCAGTAGGAATCACTCACCTGGAATAGAAAGAAAAAACATGTAAGAATAGATTTAAAAAAAAAAAAAAAAAAAAGATAAGTAAATGTTAGAAAAATATCAAAAAGAAGATTACAAAAAATTTGCTAAGTGGTTTGAATAGATTTTCTTCTTTGAGCCACGCGAGACTGACAATGTTAAGCAGTTAATCCAACCCATCTTTACCTACAAACAAATAAATACATTAGATATGCACTCTTGCATCAATTAAGAAGTGCATAATTGGATTTACCTGCGATTGTAAAAAATTAACAAATAAATAGTATTTTCTGTGTTAATTCATCCATGCTTGAATGTCTGTAAGACATGAAGCTTATAAAGCCGGATGTCATGAAATTTTGCATGTGTGTTTTTATTATCTGAAACAAATATTGCATCCCAAAGAATTCAAACTGGTTTGCATTAAACTTTAGAGATACAAGTTATTCGATTATTTTTCTTTTTCCTCATCTTTTTTGCATAGGAGATGAAGCAACTTACAACTTTATAAAAAGTAAATTTAATAATGGAAATTTGTTGATTTTTTCTCTTACATAAAATGCAAAAAAAAAAATGAAAAATAAATAAATAAAATACACGCACAAATATAAAATTGAACTTGTTCATAATAAACAGGAAAAAACTGACCAAAAGTTTGATTTTACAAATGCCACCATAATTAAAACAACATAAACTATATCCTCAAAAGTATTTTGAGGAATTACTTATAAATATTTTACCAGCTATAAACATGCATCAACAACATTATATTACATCACCAACCTTTATTGTATCCATTCTATGTTTATCGAAAATAAACATAAAAACGTTCCCAAATCAACACGAGAAAAACCACCAAATATAACTTCTACTAGACACATACACACTTAGAAATATATATTATCATCTGAATCCCACATAGACTATTATTATACACATAAACCAATATTTAGAGTTTTACAGTTAAACTTGGAATCTGTTAATTTCTTGAAACTTCGAAAGAATATGTCATGCACACTCACAAAAATGTGCTCTCCATAAAGGGTTCAATCCACTTTCCTCCTTGGTAAGAGAAACCAGTTTGATTTGTAATATGTTATATTGCTTAACCATATAGAGTCAACAGCCCAGAAATTTTCTCTCTTCTCTTTTAAGAAAAGCACATTTCCTTGTTCAGATTTTTCTCTAAAGACTGTATAAGATCAGTTTCATTTACAGAAATGATTGCAAAGGTCCCTCTGTACAGGAAAATGGCGACTGGCTTAGGGTAACTTTATCTTTGCTTTAAGAATGCAAAAGAGACATGGACATTGAGAGGTGGGAAGACTTCACCAACAATTGCTCATGCTGGATATGTGATTTACACCGAGGGCTGGAAAAGCATGTTTGATGGAAAGAAAACAACAAAGCAACATTGGGGGAGGCAATCATTGCAACTGAGAGGTATCAGAAGAGGTCAATTGACATTGCATTTGAATATTTGAAGACTATAACTGTCAGCAAATTAGAGGAAGGGAGGTCCACAGACGGGAAGGGCAAGACATGAAGCTATTGCAGTAGAAGAGACAGCTACATTTGACCATTTCGATAGTGAAAAGGTGGGACTGAGATGCCAACCTAGTAACATACTTAAATTCATGTAGTCAGCGCATCAGGGAAAATACTTGTCAGAGCAGTTGCCATAAAAATATTTGTAGAAAATAAGCCACACCATGTCAGTGAGAAAGTGACCGTATTCGAGATGCCAGGTCAGGATTGATTACATTGCAGATCTTTCTTGATAGATTAGGATTGATAGATAGATAGATATTTTGATGTATAGAGAAACAAAGATTGTAAAAGATATAGAAACAAGTTTAGAAAGATAAGAATAGATTTAGATAGATACATAGATGGAAGAGAACAGAAACAGATAGAGAAACAAAGATTGTAATAGATAGAAACAAGTTTAGAAAGATAAGAATAGATTTAGATATATACATAGATGGAAGAGAACAGAGATAGATAGATAAATACTAAAATAAATTTTGTTTTTATGGCTACGCATGCATTTTAAACAATGAAATTAATGTCCAACAATTTAGCTATCTATATCTGCCTATTGATTGACTTGTGCTTGTCCCTTTAAGAAGCTTTTTATGGAAAAAAAATATGGATAGTTGCTTTAATATATACTCCAGCTCTGTGCTATTTAATACTTCCTGTATTTCCTATGCTTTTTATATATATATATATATATATATATATATATGGTATAATAAATTTACTATAGGAGATAAGGAAATTTAACATTGGCAGTTTTGAACAACACCACAAATTATGATAAAACTCAAACATTAATCTGAAAACTAGAGTCATATTCTTAAATAGCCTCATCAGATCGAGACTTTCATATGGATTTTATATGTTGCACTAAACCTGTTCAGAAATATCTCTGCTGTATACAATCAATTGTGAAAAATTGCTTTGAGCAAGTCAAGCCTATGGATTTAGGAGACCTCATTTCTTCAACCTTTGTGGACTGGTGCTGTATGATAAAGAACAAAACCAAATAACAGAAAACACATTACTTGAGGAATTTCAACAGCAGCAACAACTAAAATGGATACCACATGTAACTTGAAAAAAAAAAAAAAAAAAAAAATGACTCAATCAAGATGTTGTTATTCCACTCTACTTCAAACTAAAGGTTAGGTAGGAAACCCCCATCGATACTGAAAAGGGTGATAACAGACTTGAGAAACCTATTTTCTTGTTTTAAAAGAAAGATTTTAAAAATTACAACTGGATATACTACTGGCCGATTAGTCAATGAATGCCAAATGTTTCCTTATAAGGAAACAGTTAATATGACCATAACCCGAGACAAATATTTATCAAGAACAGTTTATTATAAATTATTCAGTGATGGGGATTAAAATGTAATCTTTCTTCACTTTTTGACAACTTCTAAAATAAATATTTTCTATAATTTTTTTTAATTTTTTTCTGCTATTTTTAAAAAATGGATATTATTTTTTTCCGCCTGTAATATTGTTATATTATTATAAATTACACTCAGACCAAAAGAATACATCTATCAAAGGAAAGTTCCTGGAAAAATATTCATTTAAATGCTTTTTAAATTTTTCTTTAAACAAAACAGATTAAAACTGGAACGACAGCCTACATTAGCTCTATTGATATTTATACAGCTTGAAAAAAATGAAAAATTTCTGTTTCTAAAAAAAAAAAAAAAAAAAAAAAAAATCTATTTACTTCCCATAAGTTATTGCAGTACACTCAGAAATCACGCACACAGAAATTTATATAGTATGATTCAGTCATTTATTTACTTTTTGCTGACTGATACAAGGCTTCACTTATTTAAATCAGCTCTGTTTTCACCTAGCTAATCACTTACCTGTCTGTGTAGCCTGAAGGTGAAATAAACAGACAACTGAGGTGATTGAAGATTTGTAGGTAATCAGAGCGGGCTGTCATTAGGTAGGTAAAAATTTCACACCTCCCCTGCCATCTTCATTTCCTACCTTCTCATAAAGCTCCAAGGAAAATCATCTTTTAAATTAGCTGGGCCATTTTCGAAAAATTTGCAAATTTCCAATCACTTGGAACTGATTGGTAGTTTGATAAGTTCTAATAAAAATCCATGATATACATAAATACATACAGATACACACATATGCGTATGTGTATATAATTATATATATATATATATATATATATATATATATATATATATATATATAGATGTGTGTGTAAGTTTCGTTGAAAATGATTGACAAAGTCGTGTGGTTGAATTTTTATATCATTTCTCATGTCTTCAGATATTTTTTTTTCTTTTCAGGACATAAATTATATAAAAATTCTCCCAAAAACTCTAGATACATACATAAAACAATCCATATAGTCAGTTAAATTTAAAATAAATTTTGATTATGCCAGAAAGTATAGCCAAAAGTGCTTGGAAAATATTTGGACAATTTTCCTATAATTTATACCCCGACAAAAAAAATAAAAAAAAAAAAAAAAAATTATGAACACATGAGAAATTATATAAAAAAAAAGACTCAACCACCACACCTTGTCAACGAAACTTGCATAAAAATGTGATGGCTGCCCAAATAAACAATATATATATGTATGCATGCATATGTGTGTGTGTGTATATATATATTGATGCATGTTTCATTAAATAATATAAACAAGTTTTGTTTATTTATTTTAAGTAAATTCTTTTCATATTGTCTGATAAGCTTAATAACATTATCATTGAAAGATTAAAGAAAAACACCATATTGTTACATGTTTTTTTTAATCGTATCTAAGCTTTTGGGTTACATAAGCCATTATCAACAATGACAATTACATTTCAATATATTAAACAATACACGGACAAAACAATAATGATAGTATGTTTTTGTTGCATGAAAGATTTCCAAGCAACAACAAACTCGTGTATACGAGATGTGGAATATATGTGTGTGTGTGTGTGTGTGTTTTTCTATATATATGTACATCTGAGAAGCGTGTGTGTGTGTGTGTGTGTGTGTGTGTATTATGCAGTGAGTGATGGATAAATTGTTACTATTTTATATTTTTCATTTCATGTCTGTACATTCTTTGTTTTTGTCGATTGTACAGTATAGTAGGGTCAGTTGGGCACCAGGCCTCTGCACAATGCCACACAAGCAGGAGATCCCAGACATGGCTGTTAGACAATTTCTCCAGCCACATCACCCTTAATATCTGGCCAGCTAACTCGTCAGTCTGCAACCCTCTTGACTGCAGTTGAGTGAGAGATCAACAAAACTGAAGGCAAAAATTATGGGAACATTCACCAACTTAGACAAGAAGGCCATCCAAAAGAGATGCAGGAGATTGCAAAGTTGTCTGGAGGCCAGAGTTGAAGCCAATGACAATTTTATTTAATAAATTTACTCTTTAGTATTTCAAGATATTTTTGTGTAATTTTGATTAATATATCTGTTAAAAGGAGATGTCAGGGTTATTTTCATTTTTGTGTAATTTAGATGACAGTTTATCAATCACACCCTGTAGTGTGTGTGCATGAGGGTCATTCAAAAAGTTCTAAACCCCATCCAGAAAGAAGAGCTATTATTGAACATTTTTGTGTAGCAACACACTTCTTATAAAACTTGAAAAACTAATTCAGATTTCTGTCAGTTCAGGTGAGCCCTATACAAAGGTGAGAGGTTTAATATGAATCTAAAAATGGACAAAACAGGGGCCTGAGCAGTCATAAAGTATCTGAAAAAGAAAGGTATGACACCCAAGGAAACCACCGAGGACAGATACTTCCTGAGAACACCCCTTATGCAACTGTGAAAAAGTGGACTGCAGAATTCAAGCACAGCAGCACATGACACTCGGTCTGGTCATCCAAAAACCGCGATCACTGATCAACAAGTTGATAACAATCACCATATGGTTTTGGATTTACTGTACAGCAGATAGCTGAAACCATAGGCATTAGTTCTGGTTTGTCCAGACTGTTTTAACCAAGATCTTGGGGATGAGCAAGCTGTCTGCAAAATGGGTCCCAAGAATGCTGACACCAGAGCAGAAGCTGAAAAGGTTTGACATTTCCAGGACACGTCTGACTTGCTTCCTGGCTGACTCTGAGAATGTCCACTACAGATTAGTAACTCAATATGAAACTTGAGTTTACCACTTTGAATCTGAATCAAAAGATTCAAAGCAAACAGTGGAAACACTATATTTTTCTAACCCCAAAGAAATTATAGAAGGCAGCAGCAAGGTGATGGTTTCTGTTTTTTGTGGATTCTGAAGGCATAATCATGATAGACTACCTGGAAAGGGGAAAAAACTATTAACGAACAGTACTATACATCAGAATTAAGACTACTGAAGTAAGCAATAAAGTTGAAATGCAGAGGGAAGATGAAGGCAGGCATGCTCTTGCTCCAGGATAATATGCCCATTCACACTACACAGGTTTCAGTAGCTGAAGCAGCTGATTGTGAGTTTGAATTTGCTACCCTTACTCACCAGACTTATTTCCATCTGACTTTTTATCCTGTTTCCTAAACTCAAATGCCACTTGTGTGGTCACCATTTTAGAAACAATGATGAGATTATCTACTGTGGAAGAGTTTTTGAAGGACCAGGATGACACCCTTCTTCCTTTTGATGGTAACTGCAATGCTTAGGCATCATTGGAGCAAAAATGCAATGATGTTGAAAAATAGTGAAAAACAGTCTTGTTTCTCCAATACCTTGTGGGTGAAACTGAGAAGTTTTTGAACAAACCTTGTGTGTGTATGTATGCAGATGTAAGCAAGCCTATATAGACGTGTGTGTGTGTATGTTGTAATGGAATGTCCCACACTCCCTATTGTCTATGTGGACTGACTATATTAGTAGCTATATATTGTGAGCACAGGATATACCCAGGGGGCTTGCTTCAGGAACCACTCGCCTGCCACCCGATTTCCTGTCTTTCAGCAGTGTATTCTCTTTTACAATAAACCTCTCATCTTTCATCTACGTGCGTGTTGCCGTTCCTTCACTAGAGTACCACCTCTGTCTGTCTGTAACCTCTTTAAGGATACAACACTGTATTTAGGCAGCATATTCTCATCGAAGCATGTTTGCTTGAATAATCTAGACATATTACATCTATTTTTATTTTAATCCTTTCAAATTCATTGGTCAATTTCTTAATGTTTACATTAAACTCATTAAGGAAGGCACCATAGATTTTTTTTCATTTCTTTTATTTTTCCAAGTAGTTTCAATTTCATCCAAGATCATCTTCAGGGGTGAATTGCTAAGACAAAAAAAAATAATGTAACTGATAGTTATGAATTTAGTAACTTCTACATGGCTAACCTTGAAAATAAGACATTTAATACCCCCTAAAAAAAAAAAAAAACAAAAAAACATCCACCTAAGATATGTAGATGATATTCTTATCTTAGTTAAAAAATATAAACAAAATAGATGGACTACAAAAACCATCCAAAAATACACTACCTTTATGGTGGAGTAATGGATAGCAGCTTGGATTGAGGTATCAGAGGGCCGAGTTCAAATTCCATTCAAATCCATTACATTCACTTACATGCTAGTACCCTTGGGAAAGCTATGAATTCTCTTCTTCTCCCTCCGGCTATAGGTAAATAGCAGGACAGACTGGGTTCTATAGCCTTGGATGCCAACTAGTCTACCACAGAAAGAAATGGCAACCTACTGCGGGGAAAAATCTGCCTCGTCAGTCATGTATCAAAAGATACATTATCACCTACACATTTATCATGCATGGTACATAACTGACATTCAAACAAGATGAAAAAAATCCTAAAAAACTCATCAATATTAATATATCCCCCACTGATAACAGTAAAGACAAAACTAATTATATACTATACTAAATTTAATACAATCAACTAAATAATCCACAATAACTCTTCTCCATCAACTAATAGAGAAATATTAATTAACATTACAAGTATACTCTACTAAGAAAATAAAAAACAAAAACTCCAAATTCTTTAAGCCTTCTATATAAGAAAAATTCAACCAACACTAAATAAGATTAATTATGAATGTAGCAACAATGTTTTAAAATGTCTATAACAGCAATATTTATAAGACAAGACTTGTAAGTTTTTTAAAAATTGCAATTATAATAGCAATGTTTTAAAATTGTAACTTTTTTTTTGTAATTTTTGTTTAAATTTACAAATATAAATTAAGTTACCTACTTTAGATAACATTAATCTTTGAATTAATGGAGCACATTTCATGCACTTGTACAAAAAGAAATTCACAACTATCAATTATATTAATTTTTCATCTTAACAAATCCCCACTGAAGATGATCTTGGATGAGATTGAAAGTACTTGGAAAAATAAAAGAAATGAAAAATCTATGGTGTCTTCCTTAATGAGCTTAATAACATTCAGAAGTTGATCGGTGAATTTGAAAGGATTAAAATAATGTCTTGATTATTCAACCAAACATGCTTGAACATATATATATATATATATATATATATATATATATATATATATATATATATATATATATATATATGTGTGTGTGTGTAGTCATGTGTGTGTGTGTGTGTGTCTTAGTACTTGTTTGTATGTATGTATGTATGTACATATATATATATATATATATAAAATGTTGGGGTGTGGGTGTGTGTATTCATATAAGGGTTACCCCCAAACAATTAGTTGATATTCAATAATTGTTCATATCAGCTTTTGTTGATTAATTAGTTATTGGCATCTTTTTATTTTGCTGATTAATATATTTTTTTTATCCCGTCATCACAGAATTGTTATCCTTCCTTTAAAAATCATCAGTTTTCTTGAACATACAGTGAATTTAAACATAATTTTATTATAGCTTTTCATTAGTTTTCTCTTTGCCAATCTTTATTGACCATAATTACCTATGATCATCCATATATATATATATATATATATATATATATATATATATGTGTGTGTGTATATGTATTTGCGTATTTAGGTAGTAAATTCTCTTTTAGGCATTTCTGATTAAATAAATTACAAGCATTATGTCTGCTTGTTTTTAGTATAATCCTTTCATATTCACAAATACTTTTCCATGCATTACAATCAAATGAAGCAAGAAATGCACTGTAACAGTGAAAATCACTTTTATTTTCCAAGTACTTTCCATCTCTTTCTGAGATCATTATCAAGGGTGCAGCTGGTAAGATAAAAACTATGTCTAGCTATCCATTAATGATTTTTTGTTTTTGTGTTTAAATACAATGGCTGACAGTTGTGCTTTAGTGTTCATTAGCATATATATATATATATATATATATATATATATATATACACACACACCTCTCATCAAGGGACTAATAGTGGGGATGGGTGTTCCATTAAAGCTTATTGTCCGTAGATGAGAAGGGTTTATTTTTGAGTTATAAAACCACTATAGTAACTACCAGTAGTTATGATCATAATGTAAATACTATAGACATGTATATATGGCATAAATAAATATAGATATATTAATCAAAATAACAAAAGTAATAGATTTCTCACGGCTACTTTCTCATGCAAGTGCTAATGTATTGTACTTTATATACTGTACACACATCTTTGTTTACAATTGAAAGACCAGCCACCACCGTCAAGTGGTCACTTTGAGAACTAATACAACTTGCTCAACTAAGCACACAAATTTTGAAATTCATTGCTGATGATTTGGAAGTTGTTTTTTATTTTGCCTGTTGTATCTGAAGTCCATTGATGGGGACTCTGTAGATGAGAGATAGGTATATATATGTGACGTCGTCCCCTGGTCGCAGTGCCAACCGTGACGTTCTATCCTAGTCTACCACGGCACCAACTGTGACATCCCTAAACAGCACCAATTGTGACGTCCTTGCTGCGGCACCAGCCGTTCGCAACTCGCTGCTCCAAATGTGACGTTCTAACCTTTTGGTGATTCGGGTGGGAATCTGGTTAGATTTGATATCAGCCTCGTCGTTCCCAACTCGCTTCCAACGCCTGGTTACCAAGGTAACTGCACTGATCCCCCAGTCCGCCTACCCACGTTGTGAATTGATCTTAGGCAGACGTGATCAAACAGTGGTTGGGGCCATACTGCAAACCGAGTTCAACGGGGGTGATACCACACAAATATGCATAAAAGACAATAAAATGAAAACTCAAAAGTTCAAAGTATCAAAGAAAAAGGTAACAAACTTTATGTATAGTTGTTCGATACATAGGACTGCATCTATCTCCCGACCCGTTCTATGGATTGTGACACGTTGTTTTCCGCTAGGCAAGTTTTAACACTTCAAGTTGTCTGCTCTCTAAGAAATTGGTGTTTCGGTGGGTCTTTGGACGAAAGTCAAAAAAAAAAAAACAAAAAAAACTTATTTCGGTGATCTGGATCTAAGTCGCTCTTCAAAATAATTGTTCTTGGGTTGAAGAGGGGTTCGGAATGTGCGTGAATCTTGGTCAGCTATCTGCGAGGCTTGCTTCAACTGGAGACTGACTCTGGGAACTGCTGGGACTCAACTCAACTCTGCTCGTTGTGGCTTCATTTATATGGGTGCCGACCAAAACCGGGGTGAGTTTGTCGGCGCCGGGGGGTTCCTTGATAATTCTAAATACATATCCACCTCTCTGGTTAGGAATTTCCACCTTTTTCCATTTTTGGGAACCTTTCCTCACTCTCACCTTCTCATCATACTTCAGAGGGGCGTGAACTGCCCTCCCCACATCTTCGTAGCAACCTCTCTTACTCATCCTTTAGATGGGCTGCAACAGCCTCCCTCGTGCGTCACATGATCACCACTCGACCAATGATGTCTTAGTCGGGCGTGGACAAATCCGCGGCTTTGTTTCAGGAAGAAAAAAAATATCTTGCTTAACTAAAAAAAAAAAATATCTCTTCTCTTTCCCTTTTCTTCCTCTTAATCGCCGTTATCATTTCTCTGGCCGCGAACGGGACAATATGACAATGGCGGTAATAACTCTTGTTCTACACGTGGTTTACGTCAGGTATTTTATCGCTAATTATCAGAATGTGTGGTCTTCCTAACACGGTCTCAAAAAGAAACATCTCCAAAGTTTCAGTCAGTCTGTCGCCTCGAAGAAAGAAAAACACTTCTAGGTTCCCATTCATTTTCCTTCGGTACATATTTCTGATAACATAATTTTATATCTGTCCAAAGTCCCTTTAGTTGCCTGTTTTTCGTCACTTATCGAAATAACATTTTCATTTGAATTTTTTTTTCTTTGGCCAGCCGGTCTGTAGTTGATAATAAGATGTCTTCCCGTAACAATAGTTTGTTTTCATATCCTTAGATAACACAGCCGATGCCAAAACATATCTGATTCTTTCCTTCTTTCCCTTTCTTTTTACTCAGAATTTCCCTGTCATTGTAATGACACTCTTTCACCATTTGTTACTTATCAAAATATCCTTTTATCCATCGTCTCTTAGCCGTGTGTGTGTTCTTGCTTATCACTCATGATTCTGTCCTTAGCCTCTCCTTTTCTTCTTTTCCCTTTCTGCCTCGTTAAATGGTGCCACACATATATATATATAAATATATGCACGTGTGTGTGTGTGTGTAATTATGTGAGAACTACTGACCTTTCAATAGTAGCACTCACCACTGGATTAACTTGTGACGACTTTGTGCATACCTGTTACAGTTATTCTTATTGTACTGGTTTTATAATAACACTTTACTTATTTTATCTAGTGTTTTTCAAGTATATATTTCTATTAGCACAATATATATATATATATATATATATATATATAATATTATTGGTAAATATACACATTTCTTTTTTCGTTTTCAATTTGTAGGTCTGATGAATTGGATCGTATTTACGATTCCAATGGAATAAATTATGACCCATGGAATATTAGTGTTTAAGCCTTTTTAATATATATATATATATATATATATATATATATATATATATATATATATACACATACACACAGGGCAACCCGAAAAAATGGGAATTCTGCGAGACAGTGACCATGAGCAAGTAAACATTTTGCCATTTAGAATTCAAGATGAAATTCACGGTATCCCAGCTGAGATGTTGCAGCAGTCAATGAGGAATCTCAACAGCAGATTTCCAGAATGCATTCGTACAGGAGGACGCCATCTGCAGGACGTAATTTTTAAAAAATGAAAATTCCATCATTGTTTCTTAAATGGCATGTTTTAAGGTTTCAATTACTATGAATAAAATATTTTTCTTCCATTACTCTTGATTTTATTAGATTGTTAAAAGTTCCCGTTTTTTTGGGTCACCCTGTATGTATATTATATATATATATATATATATGTATGTATGAAATAGGGGAATACGGAAATTATTGGCCTGAACAAAATTAAATTCTGATATATTCTGGTGTTTGGTATCAGGCTGACAACTTGCCAGCATCTTCTGCTTCAGCAGCATATTAAACATATCCTGCAAATACTAATTTAGACAGAGTGCACATATACTACATTGATACTTGACAGAGGGCCAGGTAGAGACACTGATTCCAGGTAATAAAACACCATAGTGATCAATGCAGGAATGCTGATCTATAAGTAAATAACACTGTAATTATTTTATGTGCACTATCGATACTTATCCATATAAATAAATAAAGTCAGGCTGGTAGACAAAAATTATACTATTTAAAAATGGAGATGGCTACTCAGACATGCATATCCACTAGATATAATGTTGGATTATCAAAAAAGAAATTTAATTACTTTGTTTACAAATACAAAAATAAATTTTGCAGATATGGGCTTTGAATGAGCCTAATGAGAAATATGCTTTCTTCCATAATCATAATTGAACCTTGCTTCAGTGTTTTGTGATGTCAATGAACAGTCGTTGCTACTTTTGTAATTATAGTTACAACTATAGTATAATACTAGTGACAAATGCCTTTAAATAACACTCGCACTAATAGTACTTGCTTGATAATACTCACTCAAATAGTAATCAGCATATAGTTTAGTGAATAGAGTAGAGAATAGCAGTCCGTATAGTAATAGAGAATAGAGTAGAAATAACGATCTGTATAGTATAGAGGATAGACTAGGAATAGCGATCTGTATAGTATAGAGGATAGACTAGGAATAGCGATCTGTATAGTATAGAGGATAGACTAGGAATAGCGATCTGTATAGTATAGAGGATAGACTAGGAATAGCGATCTGTATAGTATAGAGGATAGACTAGGAATAGCGATCTGTATAGTATAGAGGATAGACTAGGAATAGCAATCTGTATAGTATAGAGGATAGACTAGGAATAGCGATCTGTATAGTATAGAGGATAGACTAGGAATAGCGATCTGTATAGTATAGAGGATAAACTAGGAATAGCGATCAATTAGACATCACACAACATCCTACTTATGTGTTTCATCTATGGTCACATGGTCTACTTAATTCAATAATTGGATTGCCTGTGTTTGCTTACTGGTGATCTATGTTCAGACTCAAGCGTCAGCAGCATCACTTTATTCCTATATAACACACTGTAAAGTCCTTCATGGCTAAGTGGTCTAAAAGAATGCTGGGCTATGTAGTGGTTTTCTCAATATAAGAGTCACAGTTTTGAACCCTGTTGAAGAGCACATTTTCTCTCATGAAGATTCTTGAAAAGCCCAGGATGTTAGATGAAAATTATACTGTTTAAAAACAAAGACGTGTATTTATGAAGTTCAATATATACAGTAATAAGAAATAAATATTTATATATTTCTACAAATATATATATATTTACTTATAATAATAATAATAATAATAAGAAGAAGAAGAATTTTACTAACAGTGTCCCAGGTAACATCAACATGCAGGTTGCCCAGAAGATTGTCAACATCCCATATACTAAGAAAAGTGCTATCAATTAAATGACAATTCTCCTAAAGGGCCTAATGACTATAATTTGGATCTGGCTCTACAAGATACAAAGTAGGGAATATATGCAAATGATGATAATAATAATAATATAACTATTAGGTTGGTGCCAAAATAATGACGTAATAATGTCGTTTTTTTTAAGTATTTTTTAACGTCAAAAAACGACATTATTACGTCATTATTTTTGCACCAACCTAATACAAGAACTTTGGTTTTAAACTACAAAAGGTAATGAAGGAAAGTGTGAAGATAGAATGCATGCATGTTAGCGAAAGGTAACAGTCCAAAATGCAAATTACTAATCAGAGATACCAAAATCAAATAAGGACAAAAATTTAAATATCTAAGAAGTGTTTTAACAGAGGACAGAAAGTGTGTTACTGAAAACTGAAGGCACATTGGGATAGCCAAAGATGCCTTCCAAAATCTAAGCAGAGTATTAAGAAACAGAAAAAACTTTGTTGGAAAGGAAAGAGTACTGAACTGTTACATCATATCTGTTCTCCTATATGACAGCAAGAGCTGACCAATCTCCTCTAAGATAAAGAAGAGACTTAAAGCAACAGAAATGTGTTTTTACAAAAGGATGCTGAGGATACCATGAACTAAATATTTGGCCAACAACAAAGTTTTAGAGAAAACAGAAACAAAAAGGTAACTTATACTTAACATCAGGAAGAGAAAGTTGAAATTTCTAGGCACATAAAGAGGAAATATGGCTTTGATACAGATTGAAAGCAAGAGGAACAAAAGAAAACAATGCATAACCTACTTGAGTACATGGATGGCAGAATAGGGTTTACTAGAAATAACAAAAAGAGCTACAAAGGAAAGGAAATTGTGGAGAGCTATGATCACCTACATCTTTAAAGGACATGGTACATAAAGATAAACTGTCAAAAGAGCTCAATAGATAACTAGAGTTATAATATTCAATAAATCAATAAATATTCAAGTCATATCTAATCTGGTTGGATGACTCAAGAGTTTCACATCAAACCACTCATCAGGGCCAGATAATTAATAAATCTATTGAAATTATCATATCCCATATTCTACTGAGAAAAAGAATGCAAATTCTTTCAAATTCATAACAGGATAATGTTTCATTAGAAAACTCACAAAATTTAAATTTTGAACAAGTTAATTTTTTCTGCACACACACACACTATATAATTATTTAAAAATATGATTCCAACATGCTACATAAGAGTTCTCATGTTTCAAAACAAGAGCCAAAAACTTCAATATAATTATTTGAATTAAATTGAATTACAGTAAGCTCTGTTCCATCTTCAAGCGAAATTTTTTTTGGAATAACTTATTTCTGAAATTTACGTGTTTTAATAGCAGATTCATTATTGAAATCAAAATTTCCATGGTAACAGCTAGAGCGATTGTTTAAATAGAAAGGGGTGTAGGGTGTTAATAATTTGTATCAGTATAGAGTTACATTGATAGATGTCAAGTCAGGGTAAGGTTGGGGTGTCTAAATTTAAAACGGAAAATGATTTCACCTAGTCTGGTTTACGTGTCTATGGAGATTTATTTATTTTATTTGTTTTATTTTTTTCTGAAAGGGTTTTGTGTATAGAAAAAAACTGCCGTAACATTTGTTTTTTGACGACTTAATAAAAGGTTATCTTTTATTGTAGGGTATTTAAACTATTTATTAGGACTATGGATTTCAAAAATTATTTTATTGTTTGTTTGTTTTTATGCTAATTATTCAATGCAAAAATTTGATGATGCCGGCAAAAAACCGTTAACTCATGTCTATTGTTTAATAGATTTTTATTATTTAGAAACTTAATGTATAGTTTTTCATGTAGGCCTTTTGTATCGAGCACTATTTTTTTAAAAATAACAAAAATACTAAAGAACTTTGGATTATTTACCTAACGAGTTCTTTCCTATTTTCTATATATTTTCACACACACATATATATATATATATATATATATATATGAAGAAATATAGTCTTAAGGTGTGCTATATTCATGGGATAAAGTGCACAATATCAGAGATAGAGCATGTGTAAAGATGTGGCCTGACGATTACGTCTAGCATGAAACAGCCTGTCGCCTCTAAGTGTTGATTTCAATGTTCATATATATATATATATATATAATGACTTTTGTTTCAAGAAAAAATAAAGGCAAAAACTGTCCAACATTTGAATATTTCTTTATTATATTGGTTCTCAATCTAAGCCATTATAAGATGCTTGGAAATGCTGATGATAAAATATAATAGACATTTGTTGCCTGTTATAAAAATGTTTATAGTATTTACATTTGGACTAATGTCCTCATCATTGTTATTATCCAAACGTTTTGACAAGTCACAAACAAACTGTTCACCATTCTGAGCAGCGCACCTAATTTAATGAGGAAAATACTGTTTATTATAAGTTCATGTTTTATTTCATTTTCACTTGTTCTCTCACATTGTCTCTCACGAAAAGAAGTTGCGAGAAACTGGTGTTAAAGAGAACTCACTTATTAATGCCTGTTACATTTTGGGTACAGTTTGACTAAGCTACATACATAACAATAATTAAGTACAATGTTTCTTGAATTTTGTAACCTTTTCTTGAACGGTAAGATTCTCAGCATTTTAAACCATTGGCAATTTTTATTGAGAAAAATCAAACATGTAAAAATATTTTGCTTTAGAAATGAGAATCATTCACATTAATGTTTTTCTCTGGAAAAGAAACACTTTTTCTTTTAAAAGATATTTTTTACATTTTCAAATGAATAAATTAAAAACCAATCACATGCAGTAGCATGTGTTAATCACAGTGTCGCTAGTGATGATATTTTATGAAATCTTCAACTGAAAAAAAAAAATCTTTTCTCCAAATAAAAAATACCAACCTTTTCCCTATTTCTAAGGTAAGATTCTTACACTTATGATCTTCTGTAGTGAAAATGGCTGATTTATTTTAAACGAAAAATCTTTGAATTTTTTTTTTTTTGTTTTATTAGTTCAGCTTGCCTCATGATGAGCCACATTTAAAATGGTTGCCCATGCTTAGCTTTGGCCATTGTGCCCTCTGCTGTTCTTCCATTGTTTATCCAGATAGCTTGCAGGGAATTTAAAAATGAACACTTTAATTTTTGGTGTTAGATCATTCTCATTCCACTGTCCATGCCTAGGTATATCTTGGTCATTCTAGTATTGTTCACATATTGCTTGCCCATATTTCCACTAAGTCTATGTCTTCTTGTGAGCATGGTAGAACTAGTCACAATACTTCATTTTTGTTTAATACTAGTTTTACTTGATTTTAGGCTAGACATCCCTAGTGCACTGACTAACATGAATTTAAGCATACTACTAGATTGGCAACTAGGTCCTACCATTTTTACTGATGAAATAGCTAAATGCAACTGCCATTTCTACTTTTACAGTTTCTTTTCTCACACTTCCCACCTGCAGAACTCCATTCCATTTTCTTGCTTCTCTGATAACTACAATCTTAAAAAAATTTAAATGCAATATCCATCTTGAACAACTTTTCATTTTTTTTGTCCTTTCCTCAATCCTCTCCCTCTTCTCGGTCTTCTCTTTCACTTTCTCTCCCTGTAACTCACTGCAGAACTAGTGGTTTTCTTGTCTTGCTTTAGATGAAATGATTACATAATACAGTGTAACCGGGATATAAGAGACTTGTCGGGACCGGAGAAGAAGTATCTTATATCTGGGTTTCTCTTATATCCGGGTTTGGTCTATTTTATATACATTAACACATTAATTTGGGACCAGAGAAAATCTCTCTTATATCCGGGTTTCTCTTATATCTACAGTGTAACCCGGATATGAGTTATGACAGTGTGCTAAAGAAAAAAAAAGGCCTTGATTTGAAGAAGCTCTTCCAAAATAAAATTTGATGTTTGGTCATTTTGTCAAATCTTGAGAAATAATTTAAGCCAAGACCATTTTTGTAATCCCACACCCATGAATGCTTCTCACACTATTATTAACTTTTTTTTTTTAAAATTCTGAAGATCTTTCTTTACTGTTATTACCAATCCTAAGTGTATGCATTTTTTGATGTTTTGTAATTCTTCATCTTCAATGTTGATAAATTTTCTCAAACATTACATCCCTCCATGTAAAACACCTGCCTACAGTGGCATTCCCGCCTTGCTTGGGATGAAATGATGAAAAAATCAAAAATTAAATTAAAAAATATAACCCAATAAAATCTGCAGAATGTTACTGAGAGAGGAGAGGGGGTAGTTACAATTAACTATCATTACTCCAAAAGAGTAATAAAACATCCAGTATGGGGACCACTAAACTCTACTTGTCTTGGAATACTGATTTTTATTTATTTAACCTCTACTGCATGTCATACTGATTTTCCTATAGGATTATCTAAGCTAACTGTACACATGACCTGGTAAAAATCACAAATCAAGTACAACACAGTCTCTCGTGATACTGGATTAGTGGTAGTCAATACTTAATGTTACCAAGTAAGGATTGACCGATATAAATGCTGCAGTTGAAGAAGCAGATAAAATCAACCCCAACAAAAAAAAAATAAAAATAAAATAAAACATGTGTATTAAAATTTGAATCTGACTATCATGCAATGTAGCTTCATCTGTTCTGTTGAAGAATTTCATTATGGAGATCACTGAATAAATTCCTCAATTTGCTATGCAAAAGTTTTCTTCAAGACATTGCTTTTAATTTTCACAAGCCTGCATATGAATAAAATTAACTTCACCATTTTTTATTCATGACTAGAAAGAACAAAACACCAGATAACAATAAAAATTAATAACTTGCATCATCTGTTAATGTTCTATGCTATTCCTATAACTTATGTTAAAGTCCAGTAATGTGTAGGAATACTGACAGCAAAAGATAAATCCTATCAATAAAGCACTACCTCCATTGTTACAGATATCATCTTTGTACAATAAACCACCAATCCACCCTCTCATATTCTATCCTGGGTGTGACAATAAACTACATCTGCTTCCTGGGTAAGACGATAAACTACATCCAACAGCAAGACCCCTAATCAGGAGGTTTTGAGGAATATGGAACCACTTCTTAATTGCTGGTGTTCCCAGGTTCATCCTGACCTGGAGTGGTAGCACCTGTTAGGGTCCTAGCTATGGGAAAATAGTTAACCCCCAAACTGGGGTCAAAACACTATGAACGTGTACAGATATGTTTTAATACCAGAAATACTTTGTAAAAAATTATTACCAGCAATACATTTTTGAAAAAGAAAATATTACCAGCAATAAAATTCTCTCGGCATTAAATGATCCATTGAAGTTGATATGTAAACCAAACCAAACTCCGATAAAAACTGCCCACTTCTTTAACATCCCTTGTCTGTTCTGTACATAGGCGATCATGGCCCTCCATATCTTCCTCTCTCATGTAACTCTTAATAAGTTTTGTCTTTTTGTTATTTCTCCCAAACCCTGTTCTACCTTCCATTTACTCAAGCTCATCAAGTATGTTACGTGCTGTTTCCCTTTGCCTTTCTCTCAATCTCTCTTGTGAGTATCAGATTTTCCAAGCCCTCCTTCCTCATTACTTGCCCCAGAAATTTCAACTGCCTCTTCCTAATGTTAAGTATAAGTCTCCATCTTGTTTCCATTTTCTCCAAAACCTTGTTGTTGCTCACATGTTCAGTCTGTGGTATCCTCAGCATCTTTCTGTAGAACCACATTTCTGTTGCTTCAAGTCTCTTCTTCATCTTTGAGGAGATTGTCTAGCATCCCACTTACATGTCAAGAAAAGAAAAAAAAAAAATCAACACTAGCTACATTATTCTAAAAGTCTTATCCGTCCAGGAATCTAAACAATACCAAAGTACTTGTTAACCCCTTCACACCAATTATTTTTGGGGAAAAAAAACATACCATTTTCAAGCAGGTTTTTTTTTTTTTTATTTGTTTTTAATATATTAACTAAAAAACTGAGGCACCTTTTGAACATGTTTATTTGTCCGAGTCTGAAAATTACACTTTTGGTAAAAACGTATATATATATATAAAAATGTCTATGCTGGAAAAGGGTTAAAAGGGAAAGTCAAGTTATTGAATGAATTGGGAATTTATAAAAAAAAAAAATAAAAAAAAAATTTTTTTATCATTTTCCGTTATTATTAAATGAAAATTATTTAAATATCAATTTATTATTATTTTTTTTAATCATTTCACTCCAAGCAAGGAAATAAAGCCACTAAGATGCAAAGGAATTACTGAGATAAGTTGATAGTGATCAAATCAAGGCATTGCTTGAGAATAAATCATGACATGAAAGATGACTAAAATACACAAAATATCCTAAGTGAGCATTGAAAATCATTTTCACCAGCTTGGTCATACAAGGCACATAATAAAAAGAAACTAATGGAAAATGGAATGCAAGAGATTAGGATCAAATAAAAGGAAATGCCCCACAGCATACCAAAAGGCTAATCTTCATTCAAAGAACAGGATACAGTGGGATTAGAACAGAGTCGTCTACTGTGAGTCCCTTACAAGAGATCAAATGAATCAACTGAATATGTATTACTCTCAAATTAACCAACAGAAAATAGCCATTGATGAAAAAAAGCCTTGAATTAGTTCACAGGGAAAGCATTAAATTGTATCAATATATCTATAAGAACCGACATATTAAAAGTAATATCTATAAGAACCGACATATTAAAAGTAATATAATAAAGAGAAAAGTGCTCTTCATTTTTCTTTTATATTACTTCTAATATGTCTGTTTTTAAAGTAATATCAAAATTTTGGTAAACTTTGACCTCTGTGACCATAAAAAACACTATGTGTCAAAAGGATGGTTTTTCAATTGACTCTTCTATTATTTTAAATACTTTCACACCCTCTAAAACTTCCCATAGATTGACCGATTGAAACAAAATTTTGGGGAGAAGTGCAAACAGGTAAGTGGGTACAAAATACAGTTGGTTTTTACCATGGTGCATAGATTAGTATAATAAATTTTAATTTTTGGGGGAAAAAATTTACATTTTTATTATTTAACATACAAAATACTCCAACTATTTAATGATTAAATAAATACTTATTTAATAAAAATGTAATATTGTTTTTTGCATATCTTTTCTTTAAGCTTTTATATATATATATATATATATATATATATATACACACACACACACACACAAGAATCCATTTTTTAGTTCACCCAGCATTTGCAAGAACTATAAACAAATCAGAAGGCCAAACACTTCAAAAAGTTGCAATTCGGCTCTGTAAAGAAATGTTTATGCATGGGTAGTTGAATATTGCATGCTCAAGAGGAAGAAATCCTAAGAATTCTTTTTTACTGTAAAAAAGAAAAAAAAGAAATTTTCTTAAAAAATATTGTTTACCATGAAGTCCTATAAAATTAAAGAAATTATTAAACCACAAAGTAGAGTTTTTGTCAAAGTATTTTTTCCAAAGAAATCAGCTTATTAGAATTTTATTGATTGATTTGCAAAATTGCATGAAACAGAGTTTGTAATTCTTGACAAAAAATGTTAGTGATAACTTCAATGATACTAAATACTGTGAGGATTTCAACACTTGTCAGCATGTGATAAAAAAATTTGAGTCATTTTAAAAAGCGATGATTAAAATTGTAATAAAACCTAAACATATGAAATTGAATTTATACATTTTCTTTGTTCTTGAGAATTGACAACAAAAATAATGAACACAATTAGGTTGTTTATTTACACTATTTATTAAGTTGTTTATTGGAATGATTGGCAAAATATTATTTGATTCAAACTTTATTAAATGGTAAATAATAAGGATTTATTTTTATTAGGTTGGTGCAAAAAATAATGTCGTTTTCTCACATAGTAACATATGTGAGAAAACGACATTATTTTTGCACCAACCTAATAGATTGGTGGCTAAGTCTCATAATTTCACAATTGAAATTGCTAGTTGTAACCATAAGTTCTATGCAAATTGTTTCTTCATCTGCAGTGTTTCCTTGTAGAACTCTCTTCCGGCTTCCCTGTCAATATTATTAGGTTGGTGCAAAAATAATGTCGTTTTCTCACATAGTAACATATGTGAGAAAACGACATTATTTTTGCACCAACCTAATAGTTCATATATTTTAATAATTTTGTAAATGCTCCTAAGAAGGATTTATTTGTAGTTCATATATTAGGTCGGTGCAAAAATAACGTCGGTTTTCGACGTTAAAAAATACTTAATAATTTTGTAAATGTTTTTAAATTTATGAATAAAAAATTTCTTTCATGTTTATATCTTCATAATTCGGTAAATGAGAAATATTGAATTGCATTAGTTTTAACTGTACTAGTTTTTAGAATGTTCTAAATATAATAAATAATATTATTATATGCTTGATGGAAGTGACTGGTTTAAAATTATAGTCTACAGTAGCGAACATTGAGGATAAAAAATTAGCTTACAGAAGACCTCAAATTCACTCATAGAATAAAAGGTGATAGTTTTTTTCCCCCCCATTAACTGTTCAAAAATACCAAATCAAGTGCGATTTTAGCTTCTATAATAGAATAGAATTTTATAATCTATTTCTGTACAGTTTATATCTGTAAAAGTCTTACAATCTATTTTTAAGGAAAACACTTATTACAAGTTATCTTTACACTATTCATATTATTTGGACTATTGTCCTCATCTTTGTCACCATATTTATTACAATGTTTCAGTCATTGTACGCTCCAGCCTTCTTCAGTTGGTTGGAATGTTGAAATGAACCCTTTATTTCGATCACTGCGGTAGACTGTTCTAGTTCCATGTGCCATTTTTAATGGATGTCAGTTATCAGTTATCTCCTGTTAATTCCCCTCTCCAAGTTCTCCACTGCCTTAACCAGGTATTGAACTCACACTCTTTGGGTCCTGTCACCGGATCTAACCAACGCCTTTATCCACTGTGCCATGTGTCCTTGAGGACAGATACTGGAGTTATCTTTATGCAAATTAGATCTGATAAGATAGGTAGTGTTTTAATGACAGACGCAAAATGATAACGCCAAAATCTGAAGATGCATTAGGATAATGAAAGATGCATTTCAGAAGTAAAGCAAGTTTTTTTTTTTAAGCATTTCACCCCAAGCAAGGCGGGAAGCCACTAGGACAAGGGGTTACAGAAAATTTGGAGCAAGATCAGATAGCAGTGATAGAAGAAAGGATGAGGAGAAGGGTAGTGGATAGACCAAGGCAACTGGAGATGTCAATTGACATTACATTTGAATAGCTGTTGATTATAGCTCTCAGTGAAACTGGAATAGGGAAGGGAGTTCCACAGGTGAGAGGTGCAAGACATGAAGCTATTGGAGTAGAAGAGACAGCTACATTTAGGAGTTTCGACAGTGAAGAGGTGAGAGCGGGATGCCAGCCTCGTAGGGCACTTGAATTCATGAAGTCTGGGAACCAGCGAATACAGCTCCTCGGAGCAATTACCATGAAAGTATTTGTAAAACAGACAGAGAGAGGCAACAGCACGTCTGTGAGAGAGAGCGACTGTAGACAAGATGCCAGATCAGAGCCAATTATATTGCATATCCACCTCTGGAGCCTATCAAGTACCCCGAGGCAAACAGAATGGGCTCCAGACCATATATGGCAGTAATACTCCATGCAAAGGCGAATTGTCGACTTGTAGATCTGGAGGATCGATTCCGGGGAGAAAAATTTCTAGCGCGGCACAGGGAACCAACTTTCCTTGCGGTGGATGAAGCAATTGACTCAATGTTTTTGTTCCATCTCAGGTCAGCCGTCAACGTGAGACCGAGCAGCCGCAGAGATTTGCTCTCAAGAAGTTGAGCGTCAGAGTTATTAATAAACAGAAAAAACAAAGAAAAGTGGACAACTGTTATGTAATATCGGCCATCTTTTATGTTCGTGAACGCTGGATGATCTCTTCATAGATGAAGAAATGATTCGAGGCAAAAAAAAATTTGGCTCTACAAAAGGATATCGAGAATACCGTGCACTTACTTAACAAGTGAGCATTGACGAAGGTTTACAGAAAATGGAAACAAAAACAATGCTCATACTTCAATTCAGAAAGAGAGAGTTGAAATTGATGTTAACCTTGGAGATGAAATGATACCCAGAAATAAAGGAAAAGAAATGTGTTCCTAAGCAGACTCCTCCAGACAAGCCACCCACCACTGCATACTCAAAACCTAAGAATCAGTGTTGCGTATACCATGTGAGCAACCATAAATAATAGTACATGTATTGATAACCTGCAGTGAATTCCAGCAAATACAAACCAAGTACTGCAGAGTAGATGAACTGAAGTAACAGTTCAAAAACACTGAACCAAGTATGATTTTGTAGTTTGAAAAGAGATTGGTTTCTATAATAAAAGTTTAAAATCTATTTCTGCATGGTTTATAGCTGGAAAAGTCTTACAATCTATTTTTAAGGAAAATGCTTATAGAAATATATTTCCATAGAAGTAGTACCTTGGAAAATCATTGTTATATAATTTATATTTATCCCCTAAATTGCTGATATGAAATTTGTTTGAAATAGAAAATATTTGTAGAAGAGAAACAGGAAACTATATTACTCTGGTAAGAAAGTGACTGAATATACACATTTTATATACATGTTGGGCAACAATGACAAAATGGAAAAATTCTATATAATGCATTTCATCCTCCAGAAGAACTTTGTTGTAGTAATGTTTTTATTGATGGAATTATATATATATTTATGAGGAGGAGGTATCGAACAGATATTAATATAAGCATTGGTTATAATTATGTACTGAGGGGAAACAGTATAGATGTGTGAATGCTGAATTTTAAACTTTTAAGAAATATGGCAGCGAGCAACTACCTAAAACAATAAAGTATAGAAAATGCACTGATTGCTAAAATCATCCAATGGTAGATTTGTCTCTCCATGTTCTTGCAATATTTCACCTTTCTTGGCAGATCTTCCGTTATCATAATGTGGGATACTTGAGAAGAATAATAATAATTAAAAATAAAAACAAAAATAATGGTCGAGATAAACGGGATGAGAATGTGTGAACAAATGTATCTGACAAAAACAAATCATGTCTCTCCACATACTTCTTATGCAACATAGCCTCTTATCAGTGTTTGTAATTTTAATATTCCTTCCATTATATATATATATATATATGAAATATATACTCCATCCATTATATATATATATATATATATATATATATATGAAATATATACTCCTTCCATTATATATATATATATATATATGAAATATATACTCCTTCCATTATATATATATATATATATATATATATGAAATATATACTCCTTCCATTATATATATATATATATATATATATATATATATGAAATATATACTCCTTCCATTATATATATATATATATATATATGAAATATATACTCCATCCATTATATATATATATATATATATATATGAAATATATACTCCATCCATTATATATATATATATATATATATATATATATATGAAATATATACTCCATCCATTATATATATATATATATATATATATATATGAAATATATACTCCATCCATTATATATATATATATATATATGAAATATATACTCCATCCATTATATATATATATATATATATGAAATATATACTCCATCCATTATATATATATATATATATGAAATATATACTCCTTCCATTATATATATATATATATATATATATGAAATATATACTCCTTCCATTATATATATATATATATATATATATGAAATATATACTCCATCCATTTTATATATATATATATATATGAAATATATACTCCATCCATTTTATATATATATATATATATATGAAATATATACTCCATCCATTTTATATATATATATATATATATGAAATATATACTCCATCCATTTTATATATATATATATATATATGAAATATATACTCCATCCATTTTATATATATATATATATATATATATAAAATATATATACTCCATCCATTATATATATATATACTCCATCCATTATATATATATGAAATATATATACTCCATCCATTATATATATATATATATATATGAAATATATATACTCCATCCATTATATATATATATATATATATATATATATATTAAATGAAATAATAATAATAAAAAAAAAAAATGGAAGAATATTAATTTACAACCCAGTGTGTCTGAAGATTTTAATTTTTTATTGTTCAAAATATATATATATATATATATATGAGTGAGTGTCCAAGTGGTTAGAAAGTTCACTTTCTGACCATGAGACCAAGACTTGAATCTCATCATGGTTAATTTGTCAGAAAGGGAACTTCCTGATATTATCAGTCTGGAGTGGGGACAATCCCCGAATGCATCACCTATTGAAAGTGCCTGAAAATCACACCATGGGTTAACCCAAGCCTTGTGAGGGAATTTGGGTAGATGGAATCTTTGGGGGCCGTCAATAGCCATCCTAGTACAAAGTCACATGTCATTATGACCGAGGGTTTGAGTGTGCCGGTATTGTTTAAATTGTTGATCATTCTAGATAACACACTCTCTCCCAGAAACGGTAACTAAGGTCTGCTCAGGTGGGCTTAGTGGGTATTGAATAAACACAAATGTGCCTGAGAAAGCATTTGCAATAGGGACTGGCTAGCCGCCCTAGTAGACAAGTATCCTCGAATGGGAGTGGCCAGGTATTATATATAGATATGTGTATGCGTGTATAAAATGGGATACAGAATCCAGACAAAATCTGAAGAATATAACAAATAAAAAAAAACATTTCACTGACACTAAATTACACGTTTCCCATTTACTAGTTTTCATCAGATCAAAAACCAAAAGAAAGAAATGTGTGTGTGTGTGTATTTGCATGTATGGTTAAATAATAAATGATTTATTCTTTTTTTCCACTAAGCTGGTGTTTCTTGTGATAAGAGAAAAGAATGAAATTCTGCATAGAGAAATACATACACATTGTGAACATAGAAACCAGCTAACGATGTGAAGATCAGTTGGATGTTTAAATTGTTTTTATTATTATTCTCTAGTATCAACATTTCATTCAATGAGGACATCATTAGAATGACTCACTGAATGAAAGATTGACAAACGAATAATAAAAAAAAAATACTTTGGATATTTTATAGCTATCATTTTATCATATCGACAACTTAATTTTATCTTCAAGGAGACAACTAAAAACGAACTTGTTTTAAAAATATTATTTTAAATATATTATACTAATGTCAATTTTGACAAGCTCTGAACTGAACTATTTGTTTTACTAAGTTCAGATCTAGATTACAACAAAAAAAGGTGGCATCTACTTGTTTCAATCAAAGAGTTATACAATAGTCTTTATTTCCTTGCTTGGGATGAAATAATTATAAAAAAAATATTTGGAATATTTCAAAGCTGTCATTTTATCATACAGACAACAGTAAACTTTATCTTCAAGTGAGACAACTAAAAACAAAGATGCTTTAAAAATATTATTTTAAATTTATTATACTAATGTAAATTTTGACAAACACTGAACTATTTTTTTTTTTTTTTAAGTTCTGGTCTATATTAAAAGAAAAAAAAAGAGGAGGCATCTAATTATTGCAATCAGAGTTATACAATAATATGAAGCATAATCTAGCTTCATGTTCAAAAAATTAACGATTAGCAAACGGGCAGAAAAATTCAATTGAAAACTTAAAAAAGTAACTTAATTTGTGCCGTGAAACAAGATTTTTATTAGCTTTAATGATTTCGACTTTAATTTGCCAAAAAAATTATAAAAATTTGGCAATTAGTGAGTTTTTAATTGGTTAACTTTTTTTCATGTAAAAGAGGGGGGGTGAAAATGACAAAAAAAATATTACAATTAACAATTACATTAAAAACAGTGATATCTTGGGAAAACATCTTTTTAAATCTTATCATACGGCAGTAATTAACTGAGCAAGATAATATTATTTCCCTATTTTTTCCTATTCTCACTTCTTTAAAACGGAATCATTTTATTGAAGAGAACACTACAGCTTATTACACGTTAAAAATTATTAACTGTAAGTTCCAGGTTACATGATGATTTGATGAATGAACATGTACAACATATAGATATATTAAGGAATTAATGAATTTCTTTTCATTCCAACGACTGTATTTTCCTGTGCATAATACATGCAATTTTAAATTAGAATTAAAGGCAAAAAAGAGGGTGTGCATCATATTACACACAAGTACACATTTTCAGAAATTTTTAATTAAGAAAGCTTAACTTGCATCTATAAAGGTCTAAATGAGAACTTATGATATATTACATGTATAAATCTAGACATCTCCTGAAAATCTTACCAATACTGGTTTCTTAATATTATAATTATTGGGAAATTATTCACTTGTATAGTAAAAGTGGATATTTTATATATATATATATATATATATATATATATATATATATATATTGTGTGTGTATGTATATATGTGTATATTAATTCCTTATAAGACAGTATGTATGGAGAGGGAATATATACATACACATGCTGACAAAAAAAAAA
The DNA here is from genome assembly GCA_963932145.1 of Acanthosepion lycidas. Lineage (NCBI taxonomy): Eukaryota > Metazoa > Mollusca > Cephalopoda > Sepiida > Sepiidae > Acanthosepion > Acanthosepion lycidas. The sequence goes on along the minus strand of OZ010587.1, from coordinate 59,136,128 downwards.
CACACAAAAAAAGGAAGAAATAGATCTAAGAACATACAGGTGTCATTAAAAGATAAGAATATAGATATCTTTCCTCACCCTTTCTCAGACCAATCTTAATTGTTTTATTACACTTTATGCATAAGAACTTTTTCACTGACAGTTCAAGGAAGACATTTGTGTTAATAACACACAAAAAAAAGAGAATGTTTAACATCAAAAAACATAAGAAAAATTAATACCTTTTAATAATATGTGGAAATATCCACTCCTTGCCTAATGAAAGTTGCAAAACCAGAAATGCATGTAGCAAAATTATGGAAAATAAAACATAATACATTTTTTTTTTAAATCCACATTACAACCAAAAACGTTTGTGGTTTCTCTCTTTTCTCTCTTCTTTTTAATATATATATATATATATGTATATATATCTCAGACATTGTTTCTTGTTGCTATAAACATTTACATCTGAATTTATGGGAGGAGGAGTTTACATTATTCACATGTGGACTATTATCCCCATCTTCATTGTTATTATCACTATGTTTTTGTCATTACACTCAAGGGACAATAGCTTAGTGGATCAAATTCTTGGTTGATGTAGTAACTGTAAGTTCAATCCTTGGGCCAGGCAGAGCATCATTAGATTCTGCAGAAACAGGCCAAGCAACATCTGAGTACTATCAAATAAGAATGAGACAAGTACATTTAGGTGAGAACAATATACCCCCATTCATTAAATAAAGTGTTCAGTTCAAAATCCATGAATATTACCTGCATTGATAAACATGTGATGAAGAGGGCATGTTAATATCTCAATCTTTTCAGAAAATCAACATTGTACTGAATGTGAGTGGTGGGGTTTGAGGTGATAAGTACTGACACTGAAAATCAGATTCATAGATTTTAACCAAATTTAGGCATTTAGTTTTAAATATCTGAAAAAAAATGTCATGAAATTCCTAATTTCCACAGGTTTTTGCTAACAAACTGATTTAAAAATTTTATTATTTTAAGAATAAATTGAAATAAAGTTGATATTTTTTGTATTAGAAAATATTTTGAATGGAAAATATATTGAAACCATAATTTTAATTATGAATCACCACAAGCAAAAAATGCATTTTTTTGCTGTATCTGATAAGTAAAAATTGTAAAAGATTACAAAAAAAGGCTACTCAATGAATAAGATTTGTTAGATCATAATAAAAACAAAAAGTAGATAAACGTGTATATAAACAATAATACTGCTGGGCACAAATTATAGGACAAAATGCTTTAAATCTGCATTGTTTATTGAAAATCGCATTAAAAATATTGCACTTTATAACATCATAATTTAGCTAAATTGTTCAGTATAATTCAGTATAGAACAGATTGATTTTTTTTTAGCAGAGGAGTTGTCTGTTAATCATTATATCACTCTATATTAGAATGTCTCTTTTTTTATAGTGATGTTTACTCCTGCAGAAGGCCCAAAAGCCACTCAAGCTAGAGGGTTACAGAGTAAAGGGCACAGTTTATGCGGATACGTATGGAAGATAACGATTAACCCTAGAGTCGAACAGGTCAGGATTGTAGTGATTGGGGAAGCAAGCTCTTAGGGGTTCCACAGGGTATTTGGGGAAGTAGAGATTGATTTTTTTTTTTTTCGCAGACATGTAATCAATCAGGAATGATTTGAATACTGGTAGAAAACAGGTTTCAATATACAATTTCCCAACCTTCATTTGATGCACAAAGTGTCAACTTATCTGAGTTGGTAGCAACTGGGGAATAATTTCTCGCGGATTCCACATGGAAAAGTAGTTTGTGCGAAGAAGCTGCTTGAGTGGAACGTACATGTAAGTAAGGAAACATGAAGAGAATGAGGGCAGTTTGCTACAATGTACTGTGGCATGGCAGGGTCTTAGCAGTGACAGTTAGGATGGTTGGAACTAAGGCATGTAGTTCGCTCATCTGCAAGAAACAGGTTGTAGAGTGGAAAATAATTTGTCACCTACATGGAGTAAAGAGACAATTTTTTTTTTTTTAATATAAATTGATGGTATGATAATCTCCTTTTTCTCTTTCCTTTAACAAAAAAAAAAGAAAAGAAAAGAAAAAAAAATTCTATTTGAACTTAGAAGCCCAGCCATCATTATTTATTAGGTTGGTGCAAAAATAATGTCGTTTTCTCACATGTGTTACTATGTGAGAAAACGACACTATTTTTGCACCAACCTAATATTTAAGAGTTCAATCACCAAAACACATCATACGCACACAAAAATAAAAATCAAGTTTGGAAGGAGGAGAAAAATAAAGAATGAAAAGAAGTTCTAGAACAATAATACAGATAAACCATAAAACATGTCCCTATTCAAATCAGAAAAAAAAATATTCCAAGCTAGACAGGTTTTCAAAGTGCAAGGGGGTTGGGGGAGGTTGCGATGAATACAAAAGAACCACCAGCACATCTCTAGAAGAAGAAAAAGAAAACCAAACTAAAAGGAGAGAGAGGAAGATGAAAGAAAATCCAAAAACAAAAAATAAAATAAAAAATGCTCCTTCACAAAACAGAAAAAAGATGAACTCATCGTGGTACATAAAAGTGTTCGGTGTATATAAAAATTGCTAGAAGATATGAAAAAGCAAATAAGAATAAAATACTGTAAAAAAATAAAAAAAATAAAAAAACACACACAAAAAAAATAAATAAATAAAAAACATTACAATGGTTTCAGTCTAGGGTCTGATTTTTTTTATTGTTTTCATATTTTTTTTTTCTTTTCACTTTTATTCTTGTAAGTTACTTCCTTACTTTTAACTTGAACAGTTTTCCCTTGAGTTTTTATTAATTTGTTTTTCTTTTTTAACGACAAATTGATCAGATGGAGGTGGGTGGTGCAAAAAGGGGCAAAAGATCAAACAATAAAAACAAACCAACTGAAGTAACAAAAGCCTCCATACTAGTTCCTAATGTCTGTCACGATAATTGTTCACATATAATAACACAGGATTGAGATTGAAGGCAGACAATAAACAAATTAAGAATGTTCTAGAGACAGAGTTTTTTTGTTTTTTTTTTATAGAAATCACAAGTCATACAAGCCATTAACAGTAAATTTTATAATGACTGTAACTCCACAAAGAATGGCTACATGCCAGACTTGGATTATTCTGAGTAAATGAAAAGCAATGACATTTAAATTTTGTTTGGACATTGAAAAAATAGGAAATGTCGATAAATCTAATATGTTTTGCTTTTAATAAAGCTTCATTAGAGAATATATGGAGGAAAAAGAAAAAAATTCTGGTATTTTAAATTTTTTTTTTTGTTTTTCATATGGATAAGTAGTCTTCATGCACATTTGACTTGTTAATCAGTGTTTGTGTGTATCATGATTCTAGTTTCTCTATGTGGTATTTAGATGATAATGTATACTGGTTTGTGTATGTGCATGTTTCTTGTAGGCATTTTTACTTATGTATAGTGGTTGTCTGCATGTTGATTTGTGGACGTTTTTACATAACATCATTTGTAGTGTTAGTAATAGTAGGTAGACATGTCTTAGAGTCTTTAAGTATGGATTTTATAAGAGTTGGTGATGTAATATAGTTTGGTATAGGCTTATAGATTAGGAAGTATGTTGCAGAACTCCTTCAAAGTATTTGCTACGTAATGAATTATTTTTTTTTTTTTTTTTAATTAGGGTGACATTTATAAAATAAAAAATATGGCCAGTTTTGTTCCTGTGTATAAATAATGAGTTTGAATCATGTGTATATATATATATATATATATATATATATATATATATAAAATATACACACACACACACACACACACACACAAAAAGAATCCAAAGTGGAGGCATCTGACATGGCCAAAGAAAAACAACCAATAAAACAAAAACCGTTATTTTAGATTTGTAGTATAGTAGAGTAAGTTGGTCACCGTCTGTGAGAAAAAGAGCACCATGACACAGTTCACTCTGCCAGAAATTTGGAAACAGCATGCTGTACTGTTTTGATCCATACCAGAAACTCAAAAATGAACATTTCCTAAAGTTTGGGGGGTCAATCTGAGAACAGTACAGAGGATTTGTAAAGAGTCGGACGAGTCTAATGGTGATTACGATGGTGTTTGGAATGATCACTAGTGATGGGGACGTTATACCTCTATTCATCTTCCAACAGACTCAACATGGAGGCCTACATCAAGTGACTTGAGGAAGTAGTACTGCCATGGGTCAAAAGGGTTGCTGCTGGAAGACCCTTTGTTTGACAACAGGACTTTGCACTATGTCATACAAGCAGGAGAACCCAGTCACAGCTGTCAGACAATTTCTGTGACCTCATCACCCCTTACATCTAGCCACCTAACTCTCCAGATGGCAACCCTCTTCATTACCAATCCCCTTGATACCAACAACCCTCCTTGTAACACAAAGGATGAACTGAAGGCAAGGATTATGGCAGCACTCACCAATTTAAGCAAGAAAACAATCCAGACGAGTTTCAGAAAATTCCAAAGTTATCTGGAGGCCGTGGTTGAAGCTAATGGCGAGGTCATTGAATAAATTACTCTTTAGTATTTCAAGATATTTTTTGTGTCATTTTGGTAAATATATCTGTTAAAATGAGGTGAGTGTTATTTTCATTTTTGTATAATTTACTAGACAATTTATCCATTGCACCTTGTATGTGTCGATGTTCACACAGTCTATATATTACAAAATAAAAGTATAGTTATAAGTTATGCAATATTTATGGTTAAGAAAGCTCGATATTGTTGATAGATCTTATGTAATCTGTGTGTATTGTACTGGTATATGGGACATGCAATATATATATATATATATATATATATATAAATATGAAAGTGCAAATTGAAGTCAACACTCAGAGGCGACAGGCTGCTTCATGCTAGACAATCGTCAGGCCATATATATATATATATATATATATATATGTTTGTATGTGTATGAGATAGTGCAAGAGAAATAGAGATAAGCCGAACTTATATCATTTGAGAAAATATACCTGAGAGAGTTGAATTTAAATAAAAACAAGACGTCTATATCATCACATGTATATAACTCCAGCCCACAACACATTCAGTAAGATTTTATTATTTCTCGTGGAACATTGCACAATCAAAACAGATATTATCAGACCTTATTTATGACCAAAGCGTGAAGCATCAAAATTACGTTGCCAAAAATGTGAATATGTTGCTGTTCAAAAATAATAACTACACCGAACTGAAAAATTTATTTAAAATCAATATTTAGTGTGATAGCTTTTATTTTCTATTACTGCGTCTAAGAGATAAGTTTGGCAAAGTTCTTAGCCTAACAAAGAATAAAAAATTGATATTTGGATATTTGATCAGATTTTGGGAACTGGGTCAGGCCGAAAATATTTTACTGTTTTTTTGTTTCAATACATCTGATGGGAGCTCAGTTAGTTTCAAATATGGTGACATGTTTGGCTAATCAAGAAGCATTTATAAATCTACCATTTTTCCATGCATTGAATACTGCTGCTATATCTGGTCTGGTGCTCCAGATATACATTATGAGGCAAAAAAAAAAAAAAAAAAAAAAAAAAAAATGATCACACCCATAGAAAGTAGTTTTTTGTATTTTTACCGAGAGAAGTGAGTAATATAATTTGTTTATTAATACACGGTATTGATACAGATGTATATATATACATTATACAAGTCAAAAAATGATTTAGTATTTTGTTGGGCAACCTTTTGCTTTAATAACGACCGTAATTCTTCAGGGCATGCTATAGACAAAAATTCTTTAGTAAATCAACATCCTTCGCCAGATTTTTCCAGCATTTCTTTAATTTGCGAAAAAAGCTCATCTTCTGTGTTAACTTTCCTATTACGGGCTCACTTGTCCATTATTGCCCAAAGGTTTTCAATTGGTTATGGTCAGGACTTTGACTAGGCAACTGGAAGAGTTGCAATTTACCCTTTTCGTGCTCCCAAGATCATGAAAAGTGGCAAGTTGGCCTTTCTCAAAGTCAGAATAATTCTTAGACATGTTAATAAAGGTAAATACAAATGTAATAATCTTTTTATTTTGTTCTTCATCATTTCTATGGGTGTGTCCATTTTTTTGCCTCATACTGTGTATCTCAAGATTTTTTACAGAAGAATCTCTAATATTATCAGTCTTGACCTGTCATCTTGAATTAAATCATTTTTCCACCACTGTGATGTAGCTTCCATCTGCCTTTTCTATAAATATTTTAATGGCATTTATTCAAATTGGCTCTCCTCCTTGGTATCTGAACTGCGTGAATTTAAGCATACTACTAGATTGGCTACTAAGTCTCATCATTTTGTTGTTGAATTAGGTAGATGTAACCAGAAGTTCTGCATGAATAATTTCTTTTCCCACACTTCTCACCTGTGGAACTCTTTTCCTTCCTTGCCACCTATGATCTTCAAAAATCTAAATGCATCCACAATTGCCGCCTTCTGTATTCCTGACTCCTGTTCTTTAATTATACTTGTGCCTCACTAAATCTTCTCATTCTTTTACCACCAGTAACCCTTTGCATCTTAGTGGATTTATTCCCTTGTTTGGGGTGTAATGATTAAAAAATAATAAAAGAAAGGTATTACCTTTTGCTTCTTCAGAAATTTATTTTTTGAGCAAACTTCATTGAATCATTGCATTGTTTTACTGAAACATAACTCCTTTTCAGAAACGTTTTCCTTCAATTCCTGATTTTGTCAATAAAAAACAACCTACCAGTGTCATTAAAACTTATGCAAGCACAAACTATGATGTTTCCACTGCCATGTTAACTGTTAGCAATGTTGGATAAATTCATTACAAAGAAGAAAGGACACATAATGAGGAAAGAAGGCTCGGAGAATTTAGCACTCACAGGGCACATCAAAGGCAAGCAAAGCAGAGGAAAGCAGTGAGTAACTGACTTGACAAGTTTGAGAAAATAGATGATGGTTCAATTATCGCAAGGACAAAGAGGGACTGTAAATGAGCCATTCTTAATGAAAGCATCAAAAGAATAGAAGGTGTGGAGAACCATGATCAACGACATCCTGAAGAAACAACACACATACAAGTTAGTTAATGAAGATTTCACAGCCCAAACTTTCTGTACAACCACTCAAGTGAAGCAATGTTAAGCCTGGTCAGTGCACAGATGGGTGATGGCTTGGGAATACCAGGTAAGTAAGTATTGGTAGTGTAATAGATAATGTCTCAAAATGGCTGAGTTCCAATTCCTGTTGGGTTCATTATATTCACTTATGCACCAATACCCTTGGTAAAGATATAAAACCACCTCTTCTCCCTCTACCTATGGCTTATTTAATAAGACTTCTCGTGGTAGGTTGCCATTTCTTTCTGCAGTAGACCAGTTGCCATCCAAGGTGATAGAACCCAGTCTGTTCTGCTATTTACCTATAGTTGGTGGGAAGAAGAGGATTCATACCTTTCCCAAGGATATTAGCACATAAGTGAATGTAATGGATTCAACTGGAATTTGAACTCGGCTCTCCAATTCCACAATCCAAGCCACTATTCATGACTACACCATGCCTCCATATATACTCATGTATAAGCTGACTTCATGTATAGAGCCACCTCTGAATTTTTTGCATGAATTTTAACCCCTCCAAAAAAAAAAATTTACCTATGTATAGTGCAAACTGTCACTGAAAATGCATGACTTTTTTAACTTTTCAAAAAGAGTGTATAGTGTGACCCCCTAAAATACGAATCATAAAAAATTTCATTATACTTGAGTATATATACAGTAAAAAAAATAAAGCTACCAACACTAAGACTATTCAGTTGAAATATTTAAGTTTTAGTTTTGTAAATATGCATTTGCAATTCTTTAAAAAGAAATATATGATCATGAACTTAAGCAATAGGAGCAGATAGGTTTGCCTATCATCCAGTTCACACTTCTCCCCAGTCTTTTGAACAGGAGTAGAGGTTTATCCCTTGCTTCCTATTTAGGATTTGTTCCTTCTAAAGTCTACTTCAACTCTATACTACTGACGTCTCCACTTAAACACTGAAATGTTATTTACTTTCTAGTTATTTTTATCCTCAATAGGAGTAGATGGTTTCACCTATCATCCAGTTCACACTTGCATCTTAGTGGTATTGTCACCTTGCTTGGAGTAAATTGATTTAAAAAAAAAAAAAAAAAAGTACACAGAAAGCATATTAGAAGTTCTTCCCCAAAAAACACTAGAGTTCTAAAATTACCAATGGCAAATATATTTGAACTTAAGATTCTTTCTGTTTCTACACTTTGTTTTTTGTTTCTTTCAATATTGTTGAGATGAAGAGCTATATGGAATAAAATTTAAATTTCATATTCAAGCAGGTAAAACTTTTACAAAAGGTCAGACATATCCCCAAATAGTTTCTGCTTTTTTTAAAACTAAAAATTACGCTAAAAATATTTAGCAGACATTAAGATGTACTATCTTTTACTTTTTTTCTTTCTGTTTTTGTTTCAGTTATTTGATATTAAAGCTAAAAGCTGAATAATATTCTAGCAAAAAAGATTTGATTGCAGAAAATGGTAGAAAGTGAAAGTGAAACTAATTTTACACTGAGTTATTTGAACCGGCTACCTTGATTTTGTGTATGTGCTTTTGGATATATGAGACAGCCATGTTTAATTTTAGCCCCAAGATGGGGAATCCATTATTCCAGACAATACCTCCCTATTATATGATCAAAAATATACTCTCTGATATCTTATGAAAGATATACACATTTTTGTCTTATTTTACATTTTTCTGAAGATCATATTTGACTGGAAAGTAAGGCACTACACAGCAGTTACATCAGCAAGAAATGTGAAAGAAGAAACTGTTAACATAGAACTTATGGCTATACCTAGCTATTTTATCTGTAAAATCATGAAAACAGGATACCAATCAGTAATCTATTATTAAAATCCATTATTTGTATTATAAATCTGTATTAAATATGCAAACAAAAAAAATGAAAAGTGAAGAATAGCATCAATCTTGGGTAAATATACAAAGATTCATTCAAAAATAATGCCTCCAATTTATTATGTTGGCCTTACAAAATCAGAAGTGGATGATGGTATCATGACAGTAAAGGCTGAACCTTCCTAATAATCTTTTTGGGGGTTGGGAGCAGTGACTTGTTGCAGGGTTACTAAGCAATAATCTGGAAAAATAGCATTTGGTAAGAAAATATAGACCAGATGTCAGCCATTAAAGTCATGTATTTTTCCTTCAATATTGCAGAGATGAAGAGCATTTTTTTTTTCCTTTCACCCAAGCAAGGTGATAATGCCACTAGGACAATGTGTTAATGGGTGTGGAAGAGAGTAAGAAAACTTCAGAAAAGGACTAGCTAGTTCACCTGTAAAACTATAAGACCTTGTTGCCAATCTAGTACCAAGCTTAAATTCAGACAGTTGAGGCACCAAGTAGGAAAACTCAGAACAATTGCCAGGAAAATATTTGTAGAAAAGAGAGAGGGTGATGGGGGCGAGAATGTGACTGAAGTCGAGATACCTTTACCAATTATATTTGCATTAAGTAAATGTATACCTATACCAATTGGTATTCAACTTCAACTCTTCAATTTCTCATTCTTAGAGATTTAGATGTCCCAGAAAGTTAACATATATGACAGAGATGCCAAGGGAAAAAAAAAAAATGTAGGTTGTGATGGCAGAAACCTTATAATAAAAACAACAATAATGATGAATTTAGACCGAATGCAGAAAGTGGAATGAGCCAGCCAAGTTCAAATTCTAGTCTTGTTTGGTGCACTCTTCTGCTTCTATGTGTTGTGGATGTCAGCGATCATAGCTTTTCACAATTTCCTGTCCTTTTGCAATAGATGCTCTTGGGAATCCACTCCTCTATCAAACCAGCTATTGGTTAAATAACAAAGTAGACTGAGCTCTCAAGTCTTGACTGGCAACCAGTCTAGTAAAAGAGCAACTGAATATAAAACAAGGGAGAAGGCAATATGAAATCACTCCACTATCTTTCCCAAAAAGTATATGTGAATTCATACATACTGAATAAAAAGAAACCATGATGTGCCATGGTTACCTATATTTTCAAAGAATATAGTATTAAAAAAAAGAATGAAATATTAAGTAGGTAACTGTTACAATACTTATCTTAAAAGTTCAAACAAAAACTAATTTTTGAACAAATTGATCTCAACATCTCTTCTATATGTTGTATCTCTTCAGGACATGGTCAATAGTGGCTCTCCACAACTTCTAATCCTTTGTAGCTGTTAGTAACATTTGTCTTTTTACCATACCTCCCACACATCCACTGTCTTGTCATTCATTCATTCACACAAGTTCATCACTTAATTGTCCCACTGCCTTCTCTTATTCCTTTTGTCTTCGATATATCCTGTGTCAAATTCACCAAACCCTCTTTCCTCATTATGTGTCCAAGGAATTTCAGTTGTTTCCGATTCTGATTTCCAATTATAAGTGTCTTTTTAGTTTCTATTGTCCTTAAGACATCCACATTGCTTACATGCTTGGTCTTCTTTTCAGCTACAATGAAATTGTCCAGCATCAAATTCCATATTGAAGGATTGTTATGATGTAGCATTCAGTACTCTTTTCTTTGTATCTAATGAAATGTTCCTATTTCTTAATGGTTTACTTAGTCTTTGGAAAACATCTTTTGCTGTTCCAATGAACTTTTGGATTTCAATGTCAAATTTTCCCTCATCCACTTCCCAGATATTGAAACTTTTGTACTTGTTTGGTTTTGACATTTCAAATTCATACCTCACATGTTGGGTTTTTAAATGAATCCTCACCTCTACTTGTACGATTTAACTTGATCGGGAAATCAGATCAGCAAGCCCAGTGTAGAAATAGCATGACAGCAGAATTTCTGGAATGAGCAGTTATTATTTAGATTTAAACTAAAGTCCTCATCAATGTTGTTGTTATCACAAATATTTTGGCCAGTAGGAAAAGTGGTCACATGCTTTTCCCAAATGCATTTGCTTCAAATGAATGCAAATTTAGAATTGTCCCACAGGACAATAGTCTAGAGCAGTGGTTCCCAAAATGGTGTGGCATGCCTCACAGGTGAGGTGGAATGATTGAAAGACAATCAAAGATTTAGAAACAGTTTCAAAAATTCATATGCCAAAAATAAATGATTTCAAAATTTAAAATATTCTGATGGATTACTTGTAATTGCATGCATGAGTCCCAGTATAAATACTTATAAATAATTATTGAGTGATTTTATCATTGTGATATTTTTGCATTATATCAAATATTAAGAACGTAGTAACTAGGGTCCGCAAATTGGAGGAGAGAGTTATCAATGATAATGCTCTGACTTTGAATCCACTGTTATCTCCCTTTATCCCTATCTCTGTTTTTTTTTTAATTTTTAAATGTACTTTTTATCACATAAAATTTGCTGAGGTGCCAGCAAATTTTCATTTAAAAAATGTGGCCCAGAGAAAATAAGTTTGGGAACCACTGATCTAAAGGATTAAAACCTTTGTTCATGAACTTCATGACATAATAATTGTGAGTTCAATCCCTGAGTTGGGTAATACAGACTCTCACACAGTACAACTAGTGTGAGTAATAACTAAACAGTACTAAATAGAAACAAGACATCCGAAGGTATAGAGAGCAAAACAAGAACAATCTACCCCCATAGATAAAGGGTTTAGTCCAGAATTCTCTGAAGGTTACCTTGATCAACATCTGAAGAAGACCAGAGGATACAACAGTGAAAACATTGTAATAATAACAACAAAGATAAGGATTATTTACATTCAGACTATTGTTCTCAATTTTGTTGCTGTAATAGTGTTAATAATGATAAGGAGTTATCATAGAAATTCAGACAGAGAAAAACAGGTTGATTTATTTACACTATTTATTGGCCATTGTATTCTTCGGCCTTTTCAGGTGATATACATTGGAATTTCGAACCAAATTCTTTATTTAGTCCACATGTTCTAATTCAATGTTCCATGGCTAAATAAAAGATTTAGTTCAAAATTTCTGAAGAAGGCCAGAGCATACAATGACCGAAATGTTGTGAATATGGCAATAAAGACGTGGACAACAGTCTGAACAATATAAACAGTATAAATAGTTACAATATCTTATCTCAGTAATATAGTCAGATATTTATTGATTTATTTGAATTTTTATGGCTTATCAAACTTTTGTAGATTATAATATTTTTTGGTGGGGGGAAATAATAATCTTTTACGTATACAAATCCTACTAATTAACCTATAGCTGAGGGGAGAAGAGGTGGATTCATATCTTTCCAAAGTGTATTTACATGTAAGTTAATATAACAAACACAACAGGAATTGGTATTTCTCTCACCGATTTCCAATTCCGAGCTGTTATCCATTTCAATACCTGTACATTCAAGCTTACAGCACCTGGTATTCCCAAGTGGTCACCCATCTAGGCACTGACCAGGTTAGACATTGCTTAACTTTAGTGATGCTATAAGAAACAACATTTCAATATCATTTGGATATAATTCAGAAAGAAAAGAACATAAATAAAATAGCACTTATATCAAAAATGTTATTCACCGAGTAAAAGGAACGGTAGAACTAAAAATCCTAAAAGGCACGTACTTTAACCATTATAAATGTACAAGTGTGGCATGAATATTTTTAACATATTTTGCAGATATTAAATGCCAACATTTTGATTTAGTATGCTAGTCTCTTGGGCGTAATTTGCATGGAGTTATTTCTTTTCATCTTCTGGAGAGTTTAAAGTGTTTGACTTTTTAGTCGATTGCTACATGATCAAAATGTCAATATTTTCCCCTGAATCAAGAGAGTCATCATCTAACTCAACATCTTGCTGAGTAAGTCAATAAAAATCACATGAAAAATCATTTAGCAGCTCATAAAAAATGACATGAATAAGTTTAGCCCCAGTGATAATCCTGTGAATATTTAGCAGACATCAATTGAAAGATAATTTCCACTCCTCCAAAATATCAGTAAGAATCTTTCAATTTACAGTTATTATAACAGACAAAGAACGAAAACAACAGAAACTCCTATAGAAGGTAATGAAAGAAAGCAAGAAGAAAGGAATAAACATTGATTGCAAGAAAATGGAATGCCTGGTCGTTAGCAAAAGGGACAGCCTAACATGCAAATTACAAATTGAGGAGATACCAACAGAAAATCTTTCACCTTGCACGTTTACAAATATACCATTTAAATACTTTTGCCATATCTTGTCTGATGCTCCTGCTATTCATCTCAAGATTCTTGACAAAATCCAAAGGAGAATCTTTAATGTAAGCGGAGTGAGAGAGCAACCCCATTGGATAGTTAGAAGATGTATATGTAATGTTAATAAAATAGTTAAATAAAACTCCCTGTGTTGAAGTTCTTTTATCTCTGGACTCAAAACACCTAACAATCACCAGCTGCAAGAAAAGAATGCAACTTTATTATCAAATCAATGCCATCGTCTAAAAGATCCCCCAAAATGAGGGAGCTATACAAAATTATATTAAATTAGTGCCAATGACCAAGAGCTCCCCAGTACACTTAGATTGAAGCAATAGCTGCATCTACTGCAGAGAAAGTTCGGTGGCTGAGTCGTACCAAAAAATTTTTCCCATCAGAATCCATCAACTCTACCATTTGCCCGTGCATCGAGTACTACTGCCATATCAGGTCTGGTGCTCCTGCAGTATATCTTAAGAATCTTGACAAAATCCAAAGAAGGATCTGTAATATAATCGATCCTGATCAGGCATCTCGGCTTCAGTCCCTTTCTCACAGATAGGAGGTGGCTTCCCACTATCTTTTCAACAAATATTTTCATGGCAACTGCTCTGACAAGCTTCTTTTCCCCCTGATGCCCTGAATACATGAATTTAAGCATGCTACTAGATTGGCGTTTAGGTCCCAGCCTTTTATTGTTGAAATAGCTAAAAGCAACATCCACTTCTACTCCAACAATTTCTTTTCTTGTCATGTCCTACACATGGAACTCACTTCTGTTTCCTTGCTTCCATACTAACTCCAATCTTCAAAAATTGAAATTCAATGCCAATCACTATCTTCTGTCATCCTGAATCCCATTCATCTTTTGTCCATTCCTCAAACCTTATTTTCCATTTTCTCTTCCATTTTTTGCACAAAAAAAGATAGAATATTGAAAGTTGTATAAAAAATTAAAAAAAAATTTATTCTTCAAAATTACAACTTTATTTTTCAATATTTAGTGCTGCAACAGTGTTCTATAGACATTTTTTTTATTCATTCTATCTCGAAAGTTTGTTTCATCTCTGATCCAATTGCAATTTATTCCAGCTTTGACATCAAATGAAAAATGTTCACCTTTCATAGTTTCTTTCAATTTGAGGAACAGCTAAAAATCTGACAGTACCAAATCAGGTGAATACAGAGAGTACGTAACAATTGTGAGTTTCAGTCTTTTTTTTTTTTTTTTGCTGACAGTAATGTAGCCTTATGTTGTCAGAATGCAAAAAAAAAAAAAAATAAAAAAATAAAAAAATAAAAGAAATTTCTTTTATCGGGCATTACTCTGCAGATACATGGAGTTCTATTTCTTTCATACATCTCTGAATATTGATTGATATGCAACCTTCTGGTGCCAAAAATGATCACTGCTTTATAGGTAACAAATGATGTTACTTAATAAAATGATAGTGAAAATGATCAGATGAAGTAAAACTAATAAAAAAGTAATAGCAGTAAAAATGCTTTATCAAAAAAAGCAACACCAATAAGATAGGTAGTAAAACAATAATAATGAAAGTAAAATGTATTTGAAAAGAAAGAATAATAAGATGGAGAAAAACTGTAAATGAAATAATAATAGTAAAAAATGTATCGACTAGAAAGATTAAATAAAACTAGCATAAAATAATCAAGGTGAAAATATGTCAATTATAATTTAAGTTTCAATTTTAATGGCTTTCTATTTAGATTGATCGTAAATGAAACCAAAATTTTCAAATTTCAATTCCATTAAAACAATAGTTTCTAACAAGCAAACATTTTAGATATATGGCAAAAATATTTTTCTTAGACTGTGGAATTTACCTGGAATCAATGTGTAGATTATACAATGGAACCTCTGGTCAAGAACACCTCTCATTTAAAACAAGTCAGTTCAGGAATAAATTTTCTAAACAAAAAATTGTCTCAGATGACAGTGTTTCGAGCAATGAACATACAAGATAGTGACAAGATGGGGGGTGACAAGCCAGAAGTATCAGTGGAAGAGTGTCAGTTGCAGTGTAGCTTTCACTCCAAATGCTCAAGTTTGCTATGCCTTCTTTTGAATTTTATTGTTTTTTTTTTGTTTTTTTAGTAAATTTTAAAATAATGCATCATGGTGCCAAATAAAAATACTGATAGAAGCAAAAGGAAAAAAAAATTGATTACTATCAGGATGGAGGTGAAAAAAGAAATGATAGCCAAATTTGAAGATAGTGTTTTTGTGGTAAAATTAAATTTATTTTTTTTTTTACCTATATTTTACGTTTAGTATTTTATTTGTCTTTTTTTGTGGTAGATTTAATGATTGCTTTAGTGTATAAACTTTTGCACAAATTAGTATTGTAAAAGTTTAAATAATCAATCATCAGATGCCCAGGAAGGGATTAATCCATTTTAGATTGATTTCTATTGGGGAAAAAAGTTTTAGTTTACGAACAAGGTGATCGCCTTGTTTATGAATATTTCGGGTCTCAAATGGCCTTCATGAACGAATTATATTACCACTGTCTATCCATTAGCATAGAAATTATCAGGTATTTGATTGAACCAACACTGTTCAGAAATAAGTTTACATTACTTACAAGAATTTGTTACAAAACACTATAAATCAATATATATCGTCTTCCATGTGTGTTGTGGAGTTATTTCACAGTGAAGGCTTGTATTTGTACTAAGTTGATCCTAAAATAAGTTTGACGTACAAAACGTTAGGAACTTGATATAATAGGCATTACGCAGAGTAAATCTAGTTGTGGTCGCTGATACTTTAGTATCCGACTAACGGTCGTCCAGCAGCGACTGACTGACCGAACCACTGAGCAACTGACTTGTTACTCTTACTACTCCTACTTATAGGCATTACGCAGAGTGATCTTGTGGTGGTCGCTGATACTTTCGTATTCGACTAACTGTTGTCTGACACCGACTGATTGACCGACTCGTTACTCTTACTACTACTACTATTATAGGTGGGAGAGTCTATTAACTAAAGAATTGGCGTGTTCCTCTATAACAATATGGCATGTCTCTTCAGAACATGGGAGATCATAGCTCAAAACAAATTCCTATACTTTGTAGCACTTACCAATGTTTGTCATATTACCATACCTCCCCATTTCTGTTCTACCATTAATTTATACAAGCTTGATAAGTAGATTCTTCATCTTCTATGAGTTGTGTCCCTTCTGAACGTTGACTCTCATGGCTCTGCACAATTTCCTATCCTTGGAGAAACAGTGTCTTTTTTATTATCTCTCCTAAACCATGTTCTGCCATCCTTTAGCTCAGTATATAGATGATGCATTGTTTTCCTGTCCCTCTTGCTGTCAATCTGTTCTGTGAGTATGAAATTATCCAAATACTCTTTCCTCATTATGTGTTTCTTTTTCAATCCATGTGGCAAACCTTGTTGGGTTATTTAATATTAGATTTTTGTATAGGGCACCCAGCGAGGACTGCACTTTTATATGGAACACTTAGTGGGTGTTAAAATCACAACTAATGGTCAACAAAATTATCTTTGCTAACCACTAACCTCCACTTAGGCACCTTTGGCAGAAAAAGCCACTTTGGGAAATGTTCTGAATGTGAAATGTATAGTTAACTGAGTAAAGTAATAAAGAAGTGAGTAAAGATTTCCTTAATACTTGTACAAAAAAATAGAGACTGGAATTTTTGTATTAACCACATACAGATGAAGTGTCTCAATGCTGACTGTAGAATCCAAAGGGAGAGTGTTTGCTCAAGTATGCACAGTAAGGTTTTCTCTGTTACAGCAAACTCATGCAATCAAGAATCACAGGATATTTTCTGGATAGGCCCTTGTGAGAAGGCAAAAAAACTGGCAAAACAGGTTCAATAAAGAAAATATCAATAACTCTTTGCAGTTAGAAGTTCAATAGCTTATTTGTCACATCCAGGCATTGTGAAAGAAATGAGGAAATGTCAGCACTTCCACAAGACTGGCATCTAATTGCCATAACAGTGAGGGGAGGTCAGAATTTTTATGTGATATGAAGGAAAAAAGAAAAAAACAATTCTGAAAAATTTTGAAGCCATTACAGAAACTATTATTTAAAAAAAGACAAAAAAAAAAGATTTTAAAAAAATTGAATAACTAAATAGATACATGTAATATCATAGGTATATGAGCTATTAAACAAATATATAAAAAATTTAAATCGCTTTAATGATTGCATATATATATATATATATATATCTCATTTCCATTGAGTTGACCAATTAAATAGGTCAATGTCTGATCCTTACCACCTCCTTCCTCATTAAGTATTATATTAAAAAGAAATATAAAAATAAATTTTAAACTCTCCCTTCCCTCTCTAAACTTGACCATGTCTCTCACACCATTCCTCATCACCCACTAATTCAACTTATATAAGCTTAATACTGCCCGTCAAAAGTGTAAATTTTAATTTCATTTTTCGTTTCACCTTTTGAAAGTGATGTCTGAAGATCCAGGGAAAAATAAAAGTCTCTGGTGAAATAAATTATTACAATGGAGCCTTAAAGTGGTTTGTTTCTCTTTAAATTAATATATTTGTATTGTCATTTATACCCTGATGTACCAAAGTCAGCAGATAGTAATGGTAATATCAGCCATTTCCTTATAAGGAAACATTTGGCATTCATTGACCGAACAGCCAGTACTATTGCCAATTGAACTTTTTAAAAATCTTTCTCTTAAAACAAGTTTTCAGGAAAATAGGTTTCTCAAATCCAGTATTAATGGGTTTTTTCAATGTACAGGAATAATAGAACACTGTCAATGTACAGGAATAATAGAACACTGTCAATTAGTGTACACTGTCAATGTACAGGAATAATAGAACACTGTCAATGAGTGTACAGTGTCAATGTACAGAAATAATAGAACACTGTCAATGAGTGTACAGTGTCAATGTACAGAAATAATAGAACACTGTCAATAAACAGGAATAAAAGAACACTGACAATATGTTGGAATAATATAACACTGATGATATGTCGACATAGCATAACACTCAATGTATAGGAATAACATAACAAAAGACTATGGAATATGGCTCTCTGATTTAAAAACTTGAGGGCCTCGTCTACAGACTGAGAGTGTGGTCTTCAGCTATTAGTCAAAAGCTTGGAGAGGAGATGGGTGCAGTCAAGCTATCTGAAAGCTCAGTTAATGGGTCATGAGGAAGAAGAAGCAAAATCTGTTTCTTCTGCTCTCTGATCCTTTTGAACCCTGACAATTGGTTTGTTTCCTTTGGTTTGGTTTATGGTATATCAACCTCAATGGGTTACTTAATGCCAATAAGATTTTTATTGCTGGTAATATTTTTTTTTTTTTCCAAAAAATATTTCTGGTAATATTTTTTCCAAAAAGTATTGCTAGTAATAGTGTATTGTTGGTAATAATTTTTTCTTCAAATATTTATTGCTGCGAATAATTGTGACAAAAATGTTTTGCTGGTATTAAAATCTATTTTTACATGTTTTGACTCCAGTTAGGGGGTTAACTATTTGCCCAGAGCTGGGACCCTAACAGGGGCTACCACCCTGTGTTAGGGTGGAGGTGGGAACACCAGCAATTAAGAGGTGGTTCAACTGATCAGAAGCCTTGCTGGGGATGTAGTTTATTGTCATACTCAGGACAGCCCCCTGACAATTGGAACAGTCAAGGATTAAATAAGATTTCCTTCATAAAATTCTTTATCATTAAGTTTAACTTTGCTTTGGCTGAAAGCAAAAAAAGATGGATTTGGTCATCACTGCAATTGATTTAAAAAGGAGGAGGTGAATTAAGTGGAACCTAATTCCTGTTGTTAATGACAACTGACAGAGCAGCCCTAAAAGAGTTATGGTCAGCAAATTTAGACTTGCAGATCATTTGCTCTGAGAAATGAGTTCCGTTCTCAATGAATGCTTCTAAAAAGAAAAAAAAAAAAAAAAAAAAAGAGAGAGTGAGAGAAAAAAGTCCATTGATACAATGGTTGACAAGCTCATCTGACACGCTAATTTGATTGGATAGTGAGCTTGTTCCTTATTTGGTGGTTTTGATCAAGATTCAACTGAACTTGAGATTAGTTTACCACAGACATGCCTTGTGGCAAATCTATATGCACTAGCAGTACCCAATAAAATTTAATGATTTTCTTACTCATTTTATCTGATGAATCTTAATTCTTAAGTTAATGATTAAATAACCTCATCAATGAACATTGCGTTGCATTTGTGGGAATAAAACTAAGAATTATCATTGTTCCATTTACAGTACTGATAAGAGAGACTCATGAAAATTTCAGCATTTTCCTATTTCAATTCTTTGATAAAATCTGATACTCACAGGTCAAATAGAAGGAAACAGAGACAAGGGAAAGTAATGCATGACATACCTGGCGGGCTTAAGCAAGTGGATGACAGAACAAGGTCTAGGGAAGGTGGCAGAGGGACGAAACTTATCGAGAGCCACAAGGGATTGGGAGAAGTGGAGAGCAATGATCGCCCACATCCTGAAGATGAGACTGATGGCCAACTCTGGAAGGTGGATGATAGAATGTGGTTTGTGGGAGATAGCAGAAGGAAGGAATTTGTTGAGAGCTGCAAGGGATAGAAGGAGGTGGAGAGCCATGATCGCCTACGTCTTGAAAGGACATAGCACATAAAAAGAAAGAAAAAAGAGACGAGACTGATGGCCGACTCGGGAATGTGGATGATAGAATGTGGTTTTTGGGAGGTAGCACAGGGAAGGAACTTGAGAACTGCAAGGGATAGAGTGAAGTGGAGAGCCATGATCGCCTACATTCATAAAGAACATGGCACATAAAAACAACGAAAAATGAATCTTAATTCTTTAGTTAATGGCTGAATAAACTAATGACAAATTCTTTGAGAATAAAACATCCGTAGAAATTCCTCTATCGCGTCATTAAATATCTGAGCTTAACAACTTCAACAAAATATTGCATTAACAATCATAAATATGAATTCTGGCCATTATTTTAAGAAGAATTTTCTATACTGAATTAAAAAAAAAAATTAAACTCATCAATAGTGAATTTCTTAATTACATTTTTGATGAACAAATTAGACATGCTGATAGAAATATTAATATAAACCAAAAAGAACATAATACTTCCACAAATAACCCTAAATATATCAACCTACTATACCCCAATCAAATACACTACCTTCAAACAAGATGAAAAAAATCCTAAAAAAAGCTCATAAGTACAATTATGTCTCCCACTGATCCCAGTAAAATTAAAACTACTTATATATTATACAAAATTTAATACAACCAATAATAATTTTAACTAAACAACTTAATAATCTGCAATAACTCTTCTCCAACAACTAATGTTTTGCAAAAGACCAACATTGTATATCAATTTAAAT
>OZ010587.1:58917944-59110444 GCA_963932145.1 Acanthosepion lycidas | reverse complement strand
TGGGTTTGTATTCCCCTGAAAACTGACTGACTGCCACTTTTGTCACTGTAT
The DNA here is from genome assembly GCA_963932145.1 of Acanthosepion lycidas. NCBI lineage: Eukaryota > Metazoa > Mollusca > Cephalopoda > Sepiida > Sepiidae > Acanthosepion > Acanthosepion lycidas. The sequence goes on along the minus strand of OZ010587.1, from coordinate 59,110,393 downwards.
GAAGTGAAGTCAATTGGTGGCTGTCACATGACTCATGTGACTACATGTCTACCAAAGAGAGATAATTGCCTTTTGTATCCCTACAAATAATTTGACCCTAAGCAAGGCAATAATACCACTGAGATGGGTCACAGGAAGTGAAAGAGAATAAAGTCTGTAGTGAGGAGAAGTGAAGAAAAGGACAATAAAGGAAAAGGTTTCAGGAATACAAAAGATAGCGATTGACATTGCATTTAAATTTTTGAAGATCATAGGTGGCAAGGGAGAAAGAAATCAAAAGGGATTTCTACAGGTGAGAAATGCTTGAAAAGACATTATTAGAATAGTACTGATGGTTGCATCTAGCTAGTTCAATAGTAAAATGGCGAGACTTAGTCAAGATACCCTGTCAGGATTGATAACATAACAGCCCCTTCTTTGAATTTTTTTCAAGAATCTGGATATATATATATATATATATATATATATATATATATATATATATATAGTAGGAGCGCCAGGGCAGATATAGCAGTAGTATTCAATGCATAGAAGAATGGCAGATTTAGAAATGTGCAAGAAGGATTCTGGCAAGAAGAATTGTCAGACATGATATAGTGAATCAATTTTCTAGCAGCAGAGCTAGCATTTGATTCAATATAATCATTCCCCTTCATGTCGGTAGAAAATGTGAGGGCAAGAACAGGCAAAGTATTGCTCTTTTTTGAATATCGATGAAAAAAAGAAAAACACCAGAATTATCATCCATTTGGCCCTGTCAAATAACATTTTATATCGCTGCAGAGGTGCAACTATTCTTGCATTTATGCACCAAGAGAACAAGTGCATGAATTTTGATGTTCAGTACATGGTAAAGAAGCTTAGTCATGCTGGTAACATATGCAAGCTTTTATTTGTAAAGTAATAAACATGTTTTATTAGTAAATGCTACATTTCAAACATCCCTATATATCTAATATTCCTTTATCTGCTTTCTAGTCAGTATTAATTAGTCTTACTGATCTGATGCCATGCAAGGAAGACAGTCTCCAGTGTTATCTCAAAAGATTCCATGTAGAAAAAGACAGTTCCAATAATTTATCTTGTAATTGATATTCTTTTTTATTGCAACAGTTGTCTCATAATAAAAACAAATTTTCTCTAAGCAACACAAAATCATTGTACCATCAAAATATTTTTAACCGATTTCCTGTCACAAAATGACACAAAATCCAACGTAGTTTTAAAACAAGGAAAAGATGTTTTTGAATATTTCTTCTTTTACCTTTTAATTCCTTCAAGTCTTTGTCAATCGCCTGCATGAAATTCGATAAACATAATGATCGCTCTCAAGCTGCGTATCCATGGTATGCATTAAGTTCTTAGAGTTCCTTGGGAGGTGAGAAGAAAAATATTTCTGAAGAAATTATTAAAGCATTATTTCCTTACTGTCCATGTATATGGAACATCCTACAGATCAACTTCCATTTTCACAGAAACAGATCTCATAACACTCTCTCCAAATACACTGACTTTTCTTTGGCAACTTAGCTTGGTACTCATGAACATGTTGATGATTTGTGCAGGTAGTATTATAGATATCAGTGTGGAAAGTAGAATTAGCAAACTGTTATAGTGGAAAACACCTATTCTACAGTTAATAGACTCTCCCACCTATAATAAGTAGGAGTAGTAAGAGTAACAAGTCAGTCACTCAGTGGTTTGGTCAGTCAGTCGATGCCGGACGACCGTTAGTCGGATACTAAAGTATCAGCGACCACAACTAGATTTACTCTGCGTTATACCTATTATATCAAGTTCCTAACGTTTTGTACATCGAACCTATTTTAGGACCAACTTAGTACAAATACAAACCTCCACTGTGAAACCACTCCACAACACAAACCGATCTCAAATTTATGCTAGTCTGTAACCTTCGATTTCACACAAATGTCCTTGCAAAAGTCATGAATCCATCTATTCTGTCTTCAGTTATGGGGTTACATAGTACAGTAGACTGAACTCTGGCCTTGAGTGACAGCCAGTCTAAGAGATGGAAAACCATGGGAAATTGCTTCAGTGTCATTCCCCAAAAATGCATGGTAATCTAAAAATTATAAAGACAAATCTGTGGAGAGTCATGATCACCTACAGTATGAATGGATATGACATTAAAAATTATAGAACACTGAGATCTCTAGTCTTGGGTGGAAGCCAGTCTAGAAGGAAAATTGAATTCCAAACAGAAGACAACAGAAATTAACCCACTATATTGCATAAAAGTTAATGATAATTCTTCATCTTGTATATGACTTGTCCCTTAAGGAGGTTGGTGATCATGGCACTCCACAATTTCATGTCCCTTGTAGCTCTTAATAAATAGTGTCTTTTTGTTACCTCTCTAAAAATTTGTCCTGTGAGTATCAAATGTTCCAAGTTCTCTTTCCTCATTATGTTCCCTAGAAATTTTAACTATCTTTTCATGATGACATTTGTAATTTAAGGAAATTGAGCTGTCAGAGAAAAAGAAGAAAACTAGCTGAGACACAGTTCAGTTCTAAACTCCCTGAAGCAGTAGCATGCAGAAGAGGGTGCAAAGGCCTCAAGTATCCATATCAAGAAGGCAGCCAATGAAAGAGTGAAATAAAAATTTAGTTTTTGAAATTGTCTCTTAACATTGTTGTAAAAGTGTCTTACAGTCCTACAAGTTGGTGTAAATGTAGATCTGGGTTTTGATAATTTAGACCAGAGTAGGTTCAAGTCTCAGTGGCATACAATCAAGGAGTTGGCATCAGGTATCAACAAACCTCTGTACATCACTGTCTTGAATATTACTCAGATCAACAAGCACTTGATGAAGAGCACAATGGCCAAAACATGGTAACAACAACAAAGATAAGGATAATCCACCTGCTGAAAAACATCTTTTGATTAAAAAAAAAAATGCTGTTTATCTAACTTGTGCTTACCTCCAAGTACAGAACAAAGATGCTATTTATTCAGCAATAATGGAGACAAATATTGAGTTGTGCCCAGCTTGCATGATGTGCATGATGTGCATAGTGTGCATCAAAAACATGAAAATTTGAAAAGATCAAATACATGAACGCTAATTCTGTTAGGTTCCAGCAAGAATAGCATGCATGTTGCATTCTGAGTGAAACTTTCAAATGCCAGAAAGTAGGTTATATTATGGACATATTTTATACCCAAAAGTATCCGGTACTCAATGCAATTGATCTTATAGAAAGAGCAATATTTCAACTGCTCTCTTTTCTATGTTCTTGACTATGAAGGCAGACAGATCAATTTTATCGACCCATATCAATGAGACTGACTTAGAAGAACATATCTTCACTAGCAAGCAACGAAAAGACCCTGGAGGACATTTGTTATAGTGCAGTGATCTGATAAGGTCTAGGAACAGGACAAAAAAAAAAAAAAAAAAAAAAAAAAAATTATATATGTATATGTATATATATATATATATATATATATATATATATATATATACTGTTAAGGGACAGTCCAATCAGTAGCATAAAACATCATTTTTAAGGAAAAGAAAAAAAAATTACAGCTTTCGAGATACAAAGAAATCAATCAAACCACAAAAAATGAAAACAAGAAAACTAAAATAAAAAATATTAAATTGTTAAAAAAAAAAAAAATCATGATAATTATATGCAATAATTTTCAAAGAAATATGGAATTAAGAAAAAACAAGACAGAGTGTATTAAAAGCCCCAAGTAAATACAGTTTTTGAGTGCAAAATCAAGAACATGACTCTCCACAACTTTCCATTCTTTGTATCACTTAAGAGAATTTGTCTTTTTATAACCCCTCCTATCCATTTGCACAAGCTTGTCAAGTACCTCCTCCTGCCCCTTTTATCTTAAATATGTTCTATGAGTGTCAAATTTTCCAAGACTTTCTTCCTCATAGGAAAATTGTATGCTTTTAACAAGAAAAAACTGAATAAATTGCCTAAATTAGTAAGCCTATGTTGCATAAATATTCACATCCTCTATAACCAACAATCTAATTCTGGTTCACAGAATTCTTCCTTTTGATCATGGTTCTCCACAACTTCCTACCCTTTGTATCCCTGACCAATATCTGCCTTTTTACTATTTCTCCCATCTCCCAATCATTTACATAAGCTTGTTAGATTAGTCAGTCACTGTTTCTCTCTTACCCTTTTGCCTTCAAGCATGTCCTGGGAGTGTCAAATTCTCCCAACCCACTTACCTCATTATTCAACTACTTCTGATTTTCTGCTTCTTTTCTATGTGCTGTGTTTCTTCAGAACATGGTCAATCATGGTTATCCACAACTTCCTGTTCTTTGTAGCCCTTAGTATAATTTGTCTTTTTATCTCCTGTTCCATGTTTTGCCAACCATTTATACAAGCTTGTTAGGTAAATTATACACTGATTTCCCTTATCCCTCTTGCCTTCAATATGTCTTGCAAGTGTCAAATTTTCTAAGCCCTCTTTCCTCATTATATGCACTAGAAATTTCAACTCTCATTTTCTGATACTAATTATGAGTTTCCTTTTTACTCCCATTTTCTCTAAAATTTCATTGTTGTTGCTGACATGTTCAGTCCATGATATTCTCAACATCCTTCTGTAGAACCATATTTCTACTACTTCAAGTCTCTTCATCTGTGAGGAGATTGCCCAGCATTTACTGCCATATAAGAGGACTGATATTATATAACAATTTGGTACTCTTTTCTTTGTTTCTAATGACAGAAGTAGCTAGGTATTGAAAATGAGTTGTGAGTTCAATACCTGGCTACTGCAGTGGTGAACAAAAAACATGGGGTGTTGAGTTAAAGGGAGATAATCAAGACATCTGGAAGAGGCCTGGCATGTTGAACTAGAACAATACTCCGGTGAATAAAGTAAAATGTTCAGTTCAAAATTCTAATCACCTGAGAACATACAACAGCCAAAATGTTGTAATTATGGGCCACAAAGATGAGGACATCAGCTAAAATGTTGTGAATATGGGCTACAAAGATGAGGACATCAGCCAAAATGTTGTGAATATGGGCCACAAAGATGAGGACAACAGCCAAAACAATGTAAATAGTGTAAATAATTACAATACTTCATCTCTGAAATATAGACAAATCATATTTTGCACAACAATAAGCCTGTTTTGTTTTCATTTAATTATTACACTATATAGTTATTTGGATATTTACATCTCAAATAATATCAAATTTTTTGAAACAATCTCTATAACTGAAATTCAAAAATTAAACATCATTAACTATTAGGTACATTTGTTTACAATGTGATGAATAAACAAAGCGTTAGATGGAGTATTGCTGCCATATATGGTCTGGTGCCCCTTCTGTTTGCCTCGGGGTTCTTGATAGGCTCCAGAGGCGGATATGCAATGTAGTTGGCCCTGCTCTGTCGTCTCGTCTACAGTCACTTTCTCACAGACGCGCCATCGCCTTCCTCTGTCTGTTCTACAAATACTTTCATGGAAATTGCTCCGAGGAGCTGCATTTGCTGGTTCCCAGACGTCATGAGTTCAAGTGCCATACAAGGCTGGCATCCCGCTCTCACCTCTTCACTGTCGAAACTCCTAAATGTAGCTGTCTCTTCTACTCCAATAGCTTCATGTCTCGCACCTCTCGCCTGTGGAACTCCCTTCCCTATTCCTGTTTCCCTGTGAGCTATAATCTCCAGCTATTCAAGTGTAATGTCAATCGACATCTCCAGTTGCCTTGATCTATCCACTACCCTCATTCTTTCTTCTATCACTCCTATCTGATCTTGCTCTAAATTTTCCGTAACCCCTTGTGTCCTAGTGGCTTCCCGCCTTGCTTGGGGTGAAATGCTTAAAAAAAAAAAAAAAAAAAAATAAAAAATAAAAAATAAAAAATAAAATCTGATTTCATCAAAGTCATTGTAATCCTCGATAAAACAGATAAGCTGAAATGCATACTGCTTAATTATTATATATTTTTCTTAACAGACTGTGTATGTCCTTTGTTGATTGTAGACCTTCCCCAAATTTTTGGAGAAGAATTATCCTACCATGCTGGGCCATTGCATGTTGGGATGTGCAGACATGACATGCTTGGGCAATTATATCTCTTTACAATTCATGCTCGACATTTGTATAAGTGAATTTAACAAACCTTACTGAAAATTCAAATTTGGCACATACACCATCCAGACTTACAGCACCTGGTATTCTCAAGTGGTCACCCATCTAGGTCCTGGCCAGACTCAATATTGCTTAACTTTGGTGATTTCATATTCAATATGATATGGCTGGAAGCCAATTATTATATAAATATATTATGAAAGTTTTATTATCAGTTAAATTTTAGAGTCAGCATGAGAACAATGGATAGAAAAAGAGTTTTCCACAAGTTGTTTCTTAACTGTCGAACAATGTACACATGTTTTCTTTCGTGTCTGGAATTGCTCCCCAGTAGAATGAGAGAGCAACCCCATTGGATAGTTAGAAGATGTATATGTAATGTTAATAAAATAGTTAAATAAAACTCCCTGTGTTGAAGTTCTTTTATCTCTGGACTCAAAACACCTAACAATCACCAGCTGCAAGAAAAGAATGCAACTTTATTATCAAATCAATGCCATCGTCTAAAAGATCCCCCAAAATGAGGGAGCTATACAAAATTATATTAAATTAGTGCCAATGACCAAGAGCTCCCCAGTACAATTAGATTGAAGCAATAGTTGCATCTACTGCAGAGAAAGTTGGGTGGCTGAGTCGTTTCAGAAATTTTTCCCATCAGAATCCATCAACTCTACCATTTGTCCATGCATCGAGTACTACTGCCATATCAGGTCTGGTGCTCCTGCAGTATATCTTAAGAATCTTGACAAAATCCAAAGAAGGATCTGTAATATAATCGATCCTGATCAGGCATCTCGGCTTCAGTCCCTTTCTCACAGATAGGAGGTGGCTTCCCACTATCTTTTCAACAAATATTTTCATGGCAACTGCTCTGACAAGCTTCTTTCCCCCACCCCCAGTGCCCCAAATACATGAATTTAAGTGCATTACTAGATTGGTATCTACGCCCACCCTTTTATTGGTGAAATTAGGAAATACAATCACCACTTCTACTCATAATAGTTTCTTTACTCACACATCCCACCTGTGGAACTCCCTTCCATTTAATGGTTTCCCCGATTACTACAATCTTCAAAAATTTAAATGCAACATCAATTGCCATCTTCTATATTCTTGAATCCCATTAAACTTTTGTGCTTTCCTCAATCCTCCCTATTCTAATTCACTTTCTCTCCCTGTAACTCACCTCACACTAGCGATATTCTCACCTTACTTAGGATGAATTGATTAAATAAAATAATTATATATATATATATATATATACACACACATTTACAACAGTGTGCTAAAAAAAAAAAAAAAAAAAAAAAAGCAAAAAAAAAAAAAAAAAAAGCAAAAAAAAAAAAAAAAAAAAAGGCCTTGATTTGAAGAAGCTCTTCCAAAATAAAATTTGATGTTTGGTCATTTTGTCAAATCTTGAGAAATAATTTAAGACAAGACCATTTTTGTAATCCCACACCCATGAATGCTTCTCACACTATTATTAACTTTTTTTTTTTTTTTAAATTCTGAAGATCTTTCTTTACTGTTATTACCAATCCTAAGTGTATGCATTTTTTGATGTTTTGTAATTCTTCATCTATTTTGATAAATTTTCTCAAACATTACAATTGAACATGACTTTTGTTATATTTTTGTTCATTTTCCAGCCTATCCTGAGACTTTCCTTGTCAAAGTCAGTCAGGATTTCTCATAATCTAGTCTTGCCATTTATATTTACTTCAAATTATACTTTCAATCCTGGCTGTAAATAGCTTACATGAAATTATATATCCCTTTTCCCCCTCTCCATTTTCAACCTTTAAGTTTTTTTTTTTTTTATTGTCTTCACATATATTCTCAATAACTGTTATATAATTTTCATTAACACTCTGCTATCATTGTGAGTTCAAGTCTGCAGCATGTTCTGCTGAGTCAATGCCTTTGCAGTCAGCCAACGCTAAACAATATTATATTCAGTTGTTTTCTTTTTAAATCAGTTGACCTTTTCTTTATGAAGCCTACATACTTGTATGACTTTTCTTCATCAAAAGTATTTGTTAGTAAGTATTTTCAAGAATTGAGCAATACTTGTCAATGTCATTATTATCTCTTTTTTTTAATGCCAAAACTCACTCAATACAAAGCTTGACAGTAACTCAAGGTAGAAGATAACTATTAAAATGGCTCTAAGTGAAACAGGAAGAGAGGATGAGGAAGATAAATAACAACTGACATCTGACTTTAAGAGGTTAAGATTGTAGCATTCAGTAAAGCATTCACATATGAGTGTTCCGCAAAGCAGCAGCTCTTGAGAAAAAAAAACTGAGTGGAACATTCTCAAAAAAAAGTTGGAATGCGAAAGACATGAGGATCATTTGACATTGCAAAAGTAGCATAATGTGTCTTAGCTGTAACACTCTGGATTGGTGTAACTGAAGAATTTGTGCTAGGAATAGTGAAAGAGTAGTGATAGGCTTGCAATGCTGTCTTTGTAGGAAAGGGTCTACAGAGTGGAGAATGGGTCTTTACTCACAAGACCCCATAAGCAGTTTTTAATTCTATCAAGGCTTGAAAGTAAGGACTGAGAAGCTCTAGCCAAGATATAAATTAAGTATGTGAGCTATTTCTAATGTTTTGAGATACTTTTCTGAATCCCTGGAGCAAATAGTTCTGGAATTTTTCTCCTGCATCTTTCAAAACATGTGTTATTATGCCACCTCTACCTAGTACTTTCATTATTTCACTGTTTGAAGCACAAACATTATTCTATATTTTTACTTCAGTAGCATCACTAATAATTACTTGCTGGAGTGATTGTCAGTGATATTTGCATGATTTTTGTTTTTAATTCCAGATCATGCAAAGCAATAAAGTCACTAACAGGTAAAGGGTTATTTAGAGTGAAAGAAACTGAGAAGACGGTGAAAAGAGACCATTAAAAGATCAGGATTCAAGGTGAGTGAAGATAAGGACTGATGTTGCATTTAAATGTTTGAAGATCATAGTTGGTAGGAAAACAGAAAGTGAGAAGAGAGATCTACAAGTGATAAGTGCGACAGAAGAAATTATTAGCAAAGAATTTATACTTACAAGTAGCAATTTCAACAGTGTAATTATGAGACTAAGCTGCCAATCTAATGCTATGTTAAAGTTCATGACGTCAAGGTACCAAAGAGGAATGCTCATCAGAACAATCACCATGAAATTTTTTATGTGATGGCTATGTTACAGTGGTGGGAAAGTGACTGAAGCTGAAATGCTAGGTCAGAACCAATGACATAGTATATTCTTCTTTGGATTCTGTCTATATATATGTTGTGACCTAGGGAAGGTTACTGAATAGAATAATCACACAAAGGTTGGTAATAATCAATAATACTTAGGACATGAACAACGCATATAAGATTTGCCAGCAGCACATAGTAATAGTCAACTGCTAGAAGTGAGTCAAGTGAATTCCACAATGAATCGCCAACTCTAGACCAACATACAGTATTTACTACTGTATTTATGTGAATGGGGACATACATTATCATCCATAGGTATGCTACAACAATATATATATATATATATATATCAGAAGTACCAGATGCAGCAGGAATGTTTTATGTGTGGATGAATAGTAGACTTATAAATATGCAAGATAGAATCTATCAAGAAAAATTGTCTAGCATGACACAGTGAATCAACTTTCCTAGCAGCAGACCTAGCAGTTGATTCAATATAATCTTTTCAGTTCATGTCACTGGAAACGTCACTGAGGAGGTGCAATTAGTTACTCTCCTGAAAGTCAGCATCAGCCATAAAGATGGGAAGCAAAAATGGTTCTCTCATATGATTAAAGGCAAGCAATTTCATTTTGGATGTTTTCAAATTAACAAGCCATTTCTTGCCCCACTTAACAGATTGAATGTCATTCTCAAGATCAGATGCCAGTTTTACTTTAAATATGTAAATATGCTTGTCATCAGCGTAGATATTGAGTACAGAACTGATGCCACAGAAAAGGTTGTTGCTGAATATTAGGAACAAAGTAGGTCCAAGGATAGAGCCCTTAGGGGACACTCACATTAATGTAAAAAGATCAAGAACAGTGGCCTTTCATGAAAAATTCCATTTTGTAATTTGATAAAAAGGATTGAATCAAATGGAAAAAAAATTAACAAAAAGAAATTTGGCTAGAAATATAACCCTTCAACTTGTGAAAAAGACAAGTATTGCCAAACCCTTTAAAATGCCTATTTTTTATATTTTGATATTTGTTACCTTCCTCATTACTGTCTTTCAGTGCTTTTTATAGGGGGTTTCATAATTTTTTAAACAAAATTATCAGGCACAAAATCAAGGACCACCAATGATAGGGTAATGGAAATTACTTTTACTGAAATGTAAAAGGATAACATTTTAGGATCTGCAACCATTTAGTCTCAGACATGAACCAAAAATGTCAAGAGAAGTCTTACAGTATATGCTCCAGATGCCTGCCATTCAGTTGAAGGCACTGTTGAATGCAAAGTTGTTGATAACAGATGCACATTCCCCCTTGGTGATGGCTTGAATCTCTCCAGTGATGGCTGCCTTCAATGCAGCAATGATGCAAGGGTTGCTCTGGTAGACGTTGTCCTTGAGGAAGAAATCTGGGGGTTCAGGTCAGGGGAGTGAGGTGCCCATTCTTTTTCAGCTTTGCAGCTCATGAGACACTCCCCAAACGTTTCATGGAGCCATGCCATGGTTAACAGCAGTGTGAGGAGGAACACTGTCCTGCTTGAGTCACTGTTTCTCCACATCAAAATCCACATGCTCCTTCAACTCTCCCCATCTGAAAGGCTGCTGCTGCTCAAAGATCATGAACCCCCCACCACACACATATGTGTGTGTGTGAGGTTGAAGAACTTTGAAGTTATTTACTGACAGTTTCTTTTACACTGTCCAGTTTCATTTCTCTTTTTCATGTGTTCTTGTGTTTACAAAGTTATGTCCCTTTGTTTAATGAGTTATCTCCCTTTCTTATTGCTATTTGTTTTGCATATCTCTGCTGCTTCTGTAATTATAGTTACCTATTCAGAATTTCTGTTCTTGATTTCTACTTGAAATGCAATACAAGGATATCTTCTCTTATACTATTAGGATTTTTTCTTTCTGGGAATCATTTGGTTTCTCAATTTTAAAGTCAAATTTGATTCTGCCAATGATTTCTTCCAATATTAACTTTAAGACCATTTCAACTTTAATAGCACTTGCTTTGTCAACAGTTAAAAACTCAGTTTCATTAATTTTCTCTATTTGTTTTTCTTTTCCTTGCTTTTGTTTTAAAGTTTTCCATCAAAATGGTACAATTTGTTTAATTCTGTATCCATAAAGCTATTTATGTTGTAAAACTTTTTCTTATCTGAACTTTTTGAAGTTGGTGCATATACTTGGATTATTTCTGGAGATTATCTTTTGTATAAATCTGATTACTATTCAAACTACTCCTTGTTGTATGCTATCAACACTTCTGAGATTATCTACAAAATCACTAGTGACTACAAATCCTATGGTTTGAAAATTCTTGTTCTTTTTTCCCCTTATAACAAAGCATATAGTTAGAGCTGAAAGAAATTCTCTCTATCCGTGAGTCACACTCATATCTACCGCATGTCAGCTGATGTTATTCACCTTCATTATTTGTTGAACCAATTTGTACTCTTCAGTTCTTCATTTGTGTGCTATGTTCATGGGTGATCATAGCTCTCCACAACTTTCTATCATTTGTAGCTCTTAGTAATGTTTTTTTGCCATCCATTGCTACCCTCGATCCACACTAGTTTATCAGGTAACCAGAAACTTCTACTTGTTTCTTTTACCTTCAATATGTCTTATGTGTGTTAAATTTCCAAGCCCTCCCTCATTATGCATCTCTTTCTCATTCTTAATATACGATTCCTTTTTTTTCCATTTTCCTTAAGATTTTCTTGTTTCTAATGGACTTCGTCAAAGGTATTCCCAGTCACCTTCTGGGTATTAAAAATCTTTAAGGAAACTGTCCAGCATTCACTGCCATACAAAAGAATCTATATTACATAGCAGATCATGTGTTAAATAAACTTTGAATATTACATGTGTAACTCTTATCTCACTGTTAATTTTCAATTTCCTACTGAGATTCTATCAATCTGTCTTTCATCTTATTTAACTTTGCCATTAAAACCGTTAGCAAAAGCCTTTTGTATAGTTTGGACACTGTTTCTGAAAATTTCCTGGTTATCTCTAGTTGGGTCATCTGCCCCTGCAAAGTCACAACCTTCACATGAGTTTCAACAGAAGTTTTAGTCATGATTTTAGTTTACAAAAACAACCTAATGTTCAACTACAATGATACATAGTTGCCAGTTTTTTCCCTCCTGAGGACTTAAATAATATTTAGTCTTTCTCATTCCCCTTCTCCATTCCAAAATATTTCCCATGATAAATTCTCTCTTGTTTTGACTTATGCATGAAAAACACTCATCAAAATTGTGCTGTTTTCCTCAAACTAAAATATGGGATACAATGGATGCTAAGGGACAATTGCCACTGGCATAACTTTGAATGATGTCAGTGGTAACCAATCCATCAAGCTCACCAGAAATTAGAGGGTTCAATTAGTCAACACCCACCTTGAAACCAAAAAAAAAAAAAAAACAAAAAAAACAAAAAAAAAAAAACATACTATATATATATATATATATATATATATATATATGTATATATAATGATGTAAATTTTTCAGCCTGACTAGGAAAACCTTCCCACTCCAAAATTCTGATGTTTGATCCGACCTTTTAGAAATGTGTTCAAGAATGCTTTTTTCACACACACACATTATATATTATATATATAAATAATAAAATGTAAATACAATGTTTGTCCTGGGTAAGACGTTAAACTACATCCAGCAGCAAGGCCTCTGATCAGGAGGTTTTGAGGAATGTGGAATCACCTCTTAATTGCTGGTGTTCCCAGGTCCACTCTGACCTGAGGTTGTAGCACCTGTTAGGGTCCCAACTATGGGCAAATAGTTAACTATTACCAGCAATACGTTTTTGAAAAAAAATTATTACCAGCAATACAATTTTGAAGGAAAAATATTACCAAAAACAGATTTTTGACAAAGCAAAATATCACTAGCAATAACAAAATTTTGTTGGCATTAAATAATCCATTTAGGTTGATATGCCATAAAACAAAATAAACCAAAGCAAATACAATGTGTTCTTATTCAACACACACATTAAAATTCCTGATATCTCCTGAAAAGTGAATAGCGTGATTTCTGGAGAGTCTGTATACAAAATTTTAGAGTCAGGGTGCTGAACACCAGTCAGCTTTCACAATAGAATTAATATATATATTGTTTACAAATGTTTATATGTGATTCTGAGATAGAAACATATATATATATATATATATATATATATATATATATATATAGTTATAGTTTGTGCATGAGTGTGTTTACATGGACCAACCAATCTGTGTATATGCATATGTGTACATAAAAGACATTGTGTTTTTGTCTTTGTTTGTACACAAAGATATAAAATTTTCAAAACTTTATTTCAATATGTCACAATTTCACTCTCCGAAAATATACTAAAAATAAATAAGTTACTTTTCAAAATTATACATTATTGAAAATAATGTATAAGTTTTAGGAAATTGCTTTTGTTTTTATTATTATAACAACTCTAATAATAGAAAAAAGAAGAAATAACTAACTATATCCCTGTAAGGATTGTTTTAAGAAAGAAAAATGGTGCCAACAGAATTTTCAAGTAATAAAATTCACTAAAATTAAATAAACAAGAAAATATTTCTCGAAAGCTGTTTTAAAAATAAAGAAAAAAAAGGGCATCACATAAAAACTAAAACAAAATTTTGAATTGGAGAATTTTTTTTATTTTTTTTCTCACCCTAGGCAAATGCAATATTTGTAATTTCAAGAAACAGAAAAAAAAAAACCCACTAAAAAATAAGAATATTAATACTTGTATTAGCCATCATGGAACCCAGCATCCTTATAATAACTGGTGCCTGACAAGGTTGACAATGAGTGTAAGAGTTTTATGTTGTTGATCAAAGTATGTTATTGTTGAGTGGTTTGACCAAATGTCCATTCTATGATTGCTTGATATTTCCATGACAAATGTGCTTACTGGTTACAATACACTAGTTCAGACCTTTACATCTCTGATCAGCCATTCGATATAAACAGGGCCAAATCATCCTCATTTCCTTCATATTCCTGGGATAAAAAGGAAATTCTACTCAGACAGCTTCTTCCCAAGAACCATCACTTTGTGGAAAAAAAATTGCCGGATAGAATGCTTTCTTGAGGACTACAATCTTAAATTCTTCAAGTCTAGGGTCAACCATTCTCTATCCTATATATTCCCATAATCTGCATTTCTTACTTTGTCCCCTTATATCCATACAACAACTTACCAGTAACCTTCTATCTTGAGTGGCACATTAGCCTTGTATTGAGCAGAAAACTTTTAGTAAAAAAAAACAATATTTATATACATGATATAATAATATATAATTTTGAAATTCTAATGGATAAAATTCATCACGAAAACTTTTTTCTAATTTGTCATACTATTTTTCTAAATACATATACACACACACATATATATATATATATATATATTTGTGTATTTAGGCAGCAATCCTTCTTTCAGGCACATTTCATTGAATATGACAGACAAGATGCTTTTATTTAGTTTTTTTATACAATTTCTCATGCGATCTAATAATTTTTTTTTCTTTTCAGATGATAAATTATACAAAAACTGTCCAAATGTTCTTTTTATCCGAGCACTATCGTCTATACATTTAGCCATTTTCAAGGATTAAATATTTTAACTGTTAAAATAAGAAATAGTTTGTTGCATGTATGTTTTATAAAATGTTTTCATTTTTTAAAAAACAGTCAAGATATCGTGTCCATGTTCATAGTTAATATTGTGAAGTGTTGTTTTTTTGTTTTGTTTTTATTAATAAGGCTTCCATTATTTTTAGCCTTTTTTTGCATGTAGATGATGCTATTATATTATTGCTGTCAACAAGTATGTTACAAATAGTGTCTGGTAGGTCTCCATGAATATTTAAATGAGATTTAATTGAGCTATGATCAGAAAGGTGTAGAGTGAGTATGTGTGTCAAACATGTTAATAAAAACAAAAAAAACCAACACAATATTTTGATTGTGTTTTGAAAAATGTAAACATTTTATAAAACATAAATTCAACAAACAATTTCTTATTTAACAGTTAAAATATTTAATCCTTGAAAATGGCTAAATGTATAAACTATAGTGCTCATATAAAAAGAACACTCGGACAGTTTTTATATAATTTATCATCTGAAAAGAAAAAATTATTAGATTGCATGAGAAATTGTATAAAAAACTAAAAAGCATCTTATCTGTCGTATTCAAAGAAATATACATATATATATAATTTTGCAAGAAATCATGTCTGCAAAGGTTGTTAGCTAATTCTCACAATTTTTTTTAATCATTTCAGCCCAAGCAAAGAAATAATGCCACGAGGTTGCAAGAGGATACTGAAAGCAAAAGAGAAGACTTTAATGAGAAGAAAAGACAGTCAAAGAACAGGGTACAGGAAGACAGAAGATGGTGATTGACGATAGACTTAAATTTTTGAAGATTGTATGTGGCAGAGAAGCAAAAAATTGGAAGAGAGTTAAGGAGGCGAGAAGTGCAAGAAAAGAAACTATTAGAATAGAACACATGATTACATCTATAGTTAGTTCAACAGTAAAATGGTGAGACCTAGTTGCAGGCTTAAATTGATGCAGTTGAGGAGGCACCAAGGAGCAAGGCTCATTAGAACAATTGCCATGAAAATATTTGTACACATTTGCATTCTTCAAGACCCAGAGAGACAATCTGTAATCTATACTGCAGTCATACTGAACAGACCCCAGTTAGAGTTTCTGATAGAAAGAATGCATAATCTGGTGTGTGTATATATATATATATATATATATATATATATATATATAGTAATGAGGAGGATTTGATAATTATATTAATTGATTCATTGAGTCTGATAGAAACCTCTGGAAGCACTGGATGGCCGTTTCATCCTATATTTGGATGCGCACTGCTGATGAGTCCCAAATATAGGACGAAACGGCCGTCCAGTGCTTCCAGAGGTTTCTATCAGACTCAATGAATCAATTAATATATATATATATATAAACTTCATCCACAGAGACCGTTTCGCTGTTTAACAGCTCATCAGTGTGGCTAGACATCCAGTTGCCTCTAGCTAGGATCGAAACCAGACTGAATTGGTGTCAGTCGGAGATCCTACCACTAAGCCGTCGGTGCACGGCAGGGATGTAGGTGGATTTTTAGCATATTTATTTTTAGAAACACGCCCATTGACCAACAGTGACTCAATTCGCTTTGCGAAGAGTCTCGCTATATTAGCTGTAATAGTCACTGTTTACAAACCCATACCTCCTCCCTAGAGAGCTCAACTGGAATTAATTTTTATTTCAGGAGCCAATATATATATATATATATATATATATATATATATATATATATATATCTCCAAACATTTTTGATTGGTTTTGTTTGTTTTACGGCATATCAACCTCAATAAGTTTTTTTTTAATGCTGACTAAATTTTTATTGCTGGTAATATTTTTTTTCTTCAAAAATGTATTTCTAGTAATATTTTTTCTTAAAAAATGTATAGCTTGTAATATCTTCTTTTTTTTTCTTTTTTTTTTTACAAAGTATTTCTGCTTTTAAAACCTATTTTTAAATTTTCATAGTGTTTTGGCCCCAGTTTGGGTGTTAACTATTTGCCTATAGTTGGGACCCTAACAGGTGCTACAACCCCGGGTCAGGGCAGATTTGGGAATACCAGCAATTAAGAGGTGGTTCCACACTCCTCAAAACCTCCTGATCAGAGACCGTACTGTTGGACATAATTTATTGTTTAACCCAGGATGCGGATGTAGTTTATCATCATACCCAGGATGGCAAACAAGTTTGTTTAAAAAAAACTGACAAGTTCTGTCTGTTTAATTGTTTATTATATTTTCCTGTTTTTGAATACGGTGCTAAGTATTTTGCATAAAATTTTGAATAAACTGTCTGAAGTTAATATTGTACTATTATTTTGACCATATCAGTCATATTTAAGAACCAATTTGTGATTGTTAGAATTCTTTTGTCTATGTACCTTGTTGGTTCTTTTTAATCAAATTTGTTTGTATGAATACTTAGCACCTAAATATACATTATTTTCTATATATATATATATATATATATATATATATATATATATATTATTATGAAATGAACAAAGTCCGACAATTATTTTAAGACATTTTTATGTTTATACATTCTTTTTAGAGATACAAATATTTAAGTAAATGCTCTGTTTATAATAAACAGTATTAAACAACATTTACCAGCCTGAATGCCCGAGAAATTTTGACAGAAAATATTCATCCTTTGACAGGATTCAATTCTGTATCCTATACGGGACCGTCATTTAGCTTGACGCGCCTTTACCAATTTGGACACAGAGGTGCGTTCGGTTAGCAAGGTCGAATTTACTGTATTTGGACTTCAATCATCCATGAATCTCTCACGTACATTCATATCTGCTCATGGCTTATCAAATGTAAACAAATGACATCACACATTTTTGAAATGGACAAAGTAAGACAATTATTTTAAGATATTTTTATGTTCATACATTCTTTTATAGATACGAATATTTAAGTAAATGCTCTGTTTATAATAAACAGTATTAAACAACATTTACCGGTCTGAATGTCCAAGAAATTTTCATAGAAAGTATGCATCCTTGCTAACCGAACACGCGTCTGTGGCCAAGTTGGTAAAGGCACGTCAAGCTAAATGACAGTTCCGTATAGGATACAGGATTGAATCCTGTCAAAGGACGAATATTTTCTGTGAAAATTTCTCGGACATTCAGGCTGGTAAATGTTGTTTAATACTGTTTATTATAAAACATAGCATTTACTTAAATATTTGTATCTATAAAAGAATGTATAAAAATAAAAATGTCTTAATATGTGTGTGTGTGTGTGTGTGTGTGTGTGTGTGTGTGTGTGTGTGTGTGAGAATATTGTGGATAAAAACAATGTTTTGTCCACCCAAATTCTAATATTGAGATTAATTATGAGAAACAAGACAACGACAGACCAATGCTAATTATGAGTAAATTGAGATAGAGTGAATATCAAGACAAGAGAGGGAATGATACACATTCACAGATAAAGACTGAAATTTCTCGATTAATGATAGAAATTTGATTAACTGATTTAAAATTTTCACATTCTTTAGAAATGTTCCATCTGGCTTTGAATGGCACAGATTCTACAACTCCAGACATTAACTCAGAATTGAAATCACAACCCTTTCTTATTAACACACTGCAACAGTGTGATTAAGTCCTCGTCTCCATGGTTATAATTAGTTCACTTTCTATAGAGCAGCAAGGTTTTTTTGTTGGACTGCAACTGTTTGCCAAGGTCTGATTGGACAATTTCATTCAATGTAATTGCCATTTTCAATGCATTTTGTATACATTCCATTGGTTGTGAGAGAGCAATCAGTTCTGCCTTTGAACAGCCAGTCAGAATAGCAAGGGAGTTAATCATGAGAGAGCTTTTGTGCAACCTCCATTGAATCTGCTGCTCAGTTTGGGGAGGGGGAAGAGGAATGTCTGATTTAAGGCTAAGTCTGGATTTCTAAAGATGGTTTACACTAAAAGGCCAGCATTCAGATTGGGTTGCAGTCATTTTTTCTGACTCAAGAAAATTCATTAAGCTAGTAAATTAGTTTTTTTTATTTCTTTTTTTTTAATACTATTTTAGCATAGAAAATATAAATATGTGCGTGTGTGTGTGTGTGTGAATAGGGTATATTTAGGCAGCAAGTATTCATCCATACAAGTTTGATTAAAAAGAACTAACAAGGTCTGTCTGTTTAATTTCTTATTGTATTTTTACAATTTATAAATAAGGTGTGAAGTATTGGGCTAAAAATTAGGCATAAACTGTTCATAGGCTTTTTTGTCATTTTGTTTTATTCAAGTACTTCTGACCATCTTTTTCAAGAGACCAATGCAGAGTCTGTTCTTGAAAATAACCAAGATGGTTGAAAGTACTTGAACAAAACAATAACATTTTTTTTACATGATGTTCACTCTATAGAAGGTCCGAGAGACACTCAAGGCAGAGGGGTACAGAATAAAATGCACAGTTTATGCAGACATATGGAGAGGATAATGGCTAATCTGAGACTTGAACAGGTTAAGAATGTAGTGATTGTGGAAGCAACCTTTTGGGAGTTGATTCCACAAATATTTTAACATTATTCATCCTTGTTTTGTGTGCATTGTATTTTTTTTATTTTATTTTATTTTATTTTTTTTACACAGAATAAGAGGCATAGTTGTTATGGATATGTGGGGAGGATAATGGTTAACCTAGACTCAACTAGGTTAATATTGTACTGATTGGGGAGTAACCTCCTGGGAGTTAGTTCCACAGGGCAACAGTTCATGGGAAGAAGCTGCTCAAGTGGGACCTACATCTCACCAGAGAAATACAAAGGGAATGGGGGTGCTTTGCTTCAATGTCTGTGGCATGGTTGAAATAGCGAACAGTAAGAGGCTCACAACATTTTGTCTGTGAGGAAAGGGGTTGCAGGGTGGAAAATAATATGTCACTCACAAGGACGCAGAGATGCTTTTGGACTCTATTGAGACTGGAAAGTGAAGACTGGATAGCTCCTGCTCATATATGCTCCAAATATAGCCCTGAGAATCCTTGTGTATGTTCTGTTAAGCCTATCATTCGTTTTCTTTGTTAAAGTCCAGCTTTCACCATTATCTAGTAGTATGCTTACCCCTGCAGTTTGAAAATTTTATTTTTAGATGGCTTTGGAGATTTGACATCTGTATCCTTTCTATTTTGTACAGGTAGTTCCAAACTTGCTCAGTTCCGATTGCCACATCCTTCTCACTTGACCGAACCCAAACAAAACAAAAAAATAAGATCAAGAAGCAAGTTACAAATTAGAGATATAAATATCAAGTAGATGCAACAGTTTAAATATCTGAGAAGTATTTTCACAGAGGATGGAAAATGTAACACTGAGATCTGAACATGTTTTCAAAAGAGGCATTCAAAAGGCTATGAAAGGTGCTGAGGCATAGAAGAAGTTCATTAAAAATAAAGAAAAGAATGCTAGATTGCCATCTGATATACATCCATCTCCGCATGGATGAGCTGGAACCTGAAAATTCCATGGATGCAGTGAGCATGCGACAAGAAAGTCTTAAAGAAAATAGCAATACAAAAAACATTTATACTAAAAGTCAGGAAAAGGCAGCTGAAATTCCTTGGGCGCATAACAAGAAAAAAGGGTTTGGGAAACTTAACACACGGGACATATTGAGGGCA
The DNA here is from genome assembly GCA_963932145.1 of Acanthosepion lycidas. Classification (NCBI taxonomy): domain Eukaryota; kingdom Metazoa; phylum Mollusca; class Cephalopoda; order Sepiida; family Sepiidae; genus Acanthosepion; species Acanthosepion lycidas. The sequence goes on along the minus strand of OZ010587.1, from coordinate 59,089,779 downwards.
AGAGAGACAGTGGAAGTCAACAAGCCATTTTCCTGATGAGCTTGTATGAATGAATAGCAGAAGAGGGGTGGGAGCATTAGTAACTGGAGAAAAATGCACCTGAGATTGGAAGTTGTGAAGAGCCATGGTTGCCTATGCCCTGACAGGACTCAGCATACAGAAGAACTCAAGCATGAAGATACTTGAAGTTGTCTATTGCTATAGCTTATTTTGTTCCAATGGAATAATTCCCCCCTGCATGGTATAACATACACTAAGCGACAGGAAATAATACCCAACCAGCAAGCATAAACTGCATGTTGCAACAAGAAATTTGAATATGTTTGTCTAAATTAAAACATTATCATGTCCTTTTTATATGACTGCATCCAAATATCAAGATAATTGAAGATTTTTTTTATCCTTTCACCTTAAGCAAGGTGATAAAGCCACTAAGATGCAAAGTGTTACTGAGTGTTAGAGAATATGAAAAAGAAATGATATTAAGGAGAAAGAACAGTAAAAGAACAAGAATTAAGAAGACAATAGATAACGACAGACATTGGATTTAAATTTTTAAAGACCAAAATTGACTGGGAAACAAGATGTGGCTGAGAGTTCCACAAGAAAGAAATGTGATTGAAGAAACTGTTAGTATAGAACATATGTATGGGATATAAGACCAAAACAACATGAAAATAGATGGCCACAAGAATTCTGAAGAGTCAATTCACCTCCTGCACCTGTAGTTCTTTGAGAATTCTTTACCTATGTACAAAATGTTAAGATAAAAATTTGGTGTGAATTCTGCTGACCATCTTCCCACTACCTCCAAGAATCAATGCTACCAGATCTGTATCTCTTGTATAATAAAGTGAAAAAGAAATCCTCCTTTCTTGATACAGTATATGATGTGGTGTTGAGGTCAGAAGAACTGGAGCCAGTAACAACACAGAATGCAACACACTTTCTTTTTGTCTGCAAAGTATTTTTATTTCAGGATCAAATGGTTGTGTTTCCTTTAATCACATCAATGTAGTTTTACTTCAAATTTGGACTTTAGAAAAGCTAGAGCTAATTCTGGGTTGTGAAAGACGTAGATGGGGGCAATGTTATTTCCCCCCTCCAAAAAAAAAAAAAAGATAGAACAAAATAATATTCTATATGAGATGTAAAGAATCCACTTGTTTGGCTATTGTGAATACAACAGTCACAAGATACACAAGTTTACTCAAGTGAATCTCAATGTCAATAGAGTAAGAGTAACCTTAAGACACAGTATCTCTTCTTGTTTGCGCAGTAAGATCTTTGAATGGTTGCCAAATTATGTTAAGGCCATGCAAATGCTTTTCCATACCTTCTGCATACATTTCAGAGAGATTATTTACATTATTCTGGCACAGTGGATAAAGGCGTTGGTTAGATCCACTGACAAGACCCAAAAAGTGTGAGTTCAATACATGGTTAAGGCAGAACTTGGAGAGGGGAATTAACAGGAGATAACTGATAACTGACATCCATTAAACATGGCATGTGAAACTAGAACAGTCTACCCCAGTGATCGAAATAAAGGGTTCAGTTCGACCTTCCAACCACCTGAAGAAGGCAGGGGTGTACAACGGTTGAAATGTTGTAATAAATATGGCGACAAAGATGAGGACAATAGTCCAAATAATGTAAATAGTGTACATAATACTTTATCTCAGAAATATAGACAGATATTTCAGACAGATATTGTAAAGTCCAGATCTTTCTCCTACTACCTCCTAGAATTGATGCTACCAAATCTGCCCCTCTTGTATAGCAAAGCAAATAGGAAAAAGAAATCGTTCTTTGTTGATATGGGCTATGATTTGACATTAGGAACTGAAGCCAGTGGTGATGTGGAACACAACACAAGCCCTGCAAGGAATTTAGACTTTTTGCTACAAATACACCAAAGACTATCATTTGAATTAATTTTGGGGTTTATATTGGGATTGTAATATTTCACACATCTCTCAAATTCAGACTCATCTATATCTACTTTACTACAAATTGGAGAAGAAAAAAAATTGGAGAAATCTGGAGAAACCAGTTGTCTGTTGCCAGTTATGTATAGATATACATTTTTATTTTTTATCTTTTTTTTTTTTAATTGGTTGCACCCTAAGCAAGATAGTAAAGCCACTAAGATATAAGGAGTTACAGGGCGTGGAAGAATTATAAACAGAAACTTTAATAATGAGCGGGAAGCGAAAAGAGTAATCAGAAGGACAATAAATAGCACCTGACATGGCATTTAAATTTTTGCATATTAAAGTTGGCTGGAAAGGGTGAAGCCAGAAGATGGTTCCACAAGTGAGAAGTGCAAGAAAATCTGTTACCAGAGAATTTATAGCCACACCTAGCCAGTTCAACTGTAAATTGATGAGATCTAGATGCCAGTCTAGTACTGCGCTTAAATTCAAAAAGTCAAGGTACCATAGCAAAGATTTCATCCGAATAATTACCATGAAAGTATTTATAGAAAGGGCAGAGAGAGGTAAACTTAGCCTTTGTCAAGTGTATCAATCTGGATAACCACCTGATGAAGGCCAGAAGGCACAATGACTGAAATGCTGTTATGAGAGCCAAAATGAGGAGAATAGCCAACATGTAAATAATGATATCTCATCATCCCATATATTTAGACAGAGACCATCAATTTATTAAAGTGAAAATGTATTGAAGGTGTACGAATTTCAGAATCATAGATGGTAAATTTGCATCCAGGATTGGATGACATATCTCCTTTCTTCACAAAACTAATGCTGCTACAATATGAGGTAATTAAACACAATAATGATAAAACAAAAACCAAAGCCATAAAGTCTTTTTTTCCTAATCATTTCACTCCAAGCAAGGCAATAAAGCCTCTAAGATACAGGGGGGGTTATTGAGTGTGAAGGAATATAAGAAAAAGAAGAATATTAAAGAGCAAGAACAACAAAAGAATAGGAATTAAGAAATCAGAAAATAATGATTGACATTGCATTTAAATTTTTGAAGATGGAACTTTCTGACTGGAAAGCATGGCACCAGAAGAGAGTTCTACAAGCAAGAATTGTGAGTAAAGAAACCGTTAACAAATAACTTATGGTTGCATCTAACTAATTCAACTGTAGAATGATAAGACCTTGTTGCCAATCTTGTACTGACTTCCAATTCCATTTTATTTCAATATATTCCCTTGCAAATATCCTTGGGAAAGGTTTGAATCCACCTCTTCTTTCCAAGCTATAGGCTTGTAGTGACAGTGTTACCAATATTGTAATGGTGTGTATACTACATATATTTAACTTTGGCTAGAAAAGGTGGGATTAAGAACAATGCGTGGACGCAATGCAATTTATATTTGATGTAAAATAGCACATAGTATAAAACACAAAACTGAATGTAATGATTTCAAAATATAATTGAATTTATTAAGTATTTGATGTACAAGCATATAAGCTGAAGGTGTGATAGAGTTATGTCTTTTAGATTTGGAAATATTTGAACTTGAGCTCATAAAGAAGTAATTATTAAACTGTAGTTTAGAAGAATAAAGTTCCTTTAGCATGTTTGGAATTGTGAGTTGTAAAGTTGGTAAAATTTCAGAGTTTGTACTCGCATGAATGTCAGTAATGGTCTTTAACGTCTGATCGCAAAGGTTAAGACGGGAGTTCTTGAAGATTACATCTTGGCAGCAAGGAGAAAGATGAATGAAAAGAAATACGAGGGAGATTACATGTGTTTTGTTTTTATAAGATTGTGCATCACGTGGGAGGCTCGGAGCATATTGAGCAGGAAAACAGATTTGTCATGTGCAGGCAGTTTGGTTGGTCGGAACTGACCAATCAGCAAGCTAGTTTTGAGTAGATTAACCAATGAATGCTTGTCTATGTATTGTGTTTATGTAATGTGGTGGTGGTTAGCACAGGCTAATTAGTAAGAAAAAAAATCATTATTATCTCAAAAAAAAAAAAAAAAAAAAAAAAAAAAAAAAAGTTACAATCATAAAATATTTCCTGGCTTTAAATAACCTGCAAAGGGTTGACAAGCCATAAAAACAAATCAATGAATCAATAATCCCTCTTCAATCAATGATTTACATGGACTCATTAGCTACGTTATTCACTGCTTTCTTCTATCCCCCTTGCCTTCTATGTCCTGTGAGTGTCAAATTTTCTAAGCACTCTTTCCTCATTTTGTGCCCTAGCACTTTCAATTGTATCTTTCTGAGGTTAAGTCTAAGAGTCCTTCTTGTTTACATTTTCTCAAAAGATTTGTCTTACTGTTAATCAATTCCCTCCAACAGGTTAAACCATCAACAACCATTAAGATACATCAATAAGTCTGTAGCCTAATGATGAAACAAAGCATTTTATACAAAATTTCCTTCCTTGCCAATACATTTAACACTTCTCCATTAATCACAGAGACTAAACATTATACAATGAAACTTTCAGATTAAACTTCATCAAAAATCATGTCAGGCTATAGAGTTAATGATCCACCCACATATATGTGATATACACATTTATCATGACAGAGAATATTTGTATTTATCCTTATATATAAGTATGCCTATGTCAAAACTTTTTATGTATGATGCCAAGTTGTTGAGTCTCATTACTGTACACTTAATAGATAAAAAAAAGTTTCAAAATGTGGTAGAAATAATCATTTATACAAAATATTTATTATATCCTTCTAAAATCTAAAAGTTTTCAACAATCTTTCCTGTAGGGACTGAACCTCAAGCTAGGTGAACAGTTGTCCAATGAGCTATCAATGGTTTTGATGGTAAGTACATAAATGTCAGTTAATACCTCTTGCCAGAAAGCAAAGAAAAAAAAAAAGAATTTTTGCCTTTCTTATGGAAGAACTTTGCTGCAGACTCAAAGTAAGATGCCATTTGCTGCTTCTTTCGTGACAACAATTTCCAAGCAAAAGAATTAGAATGAGAAAAAGCAGTGAGAAAAGAGGCCTCTTCTTGGCAGATTGCAGTCCCATTATGACATAATAACTTCCTGCCCAAAAGAAATATGGAAAAAGAACACAAGAGAGAACTGAGGAGTGTAAAGAGAAAAAAAAAGAAAAAAAAACTTTGAGGAATATTTCTTTGCCATTATTCCATTAGAACCAGTTCTTCAGTTGGAGTGACAAAAACTGTACTGAGTTAAAGAGTCTCTTCCTTCAGGAGAGATGAAAATAAAGAGAGAGAGATAGCGAGGAAAGCAAGGTGAGAGAGAGATAGCGAGGAAAGCAAGGTGAGAGAGAGATAGCGAGGAAAGCAAGGTGAGAGAGAGATAGCGAGGAAAGCAAGGTGAGAGAGAGATAGCGAGGAAAGCAAGGTGAGAGAGAGATAGCGAGGAAAGCAAGGTGAGAGAGAGATAGCGAGGAAAGCAAGGTGAGAGAGAGATAGCGAGGAAAGCAAGGTGAGAGAGAGATAGCGAGGAAAGCAAGGTGAGAGAGAGATAGCGAGGAAAGCAAGGTGAGAGAGAGATAGCGAGGAAAGCAAGGTGAGAGAGAGATAGCGAGGAAAGCAAGGTGAGAGAGAGATAGCGAGGAAAGCAAGGTGAGAGAGAGATAGCGAGGAAAGCAAGGTGAGAGAGAGATAGCGAGGAAAGCAAGGTGAGAGAGAGATAGCGAGGAAAGCAAGGTGAGAGAGAGATAGCGAGGAAAGCAAGGTGAGAGAGAGATAGCGAGGAAAGCAAGGTGAGAGAGAGATAGCGAGGAAAGCAAGGTGAGAGAGAGATAGCGAGGAAAGCAAGGTGAGAGAGAGATAGCGAGGAAAGCAAGGTGAGAGAGAGATAGCGAGGAAAGCAAGGTGAGAGAGAGATAGCGAGGAAAGCAAGGTGAGAGAGAGATAGCGAGGAAAGCAAGGTGAGAGAGAGATAGCGAGGAAAGCAAGGTGAGAGAGAGATAGCGAGGAAAGCAAGGTGAGAGAGAGATAGCGAGGAAAGCAAGGTGAGAGAGAGATAGCGAGGAAAGCAAGGTGAGAGAGAGATAGCGAGGAAAGCAAGGTGAGAGAGAGATAGCGAGGAAAGCAAGGTGAGAGAGAGATAGCGAGGAAAGCAAGGTGAGAGAGAGATAGCGAGGAAAGCAAGGTGAGAGAGAGATAGCGAGGAAAGCAAGGTGAGAGAGAGATAGCGAGGAAAGCAAGGTGAGAGAGAGATAGCGAGGAAAGCAAGGTGAGAGAGAGATAGCGAGGAAAGCAAGGTGAGAGAGAGATAGCGAGGAAAGCAAGGTGAGAGAGAGATAGCGAGGAAAGCAAGGTGAGAGAGAGATAGCGAGGAAAGCAAGGTGAGAGAGAGATAGCGAGGAAAGCAAGGTGAGAGAGAGATAGCGAGGAAAGCAAGGTGAGAGAGAGATAGCGAGGAAAGCAAGGTGAGAGAGAGATAGCGAGGAAAGCAAGGTGAGAGAGAGATAGCGAGGAAAGCAAGGTGAGAGAGAGATAGCGAGGAAAGCAAGGTGAGAGAGAGATAGCGAGGAAAGCAAGGTGAGAGAGAGATAGCGAGGAAAGCAAGGTGAGAGAGAGATAGCGAGGAAAGCAAGGTGAGAGAGAGATAGCGAGGAAAGCAAGGTGAGAGAGAGATAGCGAGGAAAGCAAGGTGAGAGAGAGATAGCGAGGAAAGCAAGGTGAGAGAGAGATAGCGAGGAAAGCAAGGTGAGAGAGAGATAGCGAGGAAAGCAAGGTGAGAGAGAGATAGCGAGGAAAGCAAGGTGAGAGAGAGATAGCGAGGAAAGCAAGGTGAGAGAGAGATAGCGAGGAAAGCAAGGTGAGAGAGAGATAGCGAGGAAAGCAAGGTGAGAGAGAGATAGCGAGGAAAGCAAGGTGAGAGAGAGATAGCGAGGAAAGCAAGGTGAGAGAGAGATAGCGAGGAAAGCAAGGTGAGAGAGAGATAGCGAGGAAAGCAAGGTGAGAGAGAGATAGCGAGGAAAGCAAGGTGAGAGAGAGATAGCGAGGAAAGCAAGGTGAGAGAGAGATAGCGAGGAAAGCAAGGTGAGAGAGAGATAGCGAGGAAAGCAAGGTGAGAGAGAGATAGCGAGGAAAGCAAGGTGAGAGAGAGATAGCGATGAATACAAGGTGAGAGAGGGAGTGATGAATACAAGGTGAGAGAGGGTGTGATGAATACAAGGTGAGAGAGGGTGTGATGAATACAAGGTGAGAGAGGGAGTGATGAATACAAGGTGAGAGAGGGAGTGATGAATACAAGGTGAGAGAGGGTGTGATGAAAACAAGGTGAGAGAGAGACAATATTCTGAAGCAAGCAGAAATAGTAGAAAAGAGAAAGATTGAAAAGAAAAGGCGGCACTCTTTGGAAAAGAAAGTAACTCAGAATTAAGAAAAAGACAGAATAGAAAAGATGGAGTGATCAATAACCAGGGTAAAGAAGTGAAAAAAAAAGACATACAGAAGGATAAATGGAAAAAATACTTGTACACTGAAATAATTTATAAGAAGAAAGTGTTATCGAGAGAAAGAGAGATAAATTCAGAAGGAAATCCTATGAATGTGAATAAAGAAAGAAAGTATTGTAAAGTGATAGGGAAAGAAGCAGAAAGAGAGGGTAATAACACAAGGACGGGAGGAGGAGAACGAAAAGACGGGAGGAGGAGAACGAAAAGACGGGAGGAGGAGAACGAAAAGACGGGAGGAGGAGAACGAAAAGACGGGAGGAGGAGAACGAAAAGACGGGAGGAGGAGAACGAAAAGACGGGAGGAGGAGAACGAAAAGACGGGAGGAGGAGAACGAAAAGACGGGAGGAAGAGAACGAAAAGACGGGAGGAGGAGAACGAAAAGACGGGCGGAGGAGAACGAAAAGACGGGCGGAGGAGAACGAAAAGACGGGCGGAGGAGAACGAAAAGACGGGAGGAGGAGAACGAAAAGACGGGAGGAGGAGAACGAAAAGACGGGAGGAGGAGAACGAAAAGACGGGAGGAGGAGAAATGGGTGTTACAAATAGAGGGTGACAAATAGAAATAAAAAACAAGCTGAAAAGGTAAGTGATTTTACAGAAGATGTGCTCTAATCAAGAATAAAAGTAAGGTAGAGAAACAGTTCATGGAAAGTAATAGGGGGAAAAATATGAAGAACAATTGGAAAAAAGAAAAAGAAACAGACAAAAAGATACAATGAGAAAAGGTCAGAAATAGAAATAGGAGGAAAAAAAATGTCAGAGTATCAGAGGGAGAAGCAATAAAGAGTGAGAAAGAAAGAAATTAGGAAGAGACATGAGGATTAAGGGAACTGAAATTGAAAGGAAGGAAAAGCAGAGGGAGAGAGAGGAAGGAAGAAATGAGAAAGAGAGAGGAAGGAAGAAATGAGAAAGAGAGAGGGAGGAAGAAATGAGAAAGAGAGAGGGAGGAAGAAATGAGAAAGAGAGAGGGAGGAAGAAATGAGAAAGAGAGAGGGAGGAGGAAATGAGAAAGAGAGAGGAAAAGTGGAGAGAGAGGAAAAGTGGAGAGAGAGGAAAAGTGGAGAGAGAGGAAAAGTGGAGAGAGAGGAAAAGTGGAGAGAGAGGAAAAGTGGAGAGAGAGGAAAAGTGGAGAGAGAGGAAAAGTGGAGAGAGAGGGAGGAGGAAAAGTGGAGAGAGAGGGAGGAGGAAAAGTGGAGAGAGAGAAGGAGAAGAAAAGGGGAAGAGAAGTGGAAATTAGAGTAAGAAAGAGATGGAAACGAGAGAGAGAGAGAGAGAGAAATGAAGAAAAGAGAGAAGGGAAAGAGATAAAGATGTAAATGAAAGCGACACTGATAAAAATGAAGGAAAAACAAATGGAGAGAGAGAAAACACAGAAATTAAGAAAAATAGATTGGAGAGAGAGAGAGAGAGAGAGAGAGTAATGTCTGAATTGATCGTCTAATCATTATTATATAATAATCTAACAATCATAAACAGACGGAACATAAAAAGAGTAAGACATTCAGTTATATCGGCAAAATATTCTCCACCGTAAAAGCTGTGCAAGCGAGACAAAAAAACAAACTACAAAAAGAAAAAAAAAACAAAAACAGATGACAGAAAAACACTCCAGGACAAATTGTCCCTGTATTATCATCAGCTAATTACTTTTTCCTATAAAAGAGTGAAACGAAGTGATTTTCCCTTCCAAAGATGCTTCATCTGATGTCTTCAGACTTCTAGCTGTAACAAAACATGACTGGTAAGTAAAGTATATAAATAAGCCTGAGTTAATGTCTACAGAACCGGGCATTCGGTAGAGACTGAATGCAATCAAAATGAATTATTAACAGATGATTAGATTCACAAAAGCCTTCCCTACATTATTCTTTACCTAATGAGACGTAATCTTACAAACAGAATTTAACTACACATCATTTCAATGTGTAAAAACAGGACAATCTACAACATTTGCCTAACGCAGATTGCAGTAAAACGATGAAAACTTAAAGGAGAAAACATCAGTCCGGTATGGCTACCAGGTAATACCCAGGTATAGATGTGATATAATAGGTCCCTGCTTGATTGGTTAGGACAACCATGTAGTCAAGTATATGGTCAATTATTTAATTTGGTTTTCAAGTGCTAGCAGTGTGACAAAAAACAAAAACAATAGTAAAATTGAGATGTGAGATCTTCAAAGTAACTACCCCCCCACTCCATAAGTAGTAGAAAAAGAAATAAAAACCAATAGTCCTCCTGGGTATGATCATAAACTACATCTGGCAGCAAGGCATCTAATCAGTAGATTGAAGGTTTTGAGGAGCATGCAACCACCTCATAACTGCTGTTCCTAGATACACCCTGAACTAGGGTGATAGCACCTGTTAGGGTCCCAGCTATGGGCAAATAGTTAACTATAGATAGATTTTTGTATTAAAGATGCCAGCAATACATTTTAGAAAAATAAATAAATAATGTGTGTGTGTGTGTGTGTGTGTGTGAATGAAGTTGTAGCCTCTGTCAGTCTGTTATCAAACTCCTCCTAGGGTTTTGGAGACAGGCACCCATAACCATATATATATATATTCTGAAACTACATTACCCAGTGTACTTGGATAAGTATATTGCATTTTGATCAAAGGGTGTCCCTGGGAGGCACAAACTCCTGACTGAAATTTTTTCCCTTTGATTTAAATTTGAAAAAGGGAATGACTTCTATCCAAAATATAGAAGGAGAAAGCCAGAAGATGGAGGTCACATCGACAAGATCAAAATAAGGCAATATGGACGTCAAATTGAGCAAGAAATCACCAATCAGTAGATAGTACCTTACAATATATATTTGTTGCAACAATTCAGCTGTCATATCAATGTTGAAATTTGTTCATCAATTCATTAAATCAGCTATTGCATCAAATACAATATAATATCAAAGGGGTCAGATCAAGTTATTTTTTCACAAGTCATTCCCCCACCGCCCACAATTTTTCCATTTGATTTAAATTAAATTCAAATTTGAACAAGGGAATGATTCCTATCCAAAATATAGAAGGGAATGATTCCTATCCAAAATATAGAAGGGAATGATTCCTATCCAAAATATAGAAGGGAATGATTCCTATCCAAAATATAGAAGGGAATGATTCCTATCCAAAATATAGAAGGGAATGATTCCTATCCAAAATATAGAAGGGAATGATTCCTATCCAAAATATAGAAGGGAATGATTCCTATCCAAAATATAGAAGGAGAAAGCCAGAAGATGGAGGTCACATTGACAAGATAATTGTAATATTGAAATGCATAATTTTTCTCCACAAATTCTAACAATGATTTAAAATCATTCATCATTTACTTACAAAAGAAATGTGTGGCACGCAAGAAGGCATGGGTAATTTGGCTAATTATATATATATATAAAGAAATAGACTAAGTCCAACAATTATTTTAATAGTTTTAGTTTATATGTTATTTTTATAGATACAAATATTTAAGTAAGTGCTCAACATGCTATACCATTTAGCTACAGAGGAAGCCTCTGGTTAGGAAGGTTAAATTACTGTTTTTGTTTGCTACCAGAGGGTTCCTCTGTAGTTAAATGATACATCACATCAGTCTATATGGCGGTTTTGATATCGGTTTGATTCCTATCAAAGGACACATATTTTCTTTGAGATTTCTTGTTCATTAAAGCTGGTAAATGTTGTTGATACTGTTTATTAGAAACAGAGCATTTACTTAAATATTTCTATCTATAAAAATAATGTATAGAGAAGAACATAGTAAAATATATATTATAAGCAATACATTTGACTCAACAAAAACCATCTTTATAAAAATGTCAATGAAACCTGATCTACAAACTGATTTCTTACAAAGAATACATATTCTCTTCATATGAACCAATTTTAAAAAAAATTTTGTTGGCATTAAATAACCAATTGAGGCTGATATGTCATAAAACAAAATAAACCAAACCAATTCAAATGAAACCAGTAAATAGATAAAAGATTTGACACAATGGGTACTCACCCGATTGATTTGGATGTGTTATATTCTGTGCTAATAGGAATATATACTTGAAAAACACGGTGGATAAAATGAGTAAAGGTTTATTGTAAAAAACCAGTACAAGAATAAAGGTAACAGTTATGCACAAGGTCGCCCCAATTCAATCCAGTAGTGAGTGCTACTACTGGAAGGGCGGTAGTTCTTGCGTAAGTCTGAGTCATACTCAACAGATCCCAGTCAGTTAATATTTACCAGCCTCCCCATGAGGTAGGATGTGGAACAAGGCTGAGTTTAATTAGGGGTAATCCGAGCCCGTAGGCTCAGTCAAAAATTCCCTGTAGACCCCATATAAAACAGGGTGAGGTAGCTGCCTCCTGAGATGTGACTGCTTTTTGACATAGAAAGGATCCCCAGACAAGTCTACCTGGAGACAGAGAGTTTGACCAGCACAGCTAGAACAGATTCCAGCTAGTCTCTGTAGTCTGTTGACTTACAGCTACTTATCGATAGTTACTACCTATAATGGAGTTACTCATGGGGGTGACAGGTTATTCCATTACATCAGGATAAAAGAGCTACCTTTCACTTGCATCTTAGTGGCATTATAGCCTTGCTTGGAGTGAAGTGATTAACAAGAAAAATGTCTGCATAGTGAATGTAACCTCAGTGAAGCACAGAGTAGGTTTAAGATAGACAAATATTTAATTTTAGTTATTACTAAATTTCTTTTGATTTGGCCCAAATTTGAGATCCTTTTGAAAGTTTTTTCTGTGTTCAGTTTATGGACTGATTGCTAAAATTACATTTTTTTTTTTTTTTTTTTTAATATATTAGCTAATTAATTGGAGAATGTCAGCAACATTTTCGGATGTGAATAACCGAGATTTCTTTGAATTAATGTCAGAACTGCTTCCAGTATGATTCTAATTGGTCACCAGACTGATTAATTCTTCTTCATAGATTTTATCATCTATGAAAGAAAATTTTCTAAAGAAAAAATAAAAACGAAAATTAATGCTAGCTGAAAATTTAAAATGAAAAGGACATAAATTTTGTCTACTAACCACGTTAAAGTGAGATTACATTAAAAAAAAAAATTCCTGTAATTCAAAGTAGAGGGGGAGTATTCTAATGTCTAATCTTTGTATACAATTACTACTGCAGGTATTTAATAAGCTAAACTTAGTCTGGCACAAGGCTACATTTAGAGAGAATCTTTTCAGTATCAAACACTGCAAAAAAAAAATGTACCACATATACTTGAGTATAGTGCAAGTTTTTATGACTGGTTTTTAATGCCAAAAATAGGTGGGGTCACACAATATACAGGTAATTGTTTTTGAAGAGGTTAGAAATCTTGCATTTTTGGTGACCAGTTGCACTATGCACAGGTAAATTCTTTCTGGAGGGGTTAAAATTCACCTAAAATATTCACAAGTTACCTTATATATTAAGTCGGCTTATACATAAATATATACAGTAATGCTCAGGGAGTTGTGCTAACGATGATGCCATAACAAGGTACCCACACTGTTACTACTATAGCATGATCCTCAGTCGATACCCCATTTATATGGCCTTATTCAAACTTATGACGAGAGTAGAAGAGTAGTACTTAAGATAGAGTTACAACTGAAATCTGGCCAAAAGAGGGGAAGATATTTTTCTATAAAAAACCCCAAAAAGAACATGATATTAATAAATTTAAGAGTTATATCACTTTTGAGGTAAGTGTAAGAAGACAATATTCATTGAGTACAAATGGAAGGTGACTTAGAAGTTGAAGAGGTTAGGACTAAACAAGAAGTTCAGCTGACAGGTGTTACTAGAAATTATCCTGACCCAAAATTCAGCAAATTGTTTTGCAAATATTTTAATTGCAGATTTTTTTTTTTTTTTTTTTTTTAAAATCATGGTGGAGGCTAAATTTGATTATTTCATTTAAACTTTACCATCAATTGTACTATCAGTAGTGATCTTTAATACTAGTTTGGTACTTCTCACTTCCTTGAGAGGAAGATGATCAATTTCAAATCAAAATTGTTTATCTATTTAAAATTCTACATTTAATGAAAAATATATGCAGTTTAAATACAAGTGTCATAAAAACTTCAAATTGCTACACATTTCAGCTTATAATCTTTTCCTGCTACCCAGGGGTTATTGTCAGACTGAAAGGGAAATTAGCCCTTATGACACAGATGTCCATTTTAATTTTATTCAAATTGTGTGTAGTACGTTTACATGTGTGAATGTATAATTTATTTCAATTAAATAAATTAAGAATATTTGTACAAATTGAAAAAAAAAAAAAAAAAAAATTCTGTTTATTACATAATTTCTGAAAAGTTCAATAAAATCTTTAAAATATTTGATTTTTGTCTTTTCAAATTTGATTGCTCAGCTCAGAGCAGAGGTTGTATGGACTGACATTGAGGAGAGTGCACAACTCCAAAGTCTTATTGATTCTATATGAATGTCTTTGTATAGATTAAATGGCAAAAGCTTATGTAAGTCACTCAGGCACAAGATATATATGCTGATACATTAAATATTTGCTTGCAAGGTCATATGCAGACAGTGTATGATGGAAATAGAATAGACTTTACTTTTATAATATACATTTATCATATGGGACTAACATTTTCCACTGACATGAAATGGAAAGATTATATTGAATCAATTGCTAGATCTGCTGCTAGGAAAGTTGGTTCTCTGTGTCCTACTAGACAATTTTTCTTGCCAGAATCTATTTTACATAGTTATAAGTCTACCATCTGTCTATGCATTGAATATTGATGTCACAATTGGTCCGGTAATTTATCCATCTATAGAGAGATTCTAGACAAAATACAAAAAAAGAACTTGCAATGTTATTGGTCCTGACCTGGCATCTTGGCTTCAGTCACTTTCCCCACCACCATAACGTAGCTTCTCAGTGCTTTTTCTATAATCCTTCTGATAAGCTTTCCTTTTTGGTACCTAGACTAGATTGACAGCAAGGTCTCATCACTTTATGCTGAAATTTAATTTTCTTGTGAGTGTTGAAACAATAAATGGTAGATTTGCATATATTAGGTTGGTGCAAAAATAATGACGTAATAATGTCGATTTTGACGTATTTTTTTAACGTCAAAAAAAGACATTATTAAATCATTATTTTTGCACCAACCTAATACTTGTTTTTATGGTCATAATTGCTCGAAGCAGTGATATGGATGTTATATATTGTAGTTTTGTTAAAGTCATTTTGAAATACAATTTGATTTTTTTTAAATTGTAGGATATTTTATGGATTAATATCCTGAAATAGTTTGATTTTTTTTTCATGTTAATACCCATGTTTTTCATTCATTCTTGGTAATCCTTCCAAGTATGAGGTATTTACAGAAGCTGAATAAGTAATTACTTATATCAATAAATAATACTTATACCATTTGGAGAATACAGTGAACTTTTGTAAATATGAAATCTGAAACCCAAGTTCATTTTCAAAAATAGTTTATTTCAAGTTTCATAACAGGTTTTAATCTTTGTCTAATTCACTTTTCATTATTATAGACTTGTATCTGTGCTAGTCGAATTTTGGTTCAAGAATGCATCTCTGCTTCAGCTTGTCGTTTCACAGATGCTTCAATGAAAATCAGATAATATAAATTTACCGTATGGGACTAACATTTTCCGCTGACATGAAATGGAAAAATTATATTGAATCAATTGCTAGATCAGCTGCAAGGAAATTTGGTTCCAAGTGTTAGACAATTTTTTGTTGTCAGAATCTCTTGCATATTTATGAATATGTAAGATTGATTCTACCATTTGATCTTGCTTTGAATATTTCTGGTATAATGCTTCTGCTATGTATTTAGAGATTCTTGATAAAATATAAAGAAGAATCTGCAATGCTATTGGTGCTGACCTGGCATCTGAGCTTCAGTCACGTTTGCACTGCAGTAATGTAGCTTCTCTATGCCTTTTCTATAGATATTTTCATGGTAATTGCTCTGATTAGCTTGCCTCTTTGGTACGTAAACCTTTTCAGATTGGCAGCAAAGTCTCATCATTTTACAGTTGAAATGGCTAGATGTAACCATAAGCTCTATGCTAACAGTTTCTTCTCTTGCACTCCTCGCTTGTGTATCTCTCTTCCAGTTTCTTGCTTTCCAGTCAACTTCAATCTTCAAAAATTTAAATGCAGTGTCAATCGTTATCTTGTCTTCTTAATTCCTGTTCTTTTATTGTTTCCTCTCCTTAATAATGTTTTCTTTTTCTGTATGATTTCATACTTCTAGCATCTTAGTGGCTTTATTGTCTTGCTTCAGGTGAAATGATTAAAAAATAATGTATAAGATCTTCATTTTTACTCTCATGTCTTATTTTGCAAAGGTGGGGTATTTGATATATCAAGGATTACCCAGATGTCATAAACTTATATGTACCGTGCCCCTTCAGGATGTGGGCAATCATGGCTCTCCACAATTTCCTATCCTTTGTAACCAAGTAATATACTATTCTTACTATCCTTTCTAGTCCATGTTCTGCCATCTATTTGTACCACAAGTTCATTTGGTAGGTTACTTGATGTTACCCTAATGTTTTCAATATCTCCTGCGAGTGTAAAATTCTTTAACCCCCACTTTCGTCATTAGGTGTCCAGGAAATTTTTATTAATTTTTGTTTTTTTATCATAATTTTCTATTGGCAACACATTAGGCAGTATTTGATTGGCTAGTTGATAAACATTATGTAATCATTGACCAATCAAAGAAGCCTGAATGAGGCTCACTCTCTCCCCCATAAAAATACAGTTGAACAAAGCATCAGCAAGACAGGAATATTTGCCAAGTTTGCTAACCTAAAATAAGCAAAATAAATGAATGCCTATTTTCATAAGGCTTAACTTTAATGAGAGATGATCAAACAGTATAACTAGTTCTGGTTTTCATGATGAAACAGAAAGAATATTTCAATGCCTATTTGAAACAGATTTAAACCAATCAATTTATCTGATGATCAGATGATTTCAAGATTTAAGAGGCATTTGTTTCATCAAGAAGATGGAAAATTGACCTATTCAAAGAATTTTTAAATAATTTCTTACCATTATAAAAGGAGCTCTTAGCATGCCTTAATTACTTTATTCAATCTAAATAACACTAATTATATCAGGGAAGATTATTTATAAACCGAGATTCCAAATTTTGATCCATAGAAAATATTCATATGAAAAGCCAAATTAAATAAACACAAACAGATATATAAAGGGAAAAAAACAATAGGAAAACTGTAGTTTTAGCTTATGTGTTTTGTTCAATGTGGACATTTTCAAGGCAAAAAAAAAAAAAAAAATGAAATTAATTTATTGAAACAAAGTATCCATAAACAACAAACAAAATTTTGTTAGCAACTAGAAGAATTTAGAAATTTTTGTACATTGACTTGGGAGAGTAGTGATTCTGTTGAGAAAAAATAGATTAATATTTGGATAATATTCAATGGTGGCACTCTTGAGGATTTTGCTTGAGTAAATTATTTTTGTTTTTATGAGTGTAGCATTTATAAAATCAAAGATGTGGTTGAATTTATTTCTATTTATGACTTGTGAATTTGTTAAATTGTTATTTATGAGGTCTCTTTTTTCATTTTATTTTTAGTTTTGAAAAGTCCACATTGGGCGAGAAACATTAGATAAACCTACAGTTTTTCTATTGTCTTTTATACATATTGTCTTTTTCTACAGGTTAATTCTGAGAAAATTATATATATATATATATATATATATATATATATATATATGTGTGTGTGTGTATGTGTGTATGTATTAATATTAATGCATATTTCATCTTCAAACATCCTTTTAAACATCTTTCGCGAAGTATAACAGGCAAAGAAAATTATTTTTTTTTTTATTTTGTTTTTCCAGTGTTCATACATTTTTTCATTTGGTTGGAGCAAGGAAGTGCAAAAATTGTCCATGTTGCCTATTGACCCAAGCACTTTAGTCCACTTCTTTAGCTGTTTCCAAAGAGGTTTGTTATATATATATATATAGTGATAGTGTTAATAAAACAGTGCTTGATGTAATATAACAGAGCTATTAAGTATATATTAATAAATAAACATTATCTCTCACTGCTAGCATGACAATTTCATGCACAATGCAATCTTCTGTAATTCCAGCATAATATATAACTCAAGCAACATTGTGATAACCAGATATAAAAAAAAAAAAAAATTCAAAATTATTTAAAAGTTAGTTTATACTCAGCACCTGAAGATTGTGTCATGGTAACAGTGAGGGATAACATACACATATATAAGTGTTTATTTTCTTTATGAAAATGATTATTGCTCTGTCTCTGAGAGCTCTCCCAGGATCTATATCCTTTTGGAAATATCCATATTGATTACTATCATTTTATATATATATATATATATATATATATATATATATATATAAGTTATAAGGAACTTGGTAAATCCAAAGAGGATGAAATCCTGAGAGCTCAATGTGAGGACAGAGCTAATATGTAATGAAAAACAAACCACTTTAAGGTACCATTACAATAATTTATATCACCCAAAATCCTTTTTTAAGGATTCAGGATCATCAGGTAAAACTTCCAACAACGAATTGAGAGGAAAAATATATATATATATATATATATATTTTTAAAAAAATGAGATTAAAATTTTAACCTCTTTCTGAAGGCAACTGATATGCGGATAAAAATTAATTCTTAGGTCCCTTATCAAAATAGTCACCCCAGCCGTTTCCATAGTAAATAATTTTGCAAATGAACATGATTATGAAGATGCGTAAATTTCAAGATTGGTTATTCCTAAATTTTCACTTGGGGATGAAACAGGGCTTGATACTTTAACTCATTTAATTTTAATAATTATATTGAGGTTTTCGGCTCTCATTTTTGAAACATGAAAACTCTTATGTAGCGAAGGAATCATTTTTTAAAAAAATAATTATAAGTTAAGCTCTACTACTGTATGGAGCACTGTTTTTTTAAAAAATAAAAACAAAAATACTAAAGAACTCTGGATTATTTACCTAACGTGTTCTTTCCTATTTTTCTACATATCTACACACCCACACACACACATAATATATATATATATAGAGAGAGACAGACAGACAGTGTGTGCTTATAATGTGATATATTTATTGGATAAGAGTGCTTAATATCAGAGATATTAATATCAGCTTAAGGCAAGCCAGCATCAGACCATGTGTTCAAAGGCAGTTACTATACAGTGTTCATTATTCCTATGTAGACTTTGTTTCTCTCATTTTGGGGCACCTCGGCGTGGTGTAATGGTTAGCAAGCTTGTCTTGCTAGATCAGTTACAACTGAAAAGTGAGTTTGATCCTCACTAAATGCCCCATACTTTCGGCCTTGTGCCACATCTAAGCTATGCTTGGAAAATAACTATATTACATTAAATATTATGAATATAGTATATTTTTTCAAATTTTTAAATTAAAATCTGTTAAAATTCATTAAATTCAAACAAGTTAAAAGAAATTCAAACAGTGGGGAAAGGTACAGAATGTCGACACTGAATTGTAGATTTTGGAATAACAAAATAGAAATCAGACAAAGTGAAAAGACAGAGAAAGTCCCCCCTTAAAAACATTTCAAATAACAGAGATGGGAATATTAATGCCATAAATCTTGGATCAATGTCCAATTGTGTTTATCATCTTTCACATTAGATTCAGAATTTTAGTTGTAAATAATGGCTATAGTTAATAGGTTTAATGGAATAGAATCAATCTGATCAGATTGAAAAGAAAGCCTCCCAAACAATGGAAAATATTTCTCAACAGGTGAACAACAACCTCTTAAACTCTTTCTCTTGTAACGTGTGATGAGATATAGATATAAACATTGAAGGTTCTGACAGGCATCAAAGAATGTTTACTTTGAGTCTGGTCATAGTTTGACATTGTTTATAATAACAGAGTCAAAAGTGAACTTGTTCTTTCTACCTGACTAACATATTAAATAAAGAAAGAACAAAAGACAATATTTTTTTATAAAATTAAATTATTAATATAGTGTTAAAATCTAGCATTAATGGTTAAGATTAAAATAAAAAATCTAGTACTAATTATAGGTTTAAAAAAAAAAAAAAAAAAAAAAAAAGAAGATATTTTTTATAAAATTTATTAATGCCCAGTGTTAAACTATAGCAATAACTGGAAAAATAAAAATCCAGTATTGTGTATAGGTTTTAAAAGAAAAAAAGTTAGTAACAATATTTTTATAAAATTAATCTAAAAAAATGCCCAGTATTAAAATCCAATATTAATTGTAAAAATTAAAATAAAAATCTACTATTAATTATAGTTTTAAATGACAAAAAGAAACAAAAAACAAAAAAACAATATTTTTTATAAAATTAACCTATAAATGCACGGTATTAAAATCCAATATTAATTGTAAAAATAAAAATCTAGCATTAATTATAGGTTAAAAAAAAAAAAAAAAAAAAAAAAAAAAAAAAATTAAAAAAAAAAAAATCCAGTACTTATTATAGGCATAAAAAATAAAAATAAAAATATATATATATATATATATATATATATATATATATATATATATATATATATTGTAAAATGCTCAGTGTTAAACTGAAAAAATAAAAATCTAGCATTAATTATAGGCTAAAAAAAAAAAAAAAAAAAAAAAAAAAAAAAAAAAAAAAAACCCAAAAGCAGGATCAATTATTGGTTGATAGAAAAATTAAAAATTACCGTTATTTACGAATATCCTCATTATCATTATTGTTATACAAGGTTGGTGCTCTTGTACCCTCCAGCCTGCTTCATGTACCTGTTAATCCAGGAAATTTAATTTCAAACTGAATCTGTTATCTATGGCAGTAGATTGTGTTCTCTCTCTCTATATATATATATATATATATATATCTCATCTTGTTCATATTTAGTACTGCTCAATTATTAATTGTTCTGCTTCCACAGGGTCTATATCTGTACAACTCAGCCCAGGGATTGAACTCAGAAATAGTTTTTACTTTGTGTGAGGTCAATTACATCTTTTTCAAAAATTTGCTTTCACTTTGATAGAAATACCCTTGAAAAGGGGCATAAATCCATCTAATCTTCCTAACAGCTAGGTGTTAATAGCAGGGCAAATGGAAATCTTTAGCTTGGTTGGCAGTCAGTTTAGGAGAAGGACAACTCCAAATTCAAAATATGTTGGATATGGAGTTAGCAACTCCACCCTGTAAAAACCTACTTAATACGGGAATAACAGATGTAATGCCTCATGCAGTAAGGCTCTGGTCCTACAGTCTGTAGAGTTTGATTGATTGATTGATTGATTATTTTTATTTTTTACAGTTTATCAACCTTTTTATGGCTTATCAACCTGTGGGTTATTTAAAGCAGAAATATATTTTAGATTGTCAAACATTTTTTTCATTTTTTCAGTGAGTATTGTATTAACAATTTTTTTGACAATAACAATGATTCTCCTGCTATTTAACCCATAGCTGGAGGAAGGAGGTGAATTCAAACTTTTCTCAAAGCTATTTGAGAATAGGTGAACATGATTAACCTGACTAGAATTTGAACTTAGCTCTCCAATTTTTCATCCTAATCCATTATCTATTACACCACCAGCACATGCATACCAGTGGGGGAAGTCTTCTGAGCTAACATATATTCCATATAACCATTAGACGAGAAAAATCTGAAGTTATTCTCAAATGCCATGGTGCTTATCTATCTATAGATTTCATATCGAATACTACGGTTATTGACTTTTCCAAAATCAAACTTGGAATCATTTTATCTTCCAAATTTCAAATGGCTCTTATATCATAAGTATATCATCAATAATTGACGAACATCTTGAAGAAAAACATTCAATTAAAAAAAATAAAAAAAAAAAAAAAAAAAAAAAAAAAAACACAAGAAAAAATAAATAAATATAGATAATATTTTTATCATTAATCAGTAAATATCAGATTTAATGAAAGACATCCTGAAAGGGAAATAAAGAAATATATGTCAAACATATGTAAAAATATTAATGGTAAGAAATATTCTAGTGCCCCGACTACATGAATTTAAGTGTGCCACTTGATTAGAACAGGAGGCATGGCGGAGGAATGGATAGCAGCTCGGATTGAGGAATCAAAGAACAGAGTTCAAATTCCAGTCGAATTCATTACATTCACTTACATGCTAATTACCCTTGGGAAAGGTATGAATCCTCTTCTCCCCTCAGCTCTGAGTAAATAGCAGGGCAGACTTGATTCTATAGTCTTGGGTGGCAACTGGTCTACCACAAAAAGAAATGGCATCATACTGTGGGGAAAAATCTGACTCGTCAGCCATGTATCAAAAGATACATGATCACCTACATGTATCATCCATAGCACAAAACTAACTGACTTGATTGGCAACTAGGTCTCAACGTTTTACTGTTGAACTATCTTAATGCAACTGTTATTTCTACTTTAACAGTTTTTTTTTTTTTTTTCTCTCTCGCACTTCCAACTTGTGGAACTCGCTTCTGATTTCTTGCATCCCTGATAACTACAATCTTTAAAAATTTAAATGAACCATTTGTCACCATCTTCTGTTTTCTTGAAGCCTGTTCCTTTTTACCGTTTCCTCAATCCTTCCCATTCTCTTTCACTCCTTTTAAACACCTGCCCAGGGCAGGAACAAAAATTCCCCTCAGCCCCTGCAACCTTCAGTTGCACTGGCCTCGGTGCTTGCACAGATCCCTCCCTCTGGTGCAATGGGAGGGTGTGGCCTCGGTCAGCTGTTCCCCAGGGCTGGGCACTTCTTCAGTATAATTTTCTCAGTTGCCCCTCTGTCCTTTGATAGAGAAGCCCCTCTGTCCTTTGATAGAGAAGCCCCTGAGCACACTCTGTCCAAAGATAGAGATACAACACTCAAATGAAAATACATTCACTGAGTGATTTAATGGAGAGATATATGAGGGAATAGAGTTCACTCATGCAAATTTGTTAGGCAGGCCCATTATAGTAAAGTGAATTAACCCACCTACTATATTAGGTAATCTCCTATAAATGAGGTAGATTAGCTGGCTTGCCTTACTACAAGGAAACACAAGGAGGCAGCCATGTTAGAAGGTAAGTTATTCGACTTCTACATCTCTCTCCTCTCCCCATTGTGGAAGTGCAGTGGCCGCTGTGGAGGAATCAGTTCCTTATTGCCTGGCCAATTGTATGGGAGTAGTCAGGATAGTGCCCTGGGGATCCTGATTCTTGATGGCAATGACCTCTATGGATTGTTTAATGCTGAAATCTAAATATTTTGTATATAATTTTATTTATTTATTTTTGGAGATTATAATGGTTTTAGTTTTACTAACTGACCAATCGATGGAAGGAGAGGAGGAGGAGGAGGATTCATACCTTTCCCCATGTGTAAGTGAATATAACGAACCCAACTAGAATTGGAACTCAGCTTTCCAATTAATTACACCACCTGCACATCCAAGCTGATAGCACCTGGTATTCCTAAGCAGTTACCCATCCAGGTACTGACCAGGCTTGGTATTGCTTAAATTCAGTGATTGTACATTTCAGTGTGATGTGGCCATGAGACAATAAGATATGTACATTTCCATATAACTGAAGAATGTTAAGCAAATGAATGACAAATTGGAAAAAAAATTCTGTCGAACATGTTTCATCCTCTAGAAAGACTTCAGACTAAAGTAATGTTTTTGCTGATATAAGTGTAGGAAAGAGAGAGGGAGTTATAAAAATGCAAGCATTAGTTATAAAATTCTGCTTGTTCCTCTCTTAGTTAGCATGACTGTTACTCTATGTCAATACCTTATCAATAATGGACTATTCTGTTTTCATTGCATGGCACATCAGAGACGCTACTTGGTTTCAGTGAGAAAATGAAAGAAAGAAACAAGGGAAGATAGAATAAGTAATAACACTCGTTTGTTTAACATCTGTGTCAGTGAAATGGAAAACATTGTCAACTGCAGAATTTTTTCATTTGTATCCCCTTACTTCTTAAAATAACGACCAGCATTCATATTTATGATTGCTATTACAATATTTTGTTAAAGTTGTTAAGCTCAAATATTTAACTATGCAATAGTAGAATTTCGACAGATATTTTATTGTAGAACTCACTATCATTGAATTAAGATTCATCAGTAAATATGAAAAGGAAAACTGTGAAAATTTATTTCAATTATTCCTATAATTATGCATGAACAAGAAACACTGATGATGTTGGAACATAAAAAATTTAAATTTAAATCTGTTTTTATTTTTATTTTTTTTTTAGATGTGTTGGGCATGTAGTCTAGCCAGTTTCATTATGATTTTGTTTATATCCTTTTTTTTTTTGAGTATCCCACATCGTGATAATAGATCCAGCAAGGATTATTATCTATTATCACATATTTATCATCAAGTATCTATGGGATACTTAATAATGAAAGAGATAAAAGCAAAATTATAAGCATATAGAAACTGAATGAAATTGGCGAGACAATATGCCGCATCATGTCGAAAAAAAATTTCCTATCTTGTTCTTCATGTGCAAAAAAATCATCCAGGCATTGAAATTCATTTCCTTTTCCATGTTGAATTCATTGACAATGAAAGTTCTCAACCTCTTCAAATTCTAACACCTAATCATTACAAATTATTATTGACTACAGAATCGCTGACATCTTTGTATTAGTTGCCATATTGAAAATTCTACTTCTATATGATGTGAACCATCAGGATATTGGTTACAATTTCTTATCCTTTTGCCATTTTTTTTTTTTTTATCTCTTCTAAACCTTGCTCCACAATCCATTTACTCTGGCTCACTAGTTAGGTTATGCATTGTTTTCCTCTATACCTCATGCCTTCAATCTGCCCTGTGAATTTCAAATTTTCCAAGCCCTCTTTCCTCATTATGCACCCTAGAAATTTCAGTTATCTCTCCCTGATGTTAAGTATAAGTATCATAATTGTTTCTATTTTCTCTAAAATTTTGCCGTTGCTCACATGTTTGGTCTACAGTTTTCTCACTAAACCTTCTGTAGAATCACGTTTCTCTTGCTTCAAGTCTCTTGTTTATCTTTGAGGAGATTGTCTAGCATTCACTGCCATATCAAAAGATTGGTATTATTTAACAGTTCAGTACACTTTTCTTTGTTTCTAAAGAAAATTCCTGTTTCTTAATACTTTGCTTAGCTTTTGGAAAGCATCTTTCACTATCACAATTCACCTTCAGATTTCAGTGTTGTACTTTCTATCTTCTGTTAAAACAATTTCTAGACAGTTAAATTGTTGTACTGGTTTGACTTTTATATCTCCAATATGTAATTTGTATGTTAGGCTGTTCCCTTTTGCTAATAACCATGCATTCTATCTTCTTGCAACTGATGTTTACTTCTTTCTTCATTACCTTTTGTAGGAGTTTTCATAATCTCCTGCAACTCTTCTGGATGGTCTCCTTGTTCAAGTTGGTGAATGCTGCCATAATCCTTGCCTTCAGTTTACCTTTGGTGTTACAAGGCGTTTTGTTGGTCTCTCACTCAACTGTGCACCACACATAATAATCAAGTCTTATCACATGGCCTTTATAAAATTTAAAATTTACTAAAGCTTTACAAATTGTATATTGACAAGATGCATGGCACAAGGACATTATTAATAAATCCTTGTACCATCAAATAAAACATTCATTTGCTTCAAAGGGAAATTGTAATTAACAATTTAGCTATATATATATATATATATATATGTATGTAATATGTTATACAGTGCACTTGTTTTTCTGTGAATATTTATATTTCAGCAGTAAATAATTCATAGATGTGTTGATATGCCGCAAAACAAAATCAACCAACCAACAAATCTTTCCTCATTATGTATTCTAGAAATTGCAACTGTTTCTCACTGATGTTAAGTCAGTAACGTAAATAAATAAAAGTTCATTCAGTTCTCTCTCTCTCTCACATGCACACACACAAGTTTCTCAAAGTTTTGAGTGCTACTTTGTATATGGTTCATTTGTTAACTTCAAGAAAAGCTAAAATTTCTGTCAGAGTTCTTCTTTTAGTCACTAAGAAAATGAATTCAGTAAATATACAAAAATATACAGGGTGCAATGAGTAAATTGTCACCATTTTATATTTTTAATTTCACACATCCATGTTGTTTGTTTTTGATTTTGTCAACTGCAGCAGAATAAGTCTAATGGCGATTATGAAGGTATGGCAGCTCGGAAAACTCACTCTAGTCATTCTGATAAGAAAAGAACTCTTGAATTTGTTAGTGAGGGCCTCAGACAACACAGAGGCTTACATCAAGTGTCTTGAACAGCTAGTGCTGCCTTGCGTCAATAGGGTAGCTGCTGGAAGACACTCTCTGGAAAAAGGACCCTGCACCATGCCACACAAGCAGGAGCACCCATTCATGGCTGTTAGACAATTTCTGGCAACCATGTCATTTCTTATATCTTGCCAGCTAACTTGATTTTCAATTTTTCAATGTATCTGGTACAAAATATACAGACTTTATTTCGATTTATTCTTGAAATAGTAAAATTTTGAAGTCACTTTGTAAGTAAAAAAAAAAATGCGGAAATTTTTCAGAAAATATTTAAAACTAAATGCTCAAAAATTGGCACAAGCTATGAATGTAATTTTTTATTGTTATTACTTATGACATCCAACCCCAGCTTTCACACCAAGAGCAATCTTGATTTTCTAAAATAAAATGAGAAATCAACCTGCCCTACTGACCATGTCTAAGGATATCTTCTCTTATTTTTAGCACTGCTCATTTATTGCTTGCCCTATTTTCCACAGAGTCTGCATTGCCCAGCCCAGGGATTGAACTTACAATTGCTATGTCAGCAAATCTATGAAGTAATGTTTTAATCCACTATACTATTGTCCTGTACATTTTTCTCTGTTTTTGATTGATTTGTTTTTACAGTTTATCCAGCCATTGCAGGTTATTTAAAGCCAGAAAATATACTTAGATTGAAAGAATTTTTTTTTTTATTTTTAAGATAATGATTTAGTGATACAAGTTTTACTATTTAACCCATAGCTGAAGAAGAGGTGGATTCATACTTTTTCTGTTGTCTAAACGAATATAATGAACCCAACAGAAATTGGAACTCAGCTCTCCAATTAATAATTTTGAGCTATTAAATACAAGCTTGCAGCACCTGGTATTCCAAAGCAGTCACCCATCTAGGTACTGAGCAGGCTTGGTGTTGCTTAACTTTGGTGATCGTTTAACAACCGGTGTTTCAACGTGATATGGCTATAAGATTTCTTTAACAAAATGTAATAAAACTTGAAATACCAGTTGTTATTTATTTTGCTTCAATGATAAATGTACTGAGGACAAAGTATGCTAGTTTGCAGTAAGAAGAGTTATACGTCAATATAACACCTTGACATTTAAATTCATAATTTAATGTATAGTGGAGAATCTCACTTGTGAGAAATTCTAGATCTCATGATGCTGCCAAGTCAGTGATCTGTTGACAGAATATCAATAGTTGATATGAGGGTCAAGGCTAGCTAAGACAGCAAATGAGCTACTGACAGCCTAGCCAGCAGGTGGGTAGCGGAGACAATTGGCTATAAAGAATTAAGGAAATAAACAAAGAGGGAATTGGCAGAAGATAGCCGGAAACAGAAAGTAATAGCTCAAAACGATCAGCCCACAAGCTGAACGACCGATCAGATAAAACTATTTAATGCTTAGAAGTTCTGTATCTGTCTATATTTCTGATATGTGGTATTGTAACTATTTACACTATTTACATTGCTCAGTTTTTGTCCAAATCTTTATTGCCATATTCACAATGTTTTGGTTGTTGTAAGATCTGGCCTTCTTAAAATATCACCTGAAGAAGGCCAGAGCTTACAATGGACGAAACATCATGAATATGGCAATAGAGATGAACAATGTAAACAGTGTAAATTATAAGTTCTAATTTTGTTGTTTCAGTCACAGAATAATATCAAGGGTGAGGGTCAAAAAACAAAACAAAAAAAAGACATGATTATTTTTACATAATTTTACATTACTACTAGTTTAAGTCATAAGCAAGTTTGGGGGGAACCAATTGTAATGACAAATGTACCATCCTAACTAGTAATCATACATGGCAATTAAGAGTCAATTAGGAGTACACTAATGTACCATAGCTTAATACTCAGTGGATTAAGAGAAAAATGCTGTTCTCCTCCACACCAACACAAGGCTGCATACAGCAAGAATAACACAAGAAAGAATTTTGAAACTTGTTTGGTTAGTTCTACTCCAACCACCTTATTCACCTGACCTTCCATTAACAGATTATGTAAAAATTAGGTTGAGTCATAAGAAATTTCCATTTTGGGAAACCATTTCTAATGATGAATTTATCATCCTATCTACTAATCATACAAAGTAGTTAAGAATAAATTTGGATTACACTAACATGCCTTAGTTTTTGCATGTCAGTGGCAGCATACACAGTGGATTAAAAAAAAATATTGTCCTCTGTGACAACACAAGGCTATATACAGCAAGAATAATATAGGGAAAAAAACTTTGCAACTTATTCTGCCATATTCATCTGACCATACACCAAAATATTTTGATAGGTATCATTTAGTTGCATTATTATTTTTCATTGATTGACTGATTTGTTTGTATGGTTTATCAAAAGCCCGGGAGCCACTCGATGTAGAGTAAGAGGCACAGTTTATGTGGGGGAAGATGATTTAACCCTAGACTTGAACAGATTAAGATTGCAATGATCGAGAAAAATTCTTCTTGAGAGTTGGTTCCACAGAGCAGTGGTATAATAAAGATTTACTGATACAAGTCCTAATAATTAATCCATAGCTATGGGGAGAAGAGGCGGATTCATACCTAAGGATATTTGCATGTAAGTGATTTTAATGAACCTGACTGGAATTGGAACTCTCTGATTTCCAATTCTGAGCTATCATCCATTACGACAGCTACACATCCAAGCTTACAGTATGTAGCATTCCCAAGTGGTCACTCATCTAAGTACTGACCAGGCTTGACATTGCTTAACTTTGGTGATTGTATGGTGTTTCAGTGTGATATGGACAATCCTGTATTATTATTATTATTATTATTAAATATAATAATATATATTTTTATTGTTATTCATATAAATATTATTAATTATGGTATATATCATTACTATTTTGTTAAACATTTCACCGCAAGCAAGTCGATAATGCCACTAAGGTGTCAAAGGATAGGAAGTTGTGGAGAGTTATGATCACCTACATTCTGAAATGATGAATTAAACAAAAATAGAAATAACTTTATTGCCATATGATGCACGACTTACAATGTTATCTAGGAGATTACCTCTACCTGTAGATCATTGAAGCCCTGGAGTCATTCCTTTTCAGCTTTGGTAGATGACCCACTTGTTATAATACCAACATACTGGATGAACTGAATATATAGATTTTATTTTTCTAACAACAAATATGCTACATAAAGAGACAGAGAAGAAAAGAAAATGAGAGAAAATCCACCAACTCTGAACATACAATTTCTACATTTTCTTCCAATACATTTCATTTTATATTTCCCCCACCCATATTTTACGGAGTTAAGTTTCCAAAATTTTAAAAAATAAACTTCAAGAAACCAAATCAATCACTAAGATTTCATTTCTAATTTTTTCTCTTTTTTGCTTTTGATTCTTTCCCAAAATGTTGATAATTCTTAGCATATTTTTACCACTTTAAAATAAAGATCTTGGAGAAATATTTAATATCTAAAAGTGGCCAATATTTTCCTCTTTTTGTTTGTCTTTCTTTACAAATCTTTATACCAACACTCTCTCCAAGTAAGATTCCTGGCACTTCATAATGAATCATGTTTTTCCCAAAAAAAAAAACCAGAGAAGTTGGTACTTTCAATAATGACAGTAGCATAAAAAAAAGTTTTCCAAGTTGAGTTGAATTTCTAAGCATTTTTATTTCTTAAATCAATTCCCGCAATTTATGTTGGAATTTTTCAAATTGTTATTCTTTGCTTTTATTAGATATCCCTATGCAAATTATCATAAGTGCTTGTTTTGAAAGATGAAGAAGAGACTTGAAGCAACAGAAATATGGTTTTACAGAAGGATGCTGAAGGATACCACGGACCAAACATGTGAGCAACAACAAAGTTTTAGAGAAAATGGAAACAAAAAGGACACTTGTATTTAACATCAGAGAGAGATAATTGAAATCTCTGGGATGCATAATGAGGAAAGAGGGCTTGGAAAATATGATACTCAAAGGGCAGATTAAAAGCAAGAGGTATAGAGGAAAACAATGCATAACCTACAAAGTGTGATTTAGTAAAGGGATGGCAGAGCAAAGTTTAAGAGAGAACAAAAAGACAAAATTTATTAAGAGCTATAAAACCCAGGGAAATTGTGGAGAGCTATGATCGCCAACATCATTAAGAGACATAGCATAGAAGAAGCAACTCAAGGTTCGGTCTTAATATTTGCCAAACAAGAAGCATTCTTCTTATATGTATTGTGTCCCTTCAGAACTTAAGTGATCATAACTCTCCACAACTTCCTATACTTTGTAGCTCTAAGCAACTTTTGTCCCTTTACTATCCCTTCCAGTTCAAGTTATGCCATCCAAGCTCCTTAGGTATATTATTTATTGTTTCCCTCTATTTATTCTCTTCAGTATGTCTTGTGTGTGCCAAATTCTCCAAGCCCTTTTTCCTCATTATGTGTTCGGGAAATTTCAACAATCTTTCTGATCCTAAGCAAACGTTTCCTTTTTGTTCAGATTTTCCTTAAAAATTCCTCATTTCTAACATGTCCTTTCATGGTATTCTCACAGCATTCTTCGAAAGAACTAAATCTGTTTTTTCATGTCTCCTCTTCATTGGGGAGGAAATTGTCCAGCATTCACTGCCATACAAGGGAAGTGATATATATGCAAGAGCTCAGTACTCTTCCTTGTTTCAAATGAAACTTTCCAGTTACTTAATATTTCTATTTTTGAACAATGTCTTTTGCTATTCCACTATGTCTTCAGATTTCTACGTCATATTTTACATAATCTATTTCTTTTAATTAAAGGGAATATTTTAAATTCTCAGTTTTGATACTTGAATATCACAAATGTTGTCAGAAGTTCTTTTCTCAAGTATTTCCAACATTCCACCACGCATTTTCACATTTTTTTTAATGCAACATTTCAATCATTATGTTCTTTGGCTTCCCTCATATATATATATATATATTATATTATATTATATATATATTATATATATATATTATATTATATATATATATATATATATATATATATGTATTGTAGTTGTTGGCTTTTAGACAGTTTATGTATACATTTTATTACATGTTCCTATACAAATTACTATTAAATATTCTTATGAAAATTACTCTTGCTACAATACATATTTTGAAAGATTTTGCCAGTTTCATCATACACTTCATTGCAACCAGGCCAATTTCTTATCAAATCAATCAAAACTACAGCACTATTCCTGGAAATTAAGTCTACAATGACTTTCTTCAACTAACATAAGTATCTAAATAGCTTATCTTAGTCAATTTGTTCTTTG
This sequence comes from Acanthosepion lycidas, assembly GCA_963932145.1. Taxonomy (NCBI): domain Eukaryota; kingdom Metazoa; phylum Mollusca; class Cephalopoda; order Sepiida; family Sepiidae; genus Acanthosepion; species Acanthosepion lycidas. Next base: position 59,058,716 of record OZ010587.1, on the reverse strand, counting down.
AACTTTTTTTATTTAATTTCTCTGCATGCCCTACCTCTGGATTTTCATTTAAAATTAGAGAAATCAGCATTAAATAAATTTACAAACCTAAATAAATAAGTTCTACATTTTTTTGGACATACATTTACAGGGTTAATCTCGTTTTTACAAATACCTTCACTTAAGCTAAAAACTTTTATAAATAATACCAAAGAAATGTCTGTTTACTGACTCCATAACAATTATATATATATATATATATTATAAAATGTTACATTGGGACATGCAAGTTTCTGCAACAAAAATGCATGTGTTTCAATATACAAAGACATTTTGTTAGGCGATAAGCGAAACATCTTTCGACGTCGTAACAAATATGCATTTTTGTTGCGGTAACTTGCATATTACATTGTAACAGTTTATAATAAAAATTTATTGCTCTATTCTTGTGTTGAGCTCTTTTTTTAAATTAATGTTATGAACATTTGAATTTATATTCTTTTTGTTCTCTTACATTTTAGCATGGAAAATACAGTTACATCTAGCTAGTTCATGAATAATATGGTGAGACCTAATTGCCAATCTAGTAGCACACTTAAATTCATGCAGTCAAAATACCAAAGAGGAAACTCATCAGAACAATTTCTATGAAAATCTTTGTAGTAAAGAGAGAGGGAAGTGTTGAGGTTTGGTCAAGGTCAATATTATTAGAGACTATTTGCTTGAAATCTTAATATCCACAAAGATATTACCAAATTTCAGGTAGAAATCAAGAACATATTCAGAAATGAGGAAAGAAAATATAAATAGCAAATTGGTAAACACAATGAAGAAAACAGCAGAGATGACAAGGAAAACAGATGCAGCCATAACAAAGGGAGATAACTCATTTTGAAAGATTTTTGCCAGTTTCAGCAAATACTTTGTTGCAACCAGACCAATTCCCTATCTATTTAATCTAAACTACTCAAATATTCCCGGAAATGAAGTCCACACAATGACTTTCTTCAACTAAAATAAGTATCCAAATTGCTTATCTGAGCCAGTTTGAAGTGATTTCATTTATTTTAATTGTTCTATATGTTGTACATTAACCCACCTCATCATTACACTTTCTGTAAAACCATCAGATTTTCATTTAATGCTGTGATTTTTTTTTGTATACAGATTATTAACCCATTGTGCTTTATTTGAAACCTGTTGTATCCTTAAAAAAGGTTGCAAACAGACAAAGGTGGTACTCGAGTGAAAGGAATAGAGGTTTATTGTAAAAGAATACACTACTGAAATACAGAGAATTGGTTAGCAGGCTAGTAATTCCCGAAGCAAGTCTGCCAGGTATGTCCTGTGCAGACTATATATATCTACTGATATAGTCAGTCCGCGATAGGGAGAGTGGGACATTCCATTACAAAACCTAAACAGATTCAAGATTGTAAGAACCGCTATTATAATTCTGCTTGTCTCTTCCTTCATTAATTAGTTACTTAATTGGCTTGCACAGCCGTTACGCCCTGCCAATATCTCATAAATAATGGACTATCACATTTTGATCACGTGAAAAGACAAAAATGACATATCAGAGATGCTACTTGGTTTCAGTAGGAAAATGAAAGAAAGAAGGAAAGATAGAAGAGTTTAACATCTCCTACCAATACGCCATAAATAATGAACTATTCCATTTTGATTGAGTGGAAAGATCAAATATGCTACTTGGTTTCAGTAAAAAAGAGAGAAAGGGAAGATAGAAGTATTTAAAGTATGTTTAACTGAAATGGATAATGTTGTCAATTTCAAATGTCTTCATGATTTTTATTGCAATATTTTATTAAAGTTGTTAAACTCAAATATTTAATGTTACAGGGGAATTTCTATGGATATTTATATTGTTGCAGAACTTGTTTATTTAATCATTAACTTAAGAATTAGGATCCATCAAAAAATTCAAATAGATAAATCGTGACATTTTCAGGGGTATTTCTAGTAATTATTGTTTTACAAGAGAATATTGCATCAACAAAAAAAACAATGACTTTTCCAGAAAAAAAAGTCATGCTATTTAACCAATAGGAGAGAGAAGGGGATGAATTTATACCTTTCCCAAGGTTATTTGCATTTAAGTAAGTGTAACAAACCTGACTGGAATTTGAACTCAGCTATCCATTTCACATTTCAAGCTATTATCCATTACTCCACCTACATATACACAGGGTTAATGCCTTTTATCCAAACCCCTAGACTTAGGCTAAGAACTTTTATGAGCAAGACCAAAGAAACAGTCTTTTACTGACTGTAACATTTTCCATTCAAACTAGTATAACCATTATGGTTGTTATACTTACAGCTATTTTGACCAATATACCCTTCAGCTTTCTTCAGATGTCTCCTCAAAATTTTGAACTCTTTATTCAATTAACGGGGATAGAGTATTCTCATTCAATTTTCCATTCTCAAGGGATATCTCCTATCAGTTAATATACACCATTGTTATTAACCTCTGTGTCATTTGTCTATTTCTTCCACTGAAGCAGAGCCAGACTAAAGAATTGATTCCCTGGTAGTTGTGAGACCAATCCCTTAATGTCCTCTTTGGACAATCCAGTGGTGGAATTTTCATCAGTGTCTTTAACATAGTGGCACAATTTTTGAGCATCATTTCTTTCTTAATCAGAGGCTCTCAGATAGTGTTCATATCTAGGCTAGGTCTACTGAGGAAGTTATCAATTCCTAACGTATGTGCCAGAGCTTGGATGGCAGAATGGGGGTAACAGAGCCTTAGCAAAGAGAGAAAAAATTATGAAGAGTCACATGAGATGGCATGGGGGTGGGGGTGGGAATGGTGGCATGACCACCTATGTCCTCAAATGATTCAGCACCCAAGTTGTCTATTTGCTTCAGCTCATTTCATTCCAATATAATTTCACCCTCTGGTTGATTGTGTAACATTTAGCTACAGTGAATCATACCCAACCCGTAAACATAAACTGCATGTTGCAACATGAAATCAGCACACGTTTGTCAAAATTAAAATGTTACCATGTCCTTTTTAGATGACTGCATCCAAACAGCAAGATAATTGAAGATTATTTTTTTAATCATTTCAACTGAAGCAAGGCTATAAAGCCACTAAGACAAAAGAGATTACTGAGTGTTATAGAATATAAAAAAAAACAAAAAAAAAAAAAAAAAAAAAAACAAAACACTATTAAGGAGAGAAAAGAATAAAAAAAAACTAGAATTAAGACAGTAGATAACAATTGACATTGCATTTAAATTTTTAAAGATCAAAATTGATTGGGAAGCAAGAGGCTGGAAGGGAGTTCCACAAGTAAGAAGTGCAAGAGCCACACAGGATAGAAAGTTGTGGAGGGCCATGATCGCCTATGTCCTGAATAAGAGGAGAGGAGCCAGTGTGTGAAAAAAATTGTATAGTAAACAATTTCACTATAATGATAACTCTGAGAATTGACAAGTTTTATTTATGATATAGGATCTTTGATACCAAGGAATTGTTTTGGACAAAGAAAAATTTAATCACAGATGAGAGCAATAAACCTGTCCTTTATTTCATGAGTGGTAATTTTATTTTTTCTTAAATTTTAATGCTTGGACTATCTCCATTTCAGGTAAAAGATAATTTTTTTTTTTTTTTTTTAGTTTCCAAAAAAAAAAAAAAATAAATAAATAAAATAAAAAAATAAATAAAAATAAAAATAAACAGAACAGAAATATAACGAAGATTTAGATTTTGAGAGCTTGTCAAGATATAAAATGCTGAATTACTGTACAAGTTCATGTATTTGACAGGGTTTCAGGCTTGTCCTTTTTGTGACAAGAATGATTATGGGGAAGTCTAAAAACTCCTCACCGACATCCAGTTTCTATATTTTTGGTTCATTTTCTTATCAATGGAATAAGAACAGGAAACCCTTTGAAATTCAAAAAAAGAATATCTAAAACAAAAAAAAAAAAAAACAATAAAATAATTAAATAAATAAATAATCATAAGATTCACAAAAACCTACAAACTGAAGTCCAATCAGCCTGATAAAATCAAATTGGCTGCTTCAGTCTGTTGTTAACTGGGACAAAGGATGACTTGTTATCTACTGCCCTTTTGATTACTCTTCTGTACTCGCTACTTAGTGGTATTTCCATTTTCTAATTCTTCCACATACAGTAACCCCTTGTGTCTCAGTGGCTTTAATACCTTGATTAGGGTGAACTTGATTAAAAAAAACAAAAAAAATAGAAAAACATATGAAATATTGTATGACCACTTGTATAATCCACAAACTTATGCATATATATTTGTATACATATTGACCCATTGCTCAAAATTTGACTAAACATGAGATAATTTTTTCTTTTTTCAAAAGGGCTTTTGTTGATCGATTTACTTTTTACAGCTTGGCATATCTTTGGAGGTTATTTAAAGCCAAAATATTTTAGTTTGTAAGGAAAGATTTCTGCAATTTAAATTTTTGAAAACAATGATTCCCCCCCCAGATACAAGTCCTGCTATTTAACACATAGGTTGTGGTGGGGTTAGTTATTCATACCTTTCCCGAAAAGATATTTGCATATAAGTAAATATAACAAACCCAACTGGAATTCAAACTTACTTTTCCGATTTCTCATTTAGAGTTTCTATCCATTGCACTACCGACACATCACATTGGAAGGGCTTCTTAACTTAGCCTGAGAATTTCTCAGTACCCCACTTTGTATATGAATAGATGTTAATTTACCTATACACTTGGTTAAGTTATAAGCAAAAGTGACAATTACAGTTTTTGAATACAAGCTAATTTTAATCACATACAGAAAATGATAAATCATGAAACAATAAAAAAATTAAAAGGAAAAGAAAACGCTGGCTGTCTATTCAACAATGATGTTACCCTCTACCAATCACCCAACACTGATATGCAATGGAAGCCTGATTTGTGTATTTCACATTTGGAGGCAAGAGTTGAGAGTTGGCTTTTCTTGGGCGTCTCCTTGTACAACCAGGTTCTTTCTCTCATAAAACTGGATACTGATTGTGTAAATTAATGCACACTCTTCAAATGGTCAGTTTTTATTCACCCAATGGAAGGCATAAGAGCCACTCAAGGTAGAGGGCTACTAAAGAAAGTTGCTGTAATGGCGTACAGGGAAGAAGAAAGAGGTACATATTATGAAGAAATGTAGAATAGATAAAGTTGACGTTTGACCTGATGCGTTTAAGATCGTAGTGATAAGGGAAGCATCCTCTCAGGAGGCCATTTGATAATGCAATAGTTCTGTGGAAGAAGCTGTCCAAGTGGAACTTCCTCCTCAAAGTATGAAAGGACTTAGGATGAGTCAACTTAGTGTATGTGTCTAGCAAGTCCTAGCTATGAAGGTCTGGACTGGTGGAATCAAGGACTGTATTCACCTGAACGTCTATCAGGAAAATAGAAATAGAATACTAGAAATATTTTGTCTATGGGAAAGGGGTTGTAGGCTGCAAATGCTTTTGAACTTTGTCGAGGCTGGAAAGTGGGGATTGGGAAGCTCTAGCCCAGATGTGACAGCAATACTCAATTTTTAGTCTGATCTAGATCCTGTAAAGATATAGTACATCAAGAGAAGTTAGGAACTTTCTGAAACTAACCATTTTTCCAGGTTCTTTAGCACTGGATTGTATATATGATTTGACTTGAAGTTTAGATGAGCTTGAATCAAAGTAGACATTCCAGGCAAGGAGCCTCGTTAAGATGTACAACTCTTCATTATGATTTGTTAATTCAAGGTCTTAAGTTCAATGTCTATTCAGTGATGATGAAATGTTACTGGCTTGGTTTTAGAGGTACCGAATATTATTAACCAGTCTGCCCACCTTTTTGGAGGCTTCCCAAGGGAATATCTCCTTTCTTAAAGTTTACTATAGAATACAATACATGGAAGATGGGATCTGTCCATATGAACAATATGTTCAGTCTTGTAGAGGACATGACAGAGAAGCATGGCTTCAATGCCATCCTGCAAGATCAAAGTATGAAGAACTGTCCTTCAGCAGGATGCCCACGTCAAAGGAACTACCATTTAATTATACTACTAAAACTCCACTATAAAATGACAAAAGTGGTAGTTAAAAATAAATCTGATTAAGTATCTGTTGTAATAGAATGTCCCACACCCGCTATCACCTGTTGTGGACTATATCAGTAGCTATATATAGTGAGCCAAGGATATACTTGGGGGCTTGCTTTGGGAGTTACTAGCCTGCCACCCGATTCCCTGTCTTTTACAATAAACCTCTCTTTCTTTCATCTAGGCACGTGTTGTTGTTCCTTCACTCGAGTATCACCTTTGTCTGTTTGTAACCTCTTAAAGGATACAACGGTATCAAGTTTTGACATTTTCAATATTCATTTTCATTTTTCTGAATCTCTTTTCCAGTATGACACCTTGTAATGCATCAGGAAATGTCGTCAGTGATGTTTCTTGGAGTTATCTTATCATTAGTATTGGTCATGAAAAAAAATAAAACATCTACTTCTGTACAGGAAGCATTTGGAATTCATTCACCGAACAGTCAACATTTTGGTCAGTTGAAATTTATAAAATCTTTTTTTTCAAAAAGTTTTTCAGGAAATTAGACTTCTCAAATCCATTGCTGTCCCTCTTTCTAGGACTGTCTGAAGTTTCCTTCCCAGCCTTTTGTCTAAGGTAGTGTGGAAAGTCAACATCTTGATTCCACCATTATTTTCCCTGTGCTATCCATTTTAGTTGTTGCTGCTGTTGGAAATCTTAAAATTATGTGATTTCTGCTATTTTGTAAATTTCTTTGTAATTCTCTAGTGCCACTATGAGATCTGAAGGAGAGTCTTTTTCAAGACCTAGAGAGATTGAAGTCATCACTGATCTGAGAAAACTGTTGTATATAGATGATAATTTAAACCTTTTTGAACAACATCTGTCTATATTTCTGAGATGAGGTATTGTAATTATTTACACTATTTACATTGATGGAACTGTTGTTCTCATCTTTGTTGCCATATTCACAATGTTTCAGCCATTATATATTCCGGCCTTCTTCAGATGATTGGAATTTCATGCACCAGGGTAGATTGTTCTAGTTCCACGTGCCATGCCCCTTCCAGATGTCTCAATTATCTCCTTTTTATCTCAACTCTCCAAGTTTTTGTTCACCACTGCATTAAGCCAGGTATTGAACTCACAACTCTTTGGGTAAAGTCACTGAATCCAATCAACACTTTTATTCACTGTGCCATGTGTACTTGAGGACAAGTTGGATGGTATGTATAACATCTATCTGAAGATCTAAATTTGAGAAAACATTGTGTTTTACACAAATTCTTATGTTCTGTCATTTACATAATCTCATTAAGCATGTTAATTAGTGTTTTCTTCTGCACCACTTGCCTTCAATATGTACTGTGAGTGTCAAATTCTTCATGCCTTCTTTCCTCATTGTGCTCCAGAGATTTTGACTGTTTCTATATGATTCTAAGCAGAAGTGTTTTTTTTTGTTCCTATTTTCCTTCAGGACATCAAATCTCTGGAGTGGTTCCAGCAATCATCATCATCATCATCATCCCCTTGACTTTTATAATTGTAAGGGAGGATCTGAATGCAGAAACCACACTGGATCTCTTCCACAATGGTCTATCAATCACAGCCATCAGCAATTCTAGTATAATCATATCTTTCCACTGTTTGATATTGTCCAACAAGTTTTTATATTGGCGTCTTCTCCTACATCCACCTTCAATGGCATCTTGCATGATGGTCTTGCATAGGCTGTCATGCCTTGTAACATGTCCAAACCACGCCATTTCTCTCCTTTGACAGTGATAAGTCAGTTGACAAAAAACAGAACCTGATATATTTTGGTTGATAGGTAAACATCTGAGAAAAAAAACTAAGATGACTAATTGTTTAATATGTTTGCCTTTCTTGATGATCTCAATTATATCCTTTCCTCCATTTTGTTGTCGAATCCAAGTGTTGCTCTTCCTGTCCCGTAAGGTGATGCAGAGCATGATTCGCTCTATTTTAAGTTGGGCCACTGCAACATCTTAATCCATTTCTTTTTGTGTTGTCAAATCTTACACAAAGAAATTCAATCTTGGTAGTGAAACTAGTATATTTTAATGAAACAGCAATCACGTTCTCACAGCTTGTCAGGTATGTATTTGCAGTTGGTAACCTGATTTTCCTGTCTCAGCAAAGCAGGAAGTGTATCGCGTACTTGATATTAGCATATTCAAAATGGAGTCAGTCAAAATTTAGGTTAGGAATCTAAAAAGGGAAAGAAAAGTATATCCCTTTTTACTTCTGGTCACCAACAATTAGTGTCATCTTAGTTTTTTTTCTCAGATGTTTACCTATCAACCAAAATATACCAGGTTCTGTTTGTCAACCAACTTCATACAGTTGGATATGGAAGGGAAACCGTTTCTCCCTTTTTTTACTTCCAACCACTGTTTCTAAGATAGATAGTTATGTGCCTTGCATGATACATGCTTAGACCATCATGTATTTTTTGATACATGACTGACGAGGCAGATTTTTTTTTCCCCCCGCAGTAGGTTGCCATTTCTTTCTGTGGTGGACCAGTTGCCATCCAAGGTCTAGCAAAGAAAACGGTGAATTACCTCATCAAACCAAGTGACAGCATATCATGTGTATCCTATAATGGAAAATGTGGTGAAAAAGAACGTTACTTGCCAAAAAAAAAAAAAAAAAAAAAAAAAAAATGGGCTCATATTCTGCATGATATGCTGAAGCCGGAATATTTATATTAGGAACAAGTCAGTTGCAGGAATCGCCATAAAAGTATTTTGATATGCTAATATTGTGTGTCCTCTCCCAGTTGTCAACGAATGAAAAAAAAAAAAAAAAAAAAAATGCTCAATTGATAAAAGCAGTTGGCTTTCTTGAAACGGGGATGGAAAAAGACAAAATTTGTGTATTTTGGCTACTGCGTTTGTCAGTGAGGGAGTTATTTTTCTGATTGGTTATATGCATTGAGATTTGTGACATAGTACCTGCGAATCAAGATTTTGACATTTCTTTCCGCCCTTGATATTCAAGTCTGAACTTACAGTAATTTGTTCTCTTTGTTGTGGAAGTAATATGTGACAAATATTTTCCTCTGCAATCCCAGGACTCTTACACAAGATTACAGAACCCGGTCTGTCCTGCTATTTGCCCATAGCTTTGAGAAGAAGAGGATTCATATCTTTCCCAAGGGTATTAGCATGTAAGTCAATGTAATGGATTCAGCTGGAATTTGAACTTGGCTCAAAATCAGTTAGGCAGAACTAAAATAGACAGACAGAAGGTGGGTGCACAGGTTGAGAAACGCAGGCAGATAGTAGGCTCACCCTGAGAGAGACAGATGGCGGACACAGGCTCATACAGATAGGTAGGTGCCACTAACAGAGACAGACGGTAGACACAGGCTGAGATAGATTAAGCATTGAAATATGAAAAGTATTATGTGGATGAATTGTTCTATGAATCTATTTTGTTCCAGATAATCTAAAGTTACCAGGTAAATTAAAAATGAATAAGTTTATCAAGAATCAATGCAAATTCAAAAGATAGATTTTTTTTTCCTCCATTGTCTTGTAAGTCTGATCTTGATTAATAATGAAAAGAAAAGTCAAGATAATTATCACTGGCAACAGAAATTATGAAAAAAAAAAAAAAAAAAAAAAAAAAGAAGAAGAATTGCATTTTTGGTCGTGTTCATGAAAATATAAGTGTCTTGGAGGAAAGAAAAAACTTAAAATAACTGTATTAATTTCAACAGTCATTTAATTACAACCAGCAATAAATTCATGGCATAATCATATATGCATACACACACATATTCCAAACACACACACATATATATATATATATATATATATATATTTCAATGATATGTCTATGCATACACAATAAACATAAATATTCTATCTATTGTTTTATTATATTAAGGATATAATTTCTCTTTCAGCAAAATGGCAACATTTTTACATTAAAATTATATTATTAATTTTTGTTTCTTCGTTCATTGTTCCATATGTCTGCGACACTTTCTTTGTCCAGACCAATGTCTAATCTACTCAATACAACATTATCTTAATTCTTCCAATGTTACACTTTTACTGTGCCAACCAATGTCTTATCTAGTCAGTACAAACTCAAGAATAATATCTGATTTAGAATAATACATTCTATTGACTGCTCACAACAGTGTGGATAATCTATGAGCAACAAAATACATTTTTACAGAAACAGTGAAGATGTTTTTTTTGGTTTTAAAATTAAATCAAGTATTCATTGACTATTCTAGATTAGAATATATATATTATATATACTAAATTACTTCATGGGGGTATAGTATATTTCAGACCAGTACTGCCGTATGCTGATCCTCCTCATCCCTAGACTGACTGAAAGAGGCTATACCCACATGAGGTAATTTAGAAGTTTTTGCTGTATGAAATATATGCTCTGTTATAATAAATACATTGAGTTCTCTCTTTGGATCAGTTTTAGTATCTGATATTACTAGGATCCACCTGGATTATATACCAATGGATCTATTACCTGTACTGTACTATATATATATATATATATATATTTTTTTTTTTTTGAATAAAAACAGACCATGTTAAGGTTCCATGTAATAAATTATTTCACCATAACCCCTTTAACAGGGCTCTGGATCATCAGACTTTACTTCCAAAAATTGAAATGAAAAATGAAAAGAAATTCACACATTTTTGACGGACCTCATCAAGTATACGTAAAATTAACGAAGTGAGGGAGTGAGGTGGGAAAGAGGATATGAATGTGTCATATGTATCATTTCAAATTCTTATTTTTAATTTTTAACTCCAATGTGTCGGCTAGATGTTGTTCAAATTTATTGTGTCTAGTCTCAAGATATAGATGGCTAAGGAGTGGAGACCGACTTTAAAGGAAGAAGCTACACTACTTTCTCGGGGACAGTTTTTCTTTCACTATGTGTATATATATATATATATATATATATATATATCAGTTTCGCTGCACAATACAAGACTGTGTTTCTTGTCACAAATCAATTAGAGTAGATGTATCATGTATCACTTATTAGATCAAAGTGCTATAAAAAAAAAAATCTCCCCCACAATTTACAAAACCCCTTAAGAAAAATTCTGGTAAAAAAAATGCTAAAATTCTATATAAATCACATTACCAGAAACATCTTGCTATTAGAGAGGCCCTGTATATTAAACTTCTCTCTTCTACTATCAACCACACCTTATTTAACAGTGGGAAGGGAGTGTTAAAAGTGTTTTAAAAATAGAAAGACTCATGTGAATAACAGCCATGCGAAGACTCGAAATAAACACTCCTATTCAAAATAGCAAAAAAATAAAATACAACTTAAACAGTCAAAACATGAGGAAAACCTAACAACACCAAAAACAAACCCCGCTTGAAAATGGCTAAAGAATTATCGGAAAGTGTTTGAGATGATGAAAGTTATGGAAAATTTTATACTCCTACGAAATGGAAAGCATGCTGAAAAGCTAAATAAAAAAAAATTAAATCTTCCTTGTCTGGCATACTTAATGGAAAATTATATATGTTTTAAAATGTGTACAATAGACAGTTTGAAATGCCAAAGTTTACACTAATAGTTTCTCTTTTTGCTACTCATTTCATAAAAAACTCTCCAAACCATACTTAGTTACCTCCTTCAAAATGGTTTCAGCAGTCGCACATTGACACAGCATTCCTCACTCCATTTGTGGGAAATTTAAATTTCAGATAACACACTAATTTGTCTTTGACAATAATGACTACAACAATATTTATTTTGTAATAAACAATACCCTGATGATGACATTGATATGTCGAAAGTACTTGGAAATAAAAGAAATATGTATCAACATGGTGATTTTCTCCCATCCTTCAGTAATGACACCAAAAGTCTTATCTGCAAGTATGAAAGGATCTTATCGAAAATAAGTAGACAGAATATGTGTAAACTATTCAACGAAATGTTAACTGAAAAACACTTGTGTAAAAAAAAAAAAAAATAAAAGAATTCGTGGATTTACCATATTACAAAATTCATATAAAAATTCTCACTTGAAATTTTGAACTTTAGCGTTGCGACTCGCACGTTCCAAGATTGTACAACCGTCAATAAATAGCACATTCTTAAAAACATCTTTCGGTCTACAAACAATTATTTCGTCTTCAAGTTTTAACTTTAAAGGAAAAAAAAATTACAGCCTGATGATGGAGATATGGATCTTCGAAAGTACTTGCTTATCTTAAAAAATATAGACTAGAAACATCTGACAACAGTTTTATAAATGAGGATCACATCATTCAATGGATTAACAGTATTTTAATGCATACCTTGTGTTCTACTAGCGAAGTGATTTCGCCATTAAGCGCATTAATATTGCTGATTGATTCTATGTATGATTATTTCTTGATATATATATATATATATATATATATATATATATATATATATATATATATGATCGACTCTCCCGTCGAGATTTGACGTATGAGGGTCAAGCAGATCAGTTTCCAGGAAACCGACAGCCCGACACCGGCACATGAGATTTGATTATAGTGGTGAAGGCCTCGTGCAGGACCATCCACACTTTTTGGAGGGACGAATACAGAGACTTGTTGCACTACATGACACAAGGTTCCCAAACGACACTCCGCAGGTTTTGAATTCAGAGTTGTCCTTCTCCTAGACCAGTTGCCATCGAAGGCTATAGAATCCAGTCTGTCCTGCTATTTTACCCATAGCTGGAGGGAGAAGAAGAGGATTCATACCTTTCCCAAGGGTATTAGCACATGTAATGGATTCGACTGGAATTCAAACTCGGCTCTCCGATTCCTCAATCCAAGCCGATATCCATTACTCCACCGTGCCTCCTATATATATATATATATATATATATATGCCATTTGTGTAGACATCATGTTTTCACAAACTGTGATTTATGTCTAATGGACTGCACATTTGACAGACTTAATAAAAAGAATATTTTCACTATGGCTGTGGATTCAAAAGCATTCCAGATGTGATGATAGTTTCTCCTCCAAAGAGGGACATAAATTTGAACCCTGCCAGAGATTATATTCTCTTTATCAAGTTTCTTGAATATGCTGGCCAATAAATATAATTTACACTTAGAAAAAAAAAAACAAAAAAAAAAAAAGTGTGCCTAAACAAACATGGTTACCAACAAAATATTTTGAGTATTAGAATATTTACATATATGCATGTATGTACGTAATAGGGGAAAGATGTTCATTTTTAATAAAGAAAGTAATTTTCCATCAAATTACCACATTTCATCTTTGTAAGTATTCTTTAATTGAAATAACGAAAAGAAAATATGTGGATAATTTCCCAGAAAATCAGACAAGAAATTAAAAACAATAAAAGAGATGAAAATTTTTAGAATATACAAAAATAATGAAAATAAAAGAAATAAGTAAAAATCAAGGGAGATAATCAAAAATATGGATAAAAGGAGACTAATTAGTACAAAAAAATATATCTAAAGAAAGAAAAGGAAACCATGATTAAAAGACTACAGAGAACAAAATGGCATAAGGTGGGTTTGGAGAATTTTCAGAGAAAGATAAGGGATTTTTTAAGCATAAATGGGAAAATGAATGATGGCATTGATAAAAGTAAGGAGGAAATTAAAAAAAGAAAAATACAAAATATAAACAAGAAACAAAACCAAAATGGAAGGTCGATATTTTTTTTTATCATGAAGACTAACAACCAAGAAAGTAGTGTGGTATCTTCCATTTGTGTTTTATCCAAAATGTTTTAATCAATTGATTTCATCAGATGTTTACTGAAAAAAAAAAAAAAAAAAAAAAAAAATCAATGAACAGAATTTAATCAGAAACTGACGGGGAGATTGTTTTCAATCTGATGTCTTGTTTAGGGGAAAGAATGAAGAAAGGATGTGGGTTCACCTTATACATCTACATACTCTGTGTGTGTGTGTGTGTGTGTGTGAGTGAATAAAGACAAAAGAGAAATTTTTCTTTCTCAATCTATTTTTTCCTCTGAATTATTATTAAGTTAATTGTAATAAATAATGTTAGTTTTTCAAAATTTTAAGTTTAAGAATGCTCAAAATTATTCTTAAGGCTAAATCTTAATAAAGAAAATGTTGCCAGGACCAAATCTGTGTTAACCTTTGTAGGAGAGACCAACATGTGATCCAGAAGGTATAAGTGCTTGGCTACAGATATTGTCAGAGTTTAGCAAGGCTCTATTTTCCCTTGTAAGGAAAGTACACTTCCCTAATCAAATATTTTTCTTAAAAAGCTCTTATCTGCTTAGTTTTGTATATTACACAAAGCAATTTCTAAAGAGTTAATATATTTAAGGTTTGAAGTAATAAAAAAAGTTGGATTAAGAAAATAGAACCATTAAATTTTCTGATACCCCTTGGTGAGTGGATGGAGTGATTCTTGGAGGGTCCATCTACCAAACTATGGCATCAGGATGCTGAATGTAACATCAATCAGCTAAGTTACAAACATTTTACTTGTATTTTATACATATGTATATAAAAAAAATTAATGAATATCAAACATTTAAAATATCATAGGTAATAATCTTTATTTCATGAAAACTATAAAAATAGCCTTCAATCTTTCAGACCTGCAGCTCAAATATCTATATAACACAAGTAAAATGTTTGTGTGATATATATATATATATATATATATATATATATATATATATATAATAGAGAGAGAGACATGGTGGAGTAATGGATAGCAGCTCAGATTGAAGAACAGAGTTCAAATTCCAGTCAAGTTCATTACATTCACTTATGTGGTATTAGCCCTTAAAAGATATGAATCTATCTCTTCTCTCCCAAGCTATAGGTAAATATCAGAACAGACTGGGACCTATAGCCATGAGTGGCAACTGCTCAAGATGAAGGACAACTCAGAATTCAAAACCCAAGGAGGGTCTTTGGGGACCTTGTGACACACTGTCCATTTGTTCTCCGTATTTGGCTCTTCCAAAAAGTGTAGTCAGTTCTGAACAAGCCTTCAGCACTATAATCAAATCATGTTCAGGTAATCTGGCTGTTTGGTTCTAAGAACTTATCTGCTGTCCTCTTCATAGGTCATAAATTGATGGGAAAGTCTTCCATATATATCTAGAGAGAGAGAGTAAAGATAACAAAAATTGTGTTTCCCCCACCCCAAAAAATAAAATAAAAGCAAAATATCAACCAGTGTATTACCAAAGTATAACACAAGTTGCCTTTTTATGTGCTCAATATTAAGAAATTGCATACAATAGTAAACAAAATAAAAAGCTAAAAATTGAAATTTATTTGCACATCAGGGTTTAAATAAATAAAATAAATTTCTTAACAGACATCATATATTCTACATTCTAAATATACAATATTTGCAAATAAATTCAACTGATTTATTTAAACCCTGATGAGTAGGTTAATTTCTGCAAATTAAGTTGGTGTACAAGTTTGTAACTTTATTCTAGTTTGTTTTCAATATATATATATATATATATATATATATATATGAAGAAAAATATAAGGAAAAACAAACAAAAATCCTACTATGCAATTATGCTGTTTTAATGTTAATATAATGTCAATGTCGGACGTTAATAGACCATCTTCTGGACATATTCATAAAACATAATTAACATTAGACCATAACGTTCTTTTTATAGATACAAATATTTAAGTAAATGCTCTGTTTATAATAAACAGTATTAAACATTTACTGGACTGAATGTCCGAGAATTGTTATTTAATACTGTTTATTATAAACAGAGCATTTACTTAAATGTTTGTATTTATAAAAAGAATGTAAAGCATAGACATATATTAGGTTGGTGCAAAAATAATGACGTAATAATGTCGTTTTTTGACGTATTTTTTAACGTCAAAAAACGACATTATTACATCATTATTTTTGCACCAACCTAATATATACACAGACATATATATACACACACACACGCACACAGACATATATTATTTTTGCACCAACCTAATATATATACACACAGACATTATATACTCATATATAAGCAAATGTATTTTAGGAGATATCAGTTATATTTTTACTACCGACAAAAGAAAGGAAGAAGTCAAAAAAATGAGTAAAAAAGCAAATACAATAAACCTGACAAGAAAAAGGATAAAAGAAAATAGAGGGGAAAGGAAAAAAAAAAAGGGTAAATAAAGAGAAAGTAAGGGAATAAAGAGGAAAAGAGAAAGGAAAAAAAGGAAAGCAAAAAGAAAAACGAAGGAAAAAAAAAAGGAAAGCAAAAAGAAAAACGAAGGAAAAAAAAAAAGGAAAGCAAAAAGAAAAACGAAGGAAAAAAAAAAAAAAAGGAAAGCAAAAAGAAAAACGAAGGAAAAAAAAAAAGGAAAGCAAAAAGAAAAATGAAGGAAAAAAAAAAGAGAGCAAAAAAAAAAAAACGGAGGAAAAAAAAAAAAAAAAAAAAAAAAAAAGAAAGGAAATAATGAAAAGGAAAAAAGACAGAAAAAACAAGATAAGTAAAACAAAGAATGAAATAATGAAAAAGAAATGGAGGAGTAAAAAAATCAAGGCAAGAAAAACAGAGGAGGAACTAATGAGAAAGAAAAAGAAAGCCCAAGGAAATTGAACAATGTTACATGAAAATTGACTGATTTAAGGTGGAAAGAGGTGGGGAATATCGTTAACAATGAGAATTGGAAATGTTGTTTGTTGTAGAAGAAATTCCAAGTGGAAAACAAATGGAATCATATTAATTGAAGAATCGCATTGTGTTGTCTTCAAATAAAAGGTCTCCTTGAAAACAGACATTTTTGAAACAGCTGCCCATAAACAATATTTACTATTTTAGGAACGTTTTATTTCGAAGAGAAACATCAAATGGGTTTTCATCTTTTTCTTACCATTGACACTTTCCAGGAAAACTCTTAGAAAATACATGGGAAACCTTAAACAATATACTTAAAGATTTAAAAAAAAAAAAAAAAAAAAAATGTAAAACTCATAGGAAGACAATTTTTCTATTAAAGGCGAGCCGATTCAAAATAGAGGCACGGTGGAGTTATGGATTTTGGCTCAGATTGAGGAATTAGGAAGCAGAGTTCCAATTCCAGTTAGAATCATTGCATTCACTTACATGCAAATACCCTTGGGAAAGGTATGAATCCAACTTTTCTCACCACAGCTATAGGTAGATAGCTGGACAAACTGGGCCCAAAATAGAATGAAAAGACTTTAGAAGGAACTGGAAACCCAACTCTCAACAGAAAACAAGGGACAAACTTCTACTTCTGTTCAAAAGACAAGGGAGGAGTGTGAATTGGATGATAGGCAAACCTATCCACTTCTATTGAGGAAAAACAAATAAATAGTAAATAAAATTTCAGAGTTCAAGCAGAGAGACGTTAGGGGTATAGAGTTGAAATAGACTTTAGAAGGAACCGGAAATCCAATCCTAAACAGGGAATGAGGGATAAATCTCTACACCTGTTCAAAAGATCAGGGAGGAGTGAGAACCAAACTGGAGGTGAACCTATCTACTCCTATTCAGACTAATATCCTCATCTTTGTTCTTTTTATTCCAAAGTTTAAGCTAATGATAGATTGATTTTTTTTTTTTACATTTAATAAACTCTTTGAGAGTTATTTAAAGCCGAAACATATTTTGGATTGTGAGAATAATTCTTTTGTTTTTTTTTTCTGAATTAACAATTTTTGGGGATTAATAATAGTTTTTTCAGATACAAGTCTTACTATTTAACCCATAATTGTGTAAAGGAATGGGGGAATTCATATCATTCCCAAGGGCATTTGCATGTAAGTGAATGCAACAAGGGCATTTGCATGTAAGTGAATGCAACAAGGGCATTTGCATGTAAGTGAATGCAACAAGGGCATTTGCATGTAAGTGAATGCAACAAGGGCATTTGCATGTAAGTGAATGCAACAAGGGCATTTGCATGTAAGTGAATGCAACAAGGGCATTTGCATGTAAGTGAATGCAACAAACAGAGAATTGGTAAGTTTCAACCGAAAACTGTAGTGGCTTCTCGATCAATGACTGCTGAATGAAAATGACTAATATTACCTTTAACTTATTCTCATAGAAGCCTATGAGTATATGGCACTCAGTGAGGATCAAAATCATTACACAAAAGCAATGGTCGATAAAATGAATTTTCTAAACACAGGTGGCCAGCTGAGTAAATGTCAGCATCTTTGGGTAGATTATCTCCAGTGGGACAAAGTTTAGCAAGGATATGTCATAAATAACTGCAAAAGTAATGATGAGATTGATCATAATTTGGTAACATCTGCGGAGGGTCCTTGAGGACCTTGTGGCACACTGTGCATTTGTTCTGTATTCAGCTCCTCTAAAAATCTGGTTAAATAACTTCATCAAATGGCCAAGCATGGTTCATATGGCTCCTCCCAAGGACACAATCAATCAGGGAGTGGTTCCTCCAACAGGAGTGAGAAGGCCCTCCATGGATTTGGACCTGGGAATGTTTGAAATGCCCCTTATTTATTTTTTTTAGCTCCCAACTTCACAAGTCTGTTACTGGTATGGTAGTTGAGCTTGTCAACAAACATCATCATCTAGTTTTTACTTTATCACCAAGACACTCAAGTCAATATCCTGCAAAGAAGTCGACTGATATTGATTATGCAGATGACCTAGCAATCACATGGCAGACACCATTACCAATGTCACAGTTCTCATACATCATCTAGAAAATGCTGCTAACAATGCCAGTGCCTCTAAAACTGAATTCATAAGCTTCAACCAGCAAGGCTCAATACAAAAGAGAATCAATAAAATCTATGTTGAATCATTTACGTACCTAGGAATCGAAATAAATTCTACTGAAAAGCAAGTGAAAATTCACATAGCTAAAGGTTGGGCCGCCTTGAACAAAATGGATGTAATCTGGAAATCTGATCTACCAGACAACCTCAGATTCTTTCACACCACTGTAGAGGTGATTTTAATGTATGGTGCCACTGCTTGGACATGAACAGAAACCCTCAAGTCTAAGCTTGATGGAAGCTACACTCAGATGCAGAGAACTATATGTAACATCTCTTGGAGACAACAAAGAACTAAATGACATATCTATTGACCCATCCCTGATATTTCTTCAATCTTATGGGAATGCAGAATGTTCTTTGCAAGACACTACTGGTGGGCAAAACAAGAACTTGTGAGTGATATATTGCTCTGGACACCTAGCCATGGAGCAAGATGGGTTAGTTGCCCAGCAATCCCCTACATTGACCAGCTATGTGGTGACACATAATGCCACCCTAACAACCTTCTAATGTTGATGAATAAGCACGATAGTTGACATGATAGACTCATGAATATCTTAGCTCACTCGATTGAATAATAATAACTAAGGTTGAACTTTCCTACCAATAACCCATATTTTGTTTTGGCTTGTTGCAAATAACAGTTGAGTGACATTGGGGCAAAATGACACCGGAGATGAAAATATGTATTAAGCAAAAGTGTACCAATGAATTCCCCCCACACAGAAAAAAAATGCATCTGCCAACATTCATTGCTGAAGGTTTACAGAGACCAAATTTGATGTGAGCACATGTAGGTGGTGGGTAATGCATTTCATCAGAGGCAACAACAATGTACATGATAAACTATGTTCTAGGCAGTCCTGCATCATGAAATAAATGACAAGTGACTCCATTTGCTGCTGCATGGCAATCAGCAGATTATGCCCAGACAACATTTTACAGAGTTAAACGTCAGTCTTAATGCTCTGGAAACAATGTTGGCTATATTTAGATACCACAAAGTTTGTGTTAGGAGTGTCCTACAGATTATTTTTTAAATGTCATGTCCCTACAGGATGTATGCAAGCATGATTCCTTTTCTTATTTCATAATAACCATGCAATCTTGAGAAAGACAATTCAAAAAGTGCAGTTGTTCATCGGCCCAAGTTTGAAATGAATAATAGGATACGTTTATCATTGTAGTGTAAATTTCATGGCTCTACAATTGTATGTATTCCTTCAAAGAATGACACGAGTTCATAGTAACAGAAATTACAGCCTTATATTGAATGGTTGCAAATGTTAAATATTACTGTTAAATTATTTTTTTGATTGATTCATTTTCTATGGTTTATCAACACTTTGCAGGTTATTTAAAAGCTAGAAAATAATTTTTTTTAGATTGTAAGATTTTTTTTTTTTCTTTTGGAGATAATAATGGTTTAACAATAAAAGTTTCGCAAATTATGTAATAGCTAGATTCCTGCCTTTCCCAAGGGTATTTGCACCAAGTGATTATAACAAACCCAACAAGAATTGGAACTCAGCTCTCTGATTAACAATTCTGAACCATTACCCATTACGCCACCCACACATCCAAGCTCACATTACCTGGCATTCACAAGTGGCCAGCCATCTAGGTAGTGACCATTGAGTGACATTACTAAAATTCAGTAATCTGTGTGTACTCATGGGTCAAATGCCATGGTTTTTATATATATATATATAAGTGAACATTGAAGTCAACACTCAGAGGCGATAGGCTGTTTTGACGATTACATCTAGCATGAAACAGCCTGTCACCTTTGAGTATTGACTTCAATGTTCACTTTTATATTTACAAATGCTCTATATTGAGCACTTTATCCCATAAATATAGCACACCTTAAAACTATATTTCTTCAAATTTCAACAAAGATATTCACCACCAAAGATGGCATCCTGTTATGTTTACATTGAAGTTTGCTTAATAAAAAAAATAGCCAAATGTTGGAGAGTTTCTGTCTTTATTTTCTCCTGAAACTAAAGCCACTATATGAAGCTTAGAACGGCTCATGATCAAACATAATAGACATTCATTTTCTGTTATATTTAATAATATATGTTTGAATAATAACCTGCTCCATCAATACACTAAATACATATTATAAATATATATACTAGCAGCATGGCCCGGCATTGCCCATGCTTGATTCAAAAATCATACAACTCATACAGCAATCACTATCACTTGACTTAAAATATTTTTGCCCCTCCTTTCCTTTAAAGGAGTGCCCTTTGCCGTGCTGATGTTGCTACATGCCTTACTTCTTGCCTATCTCACACTGCCAATTTTTTCTAAGCTCTATACTAAACATTAAATCTGTTACGAAAAAGAAATTAAACAAAATGAACACAAAACGATCAGCTTTAAAAAAGGACTTGTAACTGGAAAAACCAAATGGAAAAAGAATGTTAACAACAAATACTTTTTCATACCCAACCCAGTTCTGTGGAATCAGAATCAACATTGAGTTTAAGAAAGTGAATGAGCCAATTGGAGTAAAGTGCCATGCAGATTTAAATTTTTCCCACTTGTGACGAATGCAGCTATCAATTTTTTTTTGCATGCTAGCATGCTAGTTAACATTCATGTCAGTCAGCTGTTGGCTCTTACGCTGGCCAATAGAGCCTTCCTTCCTATACGTGGCAGCCCGCTATAGCCTTTCACTTTGGCCAGTTGAAAATGGCCGCAAACTACATGAAAATTGCCGTAGAAGCATGAAAAAAATTGATTATTTCAACTTTCGATGGGAGTTGGGAAATGCAAAGTTGGTTTTTGCCTTCCCGCTAACTTGGAGTATGTGGATGTAAATTTTGGTGCAAATCCGTCGAAAATTGTGACCGTGCATTTGTTACACCCCCGCACACACATCCTGCCTTATATATATATATATATATATATATATGAAAAACAAGTTAAATTTAATTATTTAATTAATTCAACATCAACTGGCTTACACATTCTGATTTTATATATATATATATATATATATATATATATATATAGATTATTGTTGAAATGAAAAGAAGAAAGAGTAGAGACTTTACAGATTCAGTAATGGAGTTAACAATAAATGGCATGTCTCAGACCATTAAGTGAACAATAGAAAAAGGAAGAACTAAAAGATGGTAAACTTTAGATGTAAATCTATTCAAACTAGTTTCCTCAGCTGGCTTAGTCATTATAATCACATTTCCCCTGGAATACCCTCTGGCAATCTTCACTTGTCTATCATATTTGGTAATCCTTCTGAGAATTTCAAACCGATCCCTTTATTTAATCTATTGTTCTCAATCTACTGTTCATGCTGAGGTATGTCTCATATCAGTTAATTTGAAATTCACACAAGGTTATCCTATAAGAAGACAGACACCGGAAGACAGCTCAAAGATAAAAATGGCAGAAATGTTAGGAAGATAACAAACAAGAAGAGGACATGAGTTCAAATAAATTCATAATATCAGAAATACAAACAGAAAATATTTTGGACATTGTTTTCTTTTTTTCACCGTGGGGGGGGGGACTGAAACGTTATTGACCTGACCAAGAAGGCCTTTCAAAATAAAGGGAGAAGAATCCCAACACCTTAATGCCCAAGCATTTTTGGGCAATAGAACTAAATACTGTTTGATTTTCTTCCACTTCCTGAATTCTGAAACCAGCTTTCACGACTTCAAAGCACAGTTTAAAATAATACCTCAAACATGTCAGATTGATTGATCGTTTTTTTATTCTATATTTTTTACAGCTTAACTATTCCCAGGTTATTTAAAGCTAGAAATTATTTTTAGATTTTAAGAATTTTGAATAAACGAACTTACCTGTACCATTACGGCTAGCCAAAGGTACTGTGAGAATGTAGGCCTACCAAGTAGATAGGCTACAGTCACTGCAAATGTATGAATATTAACCCATCCAGAAAAATATACCTGTGTATAGTGCAAGCAGTCATAAAAAATGCATGTTTAATTGAACCTCTTCAAAAAATTACCTGTGTATAGTGTGATACCTTTTGTGTAAAAACAAGTGATCATAAAACTTGCACTATACTGTAGTACACCAGTTTCATAGGTGCAGGAGAACAGTATAGCAGAAGAGGTGGAGTGATTGAAAGACAATCAAAAATTTAGAAACAGTTTAAAAAAATTCATATGCCAAAAATAAATATGATTTTAAAATTTATAATATCATTATGGATTACTTGGAATCACATACATGAGTTGCAGTATAAATAGATAAAAGTAATTATTGATCAATTTTATCATTGTGATATTTTTACATTATATCAAGTATTAAGAATATAGTAACTAGGGTCCGCAAATTGGAGGAGAGAGTTATCAATGATAATGTTCTGACTTTGAATAAGCAGTTATCTATCTTTAACCCTCTCTCTGTTTTTTATTTTTAAATGCACTTTTTATCACATAAGATTTGGTGAAGTTCAAGCAAATTTTAATTCCAAAAATGTGGCACAGAGAAAAAAAAGTTTGAGAACCACTGCTCTAGTATATATGGTTCATTTGTTCACACACATATATATATATATATATATATATATATATATATAGAAGAGATAGGATTTTTGAAGAAGGGAAAGAAAAAAAACTTTGTATCTCAGAAAGGTTGAATGTTAACTCATTTAAAAGTGAAAAACTAATGATCGTTTAAGACAGAAAGGAGAATTAATTAATTACTTCTCATATTAAAGATATTCTCAGGGGTTTTTTTTAATGACGTATTTAATGAGTTGAATGTTTGTCAGAAGTTGATGTGTTCAGTTGTCTGTGTATCTTTCTATATTTTTTCTTCTCTCTCTTTCCATCACGATCATCTAGTCAACCAACGATCAACCACTGGTACAACCAGGCCAATTTTTTTGTAATCAATTAGTTCCACTGCTTTCCACTGTACTTATCCCAGCAGGTCCGGAAGCAAGCTGCAGAGAATTGGTACTGTTCATCACTGCCATTTTTACAATTAAATGAAGCAGAAACATTTTTGGTTTGGTAGATTTACATTTTTTTTTTCTTTTTCTAAGTACTTATTTTTCAATTTGTTTTCTTATTTTTATTCATCCTCTTATCCTACCAAAGGCAAATTCAGCTCTCTACTACACCTCGTATAATACCATGAATAGTTTATACTACCATCAAGGCCTTATTAAAATCAAACAAATTCAAACTAATCATTGCCATTCGGTATGATTTAAAAAAAAAAAAAAAATAAAAATAAAAAAATAAAAATACTTTTACAGCTGTGATTTGCCACTGTCAACTGATTTTTTGTTTTTTGTCAAATAAAACGTTTCATTCAGGCTCATGTATTACAGTGCAACTGCGTTTGTAATGTTAAATGATTTTGGCTGAACACTTTATTCAAAGGCAACAGCGCATTTATAAAGTGACAGACATATCAAAACTTTCTATCAAAACTAACAAATTAAAACATTTTTTTTTAACAAATAGCATATATAAACTCATTTATTCCAGTACTAGCAGCATGGCCCAACATTGCCTGTGCTTGATTCAAAAATCGGATGACTCATACAGCAATTGCTATCACTTGACTTAAAATATTTTTGCCACTCCTTGCCTTTAAAGGAGTGCCCTTTGCCGTGCTGATGTTGCTACATGCCTTACTTCTTGCCTATCTCACACTGCCAATTTTTTCTAAGCTCTATACTAAACATTAAATCTGTTATGAAAAAAGAACTAAACAAAATGAACACAAAATGATAAGCTTTAAAAAAGGACTCATAACTGGAAAAACCGAATGAAAAAAGATTGTTAACAACAAATACTTTTTCACACCCAAACCAGTTCTGCGGAATCAGAATCAACATTGAGTTTAACCAAGTGAATGAGCCAATTGGAGTAAACATTTAAATTTTCCCCACTTGTAATGAATGCAGCTATCAATTTTTTTTGCATGCTAGCATGCTAGTTAACATTCGTGTCAGTCAGCTGTTGGCTCTCACGTTGGCCAATAGAATCTTCCTGCCTATTCGTGGCAGCAAGCTATCGAATCACTCTGGCCAGTAGAAAATGGCTGAAAACTACATGAAAACTGATTATTTCCACTCTCGATGGGAGTTGGGAAATGCAAAATCAGTCTTGGCCTTCCCGCTAACTTGGAGCATGTGCACGTAAATTTTGGTTAAATCCATCGAAAATGGGGCTGTGCATTCATTACACACACATGACTTTTGTAGATAGAGATTATTGATAAGAACAAAAGATTTTAGGGTTCATTCTATATTCAAAGGCATAAGTACATTTTTATACTGAAAAGGGCTTCTTGATTGTGATGAAAAATTTTCAGCACCATTTATGCATGTGTGTGTGTGTGCATAACCACACAAGAAAATTAGTATATGCAAACTAATGCAACTTTAAAGAATCAGTACAGTCCCACAGTGGAGTAATGGATAGTGGCTCAGATTGAGGAATTGGAGAGTCAAGTTCAAATTCCAGTCAAATTCATTGCATTCACTTATGTGCAAATACCCTTGTGAAAGATATAAATCCTCTTCTCCTTGCTATGGGTAAATAGCAGGACAGACCGGGTTCTATAGCCTTGGATGGCAACTGGTCTACTGCAGAAAGAACTGGCAACCTACTGCGGGAAAAAAATCTGCCTTTTCAGTCATGTATCATGCATGGCAAATAACTGACTGGCTGACAGTCCTACACAGCCATATACCTACAAATCCACTGCATAGAAAGCATTTTAAGTCATAAATTAAATTAAAAAAAATGTTATAAATTAAATTAAAAAAAAATCTAACCATGAGGTGAAGGGCTATTTTCCTAAATATAACCACTTTTATCTTGTCCTGTGGAGACTACACAGTATCAACCAAAAAACTACTGGTTTGCAATTAACTGTTTGCTGTTAAACACAAAAAATATAAGACCCATATAGGTGTCTATGTAACACTACCATGATGATGATGCTAATCATCATGATCACCATAATAATGATAAAACAAACTATTATCACTACTGTGTCCATGCCAGTCAGAAATTAGAAGCAGGTGCACCTTATTTTCATACATATTGACTGGCATATCAAAACTCATTTATTCAATATTGTCCCCAATATAAAATACACTATAATGTATATTTTGACAGCATCTACTTTTCAATAAAAAAAGGTTTTATGTGATTTTCTATTGTTTTTTGTATGAAGTAACTGATTTTTGGTTACAGTATGTTTTTTTTTTTGGGGGGGGGGTATATATATATATATATATATATATATATATATATATATATATATATAGGTAGATAATATTAATGGTTAATATATATATATATATATATATATATTTCCAAGAGGATAAAATCCAGGTAGATCTCAATACAGAGTAAGAATATAATATAGAAGGCTCAAATGCTAATATTCTATGGTTATAATTTATTACATTGAAATCATAATCACGATCTAATTTATTAGACCTATAAATTCAAAATGATGGTTTCTGATAAATTGAATCATGATTAGGATTCCAATGTAATCAATATATATATATATATATATATATATATATTACAAGAGCAATTTTAGGAAAATATGTTGAAGTGGGAAAATTTTTTTCCTGTCATACGTCTTGTTCTTTAAGACTTCATTGGCTTCGTCGTCTTAGAATTTGTTGAATTTGTTCCTTTCCAAAATATGTTACCTAAACAATAAACATATTTTTTGATATATTGATGATGCACATTAATATTCCTGCAAAACTAGTTTACCTGACCTTTGTAGATAAACTAAACAAAGTTGAACAAATGATAAAATTTTTTTTTTTTTTTTTCTTATGCCTTTAAGATCCTTTCAACCAACACATTTTTAAAATGTATTCGTTGGTGATATACAGACACAATCAAGACATTAATAATATCCAAGAAATCACAGGATGGTTTTCAACTATGAAGAATTCTTAAAAATCTTGTTTTATTGTCCAATGCTGTGTAGATGCAGGTTGTTTCAACTTTAGGTATGTAGCAGTCACTTATAAATTTGCATGATGGTCACTCAGTTGTTGTTCTTGGTATATATCATTTAACTCCAAGCAAGGCAATAAAGCCACTAAGATGCAAGGGGTTACTAAGTGAAAGAATATAAGAAAAAGAAAGACATTATTAAGGAGTCAGAACACAAAGAAAAGGAATTAAAAAGATGGAAGTTAATGGTTGACATCGCATTTAAATATTTAAAGATCAATGTTGACTAGAAAGTAAAAAGCCAGAAGAGTTCCACAAATAAGGTGTGGGAGAAAAGAAAAAAAAAAAAAAAAAAAAAAAAAAACTATGAGCATAGAACCTATGGTTACAACCAGCAATTCCAACAGTAAAATGAGGTGACCTAGCTGCCAATCTAGTACTGCATTTAAACTTGTAAAGTTGATGTACCAAAGAGGAAATCTGCCCATATCAAAATTAATCGCAAATAAGTAATTTAATCATGACAACAAACAAGATGAGGTCAAAATAACAAAGCAAGAGAAGCGCATGATTCAATCTTGAAATTTGCAATTTAATTATACGAGATAACATGTCTGCAGAACAAGGTGTTAAGAAGAATATCTTTAATTAATTAAAAAGCAAGAAGAAATAAAAAAAAATAAAATAAATTAAACATTAAGAAAAATTATTTTTTAACTTGGCTAAAAAACTTGCATTACTTTGTGCCATATAGGTTGACAGTAGACAAGAAAATTAATTAATTTTCCAGTTTTTTCAGCAAAAAATCTAAGTTTAAAAAGAAAATTCAATTCAATAATTTTCAGTTTTACTTTTGCTTTTTTATTAAAGACAAAAGAAATAAAATCTTTTGGAAAAACGGCATCGGAAAGTCAAGGTGATCAATTTAGCTTAGTGATCTTTCTTTTTTTTTTTTTATAGTCTTTATGTATTAAGTACCATTTGCTTTTGGTCATTTTTTTTTTTTTTTTTTTTTTTTTTAACAGCTTACATTTACAAGAAACTGTTTTTCAGAAAATGTCATCAGTTTTCATTTCTTGTCTTTCTGCTGACTTTGCTGTCTGTACAAATCAATGTTATCTCTTAAAAACTAAGACTTACATTACAAAGAACAAAGCAATCATTACTAAGATAAAAAAAGAAAAGAAAATTAAATTATTAATAAGTTCAGCAATTGTATATTGAATCAGAAAGAAATAGCAGTCAAGACTTTATTGTTGTTATAAATACTGTCCAAACAGATTGAGATAAAGCCTACATCAGGAGAAACAGAGTAAGATTAAATAAATGATATTAAAAAATAAATCTCTAAGATATTTCTAAATTTCTGATACCGTGCTTGTAGTATCTAAAATGTGAAACAAAAAATATCAGAAAATTTACACAGGACAGTGCTATGTAAATCAGGCAGTCTGTGAAAAGGACATTTAAATTTGAATATGGCTGTCATATTTTGACAAACAAAAAAAAAAAAAAAAAACAAAAAAAAAACAAAAAAAAAAAAAACATTGCCTACTTTAGATCAAAATCAGATTGCCTTTTAAGTACACTGGGTCAAATTGTGAACATCTCAAGTATGCTAGGCCAAATGGTGAATGTCTGAAGTAGATAGGCTAAATGGTGAATGTCTCAAGTATGCTGGGTCAAACTGCAAATGTCTCATGTATGATGGATCAAATAGGTATTTCCATTTAAATAGCCTGGATCAAATTTCCAAATACAGAATTCCAGCAACTTAGTTAACTGATCATTGATTAATTTTTAAAATAAACAAATAAAATTAAAAAAAAAAAAAGGTAATTAACAAATTTTATAAATTATGAAAACAAAACAATGTAATTCATTTTTTTCCAAAATACAAAATTTATTTTGTTATTTACAAAAGGTCTTATTAAACAATTATAAATAAATCCTAGTTATCATTCCCCCCCCCCATCCAAAGTATTTCTTGGTAAATAACACACACCTAAGCTTTGGCAATGAATACTCAGAAAAGAAACTTCAGTTGACAATTCATCCATATTTATATAATATTGTTCATATTTTAATATAATTTTTACTTATAATTTAATCATTTATCATCATATATGATATGTCCCGGAAAGGGGTATATTTGAACGAAGTAGCTAAGAGGCTTTGGCTACTATAACCAAGTAGAATATGGTAGCAGTAATCGACTGGTACGCGTTGTAGTCGCGGGTAAGAAATGTAGATCAATGGCGTAGTCCAATGGCCGTCATTATAGACTTAGCTCTCAGACTAAGGCTCTGTCGTACCTACACATCCGTTGGTATTTATGACGGACACCAGCCAATCATATTCCAGTGAGGGGGAACACAGGTGTATGCATATTCCATTATATCAATATATATTTAATTCTAGGGTTATCAGAGGTCTAGTGTCTAAACTAGAGGTGATTAGGTTAGTTTAGAAAATGTAATTCAACCACCAGGGTTGAAGGTACAGGGTGATTTTTTTTTTTTTAAATGACAAGGAAACACAGTGTCAATACATCTGTAATTTTGGGTTTTTTTTTTTAGGTGAAAAATAGTTGCAGAAATTGGCAATATACATTAGTTTGCTGCAGTGTCAGTAAACCCACAAACTTTTAAAAATATTAATGGCTGCACCTGACCTGAGCAAAAAATGAAAATTTCAAATATCATGAACTTTTTGATTGTGTCTAATCAATTTCTTAATGGATGGAATTTTAATCAACTATTTTTCTTATTTCAAAGGTATGCATATTTTAAACAGATTCCTCCACACTGTTTAAAATAAAAAAAAAAAAAAAAAAAATAAAAAAAAAAAAAGCATCTATTTAAAATACAGGTATCCACTAAAAATAATGTTTAATGCGTGATATACGATGTGACAATATGCAAAGGATACCATGGACTGAAAATGTGAGAAACGATGAGGTTTTGGAGTGGATGCACACAAGGAGGAAGCTTATACTTAACATCAGGAAGAGTCAGCTGAATTTTCTAGGATATGTAATGAGAAAGGAGAATTTGATATTCACAGGGTGAATAGAGGAAAAGAGAGACAAGGGAAAGCAACATGAACTAGTGGGCTTAAGCAAGTGGATGACAGAACAGAGTTCAAGAGAAGTAGCAAAAGGACAAAACATATTGACAACTACAAGGGATAGGAGGAAATGAAGAGCCATGATCACCTACATCCTGAAGGAACTTGGCATATAAAAAAAGAAATGACCCCATGAATCTAAAGACTGTTTACTTGGTCACTATTAGCAGTTGACATATTCAAAGCATTCTCTTTATAAAGTTATGCATTTTGTGAGACAATAGTGTCATTGCTGAAAATATTCTTGGAACTCGTTTTCTGGAATACGTGTTGATGCATGTCCTTTCGGCTTTGGAACTAGCCAAAACTGGCATGTGGTAAGTCTGGTGAATACGGCAACTGACCTATTCTTGTAATGGACTGCTTAGCCACTGAAATAACATGCAAACTTTTTTCAAAATGGAGTATTACAAATAATTTCTCCCAGTAACTTGAGGGAAATAAATACAGACCAAAATAATTTGTATAGAGTGTTGATTGGCTTAAGGAATTCTAAGCCATATTTCTATCAGTTGAGAGTTGAGAAATGAACAGTCAGAGAGAAAGCTTGGGAGAGATAACTGGTTAATTTGCAGTGTAACACCCATGCTCAGTTCACATTAAAAATTTCCAGAATTCTTACATTTCTGTAATTGTACATGCCCCATTCAAATCTGGCTTTGATAAATTTGATAAAATCTACCATTTTGGAGTTACCAACAGTAAAAGTTCAGATTCATTCCTGTCATTGGCGGTAGCCATTACTCGCATTGTTTGCATACATTCGCTGAGGAAAGCTAAACACGGAAGACTACGGAAAGCTAAGCACGGAACTGATCTTTCAAGTCTAAATTTGTCGCAATTACTACACGTGAGAACTATTTATGTAGGCACGCTCAGTTTGCGCAATGATACCTACTCTGATAGCTATTCTGCAGCAAATGCATGCAAACAATGCCAGTAATGGCTGCCTGCAAGGCAAATGAATCCGAACTTTCACTGTCGATAACTCCAAAATGGTACATTTTATTAAATTTATCAAGCCAAATTCGAATGGAGCATGTAGAGTATTCTAGAAAATTTTTAATACAAACTGAGCACAGGTGTTGCACTACAATTTAACCAGATAACTAATCAGGACAAAAAAAAAAAAATGAGGAGGAACAAATAAAGGATATTTGCTTTGTCTTCAAATTGGACATATTCAACCACCATTCACAGTTGTATCTTAATCTGGAGGCTTTGTCTAATAGTTGCATTTTGCTATTTTCAAACCATCACAGATGTTTGACAGATTTTTTTCTGCAACAGCTGAGCAGTTGAATATACACATTTCATTATTGGGAACTTTGTGACCCATCTAATGAAGACAATAAATTTAAAAAGGTATAAACTTTGAACAGAAAATATAACCAAATAATTCAGATGAGAAATTATCGTTATTACAAACAAATTTCTTCTTCAATGTGCCATATCTGTTCAGGAAGTGCTACCAGCCACATCACATATCAGTTCCCGTATAATCACCTGAGTTAAGCAACACCTAGCTTTGTCAGTACCTAGATGGTTGACCGCCTGGGAATACCAGGTGCTGTAAGCTTTGATGTACAGTTGGTGTAATAGATAATGCTTCCAAATTGTTAATCAGAGAGCTGAATTCAAATTGCTGTTGGTTTTTTTTATAGTAACTTGAGTGCAAATACTCAAAAGAATACCCCCTCTGCTCCCCCAGCTATGGATTAATTAGTAAGACTTGTATCACTAAATCATTATCTCAAAAAAAAAAAAAAAAAAAAAAAAAAAGTAAATAAAAATAAATAAATAAAACTTTCTGGCTTTAAATAACCTGCGAAAGGTTGATAAACCATAGAAAACAAATGATGAATCTTCAGAACATAGACTTTTAACCCTCTCCCCTACCTTCAATATGCGAGTGTCAGGTTTTCCAAGCCTTCAGTTCTCATGAGCTTTAAAATTTTATATTTTTACTTCCCAATTCTTAGCATGTGGCCTTTTTGTTTCCATTTTCTTTAAAATTTTATTGTTACTCATGTTCAGTTAAAAGATACAGATTGTGAATTAGAAACACTAAAATTCAGTTTAAAATATTTTTTAAATGTTTTAACAGAGCACAGGAGATGCGAGATCAAAATCTAAATTGCAATAGAGGCAGATGCCTTCAAAATGTTAAGTAAAGTATTAAGTGGTAAAATTTTCTTAGAAACAAAAAAAAGAGTGCTGAAATGTTACATAATATCAGTACTCCTATATGGCAGTGAATGCTGGACAATCTTCCCAGATGAAGAAGAGACATGAGGTTCTACAGAAGGATGCAGAGAATACCATGACCTCAGGAAACTCTAGGGCCTATAAAGAGGATTTGGAGAATTTGACACTGACAAGATTGTGTCAGTAGTTGGCAAAACAGAGATTAGGAGAAAGAGCAAAAACATGAACTTTTCAACAAGGATAGGAAATTGTGGAGAGTCATGATCACCCACACAATAATCAGGCAGTCAAATCTCTCAAACTCCAGAAAATTTTGGATGAATATTATCTACATTATCTATATCGAAATGTTCAAAACTACAAACTTAACTTTCCACTCTGATAATTTTACAAATTCATAGCCCTGTATATTATTTATCCAAAACTCTAAACCAAATAGTCCTGGTAGACTTACCAAGTAAATATAGTGTTAATTCCACTAATGAATTTTTTGGATTACTGCACTCTGATAAACCTAACAATGGTAAAGTTAGTATTACAGTTTTCACTGTGTTAAATTGTTTGATCTTGAAGTTGAAATCCTAAAAATCACTAGTACTGTAGATGCTGAAAATGTTTTATGATTTGTGTGGAACTGAATTCACTGAAAAACCAAAAAAAAACAAAAAACCAAAAAAAAACAAAAAACCAAAAAAAAACAAAAAACCAAAAAAAACAAAAAAACAAAAAAAAACAAAAAAAAAACAAAAAACCAAAAAAAACGAAAAACCAAAAAAAACGAAAAACCAAAAAAACGTAAAAACGTAAAAACCAAAAAAAACAAAAAAAAACGAAAAAAAACAAAAAAACCCCAAAAAAACAAAAAAACAAAAAACAACTAAAAGAAAAACAAAAAAACAATAAAACACCTAAAAGAAAAAAAAAAAAAAACTAAAAAAAAAAAAAACAAACAAGGTTAAGTTACTGACTTGAAGACACACAAATCTTTTTTTGATATTTTCATTTACAAGCCTTTTAAAAAAAATCTTTTCTTGCTTCCCAATTTCCATTTTTCCTCACCTGAGATTAATTAGCAGAAATAGGAAAAAATGAATGAAGAATTTTGCTATTGAGAGAGATCAGTTGAAACTCTCTAAATGGTCTGCTTTGCCTTCCTTCTCCCATCCTACAAATGGGCACAGATGTGTCAAGATTATGTCAAGAATATTAAATTACATTATATCATTTTTCTTCATATACATTTGCATATTGTTATTTAATGTATTTCTTTTATAAATGAAGGGTGTTCCAATAACTTGGACTGATTTTAAATGTGAATTAAGTTTAAGTGTCTAAAGATTTTTTCTTTTTACTTCAGATTTAACAACTTAGAACTTTGTTAATCTTTCCATGGTTGAAAATGCCAATCAGACAACATGTTAACGTTTCAAGAGTGCAATTAGAAAAAAATTGTTCATAAATTCAAACAAACTGGGTCGGTGGGGAAAATGTGAAAAAACCATTTTGTGCTTGTTTACGTCGTTCAGCTGAAAACATTGCTGCAGTGCACGAGAAAATCTAGACACCTCTAGTTGTCATCACGCACAGGAATTGAACCTTTGTACAACAACGTTACATTGTTTCCAATTGCACTCTTGGTTGTTTGATCATGTTGACCCAAAAAATAGCAAAGTGCGCAAAATGCATTTCTGTCTGAACGTCCATTTTCGTAATAGGCTTCGATAACTTTAACACATTGTTTGATTGCTAATCTTACCATGGCTGAAATTGCAAAGGACTAAAGTTGTTAAATTTGAAAGAAAAAGAAAAATCATTATACACTTAAACTTAATTCACATTTAAAATCAGTACACATTACTGGAACACCCTTTGTAAAATATTTTTGGCATCTAAAACGTTTGCCCTTTTTCGAGATTTCAGTTTTTACAAGATTAAAACCAGTATTTGTCTACAGGAGTCCTTTTGAGTGAAGAAATGCATAACATAGGGTATTTTTCCCCACTATTTTATAATTTCAGTTATCCACAATTAGTCCGAGATTTTTATATCATATCTTTGTAGGAAAAACCACCATTTGATCTTGTGGCCACTTAACCTAGTAATGCTCTATTTTCCCTTTGAATAATGCACATCCCCTTGTATAGATTTTTTTCAAAAGCCCATATCTCTACAGTTTCATATCTGAAACTTACTTCTTTATATGCCACGTCTCAAGATGTAGGCGACAATAGCTCTCCACACCTTCCTGTCCCTTGTAGCTCTTTATAATTTTTGTCTTGTTATTTCTCCTAAACTGTTCCACCATCCATTTACTAAAGTTCACCAAGTATTATTTTGCTCTACTCCACTTGCCCTTCAATCTGTCCTGTGAGTATCAAATTTTCCAAGCACTCTTTACTCACTATGTGCCCTAGAAACCTTTGTCATTGCTCATATTTTCAGTCCCTATTATCCTCAGCATTTCTGTTGCTTCAAGTCTCTTCATCTTTGAGGAGATTGCCCAGCACTCACTGCCATACAGGTGAACAGATAGCACAAAACAATTTAGTACTCTTTTCCTTGTTTCTAGCAAAGTTTTTCTATTTCTTAGTACTCTGTTTAGATTTTGAAATGCTTCCTTGGCTATCCGAATATGCCTTCGAATTTCAGTGTTACACTTTCCATCCTCTTTTAAAACACTTCCCAGATATTTAAATATCTGCACTTGATTGATTTTGGTATCTCTGATTTGCAATTTGCTAACAATCATGCTGTGGTAAAGTAATCAGGAGTAACCTCCCTTGTTTTATGATTACCTCCCTTTGGAGAACTCTTTCATTTGTAGAGGACTCTAAATAGTCACTACATTAGTATCAGTTATTCTAAGCAGAATAAAGCTTCCTACTATTGCACTCTTTTGTTATTACACATGTATTCTGCCTTCTTGAAGTTGATGTTTAATACTTTTTTCTTGATTTTCTTCACTACCTCCTGTAGGAGTTTTTGTAGTTTTCTTTCCATATCTGCTATCAACATTGTGTTATCTTAAGTTGTTAAGATTGTGGCTGCCAATAATAAATCCTGGTAGGACTTCTAGTTCTCACAGAATCACCTTGCTGTATAGGTTGAATAAATCTGGGGGGGAAAAAAAAACACAGCCTTGTCCTACACTAATATCTATTTTTGTATCTCTGCCAAATTCATTTTCTATTCCTATGCAGGCAGTTTGCTGCCAGTATAGGTTCTTCTGAGACATAAACAAAACAATTTCTAAAGAATTAATGGACAGTTTTAATCAGATTTTTATTACTTCAAGTGTTATTTTTAGTGGATGCCCATATTTGAAACAGAGCCACCATTTCTATTTTAAACAGTGCATATTATATCATGTTGGATTAAAAATTAAATCCATTAATTCTTTATATTAGGTTGGTGCAAAAATAATGATGTAATAATGTCGTTTTTTGACATATTTTTTAACGTCAAAAAACGACATTATTACGTCATTATTTTTGCACCAACCTAATAAATTATATTTCTGTTTTGGAAACAAAACTGAGCAGGTATAGATTTGTGAGAAAAATCTGAACGAGGGAGTATGCATTTCTTAAGAGAAGATATATTTTCTATCTCTCTCAATTAAAACACAAAGTAAACATTGAAGTCAACACTCAGAAGAGACGGACTGTTTCATGCTAAACACAATCGTCAAACTGCCTGACAATTGTGTCTAGCATGAAACAGCTCGTCGCTTCTGAGTGTTGACCTCAATGTTCACTTTTATATTTACATACACTATCTCTGATATTGAGCACTTTATCCAATAAATATAGCACACCTTATGACTAATATATATATATATATATATATATATATATACATATACACACACACACACAGGGTGAGGCAAATGTTATGCACCATAGGGATAATTTATTAAAAGTATAATTATAGATGAAAATGTTATTTACTAGTTATCCAGTTGTTATATGTTCAAAATGTCCTCCTCCTTCTTTATCAAAACACATTTCAATTCTGTGCCTGCATGATTCATTAACATGTCATTTTACAGCATTCATATTTAATTCTTTCTTTAAGTTTCTTAATATTTCTTGGGCGTGCCTGATAAACAACTGATTTCAAATAGCCCCACAGAAAAAAATGCAAGGGTGTGATGTCTGGTGACCTCGGTGCCCACTTAACTGGAGCTCTATGGTGTATGACTTACCTTACCCTGTGTGTGTGTGCGTGTGTGTGTGTGCGTCTGCGTGTATATATAATGTGTGTGTGTGTGTGTGTGTGTATATAATGTGTGTGTGTGTGTGTGTATATATAATGTGTGTGTGTGTGTATATATAATGTGTGTGTGTGTGTGTATATATAATGTGTGTGTGTGTGTGTGTATATATAATGTGTGTGTGTGTGTGTGTGTGTGTGTGTGTGTGTGTGTGTGTGTGTGTGTGTGTTAAACTCCACTGCAATTAAATCTTATTCTGATTCATTCTGCATGTCAGCCCACTGTGAATACCAAGAAGGCAAAACAGAAAATAAAAAAGATGTTTTCTGTACATAAAATCTAAGTCAGATCCATGAAGCAACTCCACTCAATCAAAGTGATACAGTGGTCAATTACAAATGTTCCCATTGGGAAAAGCGATAACACTGGGGACTGCCAGATCTACTTTAAAAAAAAAAAAAAAAATAAATAAATAAAAACCAGGCCTTCTATAACAACCAACACATTTTCCATCTGGAAAGACCACCTGTCGACATGTAAGGTGCTGTCGTTGTCAGCACCATGACCACTTCTCTCGACACAGCCATTACCACTTCCAGGCTTTACCACTGGGATCCTGTTTTAATGATACAACATTCAACAGAAACATTCCACTACAGGTAGGCTTACCAGATAAACCTAATCCTGCCTCACCTTCTGTCACCTCGGCAACCAACGCACCCTACAACGAATTAACTCACCACTGTGACCTCAATCAATCAACACATGTTTTAAACTCGACCAATGGCTAAGTACACTCCAAACCTATCCTGTGACTTTGGCCAAACCAACCCAAGAAATAAGTCAACTCCTGGCACTACTGACAATACCCATATGCCTAATCACTTTCCTGATGATCAACAACCAAAATTAACATCTTTTCCAATTTTCTAACAACTGTAAATATATCATGTATATTAAATGAATACACACTGTTTGAAAATCTAATAATTGTTATTTTTTTTTCCTTTTGTTATAACACATTATATATATATATATATATATATATATGATACATCAGAAATACTTTTACAAATGTTGGGGTCAGGTTACTCACACCAAAACAAGGACGAAAGTCAAGATAAACATATGTCCACAAATCCTTCATTTTTGAGCTAAGTTTAAAGAAGGTTATGGTAGATGCTGCTGTGTTGCCATGTAGACTAGGTTACATTTGTCATTCATGTACATTTGTAGCTAGTCTATCTTCAATGTTTAACATGTTTAGTAGTGAGTTAACTAAGAAGTTTTCCATTTAACAATGGCAAAATATTCACATCATGAGCAAGCTGATAGGATTTTTTACATACGGCTGGGTAAATGATTTGCGGACATATTTTATATGAACTTTTGTCCTTGTTTTGGTGTGAGGAACCCACACCCTAAGTTATTAAAACTGTGTGTGTGTGAAACATACACACACATAATATATATATATGTATGTGATCGACTCTCCCGTCGAGATTCGACGTATGAAGGTCAAGCAGATCAGTTTCCAGGAAACTGACAGCCCGACACCGGCACATGAGATTTGATTATAGTGGTGAAGGCCTCGTGCAGGACCATCCACACTTTTTGGAGGGACGAATACAGAGACCTGGTGCACCGAATGCCACAAGGTTCCCAAACGAACCTCCGCAGGTTTTGAATTCAGAGTTGTCCTTCTCCTAGACAAGTTGCCATCCAAGGCTATAGAACCCAGTTTGTCCTGCTATTTTACCCATAGCTGGAGGGAGAAGAAGAGGATTCATACCTTTCCCAAGGGTATTAGTACGTAAGTGAATGTAATGGATTCGACTGGAATTCGAACTCGGCTCTCCGATTCCTCAATCGGAGCCGATATCCATTACTCCACCGTGCCTATATACATATATATATATATATATATATATATATATATATATATATATATATATACACACACACACACACACTCAAAAAAACATCCACATCATAAATACATTTAACATTTATGTAGAAAAATAATGAACATTTTCCACGGCATTTTGTTGCTCCAGGCAACAGAATGCAAACTAAATTTAGTTATGGAACCAACAAAATATTTAGTCACTAATTGGTGTCACCAAATATAAGAAACTTGGTTATAGAAACTTTGAAGAATTTTTATAAATGTCCAAGATATTTACTTCTGGAATCAGATGCCACACTTAGCATCAATTTACTATTACCTCAGTAAATATTATTTGTCTTTGAAAAACCTTTCCCTTCCATTTAGACACATTTCTTAACATTCTATACCCCCACCCAACCAAGTGCAAGCATTATTTCACATATCTAGAATGCCCATATGAATAAATCCTTCCTTTGTTTTTTGTGTTATGTCACTTCAGGACATGGGTGATCATGGCTCTCCACAACTTCCTATGTTTAGAAGCTCTTAGCAATGTTTGTTTGTTTTTTACTATCCTTCCCACTTCCTGTTCTACCATCCATTTACAAAAACTTTCAAGGCAGGTTGATCATGGCTCTCCACAACTTCCTAGCCTTCATAGCTCTTTGTCTCTTTACTATTCTTCCCACTCTCTGTTATGCCATCTATTTACACAAGCTTGTTAGGTAGGTTACTTGCAGTTTCCCCGCTGTCTCTCTTGCCTTCAATATGTCCTAGGAATGTCAAATTCTCTAAGCCGTCTTTCCTCATGCATCTCAGATTTTAACTGTTTCATTCTGATTCTTGGTATAAGTGTCACTTTTCACACAACTTCCTCATTACTCATATGCTCAGTACATGGTATTCTCAGCAATGAGGAAGTTTTAAACAAATCCCAAATTTGTGGCATTCATTAAACACAATATTCTGATTACTGACATTAGCTGATTTGTTCTCAGTCCTTTTTTGTTTTTTTGTTTTTTTTGGTTCCTATTTTCTTAAAATTTCCTTTTGTTGCTCACAGGTTTTGTCTGTAGTGTTCATAAATCCTATGGAAACTCATTTCAGAAAAAATGTGAAATAGTGACATTCACATTTATTATATTGATAGAAAAAAATTGGTTTCTCTGTAGAATGATTTTATGTGCCATGTTCCTTCCACACAATTATGGCTCTCCACAACTTCCTATTCTTTGTAGCTCTAATTTCCACTTTTTTGATTCTAAGTACAACTTTGTTGCTCACATGTTCTGTCTATAGTGTTCCTAAATCCTTCTATGGAAACTTGTTTCTGTTGCCTCAAGTCCTCTCTTCATCAGTGGGAAATTCTCTAATCTTCCCTGCCTTATATGTGAATTCATATTACGTAACAGTTCAGCACTCTTTTCTTTGTTTCTAATTAAATTTTCCATTTTCTTAATACTTTGCTTAACTTTTGGAAGGTAGCTTTTAATATTCCAATAGAACTTTGGATTTCAATGTCATGAGCTTACGGCCACAGCTATGCGTTAATTAGTAAAACTAGTATCACTTAAGTATTATCTCCAAATAAACAAAAAAATTCTTAGAATCTAAAAATATTATCTGGTTTTAAATATCATTCACAACCAAAACCAATATTTTCATTGCTTAGATCCTGAGGATATGTTTCTCCAGGAAGCACCTCCCTATTGCACTATGTGGATAAAGGTCAGAGTTAAAATCTTTTGAGGCATGTCTAGGAGAATACGGAGAAAGATGGCTAATTTTTGCCTCAATCCAATGTCCATGTGAGGTTTCTCACATTAATATAGCCTTGTGCCATATCCTACCCTAGTGAAAGGGTTAGCAAATACTATTACCACTCAATTGTTCCTACTAAAACAGATTTAATTCCAGTATGAACACTGAAGAATAATTATATTTCAAACTGGTGAGCATTTTTAGGATAAGCATCTGGTCAATGGAAGTGTTGGCAGTGTAACAGATTTCAGCACAGAAAATGGAATTGGCAAACAGAGTTCAAATTCCAGGCTAGTCTAATGTGTTCACTTTTGCACAAATGCCTGTGAGAAAGGCATTAGTTCCTCTCTTCTCTCCACAAGCTATGGGTTAAACAGCAGGATAGATTGGAGTTGCTAGTCTTGAGTGTCAACTCATCTAAGTGAAGGAAAACTCTGAATTCAAAACTGTGAAGAAGTCGATGGGAAGTCATTCCACCACTGTCCTTCCCAAGAACGTATGGTAATTCACAGAAAATAAAAAGGATATTTGTGGGATGTCATGATTGCTAAGTTTTGTACAAGCATGACAGTTTTATTTAAAAAAATAAAAGATGTAAAGGTCAATGTTTGCCTAATCGTTGTTATGATTACAAAACTAACATTGAAATATGCATATAAAAAAAAAATTACTTCTAAAATGAGCCATATCCATGGAAATTTTATTAAATAACCTTAGTGCTTGCAGATGCAGTTTTTCTGGAGCCAAGATCACAATCATAAAAAAATTACTGCTAAAAGTTACAGTATGTTAAAAATCAATAACACTTTGGAAGCTGGAAAAAAAAAAAATCACTAGCTACAAAAACATTATTGTTGTTGCTAACAAGCCTGGGTGAAAGCTGGTACCCCCATTCCAACATGATATTAGCCAAAAGTCTATATTGTGATTATATGATAAGCAAACAATCTTTTATATCTCTTTATCAAAGTGCCCCATCTATCATTTGCTGTTGAAAATAAACTTATATATTTTTGGATATATAACAATGGAAAACTTGACTGATTCCTTTTTTTGGCTTATCAACCCTTTGCAGGGTATTTAAAACCAAAAACTATTTTTAGATTCTAAGAATTTTTTTGTTGATTTGGAGATAATTAGTAAGACTAGTATTGCAAAATCATTAACACATAGCTGGGGAAAAGAGGTGGATTCATACATTTTCCAAGGGTATTTGCATGTAAGTGAATATAATGAACCCAATTGGAATTGGAAATCTGGTCTTCAATCAATAAGTTCAAGTCATTAACCATTACACCACCCACAATATCTAAAGCTTAAAGCACCTGGTGTCAAGTTGTCAACCAGCTAGATATTAACCAAGCTCAACGTTGCTTAACTTTGGTGATCATACAAAAACCAGTGTTTCATTGTGATGTGGTCATAAGCCAAGGACATTGAAATCCAAAGTTCTATTGGAATATTAAAAGCTACCTTCCAAAAGTTAAGCAAAGTATTAAGAGGAAAATTTAATTAGAAACAAAGAAAAGAGTGCTGAACTGTTACGTAATATGAATTCACATATAAGGCAGGGAAGATTAGAGAATTTCCCACCGATAAAGAGAGGAATTGAGGCAACTGAAACAAGTTTCCATAGAAGGATTTAGGAACACTATAGACAGAACATGTGACCAATAAGGAAATTTTAAGGAAAATAGGAATAAAAAAGAAACTTGTACTAAGAATCAAAAAAAGGGATTCTTGAAATTAGAGCTACAAAGGATAGGAAGTTGTGGAGAGCCATAATTGTCCAGAAAGAACCTGACACATAAAAATCATTGCAAATATATAGCACTACAGAGAAACCATTTTTTTTTTTTTTTAGCTATATAATAAATACGAATATCAGTGTGCGACACTTTTTCAACTTTACTTTTACAGGCCATAGCCAAACATTTTGGAGTCAGGCCAATTCCATGAGCAAATTAAAAACATTCTGGGCCGGATCTGAACCTGCAATCATGAAATTTTGGATTCACAAGTTTTCATTACTGCAATTGTTTTTTTTTTGTTTTTTTTACATGATTTTTTTTTTTTGCGGCAAATTTTTTGTACATTACCAATTTTTATGACTTGGGAATAACTGAAATTAATTACAAAATCCAGCGAAAGTCACTGATGAAATAAAAATAATTGTTTGTATGGAAAGTAAGGACCTACATACATCAAATTAAATCAAGTGGAGGCAGAAGAATTATCACTGAACTTTTAAAAAGGTAAGCTTAATTATTAATACAATACTTACATGCAGCAATCAATTTTGTGTTCTTCTGTAGTTTATTGTTGCCTATCACATCTACTCACCTCTACCTATACACAGAGCTAGCTTAAATGGGATCACCTGTGTTTGCTCACTGGCAATCTATGTTCAAACTCAAGTGTCGACGGCGACACTTTATTCCTATATAACAGATATATATTTTAAAAAACCCACATTATAACCAAAAAACAGCTTTTAACATAAATCTGAAAATTTACTTTAGGTCACCCTCAGCAAAAAAACAAAAAAAAAAAAACAAAACGAAAAAAAAAAAAGAAAAAGGTATTTGCTATATCCAGCACAAATATAGTAATGGAGATCTAGCATCAAAGTATATTTAAACTGCTGACTAACCACATTTGCATAAAAATGTATAAAAAAAGACCACGTTTGCTGCTTCAGTGAGTGAACCACATGCAAGTATTGCAGCAGATTACAACTACAGGACATCCCAAAAATCATCTAGGTATTTAAATGCATCATAACATGGCATATTTTTTTCATATTTTTTCAGATTTTAGGGCAATTACCTATGGAAACTATTCACAATAGAGCAAAGAACCAAAACTGTAGAATTTTATTTCAGATTTAACAAGTTCATGATTTTTGTAACTAAAAGAGAATAGTGTTTATACTGTTTCATACAAGAAAACTACCATTGTATTTCATGGTTCATTCATACATTCAATGTTTTAGCCAATATGGCTCCATAGGTAACTCCCCACAAGATGGAAGATCATATACAGACAATGAATTGTGAACACGTGTCAAACTGTTAAACAATAACCAGGAACATCAATTCACAAACACTGACCAGTTGAAGATGTCTCAGATGTTCTTGCGCTGCATACTAAGAGATAATTTGCACCTGCACTCATACAAAGTGCAATTTATACAGAAGTTATACCTGTTCAGTGGTAATGTTTAAATTACTCAGTACAATTTCAAAGACATTTTCAGTTGAACAAATTCAATATCTTCATTAGCAGAAGATCTTGAATTTGTTCATCAACTGAAAATGTGTGACAAAGCTCATTTCCATTTGAATGGATTTTATTTCTTTCCAGTTGTGAATTTTTTCCATTTTTTTTTTTTTTTTTTTTTTTTTAATGTTAATTGAAGTTCAGGAAAATAAAGTAGTAAAAGTATGAAAAATCTGGCATGTTACAATATTTTTCAATCACTACGTGATTTTGGGACACCCTGAACAATGCCTTACATTTGTAACTTTCTAACAGATGAGACTAAGTTCAGTAAATATCAAAACGTCACATACTTATAACTTATTTAAGCAATGGCACACCAACAAAGTGTAATATATACAAAGGGAGATCAATCTGTGTGTAGCCTGATGTAGCAATCAAT
Organism: Acanthosepion lycidas; assembly: GCA_963932145.1. NCBI lineage: Eukaryota > Metazoa > Mollusca > Cephalopoda > Sepiida > Sepiidae > Acanthosepion > Acanthosepion lycidas. The sequence continues at coordinate 59,015,001 of OZ010587.1, read as the reverse complement.
CAATAGAGGAGTTGGTGAGGCTTAGAATATACCAACTGCATTCTCTGCAGACGGGTAAAATCAACCATTTACCAAAAGGTGTAATTTTAAATACACTCTAGTATAAATTGGACATTATATATATATATATATATATTATATATATATATATATATATATATATATAAGGTTGGTGCAAAAATAATGACGTCATAATGTCGTTTTTGACATTTTTTAATGTCAAAAAACGACATTATGACTTCATTATTTTTGCACCAACCTAATATATATATAAAGGAAGAGGTTATAATAGATTGGTGCAAAAATAATGTCGTTTTCTTACAAAGTTGAATGTTAAAAAACGACATAATTTTTGCACCAACACACACATATATATATATATATATATATATATATATAAAAAGGAAGAGGTTATATTAGGTTGGTGCAAAAATAATGTCGTTTTCTCACATGAAGTTGAACGTTAAAAAACGACATTATTTTTGCACTAACCTAATACTTGTTCCAATAAGAACAAACGGTATATTTCAAAAAGAAGAGAGAAAGCGCAAACATTTTTGGTTTTAATGTGAATCTTTTAAATATATGTTTGTTATATAGAAATAAAGTGTCACTGCCAACTCTTGAGTTTGAACATAAATCGCCAATGAGCAAACACAGGCAATCCCATTATTGAATTAAGTAGACCACATGACCATAGACGAAACGCATAAGTAGGAAATCATGTGACATCTAAATGATCTCCATTTCTAGTCTATCCTTTATTACTATTCAGATTGCCATTTCTACTCTATCCTCTATTGCTATACAAATTTCTCTATTTAGATCACTATGCAATTACTTTTCGAGCAAGTATTATCAAGCAATTACTATTAGTGCGAGTGATATTTGAAGGGGTCTGGCACCAGTATTGTCCAACAGCGTATTATAGTTGTATCTGTGACTACAAAGTCTCTACTACAATGAGCATTACAAAATTGACAACAAGTATTCATTAACATTACAAAAATATCCTTTATTTTCCATATTTTTGCTACATGAGTTTCTGGTCTCATCACCTTCATCAGGCAAAGAGTGGATATTTCAACATATTATTAAAAGGAATTAATTTTTTTGTATGTTTTTTGAGGTTTAACCATTGTCTTTTTTGTGTAGTAGTAACCCAAATGTTTCTTCTTGGACTGGTGGCAAAAGAAAGAAAGAAAGAGAGAAAGAACAGTGAATCTCCCTAATGGATGAAGAGAAAACGGCAAGCATTTGAAATGTAGTTCTGCAGAACGATATTGAAAATTCCATGGATGGAGTAAGTAAGCAACAAGAAAGTCTTATAGAAAATGGCAACAGAAAGAACACTAACTCAGAATCAGGAAGAGATAGCCAAAATTCCTTGGATGCTCAAAGTGGAAGGAGGGTTTGGAAAGCTTAAACCACATTGGGCAAATTGAGGGCAGGTGAGTCAGGGGTGGGCAGCAAGACACTTACCTGACAACTTTGTGGGAATGGATAGTGGAATTTTTTTTTTGGGGGGGGGGTAGGAATTTTAGCAAAGGGAGAAAAACTACTGAGGTTCCCAAAGGATAGGAAATTGCAGAGAGCCAAGATCGCTTATGTACTGAAGGGATGTGAAATATAGAAAAACCTCAAAAAAGATCTATCTTTATGTTCTATGGAGAAGGGTTAATTACTCTGACAAAGAAGGAGATTAAGTTAAAAAAATATTTGTGCAAAATACTTTTTTTATTTTAGCACCAACTATTTATGGAAATGTCAGATGATCCAAAAACAGGTTTATACACGTCTTTTTATTTTTGTAAAATATTGTATTAATGAATAAATTTGTTTATCTTATTTCTTACTGAAACATATCCCTTCAGGATATAAGTGATCATGGCTCTCCACAACTTCCTATCTTTTGTAGACCTCTCAATGTAGGCACTGTTGAGTAATGGATAGTGGTTCAGATTAAGCCGAGTTCAAATTCCAGTTGAGTTCATACACTTGAGAAAGGTATAAATACATCTCTTCTCCTCCACCTATGTGTAAAATAGCAGGACAGAGTGGGTCCTATATCTTTGGTTGCCAACCAGTCTAGGAGAAGGAAAACTCTGAATTCAAATTACCTGCTGCCTTGTAGATCTGCCTCTAACTTCTACGAGTAGGGATGGGGCGACCTTAACATACCTGGTGCAAAAGGAACCAGCAAGCCATTACACTATTCTGCATTGAATGCCAATATGAATGACAATTGTGAGATGGAGGAGAGTGCTGACCAGAGCAGTGAAAAATGCACTAACTGAATAAATGATGATGATTAATAATGAATTATATTTTGTTATTTTGCATTGTTATAAAAGAGTGATGGCAGGAAATCTGAATTAAGAGTAACAAGAAAGTAATATTGCATCAGAATTCATGACTGGCCACAGTTTGCAAATTTGTATGATTAAATTAAACATTGGTTCTTTGAGTTGAGACATTAGTGCAGCTGCTGTAGAGAGAGAGGCTTCCCAAAGTAAAAGGAATCTAAGTCTGAGTCTTGCCTAGAGCTTATTCTTTATTTTTGATCCGTGCTGTTTATTAATGTCTGCAAAATGATTGTCTGGCGAGTTGAGATGAAAAGGCGGGGGGGGGGTCTAAAATTACAATTAAAGAAATAATTGTCAAATGACTGACAATGTTTCATCTATGAATAATAAAATTCAATATTATTTGTTCACTACAATCTGCAAAATTATTTTTTTTTATATTAATTGGATTTACCCCAAGCAAGGCAATAAAGCCACTAAAACACAAGGCATTACTAGGAGCAAAAGAATTAGAAAGCAGAAACATTCCTAGGAGCAAGAACAACAGAAGAGTAATCAGGAAAACAGTAGATAATGATTGAAATTGCATTTAAATTTTTGAGGATCAAAGTTACCTGGAAAATATGGAGCTGGAAGTGAGTTCCACAAGTGAGAAGTGTGAGAAAAGAAACAATTAACATAGGATTTATGTTAACATGTACATCAAACACACTTGTTACACACACACACAAGCAAACACATTCTTATATTAGGTTGATGCAAAAATAATATCGTTTTTTGACGTTAAAAAATACGTCAAAAAACGATATTATTTTTGCTCCAACCCAATAGCTACTTTACATTTGATTTCAATTGTGTACACACAATTCCATTTGTTAACATGCATTAATTGTCGTTGGTTTTAAATTCCTATTTTTGCCTTTTTTATTTTTTACCGGGGCTCACATGAATCTGTCAGTATTGTTTATGGGACACATGTTCCAGGTGCCCGTAAATATTTACTACGAAATGTCCATACATTCATTTCAAGTGTCGATTCCTGCAACACTGTACATATTTTCAAGTTTAAATATCCATCAACATTTTCTCTTCCTATTAAATTTGTAAAACTCCTCTGTAAGAATAATCCTGTAAATGTATATCTACTAATAGGGAAAAGAATGAAGGTTTTTTATTAATATATGCCTATTATTTGGAATGTAGCTTTTGAGTCAGACAATCTTACAAAGGGGGTGAGGATGACATCCTGACTTATAGTGAAAAGAGTGTATTAGGTAAAATAGGTTGAAAAGTACTGGTCTAGGAGGAGGATTACAGATTTCAAAACCAGTGTTTGATTGGACTCCTTAGTCACCTTGGTGACAATGCTTCAGGTGGCCAACAGCTTCGTCTTTGTGATGGCAGATAAGATGTGCATCAGTAGTCAGCTTCAAAGTCAGTCAGAAAATGATTTGGGACCCACAGACATCACTTTCTTTCCTGATGCAAAGCATGGGCTGAGGCTGTGTCTGCAACGTCATGGATAGAATGAGACATCAGAGAGTCAAGTTTGAATTCCAATCAAGTTCATTACATTCACTTATGTCCAAATACGCTCTAGAAAGGTAAGAATCCATCTCATCTCACACAGCTATGGGTTAAATAGCAGCGCAGACAAGCCTCTCTAGCCATAGTTGGCAACCAGTCTAGGAGAAGGATAACTGAATTCAAAACTGTAACAACTGTCCATGGTCCACAAGCCTCAGTAATGAGGATGGGAAGAAATAAAAAAAAAGTTTAATAAATCCAACCCTTTATATTATTAGCAACCTAATACTTTTAGCTGGGCTGATTCTTAATTGTCTATTATCTTCGCAAAAGATGAAACGCGAGTATAAAAACAAGTAAATTCAGATTTAGAATCTGTTACGATGATCAAAAGAATTTTCAATTCAGGTTTGAGAACATAAACAATGGTTGGTTTACAGTTTCTGGGCAAAGATTCTGTAGAATAGAAATTGCACAATAAAATTACTTTGGTTAGTCTGGTCCTTGGCTATCCAAGAAAAATCCAAAGAAGTGATTGAAACAGGGAAAATGGTAAACAGCATTTCTTTTTGAGGACAGTCATGGAAAATTGAGAACAACTTGTATAGCTTGGCACAAAGATAAGGAAAAGAAAGAAAAGAAAATTTAAGTGGAAAGAGGAAAAAGAATAATGGAGGAAAAAGAAGGGTGAAGTAAAAGTGTTAAGAAAAGATGTGAAAATGGAAAATAGAGGGAAAGGAGGGAGAAAAAGAGCAGAAGAGAAAAGGAGAACAAAAAAGAGAGAGAGAGAGAAAAGGGAAAGAAGAAAAAGGGAAAGATGATAACAAGGAAAGAGAAAAAGAGCAAAAGGACAGAGATGGAGTGAAAAAAAGACAAAGAAAGTGAACAGTACAATGAAGAAAAAGGGAGATAGAATTGAAAGAAAAGAGAAGCTAGATGAAAGAATGAAGGAAAGAAAGAAAGGAGATGAGAAAAGGAAAATGATGACAGAGGGGAACAGACAGAGGAGAGGGGAAAGAAGAAGGAAGTATAGTGTAGAGAGAAAAACACAAAGGAAAAAAAAAAAAAAAGAAAGGAAAGATTGGTGGTAGAGGAAAAGTAAAAAAAAAAAAAAAAAAAAAGAAAGGAAAATTAAAGAAATATGAAAAAAGAAACTAAAAAAAAGAAATGATGGAACAACATAAACAGTGAACAAAAGAAAAAAAAAAACAGAAGAATGTGTAGCAACTGAACTTTTTAAATTCATTCAGAACATAAGAATCTATCAACTGACAGATCAGTAATGGCAAGAAAAACCACTCCAAACTGGACATTGAACTACCACACCCTACCATAGTACAATTTACCTCACAAACTACACAATATGCTAATAGCTCTCAGACTGTCAGACCAAACCCACAATGCAATGCAGACTTTTTGTGTCTAGTCAATTAGAATCTCAAAGTAACACTCAGTCTTCATGGAAGTCTCAGCTGTTTAAGTGACCCTTTAGATTGAGGACAAATGTTTTAAAAACTTTTTCTATTTATTCTTTTTTGTTGCTGATAAAAATATTTTTGGTTTGGTTTCTTTTGCTTTACAGCATATCAACCTCAATCGGTTATTTAATGCCAACAAGATTTTTAGGATATCTTCACATGAATAGAATAGAATAAGTATTTGTAAGAAATCAGTTTGTAGTTCAGGTTTCATTGACATATTTTTGTAAAGGTTTTTGTCAAGAATGAAATGTATTGCTAGTAAATTTTTCCCTCCACTGCTGCTATTTTTCTATAAAAATCTATTTTTATACTTTCATAGTGTTTTCACCCCAGTTTGGGGGTTAACTATTTTGCCCATAGGTCAGGGCGGACCTGGGAACACCAGCAATGAAGAAGTGGTTCCACGCTTCTCAAAACCTGATCAGATGCCTTGCTGTTAGATGTAGTTTATCGTCATACCCAGAACTCCTCATTGGGGGAGTCTTACCTCTCTGTACATTCTGAAGCCCCATCCTGCAGGGTGTTAAAAAAAAAAAAAAATAAGAGAAAGTAATATATTTTTCTTGAGAACAAAAATCATTTATTTCATTTTATTCAGTCAGTGCTTTTTTGTGCTGCTGGGGTCACCACTCCTTTCCATCTTATAATTGTAGTTAATGGTGACATTGAAGGCAAAATAGTGTAATAGCTTGCTGGTCCCTTTTCCACCAGAGATGTTTTGTTTACTGAAATTACTTTCTTCTAGCCTTTACTTAAAAAAACAGGACCTACAAGGTAGCAGGCTGGTTTGAATTTAGTGTTTCCTTTTCTTAGACTGGTTGCGAACAAAGGCTATCAGACTCAGCTTGAGCTGCTATTTTACCTGTAAGATGATTTTTTTTTTTAAAGCATTTCACCCCAAACAAGGCAGGAGTGCTACGAGCATGCAAGGGGTTTTTCAATGATATTAGCCTGCAACCATTATTGCATCATGCCTCCTATAAAAATATCAGGTCAAAATACAATCAAATGACATTACATCATAAATCCATAAAACACTTCCCCATTACACTTAGCTAGGATTAAGGCATCCCTGATGTCTGTTATTTAACAGAGATTCACAGTAATATATTTTTAATGACCTTCTGTAGTTCCTCTCTTTAAGAAGTCTAGTGAACCTTCTCATCCCTTGAACTGTCATCAGAACTAGAGATTCTTATCAACACCAAATTGGTTGAGCATCTCACTTTGCATGGCCTACTTTCAGACAAGCAATATCGTTTCCACTTTTATAGGTCTTCAAAAATTTAAATGCAACATCATCTTTTGTCTTCCTGAATCCTGTGCTTTCATTTTCCTTTCTCCTCACTAATGTCTTCTCATTGCCTTTCATTCTCAGTAATGCCCTTTTCTCTTAATGGCATTATCACCTTCCTTGGGGTGAAACAAAAAAAAAACAAACAAACAAAAAAAAAAACAAAAAACAAAAACAAACAACAACAAAAAACAAAAAACAAAAAACAAAAAACAAAAACAAACAACAACAAAAAACAAAAAACAAAAAACACAAAAACACAAACAAAAAACAAAAAAAAAAAAAAACAAAACAAAAAAAAACAAACAAAAAAACAAACAAAGCAAAAAAAAACAAAAAAAAACAAAAACAAAAAAAAAAAACAAAAAAAAAAAACAAAAAAAAAAAAAACAAAAAAAAAAACAAACAAAACAAAAAAAAAAACAAACAAACAAAAACACAAAAAAAAAAAAAACAAACAAACAAAAACAAAAACAAACAAACAAAACAAAAGACAATGCAACCCAATTTCTGTTGATATTTTAATCCATTCTTGCCAAAGGACACTTATGTCAGAAAAATAAGTTGTACTCCTCTTTTGAACTGAAGCTTTCAGATCTCACCACAAATTCTCTATGGAGTTCAAGTCAGAAGACTGGGCCATTGTATAACGTTTCTGTAATCTTTCTGTTGTCAGTTTAGTATAATAATCATTGATAAATCGGATGTCTTGCTAACTTCAAGATGTTGGCACAGATGATCCTCCCAAATCTGTTGACAGATAAACATCATTCATCTATTCCTTTAATCATATGAAGTTTGTCAGTCAATACTGAAGCAAAATAGACACCCACCAGCTCCACAAAATGGCACTGACAGGATAATGTTCTTCAGTTTGTATACATCCTATGTTGTCTCAGAACAATTCTATTTTGGTCTCATTTGACCACATTGCAGAATTCCAGAAAGATGGATGTTTTTCCAAGAACTCTTTGCTTCAAAAGTGATCTTCAGTCTGTTCTTAACTGGGACAAAGAACAGCATGTTAATTTATCACCAAAAAAATAAAATTGCTTTCTAATTACACAGCTGAGAGACCTGTTTCTGCCTTCCGTCATCATGGCTGATGCTAACCTCCAGGAGAGCGACTCATTGCACTTTCTTGAGTTAATATTCTCTGCTGACATGAAGTGGAAAGATTATATTGAATCAGTTGCAAGGTCTGCTGCTAGGAAACTTGGTTCACTGTGCAATGCTAGACAATTTTTCTTTCTCGAATATACCTTACATAATTTTAAGTCTACCATTCATCCATGCTTTCATTATAGCTGTCATATAAGATATAGCATAAACACCAGACAAGAGATTCTTTATAAAATCCAAAGATGAATTGGTAATGTAATTGGTCTTGACCTGACATCCCAGCTTCGGTCACTTTCCCACTGGCATAATGTAGGTTCCTTGTGTCTAAATACTTTCAGGGTAATTAGTTTGACGAACTTTCCTTTTGGGTATCTAGGCTTTATGAATTTAAGTATAGTACCAGATTCACAGCAATGTCTCATCCTTTTAAAGTTGAATTGGCTAGATGTAACTGCAAGTTCTTTGCTAACAGTTTCTTTTATTGCACTATTCACCTGTGGAACTCTTTTGGTTTCTTGCTTTCCAGCCAACTTTGATCTTCAAAAATTTAAATGCAATGCCAATCATTATCTACTATATTCTTAATTTCTCTTTTATTGTTCTTGCTCCTTAATAATGCTTTTCTTTTCCTTATTCTTTCACACACAGTAACACCTTGTGTCTTAGTGGCTTTATTACCTTGTCTGAAGTGAAATGCAGAAACTGATAGCAAAAAATCCTTAACATGTGTAGCATTGCAGCTCAAACCAGACACCAGATTTGTTCACAAAGTGCACCTTCTTCTAGTCAAACACTTGCTGCTTAATATAATGAAAATAATTCTTTGACCAGACAATTACCCAAGAAATAAAAGCAGGAGACAAAATTGTTGCAATTGGCAAATTTTATTCTGTTGCAAATTCTGTAGGTGAGCGAGGCAAAGAGAGAATGGTCAAATGGTCTAACTGGCATGTTCTTTCATTTTCCCATGCCAGGCAAACAGTCATCTCAGGTTTAACCTGCTAGGGACCACTGTCTTATATAGAACAAAGCTTCTTTGTACTGTTAACTTTCATCTTAAAAAAAAAAAAAAAAAAAAAAAGACAAATCAACAACCCAGTTCTTGAGTTGTCTAATTTTATATCATGCTTATACACCTTTGTTTACCTTGTTTTAAATTATAGTTTAGTTTGAGTTTTGGAATAAATATGGTGCTTCACTGCCATGTGTTGTTATCACTGCATTATTAGGAGTGAACCATACTAACATTGGTAGCAAAAGCTATCTTCTTTCATGTGACAGAAATACTTGTTCAACTTACTTTGAAACTTGTTTGAAAGAAAGATGGCTTCTTTTATGAAACAGCCACCTATTTTGCAAGGTGTACACTGAATGGAAGCAGGATATACAGATTTGGTTTCCATAAACAGACTTGCCAAAGGAAAAATAGGACCTAGCAGTATTTTTATCATTGCCTCAGAAAATATGCGAATGTGTTCAAAATTTAGCCATAACACATATCAGCCAAGGAGATGACTTAAAATTTTTTAGAGACAAACTGGATGAAATTTATTTATGTGATGTGAACAAAATGGCATACATGGTGTTTAAAGATTTTTATTCTTACAGAAGAGCTGCTGGAACTAATATAAACAACTTTTTCATATGTTATGAGTTTTGTATCAGAGATTACAAAAATTTGGAATCACCTTGTTGGAAGGAGTTCAGGCCTTTTTTTTTTGTACTAAATGCAGCAAACATATCTGAGAAGAATGAAAAGTTACTGAGAATCATGTATGGAAGTTTAACATATATAGCTATGAAAGACATGTTAAGAAAGTGTTTTGCTAACATTTTGTCATCCAAATACAACACTGTTCTGGCTATTAAAGAGAAAATGGAAATGGTGAATTTTAATCGATATAGTAATAACAAAGGTCAAAAAACTTACCAAGGGAGTTCATAGAAGTAAGTCAAATCCTATAGATAAAAAAGGTAAGATTATGCAGTGCTTGAAATGAAACTCTAAGCATTTTGCCCCAGATTGTTCTAGTTCTAGGATTGATGTCAAAGCTGTTGTTGAATCAGATCAAGTACATATGACCTTATTTAATGTTGATACACCTTATCGACCATTGATAAGTGATGCCACAGTTTCAGACACTAATGTAAAAATGTCTAATCTTGTGAAAGAGACACTTAGACTCTGCATGTTCACAAAAGGTTGCTAGAGAAGATTGGTTCAATGTATTTTTTGACACATTAAGTGACCAAGATAAAAATCTAGTGAAAATTTTGTAAGTCTGGGACCTTTTGTTTTGGAGATGGAATGGTGATAAAAGCCACTAAAGTAGTTAAAATTCCTGTGACTACAGGTGGTGTAAAAGGTATCAGAGCTTATACTAAAGCTGACATTATCAAAAATGATTTACCCTTCCTACAAAGCTACAAATTAATGAAAACTACTGGAATGGTGTTAGACTTTGAAAATGACAGCTGTTGGATTTTAGGTAAATCTCTAAAACTGAGAACAAATACTTCTGGACACTACAGTCTTCTCTTGACTAACATGCATTTGGGGGTTGGAGAATTAGCTTATGTAGTGTTGCATGTTTAAAGCTTTAGATAAATGCTCTAGAATGAAGAAAAAAAAAGGGAGGCTGAGAAATTACATAGACAATTTGCATATGTATTAAATGAGAAACCGATATCTTTGGTTAAAAATAGTAGATTTTTTCATAAAGGAGTTTCTGGACCTAATCAGGGATGTCTGTGTTTCTTGTTCAGTTTCCCTGAGGTTTAGTAGACCCCCACTTTGAACAGTGGTAGGATTGCCACTTGGAAGCAAATTCAATGACACAGTATGTCTGGATTTAAAGAAGCAGGGACATAATCAATATTGGATTCTACCCCTAATTGACACAGCTACTAGGTACTCTGCTACCAGACAGATTAAAAGCAAAAAGAGAGATGAAATTATTTGCAACATATTTTTAATGTGGATATCCTATTATGGAGCTCCAAAGTAGTTTTTGAATGACAACCGACAAGAGTTTAATAATGAAAGCTAACAAAAGATGGATGAAAAGTTAAGCATTAAAACCTGCACTACTGCTACAGAAAGTCCATTTAGTAATGGTACTGTGGAATGCCATTATCGGCAAGCCACATGTGGCTTGCAAGCTGCGGTTTGGCCAGCCTAGATATATATATTTCATGGTATGAATATTTCATTCCAACATAAAAAAAGACTGTCACCATTTGGTATTGAACTCTGTGTCCACACTGTTTATATGTACATCAACCAATTCTCAGATTTTGAGTACTGTTATTCCATAAATATAGCATATCTTCAAACTATATATATTATATATATATATTATATGTATGTATATATGTGGACATTGAAGGCAATAAGAGGCAACAGTCTGTTTCATGCCAAACGCAATGAGGCCATATATACCATATACAGTGTAACCCGGATATAAGAGACCCGGATATAAGAGAGATTTTTTCTGGTCCCAAATTAGAGCCTGTGTTAATGTAAACAAAATAGACCAAACTCGGATATAAGAGACTTCTTCTCCGGCCCCGACAACTCTCTTATATCCGGGTTACACTGTATATATTTTTCACTTTAAACATTGTTTTTAGTAGGTACCTATATTTAAGTAGCTGTTCTGTTTATTTTTTCAAACAGTACATTTATTTTCATTTAACAGCCTGATTATTCAAAAAATCTTATATCTTTATTATATTATCAAATATTCTAGTTAGTAGACAAAAATAAATATACTTTCTAAAAAATAAACTGTGCCTCTACTCAAATATCAGTATTGATAAGTGATAAAATTTGTCAGATTAATAAAAATCCATTATTTCTTTATATATATATATATATATATATATATATATATATATAAACATTTAGAAATAAGTAATTCTTGAAGGAATAATACTTGAAACTGTTACAGGGACCCTAGGGACATGGTATTAGCAAACACTTTTTGATTTTTGGATTATGGTCCTTGCCAACGTCAAGTTGTTCCTGTGGCATTGAACACTTTTCAGCACACTTGTAAATTTATTCCAGTGTTTTGTTGATTTTCTTTTCTTTTCCTCAAGTAGCAGTGATTTTTTGGCTATACAATCCTTAGCCATATGGATATTTAGCCCTCAGTGATTTTTAGTTAGGGAGTACATTATAAGGATTATAATATTTTGAGATAGCTGAGGTGGTATAAATGACCATATCCCCCCCCAAAAAAAACAAAAAAGACAGTTTGAAGTTTGCGTCCGTTTATGTGCAAGGAACTGGAAATCATGGTTAGTCGTGTGTGTGTGTGTGTGTGTGTGTGTGTATATATATATATATATTAACCAGATTATTATACATAATATATTAAACATAATATATTCAATGAAGACATGGATCATTATAAAGTTAATGAAGTTATTTAAAGGTTGTAAAGTTTTTTTCAATTCACTATTGTCAACCAGGAGTTTATGGTTTGGGACAAAAGGAAAACGTTATATATATATATATATATATATATATATATATATATATATATATATTATATATATGAAGAGAGAAAGAGAGAGATATGATCCCAACATATATATATATATATATATCTCAAAATTAGATATTTGTTAAAATTTATGAAAATTGTGTTGACGTTTATGTAACAAAGTAGATATTTGTTAAAATGTCTACATTTACCCATTAATTAATTTCTTTTGTTGAATAATTTGATTTGCCAAAATTTATTATGCATAATTTTTCTTCTAGGCATAATTTATATGTTCTATTTTTAATATTATTTAGAAGTACTTTTTTTTTTTTTATTATTCCCCATTTAATTTTTTGTAGGTATATTTTTTTCTTTTTGAGTATATATATATATATATATATATATATATATATATATATATATATATATATAATGTTTTCTTGTTTGCATATCTATTTAATTTGAATGACACTTTATGATTGTTAAACTTTTCTAAAATATCATTTCAGTAGCTTCTATATAATTTTTTTTTATTCTTTATTAATATTATTTGATACAATTGCTTTATATATTAATGGATAAACATTTATTATCACGTAGACAGTTATCTTTATTTCGACAATTACAATTGTTGTTATACTGATTTGTATTATTATAATTGTTATTTTCATTTAATATTTTATTATGTTTATTTATTGTATTCGTCATATTATTCATGCAACTGTAGCTGATTTTTTATTGTAGCCTTATTAATGGTTCTTGTTAGTTTACTATTTATAGGAAAGTGGTTATCAATTAATTTAAAGAATATTTTCCTTATTTATTTTTATTGTATTGTTATAATGTAGTTGAACTAAATTATATTTCTTTTAATTTTGTATGTATTGTTTGTAGTTATATATTTTAATTTATTCATATATCCACTCTTTCTTAAAGCCAATTCATATATTGTTTTATTTTCATTAAATATTTTTGTATTGCTAGAATTAGTAGCAATACTTTTAATATATATTGGTATATGTCTGAACACATTAGGTGGGAGATTTGTGTTTTTGTTTATGTATAAAAGCTTTAATTTTTGTTATGTTATATGGTTTGCATTGTTATTTAAATTAAATGTAATATCTAGAAAATTTACTATTTTTAAGTTTGATTTTAGTTCTATTTTTTGAATATTTCTATTATTTGTTTTCTTATTTTTTCTACCATTATAATTATTAGACCATCATCTCTATATAAGCCTATATCTTTTTTATTACTTATATCTGTTAATTTATGTATAATGTATATTCTTGATATATAATACTCCATAACTACCCATGGTTATGTCAAAGTTATTGTGCTTTTCTTTTCTTTTATTATTGTAGTATAATAGTGATTTTCTACAATGTTTAATTATATATAATATTTCTTCTTAAATGTTCATCGGTTGCTAAATCTAACCCTTTAATATATTTTTGGTAACTGATGGCTAAAAATCTTTAATATATAGTATAAAAATGCAGTTACTTTTGTTTGTAATATTATTGAACCAATTGATGTTTTCTTTTGTATTCTTTCATTGATTTATATTTAATATTTTTCTTAATTTTGAACATTATATATATATATTTTACACTGACACTATGATATTTATTATACACAAACATATACGCTCACACTATAATATAAATAAATATATATATATATTACACATGTATACTCACACTATGATATATATATATATATATATATATTACACAAACTCACACTATACATATTTTACACACTATATATTTCACACACACACAGACACTATATTTTATACACTCAAACTATTTTACAGACACACACACATATATATATATATATATATATATATATATATATATATATTCATTCAAGTTCTTCCAGCCATTATGAAAATCTGATACCTGTTTGCTTGTAGACGACAATGACTGCTTAACAGCGACAGATTTCGCTACAAGTATTTGCCAAATCATACCAAGTGTCTACTAATACCATGTTAAGTACAAGAAAGGGTTCTTGAAATTGTCATAATTCAAATGAAGAATCCATTAATGAGTAAGTCCATAATCAAGTCACTGTGATTTTAAATTAACAACTGAATGAGACATTCTGCCAAGTGAAGAATCCTTACCATAACACACAAACGCCATAATTCTTCTCTTTACTTCTTAAACCATAGGTGTCATCAGTTGATATTTCATTAGAGATCAACGGCTATCATCAATTCAGGATTTAATTTTTTTTTCCAGTGATATGCGCATCATTTATTTGTATTGCATTTATGACATGTATACACTTAGTTGGCCAAAATTTCATTGCCATGTGCTAAAATGCTATCTGGTTATGAGAAACTTAAGAGATCTAGTTAAACCTGATTTCGAGCAAGCCCTAAGATGATGTCTGGTTATGAGGAACTTAACTGTTTCTCTGACATACATGTGTATACATTTTTACTGAAAGTGTCTTTCAGACACAGATGAATAAACACATCCAAATATAACATTCAAAAACCAGCTACAGATATGTTTATACATTGATCCCGATTCTTTTTATGCCCTTTTGAGCTTGAAATGAGTCCAATTGTCAACTCGTATGTCTGATAGAGGTGTTAGCCACCATGAGGGTTCATCAAGGTACCCCAGTTGCTTACTATATTAAAATTTAAAAAAAAAAAAAATTGAAAATGAAATGTTTTTCTCAAAATAATTAGTGGCTAAGGGGTTAAAAGCACTTGTTAAATAAATTTGATTTTTAGCAAGCCCTAAAATGGTGTCTGCCAATGAGAAATTTAGGAGATCTGATTAAATTAATTTTTGATTTTATTGAGCACTAAACTGTTGTCTGGCTATGAGGAACGTAGGAACATCAGTAAAATGAATCTTTGATTTTTAGCAAGCGCCAGCTAAACATAAATAACAATTGATTTATCTGCAAGCATAAGACAGCAGAATTCTCCTTATTCAACAAGAATTAATGGCTTTTTTGTAGAAGGTATTAACATGTGTGGACAACCTGATCTACAGCCGTTGTTATTTTATGCGACGATAATTTAGTTCTCCATAAAATATCAGAGTATTACCAATGATATGTTGTCTCATAAATATCAAACAGCAATAGTTTTATAAGTTTTAGTTTGGAAATTAATCAGACTGTACAAATAGGAATAACTATATATGTATATGTATGTTAAACCTAGAGAGCCAGACAAACCTACCATTTGACTATAAATATTCCGTTCTTTTTTACCCAGCCTTCCCTGACGATCAGCTTAGGTGAAACCATGGTAGGTTTGTCTGGCTCTCTAGGTTTAACTAGGTCTGCTCTACTTACTGTATCAAGTACTTTATTTAGTTATTTTGCCTACTCGTATCAGGGTTTTTTTCTTTGGGCCTTGAACTCGTATGCTGGACGATTATTTTCGGCTAACATACATGTTCTCGGTTCTTTTTTTTTTTTTTTTTTTTATACCTTTCCCCCCCCCCCTTTGGTATTCGTTTGATTATTCGCAAATCAAAACACTGAAGGTTTTCCGAACGAGTATAATTTCTTATACTTATAAGATTACTACTAATAACAATATGTATATGTATGCATGTATAGAGATAATCGTAGTTTATGTTCCTTATATATATATATATATATATATATATATGGCCTGAAGATAATGGTCAAGCATGAAACAGACTTGCCACTCAACGTTGACCCCATTTTTACATTTACACACACAATGTTCCTGATATTGACCACTTTACTCATAAATATACTATACCTTCAGATTATATATAACAAAATAGAATTATGATAGATACACTTATATATAAAAATGGTGCTTGAGCAATGAAAATCAAACACAAAAATAAAAATGATAGGAAATTTTTCTGATTAAGCTTTAATAATAGCAAAACATACTAGATTTATAAATGTTTCCTATTTGTTCTTTAAGCTATTCTACATGTGTGTGTGTGTGTGTGTATATATATATATATATAATTTAAATAAAAACAGACCACTTTAAAGTTCCATGTAATAAATTATTTCACCACAGCCCTTTTAAAGGACTGCGGATCATCAGACTTTACTTCCAAACAAAAAATGAAAAGAAAATTTACACATTTTTGAAGGGCCGTATTAAACATATGTAAATTAACGAAGTGAGGGGGGAGAGAGAAGACATGAGGGAGTTAGCAGATATTGACACATTTAAACTCGGGTTTACCCAGTTTAAATGTGTCAATATCTGCTAACTCACTCATCTTCTCTCTCTCCCCCCTCACTTCCTTAATTTACATATACTTAATATGCCCCATCAAAAATGTGTAAATTTCTTTTCATTTTTTGTTTCAACCTTGGAATTTATTACATGAAACTTTAAAGTGGTCTGTTTTTATTTAAATTATTTGCTCTGGATTTACATTGAGCTCTCTGGATTTTATTCTCCTTAGGTTTACCTATACGGATTACCTAGTTTTTCTTAAACTAACCATATATATATATATATATATATATAAAATAAAAATCCTATTTTAAATGCAGTATACATTTTTTTAAATAAAAACCTAATCTTTGTATAATATATGGACTGTACCAAAAACGTGTTAACCAGATATTTTTATTAAAATTTAAATTATGTAACAGTCTCTACTCAGCACCTGAAGATTATGCTGTACATGAAACTCTGAGTCATGCTACCTGTGAAGGATAATATGTATATTTATTAATATGTGCTTAATAGCTCTGTTATATTACATTAAGCACTATTTTGTTAACACTAGCACTATGTGTGATATCTTATATTCACACACACACACACACACACACATATATATATTTGATGCTAAAAAATTATTGGCATGACCCACAACTCTAAATCAGTAATTCAGTTACCAAACAGCAGAATAGAATACTGATTTTATGAAATAGGTCAGGCAAAGAACTACTTCCCAAAATCTATATTCTGGTCATTGATAAACAGCTTTTGGCAAATCTGTTCTGGTAAGATTTTTTTTTTTTTTATCACCCCGCTTCTCTCTCTCTCTCTCACACACACAACATAGACAATATACAGAGTGTCTTTTGAAAGTCCCAGGTTACTTGAAGTTATATGATGGACACAAGATTCATTCTTACAATAGATCATAGCAACCATAACATATGAATTTTTTTTTTCTTTCCTCATAAGTCAAACCTTACACCTTTTCGCTTGAAGGCAAGCAGCTAACAGCTTCTTTTTGGTATATCGAAATTGCCAACATCATTGTTTCTGCATTATGATTAAATAAAACCTATGAATAGTTTATTTCTGAGGTTGATAGCTGATAACAATTCATTTTGTTTTACTTATCATAACCAATTATATTGTCAGGGTACCATCCTAAGTAATAATTCATCTTTAAACATGTTTCAGTTGCCTGATGGTTCATCTCACTTCTCCACATATATATATATTTTATAATCAATTCACCTCAGGCACTAAAATGCAAGGAGTTACTGGAAGTGAAAGAAAAGGTGCAAACATTAGTGAGAAGAAATGACAATAAAAGAACTGTATTGAGAAACACAGATGATGTTGAATTTAAATTTTTGGAGATCATAGTTGACAGGAAAAGCAAAAAGCAGGAAGAGCGTTCCTTAGGTAAGTGCCAGAGAAGAAACTATAAGAATTTATTGTTACATCTAGCTATTTCAACAGTAAAATAATGAGACACTTGCCAATTTAGTACTGGGTTTAAACTTACATGATTAAGATACCAAGGATAAGAGCTCAACTACCATGAAAATATTTATTAGAAAGACACAAGGAAGGCATGTTACAGGAGGGTAGGTCGATTTTAGAACTGTAGTATTGAACACAATTTGAAAGTTGGGGTTTGACATGATAAATAACACATTTTTTTCCACATCTTTACAATTATTTTGAGGAGATAAATTTAAAGATTAAGTTTAGGTTCATAATCATAGCATTGAAATTTCATTTGGTGATCAGTGAAAGTCATAGTACAGTCTTATAAAATTTATAATTTACTTATGTAATACAATACATTAGTTTTAGTATGATTTTTAATAAACAATTCAAATTTAAAACATTTTATCTTATAATTTGTGCCCAGCAGTATTATGGTATTTTATACACTTATCTATTTTTGGTTTTTATTATAATCTAACAAATCTTATTCACAATTTTTTTTTACACTTTTTTCTTAGCAAATGCAGTAAAATAAAAAAAAAAAAAATTGCATATTTTGCATGTAGTGATTCATAATCAGAATTTTGATTTGAATATTTTTTCCATTAACTGTATCTAATACAAAAAATATCGACTTTACTTGATTCTTGTAATGGTAAAATTTTGAAGTCAGTTTGTAGGTAAAAACCTGCAAAAATTAGGTATTTCTGTATAATTTGTCAGACAATCTTTAAATCTAAATACTCAAAAATTGGTAAAAGCTATGAACCACATCTTGGGTGTTAATATTTATCACATCAAACAACAGCTTTTTGCACAGAGTGCAATGTTGATTTTCTAAAAAAGAAAAAAAAAAAAAAAAAAAAAAAGTGAAAAATCAACCTGACCTAACATTACAGTGATGAGAAAATGACTAAAGTCTAGATTCAAGTTCAGAACCAATAACATTGCAGATTCTTCTTTGAATTTTATCAAGAATCTCTAAATATACAGCAGAAGCACCAGACCAGATGTGGTAGCAATATTCAATGCATGGATGAATCATTATCATGGCTTGATTTTGCAAAACGAAGATCAAGAGGGAGTCTGTACATGTCACTTGCAGGCACGTTTGCGACTGATAAGTCCAATGTGGAACAGACATATATAGTCACAGTAGTTGCAGCTAAAAGTACATCCAGGGCTCAATGGTATCACCCTCCCCATATTATCATTGGCATGACTGAGCTGAAGGTGGTCCATCAGTTTACCTAACTTGGATGTACCATCACGTCATATGCTGGGATCGACAAGAAGGTGGACAACAGAGTGACAAGGGCGTGCCGTGCATTTGGCAGACTGTACAAATGTGTATGGTACAACAGACACCTGAAGAAGGGCACTAAGATCAGAGTGTATAGAGTTATCGTCCTCGCCACTCTCCTATACGGCTCAGAGTCATGGGTCACTTACCAACATTACTGTGACTCCTCAAACAGTTCCACCAGCACTGCCTCTACATAATCTTTAACATCCACTAGAGTGACTTCGGCACCAATACTGAAGTCCTTGAAAAGGTGATCACCAGCATCAAGGCCATGCTACTGAAGTCCCAGCTACACTGGACATGTTTCCATGATGGCAAATCCTTGCCTGCCTTAAATTTTATTGTACAGCGAGCTCTCCATTGGTTATCACAGCAGAGGCTCACCAAAGTGATTCAAAAATTGTCTGAAAAAATTCTTTGGTGCCTGTCATATCAACCAGTGTCAATGGTCAATCCTAGCTGGGAACCATGATGCCTGGTGTCTCACCACAAGCCATGCTGTCTTTTTTTAAAAAAGAGCTGCAAGGCCACTCTCTGGGACAAGAGGCAGACGAGGAAGTACTGCAATGCTATGCCATCGACCCCAGCCAGACTTTCAGCTGCAACTACTGCAACCGTATATGCTTGTCCTGCATTGGACTTCTCAGTCACAAACATGCCTGCAAGCAACATGTACAGACTCCCTCTTGATCTTCATTTATAATGTTAATAATGATATATATATATATATATATATATATATATTTTAATATAAAAATAATTCATAGATTACTCTTCTGTTCACTTGGGGTGCACCTAGCTACATTTAAGGGTGCATTAATACACACAGGCAGACCGGTTGAGAAACGTTGCTTTTAGTGCTTTACACTGCTTTAGCAATGCACTTGACCCGATTGTTCACTTTTAATTTAGTTGTTAAATATTTGGCTTGTATGTTTCTTTTAAGGCACCACCTACAACTCCTTTGAATGGTTCCACCAGGGGTGCTTCTGCACAATCCTTAACACCACCAATATTGAAGTCCTTGAAAAGGCAAAGATCACCAGCATTGAGGACATGCAGCTAAAGGATGGACACGTTTCCAGGATGGAGAAACATTGCCTGCCTAAAATTTTATGGATGAATGGTAGACTTATAAATATGTAAGAGATTCAGACAAGAAATATTGTTTAGCACAATACAGTGAACTAACTTTCCTAGCCACAGATGTAGCAATTGATTCAATGTAATTGTTTCACTTCACGTCATTGGAAAATGTTAGCTCAAGGCTGCACAATGAGTCACCCTCCTGGAATTTTTTATCAGCTATACTGACAGAAGGCAAAAAAAGGTTTTTATATATAATATAATATATATATATTTAAATTTGCTGCTCAGTTTCATGTGATAGCAGGTCATCAGGAAACCTTATTCCATTTGATGATTGTTATCACACGAAACTGAGTAGCAGATTTTGATGTTAGTGAATTAATTTTAAATATATTTTGGCTAGAGTGGCAAGTTCTCTACAATATGGAAAAAAAACACAGAAATAAAGTAGGAAATGGAAAATACAGAATAATGGAAAACGGAATTTTTGCTACTAAAAATAAAATATTCCAACAGTAAAACATAAAATTCCTGACTGAATCATTATTTTGCATAAATTTGCAATACACAGCAGATCAGTCATTTATGTGCAAGTGCTACAACATATATTGCTGCAACATGTCAAACTATAAATAACATGGAATATTTTCCACTACTGATCCCAGTACTGCACAAGCACCATAACCTAATTTATGATATTAACCTGGCCAAGCTGGTCCCCACAGGGCATTAGCATATGAATAGTGTGGCACACACCGTCAAGGTTAGTAAAAATAAAAGTTGCTTGTTTAGTAATTAAATTAGATTTTTTAAATCTTAGTTTGATTATCTTTCATGATGAGTAAATGAAAAGCAAACTTGGTGGGTGCACACTTTCATCAAAATAATGAGCTGAAGAGCCAGCTTTCCATGAGGGGGGTATCATGATGGCAATAAATTATTTTGCATTCTGTGTCAACACACTGTATATTGGACTTAGAGTGACACGCTTGTGAAATCATCAGAAATCACTGAAGCACTAAAAAAGAAAAATAAAGATGCCTATATAAGTAGGCTATATATTTGTATATTTTACTGTTTACACCCAAGTCTGTTTTTCACGTGTTTTTACAATTTTGAAACAAAAACAGAAAATTGAAATTTACCATCACGGAAGATCATGGAATTTGACATTTTTTAG
This sequence comes from Acanthosepion lycidas, assembly GCA_963932145.1. Taxonomy (NCBI): domain Eukaryota; kingdom Metazoa; phylum Mollusca; class Cephalopoda; order Sepiida; family Sepiidae; genus Acanthosepion; species Acanthosepion lycidas. The sequence goes on along the minus strand of OZ010587.1, from coordinate 58,993,508 downwards.
CACAGAGAACTTGCCACTCTAATTTAGGCACTGTCAACTTTCGCATTGAACCCTCAATTTTAAGCTTTATCTTTTATTCCTGCTATATTTATATATATATATATATATATATATATATATATATATATATATATGTGTGTGTGTGTGTGTGTGCACTAAAGAAAAACCTACAATGTTGGTATAATAGCAGGCGACTTGGTAGACGACCTAATATCCTTGACAAGAAAAAATTCTGGAAGAGGAAAGAAAAAAGAAAGAAAGGCAAACACCTATCTATGTAGTAAAGTACTCAACATCCAGACTACCCAGACAGACTCAAAAACACTTCACTATGACCACACTTAACAAAGGACAGCTCGAGTCATTACATGCTCTCACATTCTTCAAACAAGATATGCGGGTGCATGTGTTTTCCAAAATGCAGCACTCTCACACAAGTAGAGCCAAAGGGACATTTGTGGTTTTTAAGACCCTTTTAAGGATTTTCAATTCAGGAACTGTGTTAATGTCATTTGTAATTAAGAGGGAGATTAAAACAAAACTTACAGATTCCGAATTTAGAAGTGGCAGCTTAGCTCTGTAAAATCTGATCTGTAGTGATCTGTCGAAAATTTCCCAAAAGAGCTTAAATTTTAGATTGAACACATTTTGAGAGGGATTTTCATTGCTATAGATTCAGAACAACAATAAAAACAAAAAAGATGAATACAAGGAAAGTTATTTTGAAAGTTGATATTTGATGCCCCAGCATATTGTACCAAAAGCAGGTAATCATTAATATACTGTGTGAAATGAACTAAAAAAAATATTAAATACCTTCCTGAGAACAATTTACTTTCATTTTGTAGGTTTAAAATTGTTTTAATATTAAGGAATTTACACTAAAATCTCACACACCAGTTCTGGATAGTTGCTTTTTATTCATGGAGAGTCATTGGAATCTTGTTGAAATGAATATTATAAGTGATGGGCAGGTTTAACTTGACAGTCTTTTGTTCTGGGCATTCTTTGTTAGTGTCATTCAAACTTGAGTGGTGTGTTAAAGGCAAAAATGCAAGTAAAATATGGCAAAAGAAACTGTGTCCATTTAATCTTATTTTGCATTGTAGGGCTCCAAAAACCACTTGATAGAAGTCATTTTTTTAAGAAGACTGTCAGGTTAAATCTGCCTGTCTCTTATAATATTTATTTCAACAAGATTCCAGTGACTCTTCATGAAGAAAAAGCAAATATCCAGAACTGATATGTGAGTTATGATTAACTTCAAACGAGCCTCACTCAACAAATACTTGGAGAAAAACCAATTCTGAAATCTTAACACTGTTTTCTTTCAGAATGGATCTGGCGCATATTACTTGGGAAATTTTACAGATATCCTATATGCCCATTTGTGTACACATTGTTCAAAATTCAAAACATCAGAAATACAATCATACTTTCAAAGTCTGGAAATTTTGGTACTTTTGTACACCTGTACTAAAATATTTTGGGGTTATTTTAGTGAAATTTGCTGAACAAACAGGAAACTGTATACTGTTGAAGAGTAGATGTTTCTTTAAGATAAAACCATTTGATTTACAACTGTTCTCTCGTATCTCCTTGTAATGCTAGAAAATAAACTAGTCAAAACCTTGTTAAAAAAAAATTATGATTATGGCAATCCGATTTATTAAATTTTAAAAACTCATGTAAAATATCAGAAGAAAAAATTAGTTGTTTTACATCACTGCTATTTTGTTAATATGTCATCATGACACAAGCAAAATAAATTGGAATTTATTTTAGTTTCTGTTGGCAAAACAAAACAAAAATACTTTCAAGATAATAGCACTAAAGACTTTATTAAAACTGGCTGAACAAACAGGAGACTGTATACTGTTGAAAATTTTGATGTTTTGAGATAAAACCAGTGCCTGGTCATTTGATATACAACCGCTGTCTTGTACCTCCTTGTATGTTTTGTTCTTAGAAGATTTTGAAAGATATGGGATGAGAAAATATCAGACCTTTTGCAAGGTCAACAGGCATAGACTGAGTTAAAATAATTTCTCAGCTCATTTTTTGTATAATTAAACATTTCCTGTTATATAAAGCATAAAACAAAATAGTTCAATCCAATAGTTCCAAAATAATTTTTCTCTGATGGTGCCAGTTCTGATTTCAGAATCCTCAAAATTAATGAATTTTACCTAAAATTGTCACTTAAGTGAAATAAGTTCAGGGGCAGGGGTTGGGGTACTGAAATCCAAGACATCAGGAATACCATAGAACTTTTGGAAGAAATTTCATGATACCACCATAGTAACTGGAAATTTTGGTATTTTTGTACATCTGTGCTAAAATATTTTGGGGTTATTTTAGTGAAATTCTGCCTGTATTTTTAATTGGTCATGCCTTTGTTATTAGAATAAATCCTACAGCCAGTATACTTGGGACATAAGTTCATACTTGACACAGTGGGTACGACATAAGCTATCAGATCCATGCCTAGTAAAGATGGAAAGAGATAGAGGGGAGAGAGAAAAAAGAAGTGTAGACAGACAGGAGAGAGAGAGAGAAAAAAGAAGTGTAGACAGACGGGAGAGAGAGAGAGAGAGAGTAAAAAAGAAGTGTAGACAGACGGAGAGAGAGTAAAAAAGAAGTGTAGACAGACGGGGGGGAGAGAAAAAAGAAGTGTAGACAGATGGGGGAGAGAGAAAAAAGAAGTGTAGACAGATGGGGGAGAGAGAGAGAAAAAAGAAGTGTAGACAGATGGGGGAGAGAGAGAGAGAAAAAAGAAGTGTAGACAGATGGGGGAGAGAGAAAAAAGAAATGTAGACAGATGGGGAGAGAGAAAAAAGAAGTGTAGACAGACAGGAGAGAGAGAGAGAAAAAAGAAGTGTAGACAGACAGGAGAGAGAGAGAGAAAAAAGAAGTGTAGACAGACAGGAGAGAGAGAGAGAAAAAAGAAGTGTAGACAGACAGGAGAGAGAGAGAGAAAAAAGAAGTGTAGACAGATGGAGAGAGAGAGAAAAAAAAGAAGTGTAGACAGATGGAGAGAGAGAGAAAAAAAAGAAGTGTAGACAGATGGAGAGAGAGAGAAAAAAAAGAAGTGTAGACAGATGGAGAGAGAGAGAAAAAAAAGAAGTGTAGACAGATGGAGAGAGAGAGAAAAAAAGAAGTGTAGACAGATGGAGAGAGAGAGAAAAAAAAGAAGTGTAGACAGATGGAGAGAGAGAGAAAAAAAAGAAGTGTAGACAGATGGAGAGAGAGAGAAAAAAAAGAAGTGTAGACAGATGGAGAGAGAGAGAAAAAAAAGAAGTGTAGACAGATGGAGAGAGAGAGAAAAAAAAGAAGTGTAGACAGATGGAGAGAGAGAGAAAAAAAAGAAGTGTAGACAGATGGAGAGAGAGAGAAAAAAAAGAAGTGTAGACAGATGGAGAGAGAGAGAAAAAAAAGAAGTGTAGACAGATGGAGAGAGAGAGAAAAAAAAGAAGTGTAGACAGATGGGGGAGAGAGAGAGAGAAAAAAGAAGCGTAGACAGATGGGACAGAAAGAGAAAAAAAAGAAGTGTAGACAGATGGGAAAGAGCGAGCGAGATTTGGAATGATGATAGAGATGGGAAGAGACAGGAAGAATTGTTTAGAAAAAGAGAAGTGTAGATAGATGAATGAGAGAGTAATTCAGAGATTGTTCTGAAATTTCAGCAAAATACAGGGTGCTACATTTGGTGTTACCAAATGGTGTTTTAGTTATTTTGACTAAGTACCCAAGTACCAATTTACAGGTGCCTAATATTAAAAATGAAAATAATAGTCTATAATGTGTCTTGTATTTTTTCACACTTAAAGTGGGTAAACTTGCTGGACTTTTATACCATTTTCCAACACTTGAACTGCAAGAAGAGTGTGTGTGTGTGTGTGTATATATATATATATATATATATATATATATATATATATATATATGCATGTAACTTGAGACATGAATTTGTAAAGGGCTCTTGCAACTCATTACTTATTTTGATCCACACAACTATTTTGAACCAGAAAAAGTTAATCTTAATAAAGTTGTTATTTATTACTACCTATACTTTTCTGTCGGTCTGACTGTATTTTGCCACCATCTTATTTTCACAGACATTGGTCTCTTATGGCTTTTCCCTTTCTCTAACATTTCTCTCTCTTAATTACTCCCCAATTTCATTGTTCTCCTTGTCTCTTCCTATCTATATCTTCATTCCAAGTCACTCTCTTTCCCATCTATCTACACTTCTCTCTAAACAGTTCTCTCTGTCTCTTCCCATCTCTAGCTTCATTCTGAGTCACTCTCTCTGCCATCTATCTACACTTCTCTTTCTAAACAGCTTTCTTTTCGTTTTCCTTTCGTTTTAACTCTCTCCTATTTTTCTTCCTTAATTTCCATGCTTATTGGTCTTTCTTTGTTCAGAATCACTCCTCTCTCCAACTTACCTACTTTCCTTTTTTTTTTTTTTTTTAGCTTCCTCAAATGTTCATGTCTTTTATTTCTTACCCCTCTTATTCACCATCTTTCTCTCTTAGTCCAAATAGCTTATATAAGTCAAATAAACTAGTTACAATTTCTTCACACTGGTCAAACAGCAAAAAGGTCATTGCATATATGCACCGATTACAATAAACTCATTAAATGCCCGAGATGCTTAAAGAATCACTTCTTATGAACAAGACAAAATCTAAAAACAAAGAAACACAAAAACAGCCAGCACGCATAATAAATTTATTATCAGTTAGCTCAGAAATGGAGAAACCAGACCAGACATTTTATTTCCTCAAAGCCACCTGAGCATTTAATTTTATTCTTAAGTAGTCACAAGCCAGCCTTTATGTGAGAGCAGGAAAAAAAAAGGTAAAAGAATATCTATAAATCAGAAATTTAAACAAATAGTCACAGACTACAGAATTCATTAAGAACTTTATCACAAAATGGCAAGTTACTGTTCACTGCTTAAGTTAACTTTTATCAAAGTCCTCAATTACAGCTCATACACCTTTTGATACCTTGTCAAAAATACCTATGTACAAGACAGATACAATCATCTCAAAGATCTGCTGTTCATAAACACTCAATTATTATATATTTTCTAAAGAAATGATGGTTTATTTATTTATTAATCTGACAGATTTTATTACTTAGACGTTATGTTTTAGTGGATACCCATATTTGAGTAGATGCTCCGTTTATTAATTAAACAATATATTTATCTATTTATTTTCATCTACCGGCCTGAATATTTGAGAAATCTTATGAAAGAAAAATATGTGCTTTCTAGCAGGATACAAACCTGCATGCCAGTTCAACTTTGTTAGATGATCAACAGATTTTGGGCCAAGAGTTCTAAAGCTTGTCTGATTTAATAATGGATTCCCCTGTCCAGTCCTGTAATTATAAGGATTGTAAGGTTTCTATTCATGGAAATATTTTGTGACTATTTTTGATGAATAAAAATTTTCTTTATTATTGTATTAGTGTGTCTCACCCATAATTTATAATATATATTTATGCAACAAATTTATTATGATTTTCATTTCAATTAATATTTACACTTTCAGTTCAAGATTTGATTTAATGCATATTGTAAAAGAGATTGCTTATGTTATTTTTTTCAGCAGTATGACAACATTTTACAGAATTGTAACACTATAAGCATTTTTGATTTGGGTGTGTAAACACCCCAGGAGACTATCCATTTTTGGAAATCCGAGGTGATAAATGCAGGGTTAAATAATATGAATTACATCTACCAGTCTGCACATTTGAGAGACTTAAGAAAATGTGGTTTCTGGTAGGTTCTGCACCTGTGTCTCCCTTTGTAGGGGAAACCACTGTATGATCTGGTGTGCTTTAGATTTTTTTTGATGTCATAGCCTAGTAAGGGTCAGTTATCCATTGGAAGGAGATTAGATTTTTTTTTATCAAGTCTCTAAAGTGCACAGGTGGGTAGATGTAATTTACACTGTTTAAAGCAACAGACTGTCCAATCAAATATGGGTATTGACAAAATAATGTTTTGAGTAGAAGGAATTAGTGCTGGATAAAAAAAGACATTGATTTCTTACAAAGATTATATATATATATATATATATATATATCTCTTTGTAAGAAATCAATGTCTTTAGCTCTATCTCTGATATTGAGCGCTTTCTAATAAGTACCGCGCATATAATATATAAATAATTATACATACATATATATATATATATATATATTGTTTATATGTTATTTGTATAGATGCAATTATTTAAGTAAATGCTCTGTATATAACAAACAGTATTAACTATATTTACTGGCCTGAACATCCAAGAAATTTCGTAGAAAATATGTGTCCTTTGACATGAATTGAACCTGTATCCTACATGGAACTGTCATTTGTCCTGATCTGGGAAATTTATTTGTTTAAAAAGAGTAATTTGATTTTATTATCCAGACACTTCCCCATAGCATGTCAGGCCAAATGACATTTCCATGTAGGATACAAGTTCAATTCCTATGTAAATATTCATTAGAAAAAAATTACCAGTAATACATTGGAAAAAAAAAAAAAACAATTACCAAAGTTCACAAGAAAAAAAAAAAAATGGCATTAAATGACTCATAAGGAGTTGATATGCTGTTAAACAAACAAACCAATATTGACAGTGGATTCTGCTTATGTGAAACAAACTGAAATCACTAATTTTGGTCCCTAAAAGTTACCATTTTTTTTCAAGAGAATTTGCATAGAAAGTACAAAATATTAGATGTGTTCAATTTCTTCTTCCGCAATAGGTCATATTAAGTGGCTCTTTCTTATAACTGATATCCTACCTAAATAGAAGCCACAGTATTTTATTTTTTTTTTTAAGTACAGGTTTGTCTCATCTTGTTTAGGTCTTTCAATGTGCTGATCAAGCTCTTTAGAAGAAGAAGGTTTTAGAAGCTGAAAATCATTTTCTTTTAATAGCCTATAATTGTGTTACAATCATAGGCAAATTGCGTTCCTAGAGAAATTATTACCTTCACATCTGTCCATGACATTGAAATAAATTTATCTTCATAAATTCTACTTTTGCCTAATGGTAATCATCAGACTTGTGGCACTCTGTAGATATCTGAGACATATTTACATTATGCCTATTCATCAGAAAGAGTTTGATTTCGTTTGATACACAGTCACTTTAAACTACAGGCTTCTAAATAAAAAATAGAAAAAATTACTTCTTAAAAAGTTTGTGTAAAATTAAGACATAAAATACCTGCAAAAACAATATTAATAAAAAGAAATGACAAGAGGAAAACTTATTTTTGCAATGCATTTTCTTCCTTGTGAACCTTCATTAAAGGCAACATGTCAAAATTATATCCCTTAGCGAACTCCATAGTTTTTTTTTTCTTTTTAGAATGTCAAGATATTTTTGAATATTTTAGCATTTTCCCCCAAATTTAAAATTGAACTTCCACTATTTTTTCTCTAAGCTACTTTTTTCTCTATGTATGTTCCTCAAGTAATGAAACACATTGCAAAAATGAGTTTTCCTCTCATTATTTATATATATATATGTATACATTACAGATAGAAAGAGAGTGATAGCAATAAGGAAAATTTATGACAAAGTGGGAAAAAGTTTTTTCATGACATATTGTGTCCTTTAGGACTTCAGCATGCTTATTTCAGGAATTTTCCTAAAATTGTTCTTGATATATAAAGATTTATTTATCATTTTCATATATATATATATATATATATATATATATATATATATATATATATATGATGATGATGCAGTGGTTAAATTGTCATCTATATTATGCAAAAATGAAATACTGACATCTCATTTTAACAAATATATTTACCAAGGTCACACAAAAATATCTTAAAATACTAAAGAGTAAATTTACACAATAAAATCTTCACTGACTGCAACCACAGCCTCCAGGCAACTTTGGAATCTCCTGCAACTCTTCTGGACATTCTCCTTGTTTAAGTTGCTGAATGCTGCCATAATCCTTACCTTCAGTTCATCTTTGGTGTTACAAAGACTTTTGTTGATCTCTTGCTCAACTGTGCCCCACACATAATAAAGACAGTTGCAGTCTGGAGAGTTAGGAGCCCAGATGTAAGGAGTGGTCACAAAAATTGTCTGACAGCCATGACTGGGTTTTCTTGCATGTATGGCATGGTACAGATCCTGCTGCCAAACTATAGGATCTTCCAGTAGCTACCCTCTTGACCAAAGGCAGCACTACATCCTCAAGGCACTTGATAAAGGCCTCAGTGTTGAGTCTGAAACCCTCACCAACAAATTCAGGACTTCTTTACTTATCAGAACGATCAGAGCGAGTTTTCCAAGTTGCCATACCTTTGTAATCAATATAAGTCTTTCTGAATTCTCTGCAGTGTCCTCAGACTGACACGCAAACACTCTGAAATGCTTGTATTGTAGTTTCTGGTGCAAATGCCAAACAGTACAGTATGCTGTTTCTAAATTTCTGGCAGAGTGAATTGTGTTATGGTGTTCTTTTTCTCACAGTGCTGAACTGACACTATTATACTGTGCAGTTGGCAAAATCAAAAACAATGTCCAAAATTAAAACTATAAAATGACAACAATTTACCCATGGCACTCTCTCTCTCCCCCACCATATATATATATATATATATATATACACACATACACAATTGCAAACCCTCTATACCTCCTTTATTCAACCAGTTTGAAGTCCTGACCTCCTCTACCGACAAGGCTAAATGCTTTGCTTGGAAATTTTCATTCAACTCAACGTTCGACTCTTCCGGTGTACCCATACCTGACTTCCCTCTTAGAACTGAGGCCTTATTAAGCGGGTTAAACATAACCCCATCTTTGGTACTGGGCGTTATCTCCAATTTAGACACCAACAAGGCTAGTGGTGGAGACGGGATACCAGCCATTGTCTTGAAGAAATGCATGCCTGAACTGGCGCCCGCCCTTTCTAAACTATACAACTACTGCCTCAAAGAATCTTGTTTTTCTGACTGCTGGAATTCCTCTTCCATTGTTCCTGTCTTCAAGAACTCCGGCGACCCCTCTGACCCTTCCAACTACTGCCCTATCAGTCTCCTTCCCCTCTTCAGCAAAATCTTCGAAGCTCTAATCAATACCAGGGTGGTTAACCACCTCACGTCCCATAATCTGCTCTCAGACAAGCAATATGGTTTCCGCTTTGCCCGATCTACAGCCGATGTGCTTACGGCCATCACTGAAACAGTCTACCGAGCTCTTCAAAATAATGGGGAAGCCCGAGCCGTGGCACTAGACATCTCCAAAGCATTTGATAGGGTTTGGCATGCCGGCCTTCTTCGCAAGCTCCAGGGTTATGGCATTACGGGTCAATTATATAACCTAATACGATCATTCCTGTCAAACCGTAAATTGAAGGTTGTTCTCAATGGATTCTCCTCCAGTTCCTATCCCACGAATGCAGGTGTTCCTCAAGGCTCCATCCTAGGCCCCACTATTCCTTATCTACATAAATGACCTCCCTGACGCAATTACTTCCCAAGTTGGCATATACGCGGATGACACCACAATTTATTCCTGCCTCAAAAACAAATCTAGTCTCGCTGACAAAACTCGCCTGGCCGTGCGTCTCGAAAAGGACCACCAATCGATTGTGAACTGGGGCATGAATTGGCTTGTCAACTTTAACGCTTCTAAGACAAAACTGCTCTCTATTAATCACCACAAAGGTCCTTCCCTTCCCTCCATTAGAATGTCTGACGCTCAACTTCTCATGAGCAACTCTCTGCGGCTTCTCGGTCTCACGTTGACTGCTGACCTGAGATGGAATAAATACATTGAGTCAATTGCCTCGTCCACTGCAAGGAAAGTTGGCTCCCTGAGTCGCGCCAGGAAGTTTTTCCTCCCCAGAGTTGATCCTCCAGATCTACAAAACAACAATTTGCCCTTGCATGGAGTACTGCTGCCATATATGGTCTGGTGCCCCTTCTGTTTGCCTCGGGGTTCTTGATAGGCTCCAGAGGCAGATATGCAATGTAATTGGCCCTGCCGTCTTGTCTACAGTCACTTTCTCACAGACACGCCGTCACCTCCCTCTGTCTGTTCTACAAATACTTCCATGGAAATTGCTCCGAGGAGCTGTATTCGCTGGTTCCCAGACGTCATGAGTTCAAGCGCCATACGAGGCTGGCATCCCGCTCTCACCCCTTCACTGTCGAAACTCCTAAATGTAGCCGTCTCTTCTACTCTAATAGCTTCATGTCTCTCACCTCTCACCTGTGGAACTCCCTTCCCTATTACTGTTTCCCTGTGAGCTATAATCTCCAGCTATTCAAGTGTAATGTCAATCGACATCTCCAGTTGCCTTGATCTATCCACTACCCTAATCCTTTCTTCTATCACTCCTATCTGACCATGCTCTAAATTTTCTGTAACCCCTTGCGTCCTAGTGGCTTCCCACCTTGCTTGGGGTGAAATGCTTAAAAAAAAAAAAAAAAAAAAAAATTATATATATATATATATATATATATATATATATATTAGGTTGGTGCAAAAATAATGACGTAATAATGTCGTTTTTTGACAGTAAAAAATACGTCAAAAAACGACATTATTATGTCATTATTTTTGCACCAACCTTATATATATATATATATATATATATATTGTCCAATGGGGGGGAATTGGCACTTCAGAAAATGTGGTATATAAAGCAACTATTTTTCCAAAGGAAAATGTAAACAATGTTTTTACAATCACCGCCATTCTTTCAACAACAAATCCTTAAGACAGCAGACAGCCTTATCAAAACACTATTGGGACCTTACTGATGGAAGCTTCACTCCACAATTAAAAAAGAGGATCATCTGTAAGGCCTGAACTCCAAACAACTTCAGGGACAGATGTAATCTCTGCATCAAAGAAAAAATCCTGATAATTAAATATGAAAAGATCATTGAACTACTTAACAAAACGAACTTGTCTTCAAATGCAAACACAAGAATTGCTTTGGATTTCTAAAACAACATCTAATTTAAAGAAAATTAACTCAGACTTGGGATTTTGGAAGTTATATATATATATATATATATATATATATATATATAGCATAATGAGAAGCCACATATACTTTCTTAATATGTATATATAGAAAAAGTTACAAATTAAAAAAATAATGTTTTTTTTTTTATAAAAGTATTTATATTTGATATTTGAGATCGACCTTGATCTTTCTTCAGAAATAACTGTTTTTAGAGGTTTGTTTACAAGTAGCATCCCAAAAACCTCTAAAAACAGTTATTTCTGAAGAAAGGTCGAGGTCGATCTGAAATAACAAATATAAATAAATACTTTCATAAAAAACATTATTTTTTTAATTTGCAACTTTTTCTATACACACACACACACATTATATATATATATATATATATATATATATATATATATATATATGCATGCATATCTAAGAATATATATGTATAAAGATATGCATGTTTATGAATATATATGTATATAGATATATTTTGTTTTACCCTTTCATAAGGATAAAACACTAAAGAGTGATAAATCACATAGTTAGAATTTTCCCGTATGATCCTTTGTGTAATTCACCTCTCTTCATCACATGCGACCTCACTTAAAAATACCCTCTTACTGGGGCATCTATCACTTACACATCTCTCTTCTTCATGTCCATGTATGCACAAGCATACTATTGTACTTCTTTGCCTTTGTATTTGTGTTGGGACATATATTTTTGTATTTTGCAAACATGTGTGCCCCCACCGTCTATGTATATAGGTACAGGTGTGTATTTGTTTGTTATATGTTGTATTCTCACATGGAGAGGTGCATAGATTACACATTGTGTGTATATCTGAGTACACTTGATGGAAAACAATCTTAAGTGCCTTTTTACAGTTAATGTATCCGAGGACATATTACATGTTATCTAAGTACTTATTTAGGAATGTACTCATCAAGTATATGCATAAGTGTTTATGAATACAAATAGATAAATATGTGAGCAGGCATATATATGTACGTATATATGTATGTGTGAACACATTTGTGTGAAAACATGTGTAGATGGATGTGAATATATGTATGGATGTAGGCATATGGATTTGTGCACATCCTGTAGTTCTCCCTTCCTTTCTCCTCTTCCCATCTTTTTTCTTTGTTCCCTTCTTGAAAAATCATCTCCACTCCATTTTCTTATCTGGTGAATAAGAGGTCATCACTACTACTATTGCATCTCTTAGAGACATATACCCCTCTCTCTCTCTCTCTCTCTCCCCTTCGACTTTTTGGAACTATCTTAAAAACACAACTTCTGTTAATTTTATTTTTCGTTTGATTCCTGGAAGAATTTTTGAATCCATTCATTGTTTTGAAACTGCTAGGTCTGACAAAGCAAAATTGAATTATTGAGTTTGCGAAATAAGATATTACCATGGCTTTCTGAAGTCTCCGATTTTTTAATTATCACTTGCTCTGTTTATTACATTGAGCTCTCAGGATTTCTATTCTCTCTGGAATTATCCATATGGATTACCAATTAATTTTATCTGTTATATATATTGTATAAAAAAAAAACTCCAAGATGATAGAATCCAGGTAGAACTCAATGTCTAGGACAGAGTAAGGATATAATAAAAAGGTTTAAACACTAATATTCCATGGTCATAATTTATTCCATTGGAATCGTAAATATGATCCAATTCATCAGACCTACAAATTCAAAAAATTGATTTTGTAGGTCTGATGAATTGGATCGTATTTACAATTCCATTGGAATAAATTATGACCATGGAATATTAGCATTTAAGACTTTTTATTATATATTTTAATCCAGATCATTCCAAGCAAGGCAGTAATCCACTAAAATGTGATGCAGCCCTGATTATGGTCTCAGAAATAGATGGATAGTACTTGGGAAATAAAAGTGATTCTCAGTTACAGTGCATTTCTTCCTCATTCAATTGTAGTATATGAAAAAATATTCATGAATATGAGAGGATTATGATAAAAATAGGCAGACATAAGGTTTGTAATTTATTCAATCAGACATGCTTAATATATGCCATAAGTCTATTAGAACCCATTTAAACATACACACAAACTTACCAGACTCCATCCAAAACATACTAGAAGAAAATACAGACATAATAACCTCATCCACATGTAAAAAACATACACACAACCCATACACCCAATTGAAAAGCAAAAATAAGGTCATCCCTGATAATGGCTAAAAGTATAGCCAAAAGTGCTCAGAATAACAGAACATTTGGACAGTGTCTTCACACACTGTGTCCAGAAAAGAAAACACTTGTTCAAACACAAGAAAAATTAAATATAAAGCTTAATCACAGTACCTTGTCTGTCGTCTTTAATGAAACATGAATAAATGAAGGATTGCTGCCTAAATACACAATATACACACACACACACAAGCACACACCTCAATTTAAGAGAATACCCAGTCACCAAGTGCAGATGCATGTGGTCAGCCCAGTTGTGCCTTGGTTGGGCACATAGGAAGAACCATGTGACAGCTGGATCTATAATCACCCACACCAAAGGGAAGAGCCTTTCACATCCACATGAGACTGTAGGTGTCTGCATTTGGAGAAGGTCTCAAAATACACACAAGTCGACAGTGTTTGCAAAGTCAAGGCTGAATAAATAATAAGGTTATGTATGAAAGATTAAGTCTTACTTTTATTTGTCTGATGGAGAATAACATGACACACGTCTGGTTTTCCTGCCTTTATTTTTGTACGAGTAAAACATTTTTCATCTCACAAATTCTTGTTATTCTTCTGCTGACATAAAAACTCTAATTATTCAAATGGTAAACAGAATAATATCTTTAGTCTTATATTCAGTAAATATTGATTATAAACAAGAAAACGCAAGAAACATTGCTATTTTATTAATACTATCCAATGAACAAAAAAAAAAAAAAAAAAAAAAAAATTAAATATAGGTCAGCATTTTGGCATTGGAAAATGAATCTAGTCTGACTAACAATTACCATTGAGTCAGGATCTTGATTCTTACAGGGTGCTCGATATAAGATTCAACATTATATAACACAACAAATTTTGGCATGTTGTAAAATCAACCAACCTAACTAAATAGGCATCTTGGCATGGGCTAATTATTTATGAAACTAGTCTTACCATTGAGTTGGAATTGCAATTTCCATGGGAGTGCTCTATATAAGATTCAACATTAAATAACTCAATAACAGTTGATGTGTCTTAGAATCAACCAATTAATCATATATATATATTATATATAGGTAAACTCCTAATTACATGAATCAGATTTTTCATTTTGAGAATCATCATTAATATTTCAAGAATTGTTCATACACCTAAACTCGCTATTTGTTTTGGTGATGCTGCTGCACAATGCCCAAACCAATCCATTTTCCAGCCTTCTTCAGGTGTATCATTTGTAAGTCCTTCACAGCTGGCACTCGTCATGTCATTTACATAGTAGCAAACCAGCCACATTTCCTCTGTATTCCATGGGTGAGAAGCAAGTTCCACTCAAACAGCTTCTTCCAGCAAACTACTGCCCTATGGAACAGACTCCCTAGAGGATGTTTCCCCTAATCATTACAATCTTAACCTGCCAAAGTCTAGAATCAATCATTATCTTCCCCTCATATCCATATAAACTAGCCCTTAATGTAACCCTTGACCTCATGTTGTCCCTGGGACTTGTACAGAGTGAAGCTTACTGTAAAAAAGAGCTAGCTGGGGCTCTTTATGGTGAAAATGGTATCTAATATATCAACCAGTTTGATTCATTCTAACAATAAAAGTAACACTAATATTTGGTTGGTGCAAAAATAATGACGTAATAATGTTGTTTTTTGACGTTAAAAAATACGTCAAAAGAAACGACATTTTTACATCATTATTTTTGCACCAACCTAATAATACCATTCGTAACCAGCCATGAAACTAATTCATAAGATATACAACATTGTTGTGGTAGCATCTTCAGTAACCCAAAGAAGTACTTCAAATTTCTTCTTTATGTGCTGTGTCCCCTCAGGGCACATGTGATCATGGCTCTCCACAACTTCCTGTCCCTTGCAACTTTTAATAAATTTTGCTTTTCTGATACTTCTCTTAAATTGTTCCACTATCCATCTACTCAAGTTCACTATGTTATGCACTGTTTTGCTCTGTCCTTGTCCTCTGAGTATCAAATTTTCCAAGCCCTCCTTCCTCATTATGTGCCCCAGAAACTCCAACTGTCTTTTCCTGATGTCAAGCATAAGTTTCCTTTTTGTTTCCATTTTCTGTAAAACTTTGTTGTTACTCACTTGTTCAGTCTATGGTATCCTCTGCATCCTTCTGTAGAACCACATTTCCCTTGCTTCAAGTCTCCTCTTCATCTTTGAGATCATCCAACACTCATCGCCATACAGGTGGACAGATATCATCTAACAGTTTAGAATTTTTTTCCCTGTTTCTAGCAAAGATTTTTCTATTTCTTAGTACTCTGCTTAGGTTTTAGAATGCTTCCTTTGCTATCCCAACATGCCCTTGGATTTCAAGGTCACTCTTTCCGTCCTCTGTTAAAACACTTCCCAGATATAAATTTAAAGAATTTAAGACATTTTGAATATTTTTTATACCACTGTTTTTTTTTTTTTCAGTAAAATTATCCAGAGAGATAACTATTATTTTTAATGCCATATTCAAGAAGTAGGCAATCATGGCTTGCTACAGATTCCTTACATTTATTAACAATAAATTGCTATGATGTCTTGAGAAAGTGGTTTCTTGTTGTCTACTCCACACTTTAGACTATTCCATCTCTTAGTTTTCTATCTTTTGGTGGCAACCAGTCTGAGTCTGCACTGCTATAAAATATGCAAAAAAAATTAATTCTTGCCACAGATTCCTTTTCTTTATTATCTGTGAATTGCTGTATATTCTTGAGAGCAGTTTGCTATTGCCTTCTTCATGGAATGTAATGAAGTTTTCCTTTTCTGAGACTACTCTATTATTTAACCCCTAGCAGGGGACAAGAGATGGTAGTAGTTCAAAATTGATCATACAGGGATTTGAACTAATTTCACTTATCCCACTTCTTATGTCAATAACCATTTTATTAGCTGAGCAGATAATATCGTGATAAAAGAAAAAAAAGAAAGCTCTTTATATATTTAATAGATTCTAATTATTGATATCACTGCAGTAAGGTTGGAAAATCATGTTAATATTTAATTAGCTTAAGTGAAACTGCCAGCTGAGATGAATTTTTTTTTATTTTACATTTTTTTTTTTTAAAATCAAGGAGATCAGAAAAAAGATTAAGAGAAAAATAAAAAATGGCAAAGGAAACACCCAAGTATCTCATGAAAAGTAACTTGATTAACAGTGTATAACGAAGCAAATTCATAAAATAAATGAAGGAAAGTATTCACAAAAATGTTTTAAAGATTTTGTCTGAATCTTTGAGACTAATCCTGATTCCACAATTTATTCACAGAAATATTCGCATTCTATTAAATCACCATTTTTCTGCCAGTGTGTTCTTTTACCTTCCTCACGAGTAATAGCACAGTATTTTCTTTTAGAGATAGCTTCCTTGATGATGAGTTGTAGATTACTCTACTTGACTTTAAAAAAACAAAAAACAAAACACCTATCACTCAGGGATGCTCCTTAAGCCTATAAATAGGAAATGATATTCTCATCCATTCTTTTTCCTCTCTTCCAAATCCAGCTATAAGATGTAGTCCCACGTGGCAAAAAAAAAAAAAAAGTGCCCCCCCACTGGGACATGTTTACTTAAACTTCAGTGCATTACTTTTCTCTTGGATTTCTATACACTCTTCATACACACAAACACATTCTCTAATTTCAATGTTTTATATGTAATTAAATGAGTTTAAATGTTTTCTTCTTTTACTGTCATTGTATAGTTTGGTTTTTTTAATACATACGTTGTCATTGCACCTCGAGGTGGCATAATGGTTAGCAAGCTTGTCTTGCTAGAACAATTACAACGGAGTAGTGAGTTTGATCCTCACTGGGTGCCCCATACTTTCAGCATTGTGCCACATCTAAGCCGCACTTAGAAAACCATTACATGCATTGTCATTTGTTTTATATACGGTTTTGTGTTATTGTTGTAACCTAGAAAGGGTTACTGAATGAGGAATAACCAAAACGGAGGTTAGAAATGAAATGGTAATCTTTATAACATCAACAAAATAAAATACTCGCCAGCGGCGTGAAGTAGGTAAACCACTGCCAGTGGTAGACTACTTAGATAGCATGTTACCCCCACTTAAAATAGTGTCCAACGTATTTATGAGGATTGGAGCATACCATTAGGTACAGTATATAACAGTTATTAATTTATTACTTGGATTCAGGTTCGAGTCTGCAATAATTGTTACAGGGAAAATATACCAGGAGATTTTTGCTACCTAAACACAATTATCATTCTCGCAACAAAGACACATCTTACTGTTATAATTTACTAGTGTACTACCTGTCAAAAATGACATTTATGTATAGCTTGACACATATCTCAGATCAGTGTAGTACCTGTATATTCTTGGTGGCCTAATAGATGGCAAGGACATTTATATTTTGGAGGAAAATTTCTCACCCCTAGCTTGAACTGATTAGGGCCACTCTTTATTATTTTTTGCACTTTTTCATCACCCACCTTGTTTATGATATAGTGAGAAAGATTCTGACCCAATGATTATTAAAACCCTACTTGAAAAAAGTAATACACACAATGAACCCTCTACCTTGAGTGGCTCAACATTAGTAAAATATTACTATAAACATTGTATTTAGTGTCTACCTGTGTTTGAGTAGATATCTGGGGTTTTAATCAGTGAAATTAATAGCTACCAGCATAGAGATTGAAATTCTTATTAAAGAAAATGAGCAAACTTAGACCTTTGTGCCAGCGAAAGGTGTCAAAGTGATGTTTTTTTTTTTCCCCATGACACCACTTTTATTTCATCTACTTCCACTCTTTGGCAATGTTTATTGTTTTAAAAAGCAATGATTAGAATTTTGATAAAACCTAAACATATGATGAAAGTGAATTTATACATTTTCTTTGTTTTTGAGAATTTACAACAAAAATAATAAACACTTTATTTATTGGAATGGTTGGCAAAACATTGGCTAATTGCCAATTGATTTGAACTTCATAAAATGGTAAACAATAAGGATTTCTTTGTAGTTAGTTCACATATTTTAATAATTTAGTAAATAAATAGTCTAAAGAATAAAAACAAAAACAGTTTGGTTTGTTCTGGTTTTATATGAGAGAGAGAGAGAGAGAGAGGGAGGGGAGAGTTTGAATAATGTAATGCTGATTGTGACACAAGAGGGTCTCTGGTAACAAAGAAAAGAGTACTGAGCTCTTACAAGACATCTGTCCTCCTTTATGGCAGTGAATGTTGGACGATCTCCTCAAAGATGAAGAAGAGATTGAAGAGTGAGACATGGTTCTACAGAAGGATGCCAAGGATATCATGGATTGAGCGTGTGAACAACAACAAAGTCTTGGAGAGGATGCAAACTAGGAGGAGGCTTATACTTAACATCAGGAAGAAGCAGCTGAAGTTTCCGGTACACATAATGAAAAACGAGGGCCTGGATAATATTATACTCACAGGTCAAAGAGGGGGAAAGAGAAACAAGGGAATGCGATACATGAAATACCTGGTGGACTTGAGCAAGTGGATGACGGAACGTGGTCTGGGGGAGGTGGCAGAGGGATGAAACTTACTGAGAGCTACAAGGGATAGGGAAAAGTGGAGAGCCATGATTGCCTACGTCCTAAAAGGACATGGCACATAAAAAGAAAGAAAAAAAGATGAGACTGATGGCCGACTCGGGAAGGTGGATGATAGAATGTGGTTCGTGGGAGGTAGCAGAGGGAAGGAACTTGTTGACAGCTGCAAGGGATAAAAGGAGGTGGAGAGCTATGATCACCTATGTCCTGAAAGGACATGGCACATAAAAAGAAAGAAAAAAGAGACGAGACTGATGGCCGACTCGGGAAGGTGGATGATAGAATGTGGTTTGTGGGAGATAGCAGAGGGAAGGAACTTGTTGAGAGCTGCTGCAAGGAATAGAATGAGGTGGAGAGCCATGATCGCCTACATCCTGAAAGGACATGGCACATAAAAAGAAAGAAAAAAGATGACACTGATGGCCGACTCGGGAAGGTGGATGATAGAATGTGGTTTGTGGGAGATAGCAGAGGGAAGGAACTTGTTGACAGCTGCAAGGGATAGAAGGAGGTGGAGAGCTATGATCACCTATGTCCTGAAAGGACATGGCACATAAAAAGAAAGAGAATGCCTATTGAGATATGGAAAGTTAAACTATTAAGTAAAAATTTAAAATATTAGTTTCGTTCACTTCATGCTAATGCCCTTGAAAAAGGGCATGAAGCCATCTTCTCCCAGCTATGGGTTAAATAGTAGAGTCAAACAGGCTCTTTTATTAACAAATTTATCCATCCCTAACTCATCCATACTTCTTGTCACAAATTCTGGTTTACACAGATCTTTCTAAAAAATTGACTGCTATTTACCCTAAAGTTAACAACATCTACTCAGCAGAGGCTATACAGTTGATAACACACAAATATGCATCCCGGTTCAATTGAATCATATCTTCTGTGTCAAAAGCATGAGCCTCTTGAAAAAGAAATGCCCAGGAGCAACATGACTTTCCATAGAAGTAATTTTCTATTCCTTGTGCTCTCTTTTGTAAAAACAAGTTGCTATCAGATATTTAATATATTCACACATGCTTGTTTTTATACCATAAAACATTATCAAGTCTTTCTTTAAGAAACATTAAACTGCATAAATTCTTATTAGTACCATTTTATTGCTCTGTGATTGCAAAAATAAATAAGCAAAAGACACATAGTTGAATCAGTCTTATACACGATGGCTAATCCCAAGTTGGTTATTAATCTCAATTCTCCCAAAAGAATGAATCTCTTAAACTTTAACAGATTTTCTCGAGAGGCCAATCTTGCTTCTAAAGAGTATTTAACTCCTCTGAGGTACTTAGATCAAATACTACACCCACTCAATATGCCTAGTATATTATTACATGAGGACAGAAAATGATAAATGCCATTTTCAGAGAGATTTTAGAAGAATAAAGGCAGAAATATTATTAAAGCCAATAAAAGATTGTTTGAAACAATTTTGGTCTATTCTTTATTTCTAACTTAATTCCTAAAATTACAGTAGAAATAATTAATCCTGCCTAATTACTGTTTACACTCAAGTATAGTGTGAGTTTTAGGATCAGTTTTTTTTTTTTTTAATGCAAAATAAAGGGGTTGCACTATATACAAATACCAAGTTTAAAACCATATATTTTTAGTGATTGGTTGTAATATACAGAGGTCAACTCTTTCTGGAAGGGTTAAAATTCATGCAAAAAAAATAAATAAATAAAAATAAAAAATAAAGATAAAAAAATAATGTGGTTGCACTATACATAAATTTGCCTTATATACAAGTATATATGGTACAATAGACGTAGATCATACAATGGCCATAGTAGTTATATGAAAATGGTATAGCCCAGCTCACAGTTGACAGCAGCTGTTTATTTAGAATGAAGGAAGAAAAAAAAAAGATGATGAAACAAGGTTTCCTTATTCCAAACTCCCTGGCCACCTCCAATTATATAAAGAAATACTAAGGAGAATGGAAGTAAAAAACAATGCTTACTAAACACACACACACACACACATATATATATGCAAAACCTGACCAAATCAACATCAGCACCTAGTAACATGTCCTAAGTTTGTCATGTTATAACTTTGCAGAGTATGAGTGACAGGTCTTTTGATTACACTACATAACTGAATATATTAATTCTTCAATAGCAAAGATCATGTAAAGACAGAAATGCTGTCAGTCAGTAGGAATATGAAAGGATAAACATTTAAGGCTTGTTACTTAAATAAATTGTATCTATAAAAATGATGTATAAACAGAATATATATATATATATATATATAACGTCCTGGGTATGATGGTAAACTACATCCACATCCTGTGTACGGCGATAAATTGCATCCAACAGCAAGGTCTCGGATAATGTTTTCAGAAAAATAATGTTTCCAGCTCTAAGTTTTTTTGTAAAAAAGTAATGTTGCCAGTTATACGTTTTTTTTTTTTTGTAAAAAAGTAATGTTGCCAGTTATACGTTTTTTTTTTTTGTAAAAAAGTAATGTTGCCAGTTATACGTTTTTTTTTTTTGTAAAAAAGTAATGTTGCCAGTTATACGTTTTTTTTTTTTTTGTAAAAAAGTAATGTTGCCAGTTATACGTTTTTTTTTTTTTTGTAAAAAAGTAATGTTGCCAGTTATACGTTTTTTTTTTTTTTGTAAAAAAGTAATGTTGCCAGTTATACGTTTTTTTTTTTGTAAAAAAGTAATGTTGCCAGTTATACGTTTTTTTTTTTTGTAAAAAAGTAATGTTGCCAGTTATACGTTTTTTTTTTTTTGTAAAAAAGTAATGTTGCCAGTTATACGTTTTTTTTTTTTTGTAAAAAAGTAATGTTGCCAGTTATACGTTTTTTTTTTTGTAAAAAAGTAATGTTGCCAGTTATACGTTTTTTTTTTTTGTAAAAAAGTAATGTTGCCAGTTATACGTTTTTTTTTTTTTGTAAAAAAGTAATGTTGCCAGTTATACGTTTTTTTTTTTTTTGTAAAAAAGTAATGTTGCCAGTTATACGTTTTTTTTTTGTAAAAAAGTAATGTTGCTAGTTATACGTTTTTTTTTTTTTGTAAAAAAGTAATGTTGCCAGTTATACGTTTTTTTTTTTTGTAAAAAAGTAATGTTGCCAGTTATACGTTTTTTTTTTTTTTGTAAAAAAGTAATGTTGCCAGTTATACGTTTTTTTTTTTGTAAAAAAGTAATGTTGCCAGTTATACGTTTTTTTTTTTGTAAAAAAGTAATGTTGCCAGTTATACGTTTTTTTTTTTTGTAAAAAAGTAATGTTGCCAGTTATACGTTTTTTTTTTTTGTAAAAAAGTAATGTTGCCAGTTATACGTTTTTTTTTTTGTAAAAAAGTAATGTTGCCAGTTATACGTTTTTTTTTTTTGTAAAAAAGTAATGTTGCCAGTTATACGTTTTTTTTTTTGTAAAAAAGTAATGTTGCCAGTTATACGTTTTTTTTTTTTGTAAAAAAGTAATGTTGCCAGTTATACGTTTTTTTTTTTTGTAAAAAAGTAATGTTGCCAGTTATACGTTTTTTTTTTTTGTAAAAAAGTAATGTTGCCAGTTATACGTTTTTTTTTTTTGTAAAAAAGTAATGTTGCCAGTTATACGTTTTTTTTTTTGTAAAAAAGTAATGTTGCCAGTTATACGTTTTTTTTTTTGTAAAAAAGTAATGTTGCCAGTTATACGTTTTTTTTTTTTGTAAAAAAGTAATGTTGCCAGTTATACGTTTTTTTTTTTTGTAAAAAAGTAATGTTGCCAGTTATACGTTTTTTTTTTTGTAAAAAAGTAATGTTGCCAGTTATACGTTTTTTTTTTTTTGTAAAAAAGTAATGTTGCCAGTTATACGTTTTTTTTTTTTGTAAAAAAGTAATGTTGCCAGTTATACGTTTTTTTTTTTTGTAAAAAAGTAATGTTGCCAGTTATACGTTTTTTTTTTTTGTAAAAAAGTAATGTTGCCAGTTATACGTTTTTTTTTTTTGTAAAAAAGTAATGTTGCCAGTTATACGTTTTTTTTTTTTGTAAAAAAGTAATGTTGCCAGTTATACGTTTTTTTTTTTTGTAAAAAAGTAATGTTGCCAGTTATACGTTTTTTTTTTTTGTAAAAAAGTAATGTTGCCAGTTATACGTTTTTTTTTTTGTAAAAAAGTAATGTTGCCAGTTATACGTTTTTTTTTTTTGTAAAAAAGTAATGTTGCCAGCTATACATTTTTTATTCCATACAAAATAGGCATTTAAAATTCATATAAACTGGATTTGGCATTAAATAACCCAGTGGTTGATATGCCATAAAACCCAAACAAACACACACACATATATATATATATATATATATATATATATATATATATATATATATATATTACACACATCCTTTTGATACCATGATAAAGCAAAATTAAGAAAAGTAATTATCTATGACTCCTTGAAGTTTGAGAAGATCCCAATCATGACACTTGTCATTGGTGGACTTGGTATGGTGACAGAGATTAGAGACATGGATAAAAAACTTAGCATTGGTTTCCCAGTATAACTGTTACAGAGAGGAAGCCTTTTAGAAATGTCAATAATGACCCAAAAAGTGATGAAGACTTAGATTGAGAGGAAAACAACATGGTTGTGACCTGCTATATCCAATGCATTAATTATCAGATGTTTTACTGTGGGAAAATCTTCTGTCTAGTCGGTCATGATTTGAAAGAGACAGGATTTGCCTTGTGTGTGTATCATGCATGGAATTTAACTGACTATGTGATTGCTCAAGGAGGATGCCTGAATATACTTTGTATTGTATGACATCAGAGAAGCCAGGTGCATTGCAGGTTGACCTCTGAGATGACCTCCTAGCCACTAAGTGTAGATCCATGCCTCACAGGATGTCAGTGGCTGACTGATAGTGAAATTAATCTTGATAATAGGCCAATAAATTTAAAATTTTTCTGATTCTAATATTTACCATTATTGTGGAAATGAGATGGTGATCACAAAAATTGCAGGGATTTCTTTTATATATATATATATATTACGGTTTCTGCACATAAGTTGGTCTGCCCCAAAGGACAGAAAAGAAAACTTTATATAAGCAGTTGGTTCCCCCTCAGAGATGGATTTACATATTGGATAGTGTAGGTTGCAGCTCAAGAACCCTGTAAGGACACTATTATTATAAATAAAACAATAACATGAAAATGTTGTATAAAATAAATTAAAACTAAAAATAATAAAAATACTCCCAATATGCAACAAAGACTGGTACTGCCAGAAATACAGACATCCTGCCAAAAGACTTTAAATCCAACATCTTTGACATGAGCCCTCTAACAGTCGACATGTGTCCAACTTCTCTCTGTAACATGGTGTGTAATAATACGAAGTAACTTCTTCCTCTCATTACATGTACCATGAACCATTTACAACCAAAAATACACATACCAGTACGCATAAAAAATGAATTGTATGAAGTTAACATACAATTTACCATGCTTTCCTGTATGTTTTATTACCTGTCAAATATGTTTTTATCTCAGTGAACAGACATGAGGCTAATTTCTTCTATGATGTGAATAACCACCCACAGCCCCAAAACTACAGGGGTCCTTGATAAAAAAAAAAATAAAAATAAAAATAAAGAACAGAAGAAATTTGTTTAATTTCAGATTTAATAGAGCTAATTTGAAACCATTTAGACGAGAGAGTATTTGAACCTGACATAGTGAAGGGACCTCTTAATTCTAGCTCAGAGATTTCTTAGGGCCTAAATTATGGCCCTGGT
The DNA here is from genome assembly GCA_963932145.1 of Acanthosepion lycidas. Classification (NCBI taxonomy): domain Eukaryota; kingdom Metazoa; phylum Mollusca; class Cephalopoda; order Sepiida; family Sepiidae; genus Acanthosepion; species Acanthosepion lycidas. The sequence continues at coordinate 58,968,955 of OZ010587.1, read as the reverse complement.
CCAGCCTACACTCATAACAGCTTTTGTGCTGTCAGTTTATCGTTTTATTTTCTGAAAATGTATCTGCACGACGAAAAAGTGGTTAAAATAAAATTAGTTTTTTTTTTTTTTTGTTTTTTTTGTTTTCTCTTTTGCTACACACAGACAACCCCTCTAATCAGGCCAACAGAAGTTAACATGACTGAACATTCTAACAATAATAAAGTAGCGGAGGTGTGCAATAATTTCGATTTCAATTGGAAGTAGTTTTGTTACAGTTACTACTTCGTCCTTACCTTTCTCTGAGCACTGAGCTCTTGAATATCTCCCACGCTCAGTTTATTTACATATATTATATATATATTTCGACCCGTTCATATGCTTCTCTCAACTTGTTAACATATTGATTGATCCTAAAAGTCTGTTTCATCCCTCTTGAGCAATTTTTATCGATCTCTAACAGTTGATGTCCCTATTTCAACCTGTTGAATCACTTGCCTCATTTTGCAACAACGAATTGTGAAATTTGTTTTCACAGTTTGTTCATTTCGTAGGCTGTCTACCCTTCCTTCTCTTTCATACTCACCCTCGTCATATCGCCGATGTAGCCTATGGCCTTGTGTCAGACTAAGTCACTAAGCTAAGATTGGTTGTAAATAAAGACCGAGATCTCTCACCCTGTTCATTACGAGATCGATCGATCTCAACCTGCTCGTATCTATTTCCGCGCACATGCGTTCCTCCTAAGTTTTTTTTTATACCAAGCAAAACGTAATGATGCTCGATGTCGAAGAAAATGCTGCTGCCTCCAGTCTTCAACTGGGAAATTCCTGGTTTTAGGCAGAGAGGGAAAGTAGCAGACAAAACAACAGGTTTTTTATTTTTATTTTTTTAACCACAATAAAAAAAAAAAAAATGAAAATAAAAACTCCAGGCATTATTTCATTGTTTAAATAACTTAAAGCAAACTCCGTACCATTCTCTTGTTCCGATAGAAATCAATCAAGCTCCAACGAATAAAGAACTACATTTTAAACAAAGCTACTTGAAATAAGTATACACAAAATAATTTTTCGTTTTTTTTTTTTTACATCATTTCATATTGCAAATAACGCTACCTAATACTTTTTGCCTAGTTTTCTTTTTTCTCTTTCCACAAGCAACAGTTTTTTTTTTCTTTTTAAAAAAAAAAAAGAAAAAGTAGATAGATAGATTCAAAATTCTAATTTACTCAGGACAGGCGCGGATTTAGTACAACAGACAATCTGTAAAGAAAGCGGCCCTAAATTTTAAATAAAAAAACAATAGGAGTACTACAATAAAAACATTATTTCTAGCATAGTGATTGAGCTTCTTAAACACTAAAACGTTAGCATAAAAAATAAATGAATCCAGAAAAATATGAGGCAATTGATTGAGTTGTGTAGATTTTAAAAATGGCCTCGATAAAAAATTGTTACCTGAAATTATGAATAATTCAAGATTCAGCACCCATGACATAATGGTATGTCGATGTCACCAGAAGGCTTTTTTTTTTAATTTTAATTTATTTATTATTTCAAGTACTGTATGCGGAACGCTAAAAAAAAAAAAAAAAGAAGAGGGGATCGTATCATTTATTTATTTTTGGTACTAATCTGGCAATTGACTAAAAGAGAACAAATACAATATACAACCTAGTATATTTACTGAATTTTCTTGGAGAGGGAAAAAAAAAAAAAAAAAAAAAAAAAAAAAAAAAAAGAAAAGTGAGAGAGGCCCACAAACTTAATAAAAACAAAGTTTTATTGTCAAAATGTTTGTTATTAAGAAGAAAAACCAAAAAAGTATGAACAATAATTCTCTTTTCTAAAATGACTGGTTTTCGAAATCATTTTCTAGCAGTTCTATTTTAATTTTATTTTTAAAAATATTACGCGTCATTTTAGTAACTTGTAGTTATGTAGTTTTACTTTAAGTCCTCTTTACTTTCTATTCACTTGGCGTCATTATCAGTGTGGATTTTTTTCCCCTCTCTTTCGTGTCTGATAAATGAAAGATTCAATAATTCTAAATGATTATCTATCCAACCCAACTATAAACAAAAATGTTTGAAATAATTTCCCCACAAGCGCGAGAAGTGAAGATTTCGAAGGCAGGACCTCACCGCGTCTTTGAAGGTTGTCCTATATTAACAAACGTAATGTTCCATTCTGCGTTTAAAACAAAAGCCTAAAAAGAACTTAAGATTGTTGTACGCCAACAATCGTTCCAATTAATTAAATTAACAGAGGGAATTTAGCTTAAAAATAAAATAATCGTTGGAAACAAACTTTTTTTTCATGACTGACAAGAACAGCTACTTAACTTGAAAAATCTACTTCCCTGAAAAATTGTTCTCAACCAAAAGCTAAAGCAGTACTGGCTGCTCGGTCAACGAATTGAATGTCAAATGTTTCCTTGTAGGGAAACGGCTTAAAAATATTACCATTAACAGCCTTAGGACGAAATGAACAGTTGAACAACAGGAAATGTATTATATTGCCTACTTCGTAGAAATGTGATAGGCAAAGAAGAAAGCATGCATTAATTTGTTGTCCGGGAGAATTTAAGAGCATCAGTAAAAATAAAATAAATAAAAAATAAAAATACTGTCCATTGTTTGCAGGATCGTTCAAAAGATAGTCAACAGTCAATTTCAGCACTAAAGATTTTTTTTTTTTTTTTACTGAAACTGTAGCGTAAATCAAAAATGCGATCAAACAAAAAAAAAAAAAAAAAAAAAACCTTAAGTTCCAATTATAATAATTTTAATTTGTTGATTTTATTTAAAACACTTAAAACCTCAGCTGTGTAAATTTACAACTTAAAGTTTCAAAATAAATCAATTAGTAAAAACCCCAGTAGTAACAGCCAAGTTAACTAAGCAATTTATTATATCCCGTATGGGGTTCCGTAGAGAGTAGACTGTAGTGTAGTGTAGTGTAAATGAAACAGTTGCATTGATTTAACAGAACTTCAGTAATCCAGATCGTCATAAAAAAAGTTATCTAAGAATAAAAAAAACAATAACATCAAAGCCAATATAAGTTTGACTTCAGTTGATTTTAAACATTATTATACAACGACAACAGAATTTGTAAAAAAAAAAAAAAAAAAAAAAAAAAAAATCGTTTAGAAATTTCCAAAATAAACCTTACTGTTGTTGTTTTTTTGCACCTTGAAATTGCGACACGTGTCTTTTTCATAAAAACACAAACAACTGAATTACCTTTTCTGTGCGTCATCTTCTAAGCAGGACACTTCCACTGGTTTTTGTAACTTAAATCTTTCTGTAGTTAAAATATTTTTACTGTTTACTTAAAAATTTTATGTTTCTTTACAAATATTTTAAGTTAACTTAAAATATTTGTAAAAGTCCAGTCAGATTGGAAGTAAGTAAAAGATTGGGTTATCCATTCATTCATCAGTGATTTTTTTTTTTTTAGTTGTTGATTTATCTAATCGGACATAAATGGACGAAGGAGTTTTTTTTTCCAGATAGTTTTAAACACTATTAACAGATTAGCTGAAAAGAAGGCCTATATTTTAATTCCCAAAGTACATGACCAAAAGTGGGCAAAAGAATTTGTTTTTTTCTTTTCACGTTCAGATGTGTTTCTCTAAGAAAAAAAAACAAACAAAACAGAAATTATCGTTGTCCATTCATCACAATTCATTACTTGCCATCTCCACTTCCAAATCAATATTCGATCACCTTCAGACATCAAATACTAAGTAACAAAAAACAAAGCTATGGAAATACGGTATACGGATACCTTTACGTCGTAGACACTACAAAAACGAGCATTTTACAATGCTATATTCAACTCTCCCCCCACTTTTTTCTGGTCCCTTTTTATCTCCGTAATTGTCCTTGTGCACCAAAATCGATTCTGATCGAAGCCATAGAGACAGATTATACAACAAAAATTAAAAGTTTGAAAATGTTTATGTAAGACAGTTCTTCATATCATTGTTTTTTTAAATCTATAATTTTTTTTTTATATCAGTATTTAAAAAAAAAAAAATCGAGTCTCGAATTTATGAAATAAGAAGTAGACAACTCCCCTAAAAAGTACTCAATAAAGCAGTCTAAATTTGAAAAGAATTAAAATAAAAAATAAAAACACTTGCTAAGTTTTAAATTAAATTTAGATTTTAGATTTTTAAAATTTCGTTTTTGCTGGTTTGGTAAAATAAAAATAACTCGTACTCAACACAAACACAAGCAAAAAAACAAACAAACAACCTGTTCGTTCGATTAAGTTTTTTCGTTCTTCATTTCCTTTTTATAACAACGAAATATTCAAACAAAATAAAATGAATGCAGCTAAATTTTGCAACAACGTCAAAGAACATAACGATGTTGACATTAAGATGAAGAATGAAAGCACGTTAAAAAAAATCGCGCCAAATATGCAGTTGTAGACACGGCATAAAAATTAAGAAAACAATTGTTACCTTTTTTATATTAAACTTTAAAAGTTAGTCCAATAGACACCTTTTTTTTAGCAACCAACTAGTCAGACAGGAAGGAACTCCACAACTACTACTGTACGTCGAAGAGTAGAAAGCACATGTCCGTTTTAGTCCAGCAGTAAGTAGTACTTGTTCGTAGTTAGTACTTATATATAATATCTGTATATTGCGATTATGTGTCAGTTGCAGGGAGAGTAAGAGAGAGAAACTGTGATAGATTTGTCAAATTGACTCTTTAAATAACGAGGCTAGGCATTTCACACGGTTTTCAGGAGAATGATAACCTGGGTCATATTTTTCTTCTTTTTTTATCGCTGAAGAATTATTATTATTATTATTATTATTATTTAGTTTCAAACTATATAAAACAATAATAAACATTTTCAAAAGCAAGACGCAAAATATAATTATTAAAAAAAAAAGTGGGAGATCTGTAATCTTTTTCGCTGGAGGTTTTTTTTTTTTTAAACTTTTAAATTTGTTAGGATAATATGCAAATTTTAATAAAGTAATCACATAAAATTAGAAACGGCTTTAAAAACAAAATATTGCATTTAAAATTATAAACTATACTTTAAAAAAAAGTTTCATAACAAACAAAAGCACAAGTTGTAGGTAATATTTTTTACACAAGTAAAAGTAAACAAAACAATAACAAGCTCTTCTTTGGTTATCAGTTAAAAAAAAAAAATGAATTCAAACTAGTCATATCCAAGGTGCTCATCACTGTACCCCCAGCATTTATTATACCCACGAACGCAGTGACGAGTCAGTTAGAGAAATGACACCAATTTTTAAAGGTCGATCGAACAATTTCCTTGACTTAATTTTTTTTACTATGACTCATATTGTAAATGTGCCTTATGGGAAATTAGAGACATTTTGATATCCTGTCTTGACATTACATTTACAAAGTACTTATAAAAAATGACGATGACTATTTTTTCTTTTCGGTCAAATTATTACTGCTGAACGTCAGTTCTTTGTTTCAACATCAAATACATTTTTTTTTCGACTATGACCTGTCAATATTGATTATTGAGTAGGAAAATATAGCTATCGATCGATTTAAGAAAAAAATCTTTTCCGTTCTTCTTAATAAACAAGCACAATTTTTATGCGTTTTGAAAACAAACATAAATGCAAGCAGTTGTTGAAACTTAACTAAAAACACCTAGAGAAAATATTGGGACGGTGAGATAGATTTGTTGACTCAAAAAGACAAACTAAAAAAAAATAACTAAGGGACTTTTTAAAAATAAAATATAAAACGGAACTTAAACTATTGGTCGTCGTCGTTGGTTAGCGATTTACTAAAGCGTAGCTTAGATGTGGCTCAAGGCCAAGATTAAGGAGCACTTATTGAGGATCGAACGCTAAACTACGTTAAAAGATTAATTTTAATACTTTAAAAATTTCTTTTTCTGAAAGAAAAATAATTCTTGGGATTTGAACTTGAGCCCCGCAAAAAAATAAAAATAAACAACATTGATGAATTTGTCTTTGCGTTAAGCAACTCTCTGAAGTTAGAGAGTGCTTTATTAAGCGTAGCTTAGCACAAGGCCGCGAGTAGGGAATGCCTAGTGAGGATCGAAGTCATTTCACATTTGTAATTGATTTTAGTGAGATAAACTTACTAATCATTAGCACGTCGAAGTTTCTCTTTTAGCTCAGATATGGCACAAGGCCGAAAATAAGGAGCACCCAGTGAGGATCGCATTTACACACTTCTCCGTTGTATCTGATCTGTGAGACATGCTTGCTATCCATTCATGTCAAAGTGACCCTTTTCTAAGCGTCGCTTAAATGTGGTACAAGGCTGCAAGTATGGAGCACTCAAAAAGAATCGATCGTAATTGATCTAGCGAGACAAGCTTGCACATCAAGCACTACTTCGAAGTGTCCAAAGTTATATTTGACACAAGGTCACCAGTATAATAGGACACCCAGTGAGAAACGTTCACAGTAGTAATAGCGAATTAGACAAGCGTGTTCACCATTACATGACGTCGAAGTACACTAATCCTGTCAATTTATAATAAAGATCATGTGTGCATATATATATATATATATATATATATATATATATATATATATATATATATATATTTGTGTATGTTACGTTTCCTGCTTTGTATCATGTAGAGCCGAGTCCAAACTATGATCCTTAGTCCCTATAGGAGAAATATCATTTAATTTATAGCACTTTTCTTGGTATATGGGGATGTTCATAGTAGGGGGATCTTCTGGGCAACTTGTATATTGATGTTACCTGGGACACTGTTAGTAAAATTCCCCATTCCTCTTCTTACGAGGCCCAGAGTTTCGATTAGTATTGGTACAGTCGCAGTCTTAATTCCTTACATCCTGTTAATCTCGATCTCTAGGTCCTTGTATTTGGGCAACTTCTCGATAATTTTCCTGGAGGTGTTTCTCTCAGATGGTACTGCTATGCCAGTATTCATACACTTCCTGAATTTCTTGTCTTTTATGATAATATCGGGTTTGTTGGCTTTTATTTCCCTGTCAGTTTGAATTGGCATGTCCCAGAGGATAGTTACATCGTTATTTTGGGTAGCTGTGTCTGGTTGGTGCTCATGTCATCTCTCAGTGGTTTCGATTTTGTGCTTCTTGCATATTTTCCAGTGCACATATGTCGCTACCTTGTTATGTCTGTGGGTATATTCTTTTTTTTTTTTTTTCTTTTTTTTTTTGCCAGTTCCGGATATCCTGAGATAATATAGTCGTCAGTTTCATCATATTTTCCTCAGATCTTGCATTTCGAGTTAGTTCTATCCTTGATTATGTGACAGTGATAGGATGTGGTTGCGAGGCTTTTGTCTTGAGCTGCAATAATTAGGCCATCTGTCTCAGTTTTCAGCCCGATTCTCCTCACCTACTGATGTGTTTTCTTTTGGTCCACATCTGCTACTTTCGTTTTTTTTTTCTGTATTTGCCATGCAACGCCGTGTCCTCCTAGTTTGTTTTGCTATTATTATTATTATTAGGTTGTTGCAAAAATAATGTCGTTTTCTCACATAGTAACATATGTGAGAAAACGACATTATCTTTGCACCAACCTATTATTATTATTATTATTATTATTATTATTATTATTATAAATATAAAGTTTGTCACTGAGCTGATTGGTATCACCTTCAGCATCCCGACTCCAGAGTGGACGGACCCTCCAGAAATCACCCCGTGCATTCGCCAATTGTAGTAATTTTTAATTTAACTTAAAGCTTTGAGGAAATATCAACACTCCCTCTGTATATGTATTTACTATCAGGAAGAAAGGATTGTCAGTGATCCTTAATAAGCAAGACTGGAAAGCAAGAAGAAAGGACTAACTACCATCTGTAAGAAGATAGAATGCACAGCTGTCAACTAAAATAATAGCTGGTGATGTGAGTTATGCACAGAGGACGCCAAAATTAGGCGAGTACAGAGATTTAGTTTAGTATCGGATGGCAGAAAATGTCACATAAAAATACGAAGGCACGTAGGAATAGCGAACGATGTCATTCAGAAGCCAAGCAAAGAATTAAGAGAATGGAAAATTTTCATTAGAAATAAAGAAGAAGGCATTAAACTGCTATGTAATAGTGATTTTCCAAGCGTAGCTTAGATGTGGCACAAGGCTGAAAGTATGGGACACTCAGTGAGGATCGAACTCACTGCTCGGTCGTAATTGTTCTAGTGAGACAAGCTTGCTAACGATTACACCGCCTCGAGGTATCCTAAACTGTTATGTAATATCTAATCTCGTATAATGCAATGAATGCTGGATAAACTTCTCAAAAATCAAGCAGTGACTTGAAATTGCAGAGATGTGGTTCTACAGGCAATACTATGTACAGAAGATGTGTGCAATGAAGAAACTTTAAGGAAAATAGGAACAAAAGGGAAACTGCTACTTACAATAAGAAAGAGACAACTGAAATTTATGGGACACATAATGAGGACAGACGGCCTGGAGAATCGAACACACACCGCTCATGTTGAACTTAAGGAAGTGGACGGAAACAGTGAGTAACCTAATTAATGCGTTTGTGTGAATGGATGGCAAAACAAAGACAAAGAGGGAAGGTAAAGAGTCAGCTAATTAGAAGCTGTGGAGAACCATGACCATCCAGGCTCAGAAAGGACATGGTACATAAAAGAACTTGCTGAAGGAATAGAACTCTTTTACTTAAAATACACTGCTCATGGTTTTATTTAGAAAAACACTGGGAAGAAAGGGATTGTCATTGGTCAGGAATTCATGTAATCGTTACTAACAGAACTGTTATACATAGTTGAGAAGTAAAACTTACTGTAAAATTTAAACTAAAATTTTCCATCCACCACTGTACTAGCCGATTTAAAAGTATTAAGTTATTTGGAAAATAATGTCCGATTTTAGAATCAACTTTTATTCTCGAATGAATGTATTTTAACAGTGTTTAAATCAGTCAAAAAACCAATCCTGAACATCGATACATGACCGCCTTTCGAGTCACAATGTTATTTATCTTTCTTTTTTTCAAACTTTAAAGGTTTGGACACCAAGAAATCTTTGAATACATTTTTTGCAATGGAATGTTTTTTGACTTAAAAAACTGTCAAGATGCATGAAAAAGTTGTAGTCAGTGGGCGAGAGATCAGTGGAATATGATGAATGTAGCAAAGTCTTGTATCGTTTGTGAGCTTCTGCAATGTCATATTGGCAATATGTGACCAAGCGTTGTCACGAAGCAGAATTGAACCTCGTCGATTAACCAGGGTCGGTTGCCTTTTACTTAACTAAATGGACATTTCATCCAGTTGCTGATAGTAAACTTCGTTTGTGATGCTCTGATTAGATTCCAGAAAGCTGTAAAGGATAACGCCAATGACGGGCCACCAGACAGTCAACATAATCTCTTGGTGCAATAACGTTTCTGGAAAATGTTTTTGTCCTTCGTCAAGTCATTGTGTCGATCGTCCACGATTGTCATAAAAGATCCATTTTTCATCACAAGTCACTATTCGATCAAGAAATGGATCATTCGAATTTCGCAGATGCTGCATCGAACGCACTTGAAAACGTCAAGCTCATATGGAACCCATTTATCGAATTTCTTCACCTTACCAATTTTATTGAGATGGTCCGATATTGGTTAAAATGCTGACACTCATTATCTGAGACATTCCTCTGACACTATGACGTAGGTTTTGTTCGACTAGTGTTTTCAGATGTTGATTGTCAATTGCAGATGGACGTCTTCTGCCACCTTGATCTTCAAGACTCGTATCCCGACGGCAAAACTAAAAAAAAAAAAAAAAAAAAAAAAAACAGTGTCGTACTGTCCAATCACAAGTGGATCCTTTATCCTACGTTTTGTTAATGTTGATAGCAGTTGGAAAAGCTTGACCTCATCCAAAAAAGTAAACGCATCTTTTCTTTATTCATGTTCAAGATGAGAGTTATATAATGTTTTAATTTAAATTATGAAAGAGATTGGTAAAAAAAAAATAAGAGGACACTTTAATCGTGAGGGACGAGTATTTATATATTTTGATACATCGATTATAATATAGTAGAAAACAAAAGGTTTATTCTAAGATCGAACATTATTTTCCGAAAAACCTAATAAATGTGAACAAAGACTACAAGCTTAGCTATTAATACTTGCGTATTCTTTAGGAAAATGTCAAGAAGATCGTACACATGGGCAGCGGGATTAAGAGGAAGCAGGATAGCGGTGAGATTAAACCAAGAAGCGGGCGGCAAAACACGGAAACAACAGTCTACTGATGAGAGGATTCCGAAGGTTCTTCTGTATGGAGAACTGGCCACTGGCAAGAAGTCACGAGTACGACCTCATCTTCGTTTCAAGGACGTCTGCAAAAGTGACATGAGGGCCTTGGATATCGAGAGGTGGTAAGATGTGGCCAACGATTGCTCACGCGGAAGACGCAAATTACACCGAGGGCTGGAGCGAGGAGAGAGGAAACGGAGGCTTGCTGCCGGGGTGAAGCGTGCAAAGTAATGAAAACACAGAGACATCGGGAAGGAGTGTCTTCACTTGTATCCATTGCAGTCGAATCTGCCGCTCTAGTTTGGGCCTGTACAACCTCCACTGCCATAGACAGATGCTGCGCCGCCATCTTCAGTTGAGGCATAACTATTTGGAGTGCAGATCTATGGGTTCTTGAAATTGACAGATGCCACATAATCAAACTGAGAGAATGTCGACATCATATGTATGAACCATTTTATCAATTGCATCTACCCAAACCATATTTCGGTCATATGAGTTGCCTAGACTGGTTACTACCAAATTTAAAGATCACACTATGCTCTGTTTGACCCATAGTTAGGTGGAACCCAAGAGGTCAATTCATATTGAACTCACAATTCTTTGGGTCCTGTCACTGGATCTAACCAACGCCTTTATGTGGCACAGTGGATAAAGGCGTTGGTAAGATCCAGTGACAGGACCCAAAGAGTTGTGATTTCAGTACTTGGTTAAGGCAGTGGAGAACTTGGAGAGGGGAATTAGCAGGAGATAACTGATAACTGACATCCATTAGACATGGCACGTGGAACTAGAACAGTCTACTCCAGTGAGCGAAATAAAGGATTCAGTTCGACATTCCAATCCCTGAAGAAGGCCGGAGCGTTCAACGGCCGAAACGTTGTGATAAATATGGCAACAAATTGAGGACAATAGTCCGAATTTATATTCATATAATGAATCAATTGTGTGGATTTCAGTTTTAATATCCCTTTATTGCAAATATTTACAATGCCTTATAAAATTCGAGATTTTTTTAATCATTTTATCCCAAGTAAGGCAATAAAACCACTAAGACGCAAGGGGTTCCTGAGTTTTAGAGAATATGGGAAAACGTACTATTAAGGAGAGAAAACAATAAAAGAATTAAGAAGACAGGAGATAACGATTGACATTGCATTTTAATTTTAGAAGATCAAACTTAACAGAGAAGCAAGAAATCGGAAAAGAATTTCACAAGTGAGAAGTGCGATAGAAGAAACTGTTAGCATAGAACTTATGGTTATATCTAGGTATTTCAATTGTAAAATGATGAGACCTTCCCGCCAATCTAGTATTGCGCTTAAATTCATGAAGCCGAGATACCATAAAATATTTATAGAAAAGATACAGGAAAGCTACGTTAAGGCGATGGCAAAGTGGTTTGGTTTGGTTTGGTTTGGTTTGGTTTGGTTTGGTTTACGGCATATCAACCACAATAGGTTATTTAATACCGACAACATTTTTATTGTTCTATTTCTGGTAATATTTTTTCCTTCAAAAAAATCTATTTCTGGTAATATTTTTTCCTTCAAAAAAATCTATTTCTGGTAATATTTTTTCCTTCAAAAAAATCTATTTCTGGTAATATTTTTTCCTTCAAAAAATCTATTTCTGGTAATATTTTTTCCTTCAAAAAAATCTATTTCTGGTAATATTTTTTCCGTCAAAAAAATCTATTTCTGGTAATATTTTTTCCTTCAAAAAATCTATTTCTGGTAATATTTTTTCCTTCAAAAAAATCTATTTCTGGTAATATTTTTTCCTTCAAAAAATCTATTTCTGGTAATATTTTTTCCTTCAAAAAATCTATTTCTGGTAATATTTTTTCCTTCAAAAAATCTATTTCTGGTAATATTTTTTCCTTCAAAAAAATCTATTTCTGGTAATATTTTTTCCGTCAAAAAAATCTATTTCTGGTAATATTTTTTCCTTCAAAAAATCTATTTCTGGTAATATTTTTTCCTTCAAAAAAATCTATTTCTGGTAATATTTTTTCCTTCAAAAAATCTATTTCTGGTAATATTTTTTCCTTCAAAAAAATCTATTTCTGGTAATATTTTTTCCTTCAAAAAATCTATTTCTGGTAATATTTTTTCCTTCAAAAAATCTATTTCTGGTAATATTTTTTCCTTCAAAAAAATCTATTTCTGGTAATATTTTTTCCTTCAAAAAAATCTATTTCTGGTAATATTTTTTCCTTCAAAAAATCTATTTCTGGTAATATTTTTTCCTTCAAAAAATCTATTTCTGGTAATATTTTTTCCTTCAAAAAAATCTATTTCTGGTAATATTTTTTCCTTCAAAAAAATCTATTTCTGGTAATATTTTTTCCTTCAAAAAATCTATTTCTGGTAATATTTTTTCCTTCAAAAAATCTATTTCTGGTAATATTTTTTCCTTCAAAAAAATCTATTTCTGGTAATATTTTTTCCTTCAAAAAATCTATTTCTGGTAATATTTTTTCCTTCAAAAAATCTATTTCTGGTAATATTTTTTCCTTCAAAAAAATCTATTTCTGGTAATATTTTTTCCTTCAAAAAATCTATTTCTGGTAATATTTTTTCCTTCAAAAAAATCTATTTCTGGTAATATTTTTTCCGTCAAAAAAATCTATTTCTGGTAATATTTTTTCTTCAAAAATCTTTTTCTAGTAATAATTTTCCTTCAAATATGTATATCTGGTAATATTTTTTTTTTTTCAAAAAGATGTATAGTTGGTAATATATTTTTTTTTTCAAAAAAGTATATAGCTGGTAATATTTTTTTTTCCCAAAAACTGTATAGCTGGTAATTTTTTTTTCAAAAATTTATTGCTGGTAATAATTTGTTTTACAAAAATGTTTTGCTGGTATTAAAATCTATTTTTACACGTTTTGACCCCGGTTTGGCGGGGTGGGGGTTAACTATTTGCCGATAGCTGGGAACCTAACAGGTGCTACCACCCCGGGTCAGGGTGGACCTGGGAACACCAGCAATTAAGAGGTGGTTCCACGCTCCTCAAAACCTCCTGATCAGAGGCATTGCTGTTGGACGTAGTTTATCGTCTTACCCAGGACGCGGATGTAGTTTATCGTCATATCCAGGACGGGCTGGTAAGATGACTTAAGCTGAGATGCCAGGTCAGGACCAATAACGTTGCAGAATCTTTAGATTTTAGCAAGAATCTCTAAATATATAACAGGAGCATAAAACCAGATGTGGCAGAAATATTCAAAGCAAGATCGAATGGCAGACTTATAAATGTGTAAGACAGAGTCTGATAAGAAACAATGTCTCGCTTGACACAGTAATCTGATTTCATAGCTGCAAAATTAACAATTGATTTAATATAATCTTTCCTCTTCATATCAACGGAAAACTTTAGTCTGCGGAGGTGCAAGGGTTTTACTCTCCGGGAGGTTAGTATCAGCAGCCGACGCCTTTTGTCTTCTGATAGATTTTGTCAAGGCAAATGTAAGAATTTTTATTTTGCAACAAGTATTTATAAATAGAAGTAAAAAATATCGTTGGGTTTTAAAATTTCAGAACGATCAAAAATATTATATATATATATATATATATATATATATATATATATATATATATATATATATATATATATATACTAATATTATTTTAGATATATAAAATTGCTATAACTCGCCAGAAATATATAAACTAAAAAAAAAAAAAAAAAGAAACAAGCAAAATATTGTAAAAAGTAACAAAACGTCGAACAGAGTTTGTGGGATTATTCAAATTTGTTCGAATGGGGATTTCTCTTAACGTCCGCTAGATGGCCTTGTACACGACAATATAAAATAAGACGACTCAACCTACATTTTTCTCCCGATTTTCAACGACAGGGTTTTTAGTCTCAACCAAACTAATGTAGCACACTATACGTGTGCATGCACACACACACACACACACACACACACACACACACACACACACACACATATATATATATATATATATATATATATATATATATGATTGGGCACCTCGGCGGGGTGTAATGGTTAGCAAGATTGTCTTGCTAAAACAGTTACGACTGAATAGTGAGTTCGATCCTCACTGGGTGTCCCATAATTACGGCCTTGTGCCACATCTAAGCTACGCGTAGAAAATCAATATATATATATATATATATATATATATATATATATAATTATTTATTCGAAAATTATAACATAAATATGTTATAAAATCACTACAAAAATAGCCATTTTGTTTCAACACATCTGGTGTCTTATCAAGTGATACCTTGATAAGACACCAGAGGTGTTGAAACAAAATGTCTATTTTGTAGTGATTTTATAACATATTTATGTTATACTTTTCGAATAAATAATTGTATTTGCTCTACTCTGTATTGAGCACTCTTTTAAAATAGTATTTGTTGGTTAGTGGAATTAATTCCGTATACACCAATCCTATACTTGGGTATATATATATATATATATATATATATATATATATATATATATATATATATATGTCTGTCTGTGTATTTATCTCCTTTTCTGAACTGTTCTTTCTTTTTTGTACAGTCAGGTTCACCCTGTACAAGGCCCGGGAGCCTCACGAGGTAGAGGGTTACAGTGTAAAGGGCACAGTTTATGCTGACAGGTGGAAAATATAACAGTTAACCCCAGACTTGAACATGTTAAGATTGTAGTGATTTGGAAAGCATCCTATTAGGAGTTGCTTCCACGGAGAAGTGGTTCGCTGGAAGAAGCTACTCGAGTGGAACTTATTTCTCACCAATGGAATACAGAGGGAATTAGGGTGGTTTGCTACAATGCGCGTAACATGGAGGGTCCTAGCCGTGAAGGTTAGATCTGTTCTGTATATAAATATTTTAAAATATTTAAAAATCCATGTATGTGTTGTATTCACTTGATTTTAAAATGTTGAGACATTCAGTCAAATGTCGTTACAATCGCTAACGTTTTTCGTTATAAGATCATAGAATCGTCAAGAAAGAAATCAAACTCTTTAGCAAGAAAAGAACAAGAAAAATAAACTGGCTTTATGAATGTCACAAAAATAGATTGGATAGAAATTAAGGAGGCAACAAACAACAAAAGCGGATTGACCAGCGAAGAAAATAAGAACCTGGTATTACGAAAATGTTTTATGCTGACGATGAATATAAAGTTCTTTATAATATTTACAAATTATATTTATTTTAGACTTTATAACCATCTTTCTGATACAATCAACATTATAAGGATGTAAAATGAATGGGGTCAGTGGTGATAATCTTATTTTTCATCTATCACGTTGAAACACCGAAGCAACGTCAAATCTGATCAGTACCTCGATGGGTGACCGCTTATAAGCTTTGGTGTATTGCTGGATAACAGGTTGGAATTGGAAATCGGAGCACCAGTTCCAGTTCTAGTCGGGTTCGTTATATTCCGTTACGCGCAAATACTATTGGGAAAGATATGAATCCACATCTTCTCTTCCCCAGCTATGGGTTAAATAGTATCACTTGTATCAGCAAAATCATTATTATCTCCAAAGAAATTCATACAATCCAAATATATTTTCTGGTTTTAAATAACTTGTAAAAAGTTGATAAGCACGGAGTAAACGAAAGGCTGGCTAAGAACCACTACTCTAAATTTATTTGTTCTTGTTCAAGAGCACATCAACGTCTATAGGTCATCTTCACTACTCAGAGCTAAATGAAGAAAAACAAACTGTTTTTAAGGATGCCACAATTCTGATACTTATTCATCTATCCATTTGCATAAACTTTTCAATTATTAGGTTGGTGCAAAAATAATATCGGTTTTTGACGTATTTTTTAACGTCAAAAAACGACATTCCTCTCCTTCTTTTGACTTTGGTGTGTAATATGTGTGTTAAATTCTCCGAGCATTCTTTCCTTCTCAGTCCAAATAATTTCCGTTGTCTTTCTCTGATCGTTACCAATAGTTTCAAAAATGATATAAATCTTTTTTAATATAGGGAATCCGACGAGGTTCTAACCTTTCAACGTATACCAAATGATTGTTTAATTCACAAAGGGTATTCCTTCTAGACTAGATGTCACCAAAGGCTAGAGATCCCAGTTTATCTTGTTATTAAACCGATGGCTGAAGGGGATCAGAAGAAATTAATTCATGCCCTTCCCAAAGGGCATTTGTGTGAAATGGAGTGCAATAGGCTTAGATGGGATTTGAACTCGGTTTGCTGATTCCACTTTCCGCGCCGATAGATAGTTTCACTACCAGCGCATTTTTAATGGTCTACAAAAGTAACTTACTCGTGATTCCAAAAGAGGGAGACGCACGTGACAGTTTATTTAAGAAGGTAAAAAAAAACAACAACAAAAAAAACAAAAAAACTTGTATTTATTCACGGGAATTAAGAATATTGGATTAAAGATATATCCTGAAACTCAATAATATATAGAAAAGTCTATAATTTTAAATTAAGTTAGACTTTTCGTAAGAATAGAGTAGGATTTCGTTATAAACATTTTTCGTATGTATGTGAGTGAAAAGTTCCTATTGAATTATGAGAGACTGATATTTGAGAATAGTTTTTTATTGGCTTTATTGAATTATTAGAAATGCTTGTGTGTAGTCAAGTAAGATAAGGATATTTGTATGATGCGTTGTGTTCGATGCGACATGTGATTCACTAGGGACTGAAAAATCCCCCGAGGGCAAATAAGACACGTCCTCTTTCTAAGGTATCCCGTTGTTAAAATTAAAATAAAGATGAAACTTTGTGCCTTTTTCCTATATATTGTTTTTTTGGCAATGCCATCTAGCGGTTTTTAGCAGAAGTTCTTTTGCAGAAACGTGTACGGATTATTGTTAGTTAAGTATAATTATTAACGAACGTCACCAATTTGCACAAGACTGTGTCCTTGAACATTGCTTTAAGGTCACCAGTATGCCTGAGAAATCAACCGCAAAAGTTACAGGTTTGAAGAAAGGCATTCTGTTCTAACATTTAAAAAAGTTAATTTTGTCCCAAGCAAGATGTTAAAACCACTATGACGCAAGGGAAAAGAGAATGAGAAAACATTAGTGAGGAGAAATGACAATAAAAGAACGGAAGACAGAAAATGGCGATAGGTGTTGCATTTAAATTTTTGAAGATCGTAGTTGACAAAAAGGTGGAAGAGAGTTCCACAGGTGAGAAGTGCAAGAGAACTGTGACCCCCGTGAACTGGCGCTACAGAATCACAAATAACTGTACCAAATAACAGAAACCACATCACTTGAGGACTACCAACAGCAGCAACAACTAAAATGTAACTTGGAGAGAAAATAATGGCATTTTCAAGATGTCGACATTCCACACTACTTCAACTAAAAGGCTAGGAAGGAAACCCCCTCTATCAGTACTGGAAAGAGTGATAACTGCTACTGGACTTGAGAAATCTATTTTCCTGAAAAATTGGATTAAGCGAAAGATTTTTATAAATTTCAACGGAATGCTGTAGTGTCTGCTCAGTCAATGAATGCCAAATGTTTCCTTGTAGGGAAACAGCTGTTGTTACCATTACCATTACGTTCGTGAATGTGCGAGTGATGTTTGTGACTAGGAAAGAGAAATTCGCGCACTCAGTTCGTTACTTTCACTTTCACTTTCCTTTTAAGGCAAAAACTCTAAGACGAGGCGTTGATAATAGAATATGACGATTGTCATTTAACCCCGACTGCATCTGAACCCAGTTTTGGCTTTTCCATTCGCTTCTCGTTGACTTTATTCGACGATACCTCTTCTCAGAACTTGTCTTTTTCTGTACTTATAAAAGTCTGATTTCACTTCTTTGGATTCCTCATAGAATTACAGGATATGCAATTTGTAAATCACATACCTCGGTGCATGGATCAGTTATAACAAATTTAGTATAGGAGATAAAGAAATTGAACATAGAATAGGTTACGCTTGAGATAGTTTCGCCCAACGCCGCAAAATGCCACAAAAAAAAAAAAAAAAAAAAAAAAAATCTCGATTCATGTCCTTAAATAGCCTCGTCAGATCAAGACTTTCATAAATGTCGCCAAATACGTTTAGAAATATGCAAGCAGTCGGTTGTTTGCAATCATTTTCTCGGATCAATGGTTATAAAAGTCTTTGGGCGTGTGAAGCCTGAAAGTTTTGAAAAAGATCATTCTCCTTTGAACATTGTGAACTGTCGATACAGAATCACAAGCAAAGAACTGTACCAAGTAACAGAAAACACATCACTTGAAGACTTTCAACAGCAGTAACAGCTAAAATAGATGGCACACGTAACTCGAAGAGAAAATAATGACATAATCAAAGACTTCCACACTACTAAAAACAAAAATCTCTAAAGAAAGCTGCCACCATTACTAAAAAGTGCGTTAAGAGTGGACTGGTGATACCTATTTTCCTGAAAAAATGTTTTAATACAAAGATTTTATAAATTTCAAAAGAAAGTAGAACTGCTCGGTCAAAGAATGCCAAATGTTTCCTTATAAGGAAACGACTAATATTACCATTACCGTTGGGAAAGGCGTAGACCCAGCTCTTCTTTTTTCAGTTATGGGTTAAATATCAGGCCTAACTGAGTTCTCTTGCATTGTGTTGGTAACCAGTTTAGGAGAAGGAAAACTGTATTCAAGACTAGGCTGAAGAAAGATGAACTCTTTAAGGTTATCTTGCCATAGACTCATCACTTCCGCTATGACTGTAGTACGTGTGATGGCCATACTACCATAACGGTTTCCGGGGACTGTGACATGACATTGTGGACATCTTTTTCCTAAAATATGAGAGTGATGTAATAGAATAACCATCTACCCCATGAATGATTACATTATAGGTAGTAAGTACTTATAAAGCCAACTATCTATGAGAGACGAGGAAGTGTGAGAGCGAGAAGACGCAAGAACGTCCGACTTTCCAATTAGTAGCACTCACTACTAGATTGACTTGTGTGTATAACTGTACCGTATTTCATATTGTACTGGTTGTGTACAATAAACCTTTCTTCTAGTATCCACCTGGTGTTAAGTATTTATTCCCTTAGCATGTAATATAACAGAGAGGAAGAATAAATTTACGTACAATTAACAAAATTTACTTGAGCAAACTATATAATAAGAAAGCCGGATGAATATGTGCGCGTGTGTCTGTGTGTGTAGAGATATCCTTTCTTATGCGAATATGGTCAAAGTTCCGATAAAATTGTGAGAAACTTACATTTGAAAGTGTTCTTTTGGCAGAATTATTAGATATGCTTGTGAGTCGATGAAACTTACTATATATATATATATATATATATATATATATATATATATATAGTTAAATATAACAGACAACGAATATCTGTTACGTTTGATTATAAGCCGTTACTGTTGCCATATTTGGGCAGGAGCTCCCCAGACTTGACTTTCCAGTTTTGACAGAATTCAAAGGCATCCTCAAGTCCTTGTTGGGGAATAATTTTTCACAAACCAACTTCTCTCTCACAGGCGGGATGTGGCGAGTCTCTCACTGCTCTATCGCTACTAACAGGGAAAGTGATCGGACGAACTGCATCTCAAGGTTCCACCAGGTCTGACCTTCACGGCTAAGACCCGCCATGTCACTTACATAGTAACGAATCACCCTAATTCCCTCCGTATTCCATCGGCAAGAAGTAAGTTCCACTCAAGCAGCTTCTTCCCCGCAAACCACTACCCTATGGAACAGACTTCCTAGAGGATGTTTCTCCGATCACTATAATCTTAACCTTTTCAAGTCTAGAGTCCTATCCATAGAAACTAACCCCTAAAGTAACCCTCTACCTCGAGTGGTCCCCGGGCCTTGTACATGATGAACCTTATAGTAGAAAAAGTAAGCTAAGGACATTTGTACGCTGCGTTGTTTTCAAAGCGACATGTGGTTCGATATGGACTAAAAAGTTCGCCTTGTAGGGAAAGGAGACACGTCCTATCTCTAAGGCGTCCTATTGCTAAAAGAGAAAAGATGTGGTTGAAAATTTGCACTATTTTCTTATATACTGCTTTTGACAACGCTATCTAGCGGCTGTTAGCAGATGTTCTTTGATAGCCAAGTGGGGCAATCCCACATCAAAAACTAACTTTTAATAATTTTAAATTAGGAACACTAAGAAAAAAGAAATACATTTATTAGTTATTTTCACCTCGACAAGAAACTCTATTTGTGGTTAGTTTGAGGGCTAGTTTTAACAGGGATTGTAGGGAATCAAAACACTTCGCCCTTTCTCTCAAACGGTCAGTCTTATATATTCTTTCAGTTGGGTTTTTGATTGCAGTTGACAGCGCGATCAGATTAGGTTCTGTAGATCATTCCATGCTTATCCATGCAGCTCACCTTTTATTCGGTTTTTTAATTTATGCATGCAAATTAGCGATAGTTTTAAAAACACTAGAATCACGCATGCGCTTTAACTAAATTGTAAATGGCGGCTCTGACCGCGCAGGCGAGACATCATGGCCTCTTAGCCACGGGTAGATTAGAATTCATTGGTTCTACAGATCACCACAGAGATTAGACAACTTGTCATATTTAGACCGATTTACTGAAGACGATGCTAATGTTATCAAAAGTTTGAAATAAGGAAACTGACCAATATAAGGAGAGAATATTTGGAGACTTTTTTATTTATCCTGACTAGACCAAAGTTTTCCTAACCAGTGGCAAAATATTAGGTTAAACTCACCTTATAAGTTTCCACACCATAAGGATTAAGAGAGAGGATTAGGTGTGGGGACGACCGGAAAAGGTCCACTATTTTGTGTCTTCTTCAACGAAAGAGAAAAATATCAAACTTATATTTTTGCTTTTTTTAAAGGCTCCATGCGTCATAATCTTTTATGTCCGGAAGTCTAAAAAGGAAAGTTTTTTTTTTCTTTTTAGCTTTTAGTGAGGACTAACGAAAAAGAACTGCCAAAACTTAGTGCGCAGCATGTATCGTCATTATAACTAGCTGCCTACTAACTGTAGCAAAATTTGACACACGGTCACTTTTAATAAAGAGAATTGCGCAGAAATGCGCACCGGATATATTCAAAGAATGTTTTTGCCGTAATTGTCAACATTTTCAATCTGACTCTCGTGCAATGTGGATGTGTCGCCTTGCATACGGATCACAAGAGACGACGTTTTTATACATATTCTAATCACAAGATTAGAAACAAATAAAAAAAAAGTACCAAACTGTGACGTAATGTTAGTCCACCTATATGGTAGGGGATGCTGAACAATCTCCTCACAGATGAAGAAGCAACAGCAATGTACTTCTACAGAAGGATACTGAGAATACCATGCAATGAACATGTGAGCAACGACGAAGTTTTAAAGAAAACGAAAACAAAAAGGAATCTTATACTTAACATCAAGAAGCGACAATTGACATTTCTGATTCGTATAATGAGGAAGAAGGGCTTGGAAAATCTGACACTCACAGGACAGATATTTAACACCAGAAAGAGACACTTGAAATTTCTACAGTACGTAAGGAGGAAAGAGGGTTTAGAAAATTTGATAGTCACAGAACATATTGAGAGACAGAGGAAAACAGCGCATGACATACCTAACGAGTTTGTGTAAATTGATGGCAGAACAAAGTTTGGGAGAGAACCAAAGATAAAATCTACTAAAAGCTACAAAGGAGAGGAAATTGTGGAGAGCTATGATCACCAAACTTTTGAAGGAACATGGTATATAGAAGAGGAAGTATCTACTTTCCAACCACGAAAACCCTCAGCTGTTGAGGTATATATTTATGTCAACTGGGGAGAGGCAACAAGGCTGATAAACTTTTCGAATAGCCTGGAGGGAGCATACGAGAATGGAAACGAAATAAAAAAGTGTTGATACATGCTAAGATAGATGGGAGACATAATGAAAAATTAGACAGACATGGAGAAGATAACATACACAGGGCAACACTAAGGAGAGAGAAAAGCAGCGAGGAACTTATTTTACAAGGTTGTGCAAACAAGAACACGACAGAAGAGTCATGAAGTATAATAATGAAACAGAAGGGTCATGAAGAATAAGAAAGAGACTGAAAGGCCATGAAGAATGACAACGAGACAGAAGGGCCATGAAGAATAACAAAGGGACAGAAGGGCCATGAAGAATGACAACGAGACAGAAGGGCTATGAAGAATGACAACGAGACAGAAGGGCCATGAAGAATAACAAAGGGACAGAAGGGCCATGAAGAATGACAACGAGATAGAAGGGCTATGAAGAATGACAAAGAGACTGAAGGGCCATGAAGAATGACAACGAGACAGAAGGGCTATGAAGAATAACAAAGGGACAGAAGGGCCATGAAGAATGACAAAGAGACTGAAGGGCCATGAAGAATGACAACGAGACAGAAGGGCCATGAAGAATAACAAAGGGATAGAAGGGCCATGAAGAATGACAAAGAGACTGAAGGGCCATGAAGAATGACAACGAGACAGAAGGACCATGAAGAATGACAACGAGACAGAAGGGCCATGAAGAATGACAAAGAGACTGAAGGGCCATGAAGAATGACAACGAGACAGAAGGGCCATGAAGAATAACAAAGGGACAGAAGGGCCATGAAGAATGAACAACGAGACAGAAGGGCTATGAAGAATAACAAAGGGACAGAAGGGCCATGAAGAATGACAAAGAGACTGAAGGGCCATGAAGAATGACAACGAGACAGAAGGGCTATGAAGAATAACAAAGGGACAGAAGGGCCATGAAGAATGACAACGAGACAGAAGGGCTATGAAGAATGAACAACGAGACAGAAGGGCTATGAAGAATAACAAAGGGACAGAAGGGCCATGAAGAATGACAAAGAGACTGAAGGGCCATGAAGAATGACAACGAGACAGAAGGGCTATGAAGAATAACAAAGGGACAGAAGGGCCATGAAGAATGACAAAGAGACTGAAGGGCCATGAAGAATGACAACGAGACAGAAGGGCTATGAAGAATAACAAAGGGACAGAAGGGCCATGAAGAATGACAAAGAGACTGAAGGGCCATGAAGAATGACAACGAGACAGAAGGGCTATGAAGAATAACAAAGGGACAGAAGGGCCATGAAGAATGACAAAGAGACTGAAGGGCCATGAAGAATGACAACGAGACAGAAGGGCCATGAAGAATAACAAAGGGACAGAAGGGCCATGAAGAATGACAACGAGACTGAAGGGCTATGAAGAATAACAAAGGGACAGAAGGGCCATGAAGAATGACAACGAGACAGAAGGGCTATGAAGAATGACAACGAGACAGAAGGGCTATGAAGAATAACAAAGGGACAGAAGGGCCATGAAGAATGACAACGAGACAGAACTCATGAAGAATGACAACGAGACAGAAGGGCTATGAAGAATAACAAAGCGACAGAAGAGCTATGAAGAATGACAACAAGACAGAAGGGCCATGAAGAATAACAAAGGGACAGAAGGGCCATGAAGAATGACAACGAGACTGAAGGGCCATGAAGAATGACAACGAGACAGAAGGGCTATGAAGAATAACAAAGGGACAGAAGGGCCATGAAGAATGACAAAGAGACTGAAGGTTCATGAAGAATGACAACAAGACAGAAGGGCCATGAAGAATAACAAAGGGACAGAAGGGCCATGAAGAATGACAAAGAGACTGAAGGGCCATGAAGAATGACAACGAGACAGAAGGGCCATGAAGAATAAAAAAGGGACAGAAGGGCCATGAAGAATGACAAAGAGACTGAAGGGCCATGAAGAATGACAACGAGACAGAAGGGCCATGAAGAATAAAAAAGGGACAGAAGGGCCATGAAGAATGACAAAGAGACTGAAGGGCCATGAAGAATGACAACGAGACAGAAGGGCATGAAGAATAACAAAGGGACAGAAGGGCCATGAAGAATGACAAAGAGACTGAAGGGCCATGAAGAATGACAACGAGACAGAAGGGCTATGAAGAATAACAAAGGGACAGAAGGGCCATGAAGAATGACAACGAGACAGAAGGGCCATGAAGAATGACAACGAGACAGAAGGTCTATGAAGAATAACAAAGCGACAGAAGGGCTATGAAGAATGACAACGAGACAGAAGGGGCAAGAAGAATAACAAAGGGACAGAAGGGCCATGAAGAATGACAACGAGATAGAAGGGCTATGAAGAATGACAAAGAGACTGAAGGGCCATGAAGAATGACAACGAGACAGAAGAGCTATGAAGAATGACAACAAGACAGAGGGGCCATGAAGAATAGCAAAGGGACAGAAGGGCCATGAAGAATAGCAAAGGGACAAAATGGCCATGAAGAATGACAACGAGACAGAAGAGTCATGAAGAATGACAACGAGACAGAAGGGCCATGAAGAATAACAAAGGGACAGAAGGGCCATGAAGAATAGAAAAGGGACAGAAGGGCCATGAAGAATGACAACGAGACAGAAGGGCCATAAAGAATAACAAAGAGACAGAAGGGCCATGAAGAATAGAAAAGGGACAGAAGGGCCATGAAGAATGACAACGAGACAGAAGGGCTATGAAGAATAACAAAGAGACTGAAGGGTCATGAAGAATGACAACGAGACAGAAGGGCTATGAAGAATAACAAAGAGACAGAAGGACCATGAAGAATAACAATGAGACTGAAGGGCCATGAAGAATAGCAAAGGGACAGAAGGGCCATGAAGAATAACAAAGGGACAGAACAGCCATGAAGAATAACAACGAGACAGAAGAAGGAGGGAAATAAGTAGTGTGAGAAGAAGATGTAAAGGACGAGGAAAATAAGTAGCGGGAGAAGAAGAAAAATAGAAGGAGGAAAATACGTAACGGAAGAAGACGACGAAAAAGAAGGAGGGAAATAAGTACCGGGAGAAGAAGAAGAATTAGAAGGGGGAAAATAAGTAGCGGGAGTAGAAGAAGAAAAAGAAGGAGGAAAATAAGTAGCGGGAGAAGAAGAAGTAAAAGAAGAAGGAAAATAAGTAGAGGGAGAAGAGGAAGAAAAGGAGGAGGAAAATAAGTAGAGGGAGAAGAAGAAGAAAAAGTGGAGGAAAAGTGTAGCGGGAGAAGAAGAAGAAAAAGAAGGAGGAAAATATGTAGCGGGAGAAGAAGAAGAAAAAGAAGGAGAAAAATATGTAGCGGAAGAAGAATTAGAAGGAGGAAAATAAGTAGAGGAAGAAGAAGAAGAAAAAGGAGGAAAATAAGTAGCGGGAGTAGAAGAAGAAAAAGAAGGAGGAAAATAAGTAGCCGAAGAAGAAGGAGTAAAATATGTAGCGGGAGAAGAAGAAGAAAATTAAGGAGGAAAATAAGTAGCGGGAGAAGAAGAAGAAAATGAAGGAGGAAAATAAGTAGCGGGAGAAGAAGAAGAAAATGAAGGAGGAAAATAAGTAGCCGGAAAAGAAGAAAAGAAAAAGAAGGAAGAAAATAAGTAGCGGGAGAAGAAGAAGAAAATAAGTAGCGGGAGAAGAAGAAGAAAATGAAGGAGGAAAATAAGTAGCCGGAAAAGAAGAAAAGAAAAAGAAGGAAGAAAATAAGTAGCGGGAGAAGAAGAAGAAAATAAGTAGCGGGAGAAGAAGAAGAAAAAGAAGGAGGAAAATAAGTAGCGGCAGAAGAAGGAGGAAAATAAGTAGCGGGAGAAGAAGAAGAAAATGAAGGAGGAAAATAAGTAGCGGGAGAAGAAGAAGAAAATGAAGGAGGAAAATAAGTAGCCGGAAAAGAAGAAAAGAAAAAGAAGGAAGAAAATAAGTAGCGGGAGAAGAAGAAAAAGAAGGTGGAAAATAAGTAGCGGGAGAAGAAAAAGAAATAGAAGGAGGAAAATAAGTAGAGGGAGAAGAAGAAGAAAAAGAAGGAAGAAAATGAGTAGCGGGAGAAGAAGAAGAAAAAGAAGCAGGAAAATAAGTAGCGGGAGAAGAAGAAGAAAAAGAAGCAGGAAAATAAGTAGCGGGAGAAGAAGAAGAATTAGAAGGAGGAAAATAAGTAGCGGGAGAAGAAGAAGAAAAAGAAGGAGGAAAATAAGTAGCGGGAGAAGAAGAAAAAGAATGAGGAAAATAAGTATCGGGAGAAAAAGAAGAAAAAGAAAGAGGAAAATAAGTAGCGGGAGAAGAAGGAGAAACGGGGAGGAAAATAAGTAGAGGGAGAAGAAGAAAAATAAGAAGGAAATAAGCAGCGGGAGAAGAAGAAAATATGTAGGGGGAAGAAGAAGAAGAAGAAGAAGTATCCGGTAAAGAAAAAGAAAAATAAGTAGTGGAAGAAGAAGGAAAATAAGTAGGGGAGAAGAAGAAAAAAGAAGAAGAAAAATAAGTATCGGGAGAAGAAGAAGAAAAAGGAGGAGGAAAATAAGTAGTGGGAGAAGAAGAAAGAGAAGGAAAATAAGTAGAGGGAGAAGAAGAAAAATAAGTAACGGGAGAAGAAGAAGAAAAAGAAGAAAAATAAGTAGCGGGAGGAGGAGAAGACGAAGAAGATGATTACCTGGTTCTGAAAATCCTTTCAGTATCCAGATATCCTCAGCTTAACCTTATCCAAATTGATCCGAACTTGGATTATCCTATAGACTGACTAAATTATACTTTGAATAGTTGTATTAAGACGATTCCCCGACCTAAAAGCTCGGTCAACGATGCACCAAAGACGCCCTTATCCGTTGAAGTCTTTTCTACCGGTTTCAGATGTTCATTTCGACAAGATCATATCTGCCAATAAGTTCACGAGAAACTTTCACTTCCGATGGAATGCTAGTAGCCTTACTATTTCCCTCTATCGTCTAAATCGGTATCAAAGCCTGCATTCCAACTAACTCCCTAACTGCTCGCCTCGGCGATGTCGTAAAGGAATTCACAAAAAAATAAAGGAGCCTGCTCTCTCTGCTGTTACTAGGCGCATAAACTCAAATGAAACGAAATACTCTCTCCTGTATGGCAACGCCCAGGACGCACGGTCTTCCTACAGCATCTGCGAAGACAAGCAAACAAATACGTTGAACACAATGACTCATATACCAAACAAGAAAAATCCCTTCGAATGACTACCAAAATATGCTGGGAAGTGAAACATCTTACACCGAATGTTCTCATAATTATATTTGCAATAAAATGGCTCACAATGAAGGTCACGAATGAGTCTCGCCATCTGAGATTCCGACCTTACGCCTCGACCTTTCAACATGGCTAACCAGGGAGCAATAATCGATTTACTCGTGTTGTGCATGGGAGACAAACTTTGTGGATTATCGGACATCAATGGCCTGACCCATGGGTCTTTGGCTCATCTTACTTTTGATGGTGTCATTCTGTGATAAGAAGCCGATCTCTCTAGGGAAAGCTAACTTCAAGGCTCTGTAAAGGGATGGGTATATAAAAGTAGGAACGCTCCCAGAACAGAACTGTTCCATTTTTTTTTCATTCTCGGACCGTTATTCTGTTACTTTTTAGTGCACTATGAGCTTGCTCCAACATAACCCAAAACTGCTGTGCTTATGATTGTCAAGATTTGGGTAAGTAGTAATTCTTTCAGGAATGGAAATATTTGAAAAAAAATTCCGGGAAGCAGATTTATATGTTGATAAGATTTGATAGCGGCAATTTCGAGAATTTTTCGTTGAAGTAACTAACTTCCTCTTCTAATAAATGTAGTATTCTTTACATCAAAGTTGTGGTTGAATTTATTTCTATATATAACCAATACGTTTGATAAATTGTTGTGTATAAGATCCCTTTTGTGTTCCTAGTTACGCCTTTTCAAGTTTCTGCAAGTTTCCCCTATGTATTGTGTGGAGCAGTTCTGAAGATATGGAATATTTAATAAAGAAACCTACCAAAATATATGAACGTATTTAGCTGTAATTCTTGCCTACAATCTTAATGTTTACAACAATTGTAAAAGTTTTTTGTTTAAGATTTTTTCATAATGAAATCTATACCTTTTTCTCCAAGAAAATTAATAAAAACAAGTAAAAGTAACGCTAATAAATAAAATAGAAACCTACAATCTTTTGTTAACTGAGGCAAGGAATGGCTTGTTAATTTTAACGCCTCCAAAGTGAAACTGCTTTCTTTTAATCGTCTGAGAGAACACTTTTTGCCTCCCATCAGCATGGCTGATTCTAACCCTCCAGGAGAGTGAATCATTGTGCTTTCTTGATGTAACGGTTTCATGAAGTGAAAAGATTGTATTGAATCATTTTGTAGATGTGCCGCTAGGAAATCTGGCTCAATGTTTCGTGTTGGATGATTTTACTCTCCTGAATCCATCTTACACATCTAAAAGTCTACCATTCCTTCATACACTGAATATTGCTGTCATATCTGGTCTGGTACTTCTGCTATGTATTTAGAAATTCTTGATAAAAGCCAAAAGAGAATCTGTAATGTTATTGGTCCTGTCCTAGCATCTCAGCTTCAGTCACTTTCCCCTGCTGTAATGTAGCTTTCCTCTGTATTTCTTTAAATATATTCATAGTAATTCTTCTTTAAGCCCGCGACTCGAATTTAAGCGCAGTACTAGATTGGCAGCTAAGTCTCATTATTTTACAGTTATATGTATTACTGTAGATACGTCATTTATTATACAACTTGTGGACGTATCTTGTATACAGTATCATTTATTGCAATAAAGAATGATTAAAAAAACTATAAAAATATATGAATGTATTTGGCTACAATTTCTTCTTGGCTACAATGTTAATGTTTTCAAAAACTGTAAAAGATTTGCCAGTTTTTTAGATTCTGAATAACAATAAAATCTACACCCCTTTCTCTAAATAAAAAGATAAATAATAATAATAATAATAATAATAATAATAATAATAATAATAATAATAGTAATAATTAGTTTTAACCTGTGAAAATTTTACGGTTTTCTTATTTGAAATTTCTGAAGAATCTTAAATCTTAATTCTTCAGTTAATGATTGAATAAGCTGATGGCGAGTTCTACAGCAATAGAATATCCGTAGAAATTCCCCTATCGTATCGTTACATATTTGTGCTTAACAGCTTTAACAAAATATTGCGATAACAAGTATAAATATGAATGCTGGTCGTTATTTTAAAAAGTAAGGAGGTACAAATGTAAAGATTTGATATTGACACCTTTACTCATTTCACTGAAACAGACGTTAAATACTTCTATTTTACATTCTTTCTTTGACTTTCTGACTGAAACCAAGTAGCGTCTTTGATATATCTTTTGTCTTTCCACGCGATCAAAACGGAATAGTCCATCATTTATGTGTTATTGGCAGGGCGTAAGGGTCGTGCGAATTAAGGAACTAACGAAGGGAGGCACAAGCACAATTATCACATGATTATTATTATTATTGAGTGAGGGACGTAGGGAGCAGCAAGCCAAGAAAATGACGTTGTGGTACTAATATACGAAGTAATATATATAAGGTATATGCACCCTGCCAAATATTATGGTAAGAGGTTTTGATAAAAGCAGTGTATAACCTTGCAGGTAGATCCAAGTTATTTCTACCTTCAGGTCGGCTAACCCAGTCTGCTCAGACGGTTTCTAATTAATTGTGTTCCCTAGGATCTAGACGTGACTCCCAAGTCGCCTCGGCTGCCTCATCCTTTAATCTTAAAAGCAATCTTTTCGACATTCGGCCACAGTACTTCCCTGCTACTCCTGCTCACGAACAGATATACACAGTGCGTCAGCAGTTTTATACCCATTTTTATTGTTTGCCCGTTTCTCCCAAGATTATATGACTTTTCAAAACTACCGAATCCAGGAATTGAGTTCACAACTGCGAGGGAACCAGAATATTTTAACCAACGCTTTAATCAATATCCTTTACCAAGTGTTCCAAGAAACACGATTGAAAATAAACCTTTTCGAAACGGAAATTATGATCTGGAATTAGAATGAAAGCAGTCATGTCACCTAACCTGAATCTATCATAAAATTTCAGGATGTGGAAGTAGTAAATACTAAACAATTCAAATACCTCAGCGTATGGATCGGTTATAACAAATTTAGTATAACGGAGAAGGAAATTGAACATAGAATAGGCTGCACTAAAGATAGTTTCGACCAACCCTGCAAATAGCTATACATAACCAAAACATTTAACCGACAAACCCCAATCATGTTTATATAAATATTACGATTGGCGCCACACCCGTTCAGAAATATCTAAACTGTTATCTGTCTACAACCTCTTCCTCCGATCAATGATTAAAAATGGATTAGAGCGAGTGAATACCACACTTCTTTCAATCTTGTGGACTGGTGCTACACAATGACAAAGAACTCTATCAAATAACAGAAATCACCTTCCTTGAGTACCTTCAACAGCAACAACAACTAAAATGGATGGCACATGTGGCTGGGAAAGAAAATAATGGCATAATCAAGATGTCGACGTTCCACACTACTTCAAATAAAAGGTTAGGAAGAAAGCCACTATCGGTACTGGAAAGAGGGATAACAGCTACTGGACCTGAAAAAATTGTTTAAACAGAAAGATTTTATAAATTTCAACCGATAGTAATAGAAGCTGCTCGATCAACAAATGCCGAATGTTTCTTCATAAGGAAACGGTTAATACTACAATTATTAGGTTGGTGCAAAAATAATGACGTATTTTTTAACGTCAAAAACCGACATTATTTTTGCATCAACCTAATACTATTACCATTAATCCACTATGTATTTCTTGCCGAGAAGATTGCTGAGTATGATGTCAGAAACCTGAAGACCGGAGTTTACTATTCTACGAATCGTTGGACCAAGATGAATATATTTGTCCGAATAATAAAGTAAGTAAATATGATAATTAGCTCAAAGATTTGTACATTAATGAAAAAGAATTAGATTAATGTCGATCTTTTTTTTTAATAGTTATTAAATAAGAGCGGATTAGTCTAATAGAACGTCATAGTAGTGTTGTAACAGTAGATTAGAAGATCATAGTAGAGTTGTAACAGTAGAGTGGAAGGTCATAGTAGAGTTGTAACAGTAGAGTGGAAGGTCATAGAAGAGTTGTAACAGTAGAGTGAAAGGTCATAGAAGAGTTGTAACAGTAGAGTGGAAGGTCATAGTAGTGTTGTAACAATCGAGTAGAAGGTCATAGTAGTGTTGTAACAGTCGAGTAGAAGATCATAGTAGTGTTGTAACAGTAGAGTAGAAGATCATAGTAGAGTTGTAACAGTAGAGTGGAAGGTCATAGTAGTGTTGTAACAATCGAGTAGAAGATCATAGTAGTGTTGTAACAGTAGAGAAGAAGGTCATAGTAGTGTTGTAACAGTCGAGTAGAAGGTCATAGTAGTGTTGTAACAGTCGAGTAGAAGATCATAGTAGTGTTGTAACAGTAGAGAAGAAGGTCATAGTAGTGTTGTAACAGTCGAGTAGAAGGTCATAGTAGTGTTGTAACAATCGAGTAGAAGATCATAGTAGTGTTGTAACAGTAGAGAAGAAGGTCATAGTAGTGTTGTAACAGTCGAGTAGAAGGTCATAGTAGTGTTGTAACAGTACAGTAGATCATAATAGTGTTGTAAAATCGAATTCACTGCATTTATTAGTTAGTTCGCGAGACGAGTTGACTAACTGCAGCCATTTGGCAGGTGGTCATTTTTTAGAATTCAGTAAAAAAGATAAGAAAAAAAAAAAGAAAAAAAGAATTCATAACCGGATGAATGGAGTCTTAAGTTTAAAGGAGATCGACAAGATGTTCTTTCCAATGGATGTCAAACGCATTTTTAAACATATATTTTCTTGTCTATAATAAAATTCGAAGATGAAAAGTTGTAAAGAAAAGAAAAAAGGTATATATTCATTTATATAGAAAGTTTCTCTTACTTCCAGTTTCACACATATATTAAACGCGTCAAAATGTTTAGACACAAGTGGATTTTTTGAAAACAGAAAAAAAAAAAAAAAAATAGGTGTCACAAATAGTCTGCCAAGCGGAAGTATTGACATCACATTTGCTGAGCAGACGACACATTTAGAAAATGTCGCAACATAACGCCAGCCATCATTTAAAAGAAATTTTCTTGCTATCTGATGAAAAAAAAATATTCAAACCATTTTTGAAGCCTTTATAAGTATCACTCCATGCTTCAAAATAGTAAAAGCGTGTTTTTATACTCGAGTCAGCATGAGAGTAGCGGGTGTAGGGCAATTCCATAATGGGTAATAACTTTTACTTTCTCGATATCCGGTTAAAGAAAAAAGAAATGAAGAAAAAAAAAAAAAAAAAGACCGTGTAAGAATCGAGAAAGTAACTTGCAGGGTTACTTTACATTTATAAAATTCTTCACTTCTCTTCCTCTTCTCTCTCTCTTTTTTTTTCTTTCTTTATTTTTAATAACTGTGAAGTGAACAGATACTGAAGTAATATTCCAATTTTAAGGAATAAAACAAACGTTTACCGATTTCAGAAAGGGGCCCCAAAAGAAGATTAATGTAAAATGCAGTCCCCAGAAAGCAAAGAAACAAAAACACTAAAAATAAAATCTAAGATACGGTTTAAAATTTGCGGACGTAGGAGAAAACATATCCACGGAAAAGGAAATTCAACCAATCGTTATTGGTTCGAGCAAATTCCAAAAACCTTAGAGCGTCTCTCTATTGAAAGCAGATAAACACGAGACTTTGCAATAAATCGTCTTCAGTCAACTAAAAATGTCATCTACACAAATACATGCCAAGCGACTCCCTTTACCGTAAGAAGGAAACGAAGTAGCTAGAGATTAAAAGACTCACCGGGCACGGATATAATTCAGTGCGCTTGTATTTCTTTTTCTCCTGTAAAATCTTAGTTATGACATTTTTAAAATGTATTAACTGACTCTATACATGACACATACCCTTTTCTGAAACGATTTCAAATAATAAAACTATTTACTGTACATCCACAAAAATGACCCTTTTTTAATATTAGGTTGGTGCAAAAATAATGACGTAATAATGTCGTTTTTTGACCTATTTTCTAACATCAAAAAACGACATTATTACGTCATTATTTTTGCACCAACCTAATAGTAGAGTTCGCCCAATACAAGGCTTGTGAGACACTCAAAGTAGAATGTTACTGCTAAAATAGTTACGATGAGTGAGATGTGTGAAATTAAGGATATAATAGGTGATAGAAAGTGACGAATATGGGAATGAGAACTGACACTTGATTTGAAGAGGTTAAAACTGTGTTATGCAGGAAGGCTTCCACGCGGGTGTCTATTCGATAAAGTGACAGTTATTTGGGGCGGGCGGGGGTTGGGGGGAGTGGAGCTGTCCGAGCGGAAGTTTCACCCTTCATTTGGAATACATATGAAATGTGGGTGATTCGATGCCGTGAAAGTAATACGGTTTTTCCTAGCTGTAAAGGTCTGAACTGGCGGATTAAAAAAAAGACCTCATCTGAAGATTTCTCATGGAAACAGCTATTAATCAAAGAGGTGAAAAGGAGACAATCTATGTCATTTTATGGATAAAAAAGGCCCGTACATGAATCGGACTGCATCTGGTCGTCAGAACGGACGGCAATAGATTGAGACACTGAGATAGATCAATAGATGGACAGGTTCTAACAGATTGAGAGAAAAAACAAACAAACTGAGTATATATATATATATATATATATATATATATATATATATATATATATATAGACAGGCCTGTCTACGAAAATTTGGAGTCAGGATGCTGAAAGTAACATCAACCAGCTAAGTGACAAACTTTTACTCCCATTAATCCTATATATATATATATATTATATATAAACAAACCGTGATAGATAGACAGATATGAACAGATTGATATATATATATATATATATATATATATATATATATATATATGAACAGATAATTATATAGATATGGACATACTGAGATAGATATAATGAGAGATATGAACAAACTGCGAAAGATAGATATGAAAAGACTGAGACAGATGAATATGAACAGACTGATACAGATATAATTATAGATAGATATGAACAGACTGAGATAGATATAATGATAGATAGATATGAACAGACCGAGATAGATATATCGATAGATATGAAGCACCTGAAGATTGCTTGAACTGCAAGAAACGCCGAGTCGTGCTATCGATATATATATATATATATATATATATATATATATATTTATATATATATATATATATATATATATATATATATATATATATTTATATATATATATATATATTTATTTATATATATATTTTTATATATATATATATATATATATTTATATATATATATATATTTATATATATATAAATATATATATATATATATATAAATATATATATATATATATATATAAATATATATATATATATATATATAAATATATATATATATATATATATATATATATATATATATATATGTATATATATAAATATATATATATATTCCCTAATATATAGCTCTGTTATATAACATTGAGCACTGTATTTATAAAACCTGAGGAAGAAATATATTTATACGAACGTCCAAGTATTATTACGTGTATGTAGATTTTTTATCCTACCCATTGCTATCTCTCTCTCCCTCATATATATATATATATATATATATATATATGTGTGTGTGTGTGTGTGTGTGTGTGTGTGTGTGCGTGTGTGTGAGTGTGTGTATGAACAGACCGTGATAGATAGATAGATACGAACAGACTGTGTTAGATATATCGATAGATAGATAGATATGAACAAATCAAGATGGATAAGAGATATATTGAGATGAACAAATCAAGATAGATAAGAGGTGACTGAAATAGACAGATAGATATTATATCTTGTTTTTAATGTTTACGGCCATTGCCGGAGAAGATAATTGCATATCAAGTTCATTCATTCGTGCACATTTTTGTCAGATTTAAACGGCACATGCATTTAAGCACTTACGATAAAGTAGAACTGAAAAAAAAAAGACGTTCTTTCGCAAGCGGTTGCTTAAGTTTTTGTTCAATTTTCCTCTGAAGCTCTTATAAATAAAAATACAAGAAAACTTGTTTCGTGGCTTTCATTTTAGTTCATTTTTATTTTTTGTGGAAATGCATTTTCCTTCAGACTCGAAAGCACCAGATGCACATGAAAGAGACGAGTACAACAGGTACTTACTCACGCTTCTCGATATTTAGCAAACATAGTATGGTACAAGGTCAAATTGGAACAGCAGGGAGCTAGAAAGATTGAGTTGTGACAACCTTCGAAGTCGGTGGTTCCTAAACTTTTTTTTCTCTGGGCCGCCTTTTCAGAATGAAAATTTGCTCGCGCCTCACCAAATTTTATGTCATAACCCCCCACCCAAAAAAAAACAAAGAGAGAGGGTTAAAGAAAGATAACCGCGGATTCGAGATTGATAACTCTCTCCTCCAGTTTGTGGACCCTAGTTACTATTTTCCTAAAACCTGATATAATGCAAAAATATCACAATGATAAAATCGGTCAATATTTATAACTAACTAGATGCATGGCCCGGCGTTGCCCGTGCTTGATTCAAAAATCGTACGACTCATACAGCAATCGCTATCACTTAACTGAAAATATTTTTGTCCTTCCTTGCCTTTAAAGGAGTGCCCTTTACCGTGCTGATGTTGCTACATGCCTTACTTCTTGCCTATCTCACACTGTGAATTTTTCTAAGCTCTATACGAAACATTAAATCTGTTACGAAAAAGGAACTAAACAAAATGAACACAAAACGATCAGCTTTAAAAAAGGACTCGTAACTGGAAAAACCGAATGAAAAAAGAATGTTAACAACAAATACTTTTTCACACCCAACCCAGTTCTGCGGAATCAGAATCAACGTTGAGTTTAAGCAAGCGAATGAGCCAATTGGAGTAAAGTGCCATGCAGATTTAAATTTTTCCCCACTTGTGACAAATGCAGCTATCGATTTTTTTGGCATGGTAGCATGCTAGTTAACATTCATATCAGTCAGCTGTTGGCTCTCACGCTGGCCAAAAGAATCT
The DNA here is from genome assembly GCA_963932145.1 of Acanthosepion lycidas. Classification (NCBI taxonomy): domain Eukaryota; kingdom Metazoa; phylum Mollusca; class Cephalopoda; order Sepiida; family Sepiidae; genus Acanthosepion; species Acanthosepion lycidas. The sequence goes on along the minus strand of OZ010587.1, from coordinate 58,932,767 downwards.
TCCTGCCGATTCGTGGCAGCCAGCTATTGGCTCTCACTCTGGCCAGTAGAAAATGGCTGCAAACTACATGAAACTGTCGTAGAAGCATGAAAAAATCGATTATTTCCACTATCGATGGGAGTTGGGAAATGCAAAGTCGGTCTTGGACTTCCTGCTAACTTGGAGCATGTGCATGTAAATTTTGGTGCAAATCCGTCGAAAATTGCAGCCGTGCATTCGTCACACACACACACATACACACACACACACACACACACACACACACACACATCCTTCCTTTTATAGATAGAGATTATACTGAGACTCATGCATGTAATTACAAGTAATCCATAATAATACCGTAGATTTTGAAATCATATTTATTCTTGGCATATGAATTTTTTGAAATTGTTTCTAAATCTTTGTCTTTCAATCATTCCGTCTCACCTGCTATCCTCTTCTGCCTCACATGCTATCCTCTTCCGCCTCACCTGCTAGCCTCTTCTGTCTCACCTTCTGTCCTCTTCCGCCTCACCTGCTACCCTCTTCTGTCACACCTGCTATCCCCTTCTGCCTCACCTATGAGGCACACCGCACTATTTCGGAAACACTGTTCTTAGTCGTGAGTACCTTGGAAATCAATTTTCAAAATCCTGGTTTCTACGTAGGCTTGAACACTGATCCTTAGCACCGATTGGAAATCGACAACTAATTTCACCCCATACTGACTAAAATTTAGCTTCGTATGACAAAAGTCATAGCAGCAAAACACCCAGTGAGGATCATATTCATTCAGCAAGGTGAGTGGGCTAGTGTAGTGGTATGATGCATTTTTTTTTAGGAACGGAGACGCTGTACTTTTTTAAACAGTTATTGGCATAAGACAAGGATGTGTCGTCTCACCGGACTTATTCAACGAGACAATTCTGAGAGAATTAGATGTCCAACTAGGATTTATTATTGGCGGCCACAAACTTAACAATATTAGATATACAAATAACAGTGTTGATAGCAAACACAGAAAGGAGATGATAAGAACTCCTATAGCAGGTAGTATAGTTGTCAGCAAAAGGGGAAACTCAACACCACCCAACTACAAATATTTTAATATCTATGACGTATTTTAACAGAGGATAGAAAATGCAATAGCGAAAATTATCATTCAAAAGCTAAGTAAAATATTCTGAGATAAAAAATTTCGTGAGAAACACAGAAAAGAGTACTGAGCTGTTATGTAATATCAGTCAATATATAGCAGTAAATTCTGGACAATCTCTTCACAGTTAAAGAAGTTACCCGAGACAGCAGATATGTGATTCTACAGAAGGATACTGAGAATCCCATGAAACTGAACATGTGAGCAACGAGGAGGGTTTAGAGAAAAGAACACTTATAATTAGAATCAGAAAGAGGCATTTCTAGGTTACATAATTAGGAAAGAGGGCTTTCAGAATTTGACATTCACAGGACATATTGAAAGCAAGAGAGAGAGAGAGAGAGAGAGAGAGAGAGAGAGTGAGGAAAATAGTGACTAACCTATTTAACGAGCTTGTGTAAATGGCCGACAGAACAAGGATTAAGAGAGATAGTGCTAAGACAAACCTTAGTAAGAGATACGAAAGACATTTGGTGAGTCATAATCATCACGTCCTGATTAGATCCCATCATTTCGATAGTGTTTGCTTCTTTTCTGGTGCTTCTGCCTTCGACATAAATCTTTTTAGTTGCTTTCGTTTCCAAGATGGCCTCAAAGAACAAACAAAAAATAAAATAAAAAACAACCCCTGAAAACTTTTAAAAATGCTTAATGAATGTTGAAATTTATATAACGTAAGTCATTTTTTTTGTTATCTGTGATGCGCGGTATCAACTGGTATAATTAGCTAGAATTTAAAAGTGAGAAAAAAATCTCTTGAGAGAGAAATATTCGAGAAGATTAAAGGCGTATTCTTTTTGCGAGCGGCACGCACCATATATACAGAGTGCGATGAATAAATTGTCACCTAAATTACGCAAAAATGAAAATAAAACTTACATCTCATTACGCTCTGAAGATGTATTTCCCCTAGACAAGTAGTTGATTTTTTGCAATCAATTCGCGACCCAGCTATTGACAGAAAGTCAATAATTCTCATGAATTTTGAGAGAGAGAGAGAGAGAGAGAGAGAGAGAGAGAGAAAAGATTGAGAGGACAAACCAACTGGAGTCTAAATTTTGCAAACATCAAGAAATGCACTTCTGGAGAACTATGTGACTGGCTGCTCGCATCTGAGTATGTCCGCCTCCTAATGTGGCTAATTAATCCATGTTGCAGACACGTGCACAGGCATGTTTGTGTTTATTCTACCCTGACACAATCAACCTGTACTTTATAAGTCAACTATGCTGAGCGGACAGTAGAGACAGTTTCTAAAAGTAGGGATAATTTGGAGTGATCAACTTTTTGAACAAGGCATAAACCTTTACTCCTGTTCAAAAAACTAAAGAGGAGTGTGAACCGGACGATAGGCAAAACCTATATATTCCTATATTAATGGTAATATTAGCCATATCCACATAAGCAAACATTCAGCATTTATTGTCCGGATAGCAACTGCTACATGCGGTTAAAATTTACAAAATATTAGTTTTCTCAACTGTTATCGCACTTTCCAGTGTTGATGGGATTTTCTTTCTTAAACGTTTGTTTTTGGTAGTGTGGAACGACAACATCTTGATTATATAATTATTTTCACGTTGAATGACATTAGCTATCCCATAAAAATTTTATTTTTACTATTTTAAAAATGTTATAAATTTTTAATCGCCTACGTTATTTTTTTTTTATATATGCGTTCTTTTGAGAGAAGTGTATTTTTACGAAAGTCAGACGGTTTGTGTAAAAATTGTTACATTTGATATCTTTTTCCGCTCAACGGTTGAAAACCGCCAAAATTTGAGAAGGACCCATTTCCAGTTTATAGAAAATTATATTTTACGTATATACTGACCAATGAGGGACAAGGTCTCAAGATCTACTAACATCTCGAATAGTGGGGCCTATGTGAGCCTAAATTTCTGAATAAAGAAAGTCCAGGACAATAGATGCGAGGAGAAGCCATTTTGACAGCAATGGAACAAGGCAGATCAACATCGAAGAAAGAATTTGACATCTTAAAGAGAACACCAAAGAAGACACCAGTTACCGGCCAATTGCAGAGGGACTAATGAATTTTGAAGTTCAAGTGAAAATTCTTGTATGGTAGGACAGCCAAAACCGAAAAGTATTCTGAGAAATTTCCCGAAGAACGAACTGTGAATTTTAAAAGGGACTTTTTCAAAAATGACTATTCCCCAGAGACGCTCATGGAGCAAATAAAAATAAGTCTTTTTGTTTTTTTCTCAAAGTTGCGGCTTTGTTTTTATTGCCTTCCAGTATTGTTTTCTCTTTTAGTCATTTTCAAATTTCGCGTCTTTTCCCAAACTGTAATTTTTTCCATTTTTCAATAGTAATCCTTTCTATCTGAAATTGTTATCCCGGCTTAACAGGCGCACAGAAGAAAATTTTTGGGTAAATTTTGTATTTGTACCTTTTTTCGTATTGTAATAAATGTGTTTTTCTTTTTAAAATTTTACTTTTCTTACTATACTAAGTTTTTGTGTCTGGCATAAGAACTTGGATTTGGTAGGAAATAAACTTTTATAATATACTTTAGTTGTTGACATTGATGAAAGTCCTCAATGATAATGTTCCTGTTATTTAGCAAAGATCTTTTTGCTTCTGCAGCGCCAGATAAAAAATTTCGAAGAAGGATGGTCCTTACTGAGATTTACATGCTTCATTCGCTGGAAGCCATTTTAAGATTTTGATCTGAGAAAGTGATTTTATACATCTAATAGTTTACGTACTGCTGAACGAATATGGCGCCATGCCTGACGGCCGTATGAAGGTCTCAATCAGACAAGACTATTTAAGTACATGACTCATCTTTTTAGGTTAATGTTTAGCTTTTATAGCAACTTGCAGTGTTTGGTAAACTACCCACATTAAAGCGTATTCCATGTTCATTTTCCTTACCCCCTGTACAACATTTTTTTTAATAACTGAGCCACACGCCAACGTTTTTAAAGTGTTTGGTATTTACTAATTCCACATCCACACCTATACGTATATATATATATATATATATTTATATATTATAAATTAATTGATCTAAAATATGTTTTTTTTCGCTACACTGTTCTAACACCGGATCATATATCTTACTGTTCTTTCTTATATATATATATATATATATATATATATATATATATATGTGTGTGTGTGTGTGTGTGTGTGTGTGTGTGTCCGCGATAGGATAAAAAATAGGAAACGTTTATAAATCTGACATATTTCGCTTTTATCAAAGCTTCATCAGAGAATGAGATATAGAGAAAAAGAAAGAAAGAGAAAAAATCTGGTATTTTTAAATTTTTGTGTTTGTTTTTCATTGGTTAAGCAGACTTTACGTACATCCTATCATTCGTTCGGATTCTGATCCATATCTGATCTGTATTTGATCATATATATATATATATATATATATATATATATATATATATATATATATATATATATATATATACCCAAGTATAGGATTGGTGTATACGGTATAAATTCCAATAACCAAAAAATACTATTCTTAAAAGTGAATCGAGCAAGTATAATTTATTCGAAAATTACATTTTATGTTATAATTTTCATATATATATATATATATATATATATATATATATATATATATATATATATATATATATATATATATATAGAGAGAGAGAGAGAGAGAGAGAGAGAGAGAGAGAACGAGAACGAGAACCATACATACTGACGTCAATGGTTACCAAAGTAGCTGCACGGGTGTTTAGAGTTCGATCCACACTAGGTACCACAGCCTTGTGGCGTCGTCCTATACTGGTGTAATGTTTAGCCCGTCTCACGGATCAATGCGCTAGCGTAGTCAGTTCAATCCTTACCTAGGGGTCTTCATAGGTGACTTTCTGTCATATTGACTGTATACGAAGTACTAAGTTGTGAGGAATTTGTTCATCTTTCCAATATTCCAAACATTGTTGTATTCTTAAGAAGCGAGGTGTGCATTGCTTACCCTGTCAAACTATTCTGTACAAAATCAAAAATATATTTATTTATTAAGTTTAAATTAAATTTATTTCAGTTGTATTCTACCCCACTTCATGGAGACTCGGAGAATTTATACCTATTGCAATGAACACTTGAAAGTTCAAAGCGGCATTCACTTTTGAAGATCTGTGCCCCTGATATCCAGGATTCAATTTACACTAATCTCTTTCCAGAATAAAATTATATGACACTACCAAGCAAAATATAGAGTAAATTTTGGGAAAGACTAAAGTCAGGCGTTCAGCTGTCTTTGAAAGTTGATTTAAGGTGAAAGATTTTTGTAACAAAGTTACTAATCATGAAAAAGAAGTCAAATGATTTATGTTTAAAATTTTAAGTTAAGATAATGGTTTATGGTCGTATTTCTTTATTTAAATGCTAATGAAACTGAATCATTTTCATTGGAGATCATAACAGCGTTATTTTCTTGCTCTAACATATTTTATAGGAAAACGCCACTACTTTGAAGGTAAGAATTTGTTTTATATTTGGTTCTTTTAACAATATATCGTTTAAATATGCATACGGGTAGTCCACGGGTTATAGTAGTTTTTTTTCGTCTTATGTTGGTTGTGAGTTGCTATTAAAGTGCCATTTAGTATCAGTGCTTTTAAAATATTTTCTTCTTTTATGGGTTAGAAAAGATATTAAAGACTTTTATGCTTAGAATCAGAAAGAGACAGACTGATTGATTCGTTTCCTACAACTTATTAAACATTTGCAAGTTATTTAAGTATTTGGGGGGTATTTTTTTCCATTTTTTAATCGTTCCTAGCACGTCCGAAATTTTCGTTAAAAATCTAGTTTTTTTTGAGTCAGCAAAATTGACCATTTTTTTCCATTTAAAAAAACAACTGGAAATCTCACTTTGAAATTCTTTTAAATATCAATTATCATTTTTTCAAAACTTATTTTCAGAAAATCAGAAATTATAATGTTTATTTAAAATATTTTGAACCAAACATAACTTAGCTTTTGTGCCAAAAAGATGTAATTTGAAAATAAAACAAAGCAGGTCATAAACTTTCGCGTCTCTTGACAGGTGATGAATGACATATTTACGAATTCCATGGGACTAATTTGTTCTACGGAAGGAGAAAAGTGAAATAATTCACATTTAAGTGAACAAATTTTTAACGAAAACTTTCAGCGGTCTAATTTTTTTTTTTGTACTTAGCTTTCACCTTTACGTTTATGATGCTTTATGAAAAATATATTATAAAGAAATTAAAATAAGACTGTTAAGAGTGACATTAAATTTCATATTTCCTAAGAAATGTATCTAATTAATTTATAGGTACCTTTCTCATAAAATTTTATGTACATTTATTACATTTTACTGTTATTTGTATTTGCATTGATTTTATTATTAATTTTGATATTTCATTTATGGAAAAATGTCATAACTGAGATTAATATAAAAATAAGATCATATAAATGTCATAAGATGATACTGATACTTGTAGGTACCCTTTTCAGTTGAAATTGAAAAATCAAATTAACTTCTCCACACGTGTTTCGCAAAAGTAAAGGCCTTAACAGCGGAGAACAATGCTTAACTCAAATAACGCAACTTAATTATATTCTGGTTGGTCTTCCGTACTTTATAATTACAGCCCGGTTATAAGCACAAAATTACATTTCTTAATTACTGTGGATCTTCTGATTAGTCAAAGTGATACAATTTACAACGCGCTAAAAAAAGATCTATCTCATAAGGACACTTAGGAAAGCCGATGGGGCTTTTAACTAATTTTATAATATTTTAACAACTTAAATGTAAAATCTATTATAATTAAAGAAATAACAAATAATTGTATTAAAAATTAATTTTTCATCGAAAATTTTTTTTTGCTTTCAGAAAATATTGTCCATATTCATAAAAGCAAATAAAAGCATTTGAAATTAAATAATATCTTTGTTTTATTGAGTTTTTTATGTTACAATTCAGAGCTGATTTTCAGGTACGTTGGCTCCAATTAAAAACAAAAAAAACATGATTTGCATTCCTCAAAGCCCTGTGCTTTTAATTATTGTAATCACTAAACCCGATGCGAACGAATTTCTAGCGTTTTCATAAAATTAGTTATGGAGGGGTAATAAATATTAAAAAAAAATATTTCTACCATGACTTTAATAAAAAAAAAAAACATATTTATAATAATTTCGATCATCTGTGAATAGTTCCTGAAAGTTTCATTAACATCCGACAATTATTTCTATTTTTGCACGATTTTTCAAATTAATATGTGTCATACAAAAAAAAACGTGCTAAAAATTGTCTATGTTATTTACTAGTTCCGCTGATACAAATAGAAACAAGGTTTTTTTAATCAAAATTTAGAATGTTCTAAAAAGAAGGAAAATTTTTTAAAAATAATTAAAAAAAACTTTGGTCTTTCCTCTTAATAATAACATAAGCATTTAGACAATAAAATTTTGTTTTCGGCAAGGTTGGCGTCTTTTTTATCAAGCTATGCTCTTTTTTTAGCGATTTCGTGGAGGTACCTAGCTTAACTTGATTAACAATTCGGAGCTATTACTCATTATACTGCTCGCACATCCAAGCTTACAGCACCCGGTATTCCCCATCGGTCACCCATCTATGAACTGACCAAACTCGACATTGCTTAACTTGATTAACAATTCGGAGCTATTACTCATTACACCATTCGCACATCCACGCGTACAGCACTCGCTATTCTCAAACGGTCATCCATCTATGAACTGACCAGACTCGACATTGCTTAACTTCAATGGTAACCGGTATTTCAACGTGATGTGGCCGTAAGCTTAGAAAGTAGCAGAAGGTGGTAGCGAGCTACCTACCTAACCAGTTTGTGTGAATGGTTAGAGGAAAGGGGCGTGGGAATGATGGCAGATAGATAAAAGTTACTAAGATCCACGAGGAATAGGATGTTGTGGAGTGCCATGATCACAAACGTCCTGAAGAGACACATCATATTGAAGGAGAAGAATCGACGCATGTCGCCTTGATGTCAATAGAGAATGCTAGTGCCTACAGATGCTCTTTATGCTTTAAGCGCTACCAGATATACTGATCTAAGAGCTAACCACTGGCTTATCGTTAGAAAGCATCTATAGCGCGAAGTGAACCGTGATAAAGCCTGCAATCACCGGCATGTGTGCCAGGCGACTGCGCATCCATTATCATGCAATCTCCCCACAATATAATATTACTAGTATATATACTTGGTCGTCTCACGACAGACATGTCGTCGTAACTTAGGGATTGGCTTTCCGCACTTGTGTGTGTGTTTGTGTGTGTGCAATATATGGTTTGTTTGGTTTGGTTTGGTTTGTTTTACGGCATATCAACCTCAATGGGTTATTTAATGCCGACAAAATTTTCATTGTTGGCAATATTTTTTTCCAAAAATCTATTTCTTGCAATATTTTTTCCTTCTAAAAATCTTTTTGGTAATAATTTTCTTTTGCTGGTAATATTTGTTTTTCAAAAATGTATAACTGGTAATATTTTGTTTTAATTTATTGCTGGTAATATTCTTTTTCAAAAATGTATAATTTTTTTTACAAAGTATTTCTGGTATTAAAACCTCTTCTTACACTTTCATAGTGTTTTGGTCCCAGTTTGGGGGTTAACTATTTGCCCATATCTGGGACCCTAACAGGTGCTACCACCCCGGGTCAGGGTGGACCTGGGAACACCAGCAATTAAGAGGTGGTTCCATGCTCCTCAAAAGCTCCTGATCAGAGGCCTTGCTATTGGATATAGTTTATCGTCTTATCCAGGACGCTGTAATATATGGTAATGGTAATATTAGTCGTTTCCCTATAAGGAACATTTGGCATTCATTAACTGAGCAGCCACTACTGATTTCGGTTGAAATATGTAAAATCTGTCTCTTAAAACAATTCCAAGAAAATTGTTTTTCAAGTCCAGTAGCTGTTATCGCTCTTTCCACTCTTGACCCCTCATCAATACTGGAAAGGAACATAACTAACCTTTTATTTGAAATAGTGTGAACTGTGAATATCTTGATCTCATTATTTTTTCTTCGAGAGCTGTCCACTTCAGTTGTTGGTGGTGTTGGTAATCCTCTGTTATTTGGTACAGTTCTTTGTGAATCTGTAGCGCCAGTCCGCAATATTCAAAGGAACTTAATCTTTGCTTTAGACCCTTGGAATATCAACATCTTAATGATGCCCTTAGTTTCTCTTCAAGTTGCATGTGAGATGCATTTTATTTGTTGCTGCTGTTGAAAGTCCTCAAGTGATGTGGTTTCTGTTATTTGGTACAGTTCTTTGTTTGTGATTTTGTATCGACACTTCACAATGTTCGAAGAAGGATGATCTTTGTCAAAACTTCAGGCTTCACTTGCTCAAAGCCCGATACTTTCAATACAGTTCTGTTTCGTCATCATTGCTTTGCAATCGATCATACGTCCTACTTACTTCCTCTGCCATGACTTCTGTTGATTAACGATTGATTTAATTATCGATTAGTATCTTTGTGATATGAAAGTCTCGATCTGACGAGGCTATTTAAGAACATGACTCGAGTTTTCAGGTTTATTATATATATATATATATATATATATATATATATATATATATATATATATATATATATAAATTTCAATTAAAAGGTGCAATTATAATTTATAAATTCATGAATCATTCATACAAAAAACAAATATGTATTCTCGCCATTTAAATCATTAACCTCTATATTTGTTTTTTGTATGAATGATTCATGAATTTATATATATATATATATATATATATATACACACGCACATATATATATATATACGCACACACACACACACATATATATATACACGCACATATATATATACACACGCATACACATATATATATACACACACATATATATATATATACATTATATATATATATATATACACACATATATATATATACATTATATATATATATATACACACATTATATATCTATATGTATACACATTATATATACACACACACACACACATATATATATATATATATACACACACAATATATATATATATACACACATTTTATATATACACACACATTATATATATATATATATATATATATATATATATATATATATACTCTATAGCTGGTTACACGTATTCGAAGATACTCGTCTACTAGGGCGGTTAGCCAATCCCTATTACAGACGCTTGCTCAGACGCATTTGTGTTTATTCAACACCACAGAGCCCACCTGTGGTTTATACTGCAACTATGCTGAGCAGACCTTAGTTACATTTTCTGGGAAAGAGCGTGTTATCTAGTGTGATCCACAATTCCAACAAGGCCAACACGCTCAAACCCTTGGCTACGTTGACTTGTGACTTCGTGCTAGTACAGCTATCGACGGTACCCAAGGGTTCCATCCATCCAATTTAACTCACAAGGCTTGGGTCAACCCGTGGTATGGTTTTCATGCACTTTCCAAAGGTGCCGTACGCTGGAATCGAACCTTCCAGTTCGATAACATCAGGGTTATTCTGAAAGATAAGTTCTTTAGGCCAAACAATCTTTGTATTTATAGTACCCAATATCAAATAACAATAAAGATAATAATAATAATAAAAAATTGAAGTACATTTGTTCACTTATCTTGGATCTACTCTTAGTTTCAAGGAATTACGTCCACTCTTCAGGAGACTGAGAGTGATGCTCTCCTGAAGAATGGATGAAATTCAGAGAAACTCAAAGGAAAGACAAGATAAAGGAACAAATGAAATAATCTATCTATCTATCTATCTATCTATCTATCTATCTATCTATCTATCTATCTATCTATTTAGCGTGTGCGTTTGTTTAGATGAATAGATTTAGATATAATAATACATAACCTTGACGAAAAAGTATAACAGGAACTTTAAATGCTTATGAATCGTTTTAAATAATAGGAAGGCGTCTTTCCTAACCATCTTTTTTAAAGCGAGATCATTGATGCACTCCCATGCACACAGACTCACAACTATTTTTTTTTGTCAGAGAAGAACAAAAAAAACATTAACTATCAGTATATACGCGAACACACAGCTTTTGCATTTTTCTTCCCATAACGCGCACAATATTCTCAAATCCCAGCAAATTCACGCATTTCAGCACACGGCACACGAAAAACAAGCTGTGCTTTATGTATACAAGAAAAAATAAATAACAGGTAAAATGCCCATTGCCCGACGAATCCATTGTTAATTAAGCGTTTCATTTAGCAATAAAGAGAAGGTTCTTTCGGCTGCGTTCCATCAAGGTAAAAAGGCACTGGAGTACGTCATCATTAACGGATCGTTCTTTTATATCCAAACGATGTTCGTTTGTCGACAGTTGCTGGTATTAGCCGGATATATGCCACGAGCTTTTGATAGTGTGCTTGACTAAGCGAAAACAGAATAATACTTATTTTCTTTCTTTCAACACGCTCATTGTAATCGCTTTATTTTCTTTCTTCATTCCTTCCTGCCTGCCTTTTAATAATTATCATTGCCTTTCTTTCTTTCTTTCTTTCTTTCTTTCTATCTTTCTTTCTTTCTTTCTTTCTTTCTTTCTTTCTTTCTTTCCACCTCTTAATTATTACTGTTATTGCTTGTTCCTTTGTTTGTTTCTTTCTTTCATTCTCTTCGCCCTTTTCATCATTATCATTGCCATTCTTTCTTTCTTTCTTTTCACCTTTTTATCATTACCATTGTTTCTTTCTTTATTTCAACCCTTTAATAATTATCATTTCCATTTTTTTTGTTTGTTTATTTCTGACCTTTAATATTAGCATTATCATTCTTTTTTCTTTCTTTCGTTCTTTCTTTCTTTCTTTCTTTCTTTCTTTCTTTCTTGATTTTAATCTTTATTATCATTCTTTATTATCATTCTTTCTTTCTTTCTTTCTTTCTTTCTTTCTTTCTTTCTTTCTTAACACTAGGATGGCCGAGGTGTTGTTTTCGACATCTTCAAATCTTCAACAAATTACTATGGGACAACTAGTTTTGGTTCGATGCTGAGGCTTATGGACAATTATTAAATTTTAGCAAAGATGCTTAACAGACTTAATTCTTTAAAAAATATTAAGTGGAATAGCTGATATTTGAGGTTTTACCTTGAATGGCTGAGGTGTCGTTTTTGACACCTAGGCTATTTATAGGGTAAATGCATTGAAAAATTTCTCACAAGCAATAATACTTGTGTTTATGTCTCCTATCTATCTATACACACACACACATAATTTATATATATATATATATATATATATATATATATATATATATATATATATATATATATTATATATAATATTTTTTGTTTAAAAATATGATTCCTTCGCTACATAAGAGTTCTCATGTTTCAAAAACGAGAGCCGAAATCATCCAAATAATTAATAAAATTAAATTGCATTGTGGTGTTTAGTCCCGTTTCATCTTCAAGCGAAATTTTAGGATTTTAGTTTCCTAAAATTTCGCTTGAAGATGAAACGGGACTAAACACCACAATTCAACTTAATTTTATTAATTATTTGGATGATTTCGGCTCTCGTTTTAGAAACATGAGAACTCTTATGTAGCGAAGGAATCATATTTTTAAACAAAAAATATTATTATAATATAAGCTCAACTTCTGTATGGAGCACTGTCTTCTTAAAAATAAAAAACAAAAATACTAAGGAACTCCGGATTATGCACCCAACATGTTCTTTTCTATTTTCTGCATACCTGCACAAGGATATATATATATATATATATATATATATATATATATATATATATATATATATATATATATATATATATAATCACTTTCTTTCAGTATGAGGTATACTAATATTTGTGAATTTCTTTTCAGACTTGTTATTTCTGACTTGAATATTGAATATATTAAAGATGGCTGCTTCACGGCGTAATGTAAATAAAGATGCCAAAGGAGCTGGTCATCCTAGTGTTAATTTCAGCCCTTTAATAATTATCATTACTATCGTTTGTTTCTTTCAGCCTTTTAAACTTTATTATTACCATTCTTTCTTTCTTTCTTTCTTTCTTTCTTTCAGACATTTAATCATTATCATTGCCATTGTTTCTCTCTCTCTCTCTCAGCTCTTTTATCATTATGATTTCCATTCTTTCTTCATCTCTCTCTCTCAGCTCTTTAATCATTATCATTGCCATTCTTTCTTTCTTTCTTTCTTTCTCATCTCTTTAATCATTATCATTGCCATTCCTTCTTTTCTCTCTCTCTCTTTCTCTCAGCTCTTTAATCATTATCGTTGCCATTCTTTCTTTTTCTCTCTCTCTCTCTCAGCTCTTTTATCATTATGATTTCCATTCTTTCTTTCTCTCTCTCTCACTCTCAGCTCTTTAATCATTATCATTGCCATTCTTTCTTTCTCTCTCTCTCTCAGCTCTTTAATAATTATCATTGCCATTCTTTCTTTTTCTTTCTCTCTCTCTCTCTCTCTCTCAGCTCTTTAATCATTATCATTGCCATTCTTTCTTTCTCTCACTCTCTCAGCTCTTTAATCATAATCATTGCCATTCTTTCTTTCTCTCTCTCTCTCAGCTCTTTTATCATTATGATTGCCATTCTTTCTTTCTCTCTCTCTCAGCTCTTTAATAATTATCATTGCCATTCTTTCTTTCTCTCTCTCAGCTCTTTAATCATTATCATTGTCATTCTTTCATTTTCTCTCTCTCTCTCAGCTCTTTAATAATTATCATTGCCATTCTTTCATTTTCTCTCTCTCTCTCTCAGCTCTTTTATTATTATGATTTCCATTCTTTCTTCATCTCTCTCTCTCAGCCCTTTAATCATTATCAATGCCATTCTTTCTTTCTCTCTCTCTCTCTCTCTCTCAGCTCTTTAATCATTATCATCGCCATTCTTTCTTTCTCTCTCTCTCTCAGCTCTTTTATCATTACGATTTCCATTCTTTCTTTCTCTCTCTCTCTCAGCTCTTTAATCATAATCATTGCCATTCTTTCTTTCTGTCTCTCTCTCAGCTCTTTAATCATTATCATTGCAATTCTTTCTTTCTCTCTCTCTCTCAGCTCTTTAATCATAATCATTGCCATTCTTTCTTTTTCTCTCTCTCAGCTCTTTTATCATTATCATTGTCATTCTATCTTTTTCTCTCTCTCTCAGCTCTTTAATAATTATCATTGCCATTCTTTATTTTTCTCTCTCTCTCTCAGCTCTTTTATCATTATGATTTCCATTCTTTCTTTCTCTCTCTCTCTCTCAGCTCTTTAATCATTATCATTGCTATTCTTTCTTTCTCTCTCTCTCTTCCTCATCTCTTTAATCATTATCATTGCCATTCTTTCTTTTTTTTTCTCTCTCTCTCAGCTCTTTAATCATTATCATTGCCATTCTTTCTTTCTCTCTCTCTCTATCTCTCAGCTCTCTCTCAGCTCTTTAATCATTATCATTGCCATTATTTGTTTGTTTCTCTCTTTCTATCAGACCTCATTGCGATAAGATACACAGTTAATGAAAACTACACGAATTCCAAGGGAATGTAGCAAAGGAAAGCTGGAAGAAAGGACTAAGCATCAATTGTAAAAGATTCTAGCTACGAATTGGAGACATCAAAATAAAACACTTGCTGAAACTTAACTCTTTGGAAAGTCCTTTAGCAGAAGACGGAAAACATAACACAGTAATCTGAAGGCACATTACAATGGTG